>PVKZ01000758.1:0-615679 GCA_004027375.1 Macroglossus sobrinus
TTTTCTCCTCAGTCCACACAAATTGTCATCAGTCTGAAACTCCTACCTCATCCCTCTTCTTTATCATGAACAGATTATTTCTCTTCCCTATTCCCAGGAGTTCTATCCCACAAATTAGACCTCCTTCCATTCCATTTCATTGGAAGAGGTATCTTTCTTCCTTCTAAGGTTGATCTCTTCACCTGTGCTCAGAATCCCAATTTCTTTGCCCTTGTTTGTTCTCTACTGTCAGTCTAACCCATGCCTCTCTTCTGGCTGTTACCCATTCACTTTCAAAAACAACCACCCTTCCCGGAGCTTGCCTCTCCCCATTATAAACCATAAACCTATTTCTATCTTTGCTTCATAGTCAACCTTACTTTCTCATTCAAAAGTCAGCCTGGGCATCTCCTGACTTGGAAGCTTTTTAAAAGCACAGCCCTCTCCAGAGATTACATATCCTCGCTACAGGGTCTCCCAGGTCCAGGGGCCACCACAGCATAGTGCTTATCACACTTAGTCCTCCACACCCACTGCCACACCTGTTACACATAATGTGCTCTCTGATTTTTTTTTAATACTTGAAAGAGTTCTACGAATTAGGAGATTAACCTCATTCTCCGTAAAGGAATTCCATGAAGCACATTTTGAATCTTTTTACTCTCTGACACACCAACGTCACGACCCTGATCCTGATGAAGCCACAATTTCAACTGAGCGAGCAAAGAGAACAAAGGAGCAGTAAGTCGACTGCATCAGAAAGTGAATACCATGTGCAAAGACACAGAATAAGAGATGCTAGAATTTTCAAAAATTAGTTTAAGAAAATGACAAGTAAGTCTATTTACAATTTTGCTAATAATTTTTTTTTTAAATGTCACTTTAGAATGTTATTTTCCAGTCGGGAGTTGGTAAATTGTATAGCAATGTAAAGTAACATAATTTAGTGAAAATACATTTACAATGAATTACATATGGATTACAAATTACACTAAAGTTCTTTCAAAAACTGCATGTCTAAATCCTATTCATCTTTCAACCTTTGGTGACATCAGAAAATATCTGATAGAAGTCTGCTCATGATGAAACACAGCTTATCTCTAACAGGCTCCCATCAAAATAGCATTCACTGAATCTCTTAGAAAGAGGGCTTGGCTATTATTGCTCGAAACAATGGAATTGAGCAGCTCATCACCTTCTAACTTGGAGCTCAGCTCCAGATTAGCATTAGGACTCTGAGCACAGGAGTTCCACTTTGTCAACTCAAATTAGCTATTAACCCATAACATTTAAGACCAAAATTTCAGATTGGATGGAGCCCAGCCTGGGGAACCAGTGTTCCCAGAAGTTGGCTTTCACAGCTATTAAAACTCACTGTGATATCGCTTCATGTTGTTCCCTAATGAGACAACTGGGTTTAATTCCTTCCTTGTCTCAAGGTAAAGAAATTGACCACATGATTTTTCCTTGTCTCATCTTACAATCCTACATATGTGGTTTGGAATTGGGAGTAGCCATTAGGTGCCACACTCTGAAAATGTGTCAAATACCATGCCCATAACTGAAAATGGGATGTGAAGGATGTGCCTCTTAACTTCCTGAAGCCATAACCATCTGAATGCAAGGCTTCTGAAAGTCTTTCTTTGGCATGAACATAATAAACAAATAATCCTTTTCTTCATTTTTCCATTTTTTTGGCTTCCAAATTTAAAAAACAAAAAAAAATAAAACAACAAAAACAACTTTTCTACAGGGGTTAAAATGAGATGCTGAAAGAGATGTTTCTAATGATCTCTTCATCATTCAAAATGGCAGTTGTCTTAATGTGGCTTCCCCCACAGCAGAACCTAAGATAAAGGACTTCAGGGAGTGATCTCAGGGAGAAAGGACAGTGAACTAGCCAAGAAGGAAAAGCCAATGAAAAATGCTCAATTTGCCTTTTCAGGTAACGGGCTCAATCCCATTGAGGACTTCTGAGTAAAAGTAATATGCTCTTTGAATTGCCCCTCTGGAGGATGACAGGTTAGCACATTTATCATCAACTCTCCTGACCCATTGGTTGAGAGAGTGTTAACTCTTTTTGCATTTGGAACAGGCTTTAGCAAAGATTAAGTAAACTCCAGAGGCTTCAGAAGTAAAAACTCTGAGGCAAAAAGAAAGAAGGTAAACAGACTTCGTGCATGAGAACTGGCCACCACAGCTGCAGCTGAAATCAGAGGTGCCCAGGGCCCAAGACATGGCATGGGGCCCAAGGAGTAACAGCTATAGGTATATGTAAGTATAAGATTCTCTATGCAGTGTGGCAAGCTACACTTATTATTTTTAAAAAATCACTCTTCTCTTCAGTTTGTCCCATTACTCGGGATTTTAATTAATAACAGTGCACATTTGCTCCCTGTATTATTAGTTTATCTTTCAAGTAATTAAGAATGAAATGTAAAGGCAACTATAGCTTTGGGAGGTTGTTAAGTACATAATGATGGAAGGAAACAAAATACAATAACTGTTGGCAGGAGCTACTAAGTGGATACCGACTCTAGAGGGCTTTTACTTACCAACACCAAGTTTCAGCCATTTCTGTAAACAGCATAGCTGTTTCCCATGTCACTATGATAGTTCCTGACAGGTGTGAAATCAAACTAACCCCTTGGGGAGCAAATTTAAGTGTCTGGGAAGCTCCAACCAGGCCCTAGCCACTGTGTCAATCAAAAAATCTAACTCTTAGCACCATTTCTTCCTTTTTCAAACTGGGACCCATATCCTGTCACCCCACAAAAGAGTTGATCCTATGAGCACTTAGTCAATGCAAGCTGAACATTCCCCTTTTTTAAAATGACATTTACTCCTATAAAATCAAAGTCAAGCCATGTCACTAAAGAAGCTTTGGAAATATTCTAGTTTCTAAATTGCAAATGGTTTTGTAAGTACTACAAACAGAAAACTTCAGTTCTCGGTACTGTCAAAATAACATGATTATAGGCTTCCAAATTCAGTGTTATTGTTTTCCTCATATCCATTGACAGGGCTAAAATTGAGTGGATCTCACAAGGTTCTTGATTCTGGTGCCTTTTTTTTTTTTTTTTGGTAGGTGTGGGAAGAAAAGACAAGAAAACATCTTGGGTAAGATCAGGGTCAGAGATGTTGAACCATGTTTTCTTAACACATTTTTGATCACTAACTATATCTAGAAACACTCTTTGAGACAAAGTAATTTGTAGATACTATTTTTGTTTGACCCAGGAAGCCCAGGCCCAGGGATAGGAACTAGATGCCTGGGGCCCAGGAGAGATGATATTCATGGGAGCCAATGTAAGTTGAGTCAGACTAGAAGGAGCATAGGGCAAAAGTGACAAAGCAAAGATGAAACAACAGAGCAGTGAGAAATCCGTAGGCCAAGGGAGGCAAACAAGTTACATGAGGTGCCAGGTAAGGAGTCAGAAAAGTAGGGTACTTCCAGTGGCTACTTCTCTGAACAAAGTGGCATGGGATACTTTCAAAGGTGAAATGAATTAACCCAAAGGAACGTATTTCAAGAAAATCAGTCTAATGTGCCAAAAAGGTTTACAGTTTTCTACCTGCAATCTGGAAAAGGGTCTCTTTTCTGTAGCATGTCTCTTGGGTTCCTCAAGCAAACATTATTGCCTGCCTAGCCTACATCTAGCAGAAACCATCATTGAGGCCAGGTTCATTTTAGTCCACTGATTTCTACTAGCCTTGCAAATTTTTGCAGTGATTTTGTGTCTAAACAAAATTAGAAAACAAACTTAGACTTGAGGCCCATACACAGATCAAATCGGGAAGTTGTTAAATTTGTAGAAACTGGTTTTTAAGCTTTCAGAAGTTTATTTTGAACAAGACATACTCCAAGTTATTACTGACCCACTGAGTACCTCTAAAAGGTTGGCAACTTTAAATGCCAACATAACTACCAACATGACTATCCCCTTAGATACACACCAAGAGTGTTCTTAAGTAACTTTAGATGACAAAAGTAAAAAAATGTACCTTGAAATTTCACCAGGCAGTGACAATGAACCACAAGGCCAACGCAGTTATGCGGTCAAATGAAAAAGGCATCATATGTAAACTTTTCGAGTGTAAGATTTATGCATTGTAGTTAAATTATGTGACTACCACAAAAGGGAGCTTTAGTACATTAAATTTGATAAGCATTAGCACAAAAATAAGGCACTAAATTTATAGATAAAACAATTCAAAACATAACACCACAAACAGACATGCTTCATGAAAGTCTGTTTGTCATTTAGAAGTCCTGGGAACCTGATGATAATGCCTGGCACTCAGGCTTTATGTTGCAATGTGATCTACCAGTATCTGTTAGAGCTATCAATTGTTCCTGAGATGAAGCTAAGTTTTCTTTGGCCCAGTTTACTTAAACATTTAAGTAACATATCTTCCCAAATAGCTTTGATTCTACTGAAGTCTTAGCTGACCTTGCAAACAAGTTCAAAGCAGTTCAAAGTCTGCAAAGGGAAAAGTCTGCTCTTAGATGAATACCTTATTATGAAGACAGACTACCTTCTGTTTTGTTGTTGTTTTCTCATGCCACCATACAAAACAATGACTCCAGCCATGATAATCGTACAATTTAGTTGGACTCAAGAAAAGCATTGCCAATGGTAGATATTACTATAGAATTTTTTAAAAATCCATTTGCTTTCTGACACCATCCCACTAGCCAGCTTAGAGAGCCTGCACAATATAATCATAGCACTCTTTTTTTACTCATTTACTGAATGGGGCTCAAACACAACTAATTCAAGGTTTAACTTTCCCCTGTGTGTTCATTTGACTGTGAGTGTCAAGACTCTCGTGTACTTCCAAGACAACCAAAGATTAATGGAGTAAGGACCCTTGAGATGCACTATGATTCAGGGGATTGGAGCAGAGAACTCAGAAACTCCAAGCATTAATGCTGGGTCAGCCTACAATTTGCCAAGTGACCTTATATAAGCCTTCTGGTTTTCCATGTTTTCCATCTGCAAACTGAAGAATGTGAGTGACTCAAATAAATAGCCCAGTATCCACTCCCTTCCTAAGGGTTTTATCTTTCTTTCCCATCTAGAGCTGAGTAAACCTGCCACTCCCTTCCACTGCTAAAGAATACAGAAACAGTTTTCTGATTATTATTTTTTTTTTTTTTTGCTTGATTGCCTCTCTTCTGAATAGCAGTTTCCAAAAATTCAAATATCTTGCTTAGGAAGATAAAGGAGGGAGAGACAAAGTCGTAGGAAATGTCGTCACACACAGGCACAGGAAAGGCTCAAAAAAAGCTCTGGTTTTCCAAGAAAAAATAACACAGATCTAGTCCCTAGAGATGAGGTGTGCTGATGGTTGTATAAATACACATTACAGGGTATAAGGGCCAAGAGGTTTTTATTTCACTGTGAAAAAATAAATAAATTAGTAAAATACTTACACTGTGGGGTGTAATGCTGTACCCCCAAAAAAGATACATCCATATCCAGATCCCTGGACCCTCTAGGTGTTGCCTCGCTTGGAAAAGAGGTCTTTGCTGATGCAATTAAGTTATGAATGCTGAGATAAGATCACCCTGCATTATCCAGGTAGGCCCAGTACCCTTCGAAAAGAGAGACGAGGGGAAGACACAAAGACCCTGAGGAGAAGGTGACATGAAGATGGAGGCAGAAATTGGAGCAAGATAGCCCCAAGCCAAGAAGTCAAAGAATGACAACTGCCCCCAGAATCAGGAATCAGCAAGGAACGGTACCTTCCCTAGAGTCTTCAGAGGGAGACAACCCTGCTGACTCCTTGATTTTGAACTTCTGTCCTTTAGAACTATAAGAAAATAAATATCTGTTGATTTATGGCACCAATTTGTGGTAATTTGTTATGGCAGCTTCAGAAAACTAACAGATACTCTATCTACCTACAATCAAATCTCTAAATTAACCCCTTTTTAATCAATTAAGCCATCTTTTTCTCTACTACCATCTCACGTACATAGAAGACATCATTTGAGAATACTTCTTAATATTTTGCAACTCTATTAGTCTATTATGTTCGCACATATGACAAAAGCCACTCAAAGATCTACAAGTTAGTTATATCTTCTGGAAACAAATGTTTAACTAGTAGTTGAAATTAAGTTAGAAACTATGTGGTAAGTGGAAAGGGAATATATCTGACGTCCCCAAAACTAGTTTTGTAGCCTAACTCTGCCACATACTACCTGTATAAACTTGAATAAGTCCTTTAATTTCTCCAACCTTCAGCTACTTTATTTGTAAAGTGGAAATAAAAGTACTAATACTCCACAGAGTTATTATAAGGCTCAGGTCACAGATGTGAAAATGACTGGGGACCATACCAATATCAGCCATGCTTGTTATCCTTGCTCTGTTTTACCTCTCCTCTACGAATAGGCAAAGAGAGCACTGAGTGATCCATTTAGGCGAATCAACAATGAATTTGGCTAATAACTGGCTACTCATGCCAAATCTGGATCAGGATGTTGTTTTATTCAACACACACTCCAGAAGTTCTATTTGTACAAGTGGCCTCTTCCCTGAATTCAGCCCTGTCTAGTCACATCTGTGAGAATCAGCAAATAAGTGGGCAGACAGGTCTACTGGCAGTCGTGTGTGTGTGTGTGTGTGTGTGTGTGTGTGTGTGTGTGTGTGTGTGTGTGTGTGTATGCGTGGCCATAAGCAAGTGACCAACCCACGACCACCACTGAAGTAGGACAAGTGCAATTAACCTCACTCACTTCAAAGTCCAAAATTACCTTCTGTTTTTCTCTCTCACCTGGGTGCCAATGCTGAGAACTCTCACCACGAGAGCGCCTGACTTTTATTTAAAGAACTGTTCTTGCAGCTCTAGCGTGGTGACAAACGCTGCCACCAGCTGCTCAGCACGAGGAAGCAGGTGGGAACAGGGAGGGTGTCTTTTAATTAATTACCCTGATAATCAGCCACTCCAAGGCTTACCCCTGATATCCATTAGATGGCGCCCTGGCATTTCTTCTCGGCTCCAGGACAAAGAACAGCATTCACTTCAAGCAAGTCAGGCCAGATCCTTTTGAGTTTTCTACTCTCTTTAAATCTGATCTCATCTACTGGTATCTTCCAGAAAAGACTCAAAATTTTTTAGCAAGTGATTGTACCCTTTCCTGTTTGCCAGCTCGGTTATGGATTTTTTTTTTTTGTCTTAGACCTTTACCCTCATTCTAATTTACTGAACCAAAATTGGCAGAGGTGGGACCTATGTGTGCAGTTTCCCAAGGCTCCTGAGGCAGTTGTGATTCTGCTGTGAACATTAAACCAGAGCTGAGAATTTTAAACCTCTTGGTATAATTAAGGTCATGTGTAGTGTACAAAATAAATCATTAGCAGCCACTTCATTTTGTTTAGGTACCAGGCCATGCCACCTAAAAGTTAATTGAAAATTACTAACCCAACTCCAGGACATAACTAGTACTTGGCAACCTAAACCCTCTTTCAGTGGTGCTTCATGAAATAAATGCTTGGTGGGGAGCATCCAGCTAGCTTTCTATTCCCATATTCATTTCTTCCTTGTACTCTCAATAGTAACACTACCTACTCATCTCACAAGTATATTAATTTATAGAATCTGAAAGCAATTTAAACAAATCTTGTTGACTGAAATGGGCGACATAAGTATTGTGTCAAATCAAGCCAGTAACCTTTTCTTAGAAATTTTAAGAAGGGTATTGTATTAGTCAGCTTGGGCTGCTATGACAAAATACCACAAACCCGGTGGCTTAAAACATAGTATTTATTTCTCATAGCTCTGAAGGCCGAAAGTCAGAATCACGGGGCCAGCGTGGTCAGGTTCTGGTGACGACCCTCTTCCTGGCTTACACACACAGCCACCTTCCTGCTGTATCTTCACACGCTGAGAGGAATCTCTCTCTAGTCTCTACTAAAAAAGGGACTAATCCCATCATGAGGGCTCCACCCTCAGGGCATAATTACTTCCAAAGGCTACACCTCCAAATACTTTCACAATGGGGATTAAGACTTCAACGTATGGACCTGGGAAGTGGGGACACAAAAATTCAATCCACAGCAAGCTTTATCTACTTACTTGACCTTTGCTCCTAGTCATACCTTATATTGAACCTATATCTTCCAAGATGATGTTCACTTACACCTATAAATGAGTTTCCTTCATCCAACACCCACCTTACTCTGCGGTCTCCCTTAGAGCAGGAGCATAACTACCGTGGCTTCACCACATACACATAGCCGGACCCGCCTCCCTCTAAAACCACAGTAACAGAGTCTGCACAGAGGGAGTCTAAACATGGGCACTCCAAGACCGGACTGCCTGCTCCCTGTCTGTGCACCATCCCTTATTAGCAGTGTGGCCTTACACAAACGACTTAACCACTCTGCACCTGGTTTTCTCATCAACCTCCTTCACTGGGTGGTTGTGAGACTAAGTGGATTAGAACCGGTGAAGGGCTTGGAATGGTGACAGGACTCGATATTCTTTCAATAAAGTTATCTGTTGTCATTACTACTGGGTGGCTCCATCTGGATGCATCCCAGACACTGCAAACTCGACACATCTGTAGCTGAACTCATTACGTGCCCCTCTAACTGGTTCCACTCTTGGATCCCTTTCTCAGTGAACAGTGTGTCACTGTGGACCTCGTTGTCCAAGCTAGAAGAAATCCGTAACTCCGCATGTACTTCCCCTACATCCACCCAACAAGCACCAAATCCGCTCCACTCCACTTCAGAACAGCAGTCTGCATCACCATCCACTCCTAGTGAGCACATGTGCTGGTAAAGGAGCCTAAGCTGCCATAGGGACTGGTGGAGTGTAGAGAAAGGTACATGGGACCCTTAGCCCGCTCTTCCACTCTCACTGTTCCAAAGGCCTCTTCACAGGCCTCCAGCCTCTCACCTACAGATAGTTACTGAAGAATAACAATAGCTAAGGCTTCTATCATGTTTATTGTGCATAGCTCACTAAATCTTTCAACACAAGTAATGCTATGAGGTAGGTACTGCTATGATTTCCATTTTACAGATTAAGAGGCCAAGCTGTTAAAGGTCATGGTTGGTACCTAGCAGCCAGGATGAAAAACCAGAAAATCAGGCCCAGAGTACAGGTTCTTAATCCACAGCCATTGCTTCTCAGAACACTGGGCCTGACCCAGGGCTAGGTGCCGAGGGAAGGTGAGAAAGTAGGTGCCAGAATGGGGCCTGAGACCCAGCTCCTGCCCTCCTAAAGTTTACTTCCAACTCGGGGAGATGAAACATATATGTTCCTGACAAAACTATCATCAGAAAAGGCAACGTCCATTCAGTTAAAAAAAAAAAATGAGTTGTACCTGGCACAACACTTTGGGAGGATGAAGCTAACATCGGGCCAGGATTTCAGGGAAGGAATGTGGGAGATGTGGTTCTGAGGGGCTGCTGAGGAGAATGTGAGTCAAAAGGAAGGGTCAGTGAGAGCTTTTCAAATCAAGTGAGATGGCAATGTAAAAGATACAAGGGAGATTTGTGAGAGGTAGTTTCAAAAATTGTCTTCTGTCACACTGCCAGGCAAAGATGCTGACAAGGACCAGCTCTCCAAGGAGCAATCTACGGCACACCAAAGCCTTCACAAACCATGCACCACTGCAAGAGGGCTGTGGCTGTCTTCCTTCCCTTGCTTGCTGCAGATGTGATCACACACGTGCCTTCCCCTCCACTATCTGCAAGTACCAAAAATCTTTTTAAACAAAACTTTCAGAGTCTCATAACTGCTTGATTTGCAATGTAGCAATGTTTTTACAGTGAAGATTTTTGGGGGGAGGGGGGTTTCTCCCTCACCCCTCTATCTCTTACTTAAAAAATCAAAAATCAAAATAAAACAACCATGATGGCACTATTTTATTCAACAAACTAGAAATAAGATTTTTTTCAGGAGGATGATTTTCTTAAATACCAAGTAACACGGAGCTAATAGAAATCAAAGACGTCTGCTTGGCTTTTTCTTTACACATATATACAAGGAATACTACCAAGGTTATATAATGACTATACTGTAAATTTCTGCAGTGGCAGACTTTGCAGCTACTTCCCTGGAGAAAAATGTTTATTAATGAGATCTAATTAATTTTAATAAGAATTTTTCCATGATCAAATAGGCAACTTATGCAACTAACTAGTTGTGGCCTTGGGCAAGTTAACCTCTCTGAGTCTTGGTTTGTTCATCTGTCATCTATCAAATATAATTAACAATGTGTACCTTACACTACACAGGACTGCTGTAAAAATTAAATGTAATCATATACTGTAAAGCAGAATTCAAATGTGTGCTATGGCTATTATTATTATTATTATCATCAAATAAATTATAGCAGCCTTAAAATGAGCTTGCTGCCATTCTACTGGTGATGACTTACAACTCAAATGGAAGCAGCATTTTTAGTTATGTCAATAACTAAAGAAGTAAAGAAGTTAATGTCAACAGTACTCCTATTTGAAATAAATTAGTGTTTGTATTTTGTGTGTTGCAGAAAGTCTCCATTTAAATTAATGAGTGGAAAGTTTCTTGAAAGCACCAATTATTATATTCCAAATTTTAAAACACATCTTTTCAGTGAACATAACACAATATATGCATTCCACTTCTGTGTAAATGAATTTCAGTCTCCAGGGCCCACATAAACTATAAAGTTCTGCCTGATACTGACATTTCCTTCCTATAATTTAAAGACATTCACCTGTACTATTTGCTTTATTGTCCAGATTTTTAAAAAAAATCTCTGCAGCCATTCTCATAACTTAGCCCCATTTTTCAAAAAAGCTCCTGATGTGTTTATTATATGCTGACCTCCTCTCCAAAAGAAAGGTGATACATTTCAGTAAAAACTTTTATTTCCAGCAATTTCTCTCTCTTCTCTGCTCTACTTCTGTATGAGCACCATGTTTTAGAGAATCTCACTTCATTTTTCTGCCTCAAGTGAACCAGAATAAAAAATGTCATTCTACTGAGTATGTTTAGATATGTTTCAGAACTCTTGAGAAGTTTGCAGTAGAGAGAAAGATTTCAAATTAATAGGAGGATGCTGGAATCAAGAAAGAAAAAAATTAATCTTATGTTTGATCTGCTCATTTTTGAAACATCTTTGTACACATTGGAAGTAGAACATGTACATTCTATAGTTATATCCTGAATCAGTGTCGCTCTGAGACTTGCTTTAGCCCTTTATTTCCCTCTGATGAGCCCCTGGCATATTCTCTTCCTCTCCTGTGTTACCCACTGCCCCTGAGAGGCCTAGGATCCTCCCCAGATCCTCCTCTATTCACTGGCACACAGGAGTGCACAAGCCCCACTCCTGACTTTCTGTGCAATTTAATAGCAGAAGTGTCTGTTGCACTTCTACCCTGTGCAAGCACCGTGATGAAAAAGGTCTTAGGTGAAAGCACCAATTCAGTTTGCAAGAACATGTTCCAGGTTATTCAAACTTGGAAAAAAATAAAACCCTCTTTCTCTCTTTCTTTTTCTCTTTCTCTCTCTCTCTCTCTCTCTCTCTCTCTCTCTCTCTCTCTCTCTCTCACACACACACACACACACACACACACACACACACACACACCCCTCACCAAGCTGGCAGGAGGAATCTGACTTATGAAGTGACAGAGTCCCTTCTGTTTTCCTGAAATTACAAAATCCATCAGCAGAATAGGAGTCCGACAGCACCCAGATAGCTGGGCTGGAGGGAGGGTGGGAGCGAAGGAGATAGAGGTGCTGTAGCAACCAGGACATGCTGACATTTTCCAGCAGGAAGACCGTAAATATCAGTGGTTATGCAGGGTTTTATTGTTTTCTTCAAAGTGGAGTCAGTGTTCCTTGGCTTTTTTAGGGAGCACCAAGTAGCGACATCTAGTGGTTCCTATTTAAATTACTCTTACACTACAGTCATGAAAAAAGAAATGGAACTCAAGAGTTAATTCTAAGTGCAAATGCAGCAACCATCCTATCCTAGATTCCTGCCACAATCACCTAGGGCCAGTGACTTCCCTTCTCCCATCTCTATCTCCTTATCTGTAAACAGGGTGATAACAGCGCTGAGAACATGAGCTGTGAGGACCATTGAAGGAGATAATATATGAAAAGTGCTCAGAATGGCGCCTGGCACATAATGAGTGTTCCATTGGTATTAGCTTTGCATTGTTTCCATTGATAGAATGTATTTTTTTAATTGGTGCAAACAATATTAGTGTTAACAGTTAGTTAACTACATTAGTATTCTACTTCACTTGTCTTTGTCATAACATAAAAATAACATTTTTCAGTACTTAATGAAACTGCATTAATCTTTATCCATCATCTTCTAGTACAGTTGACAACAGCCAGGTAGATGTGCTTCATGTGTCACATGGCGTTACATGCCTTCAGCATTATTCTGTACACCATCAGGGTCCCCGCGACCCTTACCTTGAGAAGCTCAACATTATCTGATGCCTGCCTGAAAGCCCTACAACGGGCCCGCTGTGAGATCTGGATGTCTCAGGTGGCATGTGCACTATTCAGTTTGCCGGCATCCATACCACTCCCTGTTGCCTTGCACTAAGCCACTTCTCCCATTTATGTTGCCTGCTGAATCTGAAAACACTTGAGTTTGATACTCCCTGTTCAGACAGTAAAAGATAGTATCTTTTATTCTAGAAATGGAGGCCTTTCATGGTCTGCCCTTCTAGCCATGCTTTATTCATATGAACCTTCATGAGAGGCACAACCATGCAGCTGAAGAGCTGTGCCCACCCAGTCTCTGTACCTTTCCTTGGCCAGTTCCCACTATTTAGAATGCCTCCCAGGTCTTTCCACCAAAATCCTCTCTCTCCTCCAAGGCCCACCTTAAATTCTATCTTTGACACATCCTCTTAACTGTTACAGACTTCAGTAATCTCTTCCCTTCCTTGATTTTGTCAATGATAAGCAGGGCTAATAAGCTTCCTAGGGTAGTTGCTGGAGGCTAAATGAGTTAGTAAGCACTTTGTGCCGGCTATATCACATATGGTCCATGAATGAGGGCTTCCTGTTATCATTGTATCCTTCTCACCTGACAACTCTACCACCTATTGTACTCTTTTTGCATGTGTCATTTTTAAAAACCATTTTTAAAATATGGTAAAATATGCATGACACAAAATTTACCATTTTAAACATTGTAAAGTGTTCATTGGCGTTCATTGCATTCACACTGTTGTGCAACCATCACCACCATCCATGTGTAGAACTTCCAAAACTGAAACTCTGTACCCACTAACCCCTAATTCCCATTCCCTCCTCCCCCTCGGCCCTGGCAACCACTATTCTACTTTGTCTCTAAATTTGACTACTCCAGGTACCTCATATAAATGGCATCATACACTATTTGTCCTTTGGTGACTGGCGTATCTCACTTAGAGATGTCTTCAAGGTCCATTCATGTTATCAGAATTTCCTTCCTTTATAGGCAGAATAATATTGCATTGTGTATATATACCACATTTAGTTTATCCATTCATCCATGGATGGATATGAGTTGCTTCCAACTTTTGTGAATAATGTGAATCTGAATAATGAATAATGCTGCTATGAACATGGGTGTACAAATGTCTGTTCAAGTCCATGTATTCAATTCTTATAGGTCTACACTCAGAAGTGGAATTAATTGCTGGATCACATGACAATTCTATGTTTAATTTTTTGAGGAGCTACTATATAATTTTCCCCAGAAGATGCACCATTTTACATTCTCAGTAGCAATGAGCAAAGCTTCCCATTTCTCCCCATCCTTTATAACGCTTGCTATTTTCTGGGTTTTTTAAACAACAACCATCTTAATGATGTGAAGTATCTACTATCTATGGTCTTAACCTCCATTTCATTCTTTACTTTTTACTCTTTTGTTTTGTTCAGTCTTTTATTTTTTCTCTAACAGGATCACAAACTTCTTAATAGCAGAGATAGTCATTAACAGTTTATGTAACCCTCCCTCTGTTTCCACTCCAGGTTTCTAGCCCCCACTGGCACCTAATATGGAGCTCTGCACAAGTTTGGGGTGTTGGTTCTCAAAGTGTGGTCCCCTGCAGCACAGGTGCACCTGGGAGCTTGTTAAAAATGCAGACTCTCAGGCCCCACCCTAGAACTACTGATGTAGAATCTGCACTTTAACTAGATCTCTAGGGGGCACATTAGTGTGCAAGCACATTAATAGCTGAGTGGCACTAGGATGGGGAAAAGCAATTTACCTTCATTCTGTCCTTAGGTTCCATCGCCTCATCTTGTAGGTGTGCTCTATAAATGTTTGCTGATTGAAATTAACAGCCCTCTTAACACCCACTAGAAGGCATTTATCAAAAATGTGAAAAAGCATCTCTTCAAAAGTAGCTCAAAGCAGGATGAAAAATAGGGCAGAGAAAATTGTCACAGCCAAGAGGAGTCTAAGGAAACGTGATGACTAAATAGCATGTGGTATCCTGGGTGGGATCCTGAGAAAGAAAATGGTAATTAGGCAAAAACTAAGAAATCTAAATAAAGTATGGCTTAGTTCACAGTAATGTATGAACACTGGTGCATTAATTGTGATGAATGTACCATACTAATTGAGATGTTAGTAACAGGGAAAGCAGGGTGCAGGGTATATGGGAACTCTCTGTACTGCCTTCACAATCTTGCTGCAAATCTATAACTGCTCTAAAATAAGTTTATTTTTAAAAGAAAGGCAGAGAATAGGCAGAGTGTCAAAATGACAGCCTCAGATGTGTAGGATGTAACATTTGTGTCATTAATTTCCTGCTGTGGAATAGGTTGGCAGTTGTGTAATCAAAGTGACACCTTTGCAGCCCAAAGGGAAGATGATCAGCATCCAGCGTCCCTGAATCTGACATCGTCCAGCTTCCCTCTGCGGGCCCGGGACAGGCCCCTGCAAGCTAAAGAGCTACTCATCTTTCTCCTTAAGGGGAGCCACCTGCTAAAAGGATATGAAGAATCTGAGGTTAAGGATACAGAACACTCTAAGAAATATCGCAGCACTATGTTGTCTGCCCTTCCTAGGTCGAAGTACACATTTTTGATTTTAAAATTTGACCGGTTCTATGAGGCAGGTGCTGTTATGTCCCTGAAATACTTGTGACAGACTTTCAACAGAACAGAAGAGACAGGTTTAACAATAGCACATGAGAAAGACTCTGGGATTTGAGATCATTTCCAGTTCAGTGTGGCAGAAGAGTGTCACGGCTACCAAACAACTGACACAATACCATCCCAAATTAATAAAACTATAATACTCAGAACAATGGGAAAACAAGCAGTTACTGAGAACAGCTTATACGCCACACACGGATGTTAGATACTTCGAACGTGACATCCTTTCATGCTCACAATACCCCTTGAATGAAGGAATTATTGTCTCCATTTTACAAAATGAGACTCAAAGATTAGAAAATAATACATGTGTCACACTGCCAGCAAGTGGCAGGACTGGATTCTGAGTCCAGGTGCATCTGATGGCCAACTCGTGCCCCCTTCCATTAGGGTTATTCTGTTCAGGCTAAGATATCACTGGCCCAGTCACAGCTGGAGTCCTGCATTTATTTCAGGTCCAGTACTGTCAAAGATGGGGCAAAAGATCCAAGGAGAGACAGCCCAGTGACAGCAACCAGGAGGAGGAGAAATTAAAACCTCTTCTTTTGAGAAACGGTTAGAGAAGAAACTTGGCCCCAAAAGAAGGCACTACAGGGTGACATGATTGTTTCTCCACACATGTGAAAGGCTTGCATTTAGAAAAAGTGACAGACGTTCTGGTGACTAAAGAAAAAAGAAATGGGGCTAAAGGAGGCCAGAACTACACTTAGGTTCCATACGATAAAAACAAGGGAGAAAAATAATTCCAAAAGAGTCATTGTCTCAAGGGGCACTGAGTTCTGCTTCCCTCCCAGTGAGAGGTCACAAATGATCTAGAGGAGCAGTGATCTAGAATTCTAGGTAAGCTTTGAGATCCCTTCTAATCCTGAAACTCAAAACTCAGATATCTAATACAGAGTTTTACCACACAGCCCACTTACACAGAATATACATGGGCCATATAAGGATCTCAATTTTCAAGAGATCAAATTATAAAATATGTCTATTTCACACCAAATATATTGAAGTCTTTGTCAGCATGTCAAGGACATCATCATGAATATCAAATGTCATAAGGCAGTAGGTACACAGAAATGTCAGTGAGAATACTACATCGCAAAGCATGAGCATCCAAGAAGTGTCTTCAGGCCCAGTAGGGCTTATTAGCACAGGCCCTGATGAGCCACCACAGTGAATACCTGGGGCTTCACATAGCAGATAGGCCCTGAAGAGGGACAAACAGGAGGCCAAATCAAGCACGAGGCCTCTCACAAAAGTGTGCTTGAGTACAAGACCCTTCCCCTAGCATATGAAGAAACCCCCTCTGAATCTCTTCATGCAACCATTATGAAGGATTTGGCAAGAATGTGGGAGATGCTGGGTTATAATCAAGGCCCTGGTAAGGAAGCTGACCCTCCTATTACTCTTTATGGTACAGGCTGGTTGTGAAGGATGGAATCTTTACAGCATATCTTTGACTGATTTGCTGACTTCACTCTATACGATGGAATGTTTCTAGTCTCCTAAACCAAAATGCCACTTTCGATTGTCTCCTCATCTGTTCTGAAGGTAAGTTCACTGGCTAAGCAAGTCAGGCCTTCCATAACTAGAAGGGAAAATAATGACACTACCCAGTGAGGCAATGGGATGGCAAGCATCATCAACTCTTTCATGTAGATAGTGACCCTAAAGCATCAATCAAAATTGATATACCCAAAGAAGCAGGCAGGCCAATGGTAGGCCACTTAAGTTTTCTCCTTCATGTGGTGTTGCCACATGAAGTAAATGGTTCAGGCATAAATTTACATAGAATTAGTCATGTGCTTCCACCTACCCTCATGATTCACAAGGTGTCCCTTGGTTGCTCAATGTAGATCACGGATAGCTCATATATGCCAATGAACAACACCTTATGATTCAAAAAAGTACGTCTTGGCCCAGTACGTGTCTCTTTCTAGAACTTTCTTCTTCCTGATGATTTGAGTGCAATCTAAAGAACCATAATTCCAAATCAGTATAGAAAAACTACCATTGGAAAAATGTCTTGTTGGACCATTTGCATTTCTTGGATGTCCTGTGCTTCAGAGGACCAATTATACAAATATTTATACAGTCAGAAAGGAAAATGTTTAATTTAATTATCCAAAGTAATGTTAATCAAAAGGACAAAAAACAAATGGAAAAGAAAGCACTTTGACCCAAGGCTGAATAGTCTGTTATCTTGTGCAAAGAGCACATCTGTCAAAACCATGAGACCAAGTCCCCTAATTGTAGAGAGAGAGAGAGAGAGAGAGAGAGAGAGAGAAAAGGCTAAACTTGGCGCTAATATACCTGGTTTTAATGCCACTCTGCCACTAAATGGCTGCAAGAATTTTAGTAAGTTATAAACCCTCATGGACCATTTCTCCAAGCTCAAATATTCTGTGATTTTACCATTACTTACCACTGCCAACACCCCTTTAAAAAATCGATTATCTCCAAGCTCTGATGGCCCTGCTGCGGTAGACTTTATTGCCACAGGGGGTACTATATTTACTGCCTAACCTATCCTCATCTCTATACTTACCATTGCCATGTCACTATCTGCAAAAGACTTGGTCTTCGTGATCACAAGCTCCAATTTGGGAATAGTTTCAGACAGATATGTGCTAAAATATGTCTTTTTACACAAATTAGGCATTTACTCAAAAGCTTTTCATTTAAGTTCCTACTAAAAATAGGCTGACTTACTAACCTGGGAATTCTGTAACAGTTGCTCTCTCCTCTTACTAATTACTATACTATTAGTCAGAAAAGTCAAAAATACATAGTGCATCTGTTATGAGCAACAAAGTGAAACATTAGCTATTCATAGCAAAATGAGCACTTTAGGGAGGCTTCAGATTCCCATTCAGAGCTACAGAAAAAAATTAGAAATGTAGTACTACAACGTTATTATTAATAGCAAGATAAGTAAAAAAGACAAAAGTTCCATTTAGAAAATGCTTTGCATAAACTACATATTCCATAACTATAGGAGGAATAAAACTTTCCTTTTCTACTCTGAAGAGGTTTCTAAGATCCTATTTTGAATTCAGGTTGCCATAGAAACCAACGGAATTCTGGATGGGATTCCATCATAATTGCTGCATAATTTGGTGCACAAAGAAGAACCCTATCTCACCGTCTCAACTTAAAACAAAGTCCAACTCTGGTTTGAACCCTTTATGAATCTCAGTTTGAGACTTAAACATCTGTAAAAAAAAATATTAAGGCTCATGCCAGTGATGCTAACTTTAAACTTAGATATCTGGCTTTCAAAGTTGTGGAAATAACTGTTGACATGACCGTGACCTACAGTTGTGCTATTTGAAGCCAAGTCATGATATGTCACCCATGGTACCCGGTATGCATGTCTATGTATGCATACTCAGGCATGAGAGTGGTTAAGGACGATATTTTTATGTATAGCAGCAATTACTGTGTTTTGGATAAACCACAAAAGCTGTGATACAGCCACTATACAAAAATATGATTGTAATAATAGCTAACATTTATTATGTACTTATTGTTTTTAATCATTTCTTATTAATGCAAAACTTTATGAGGTAGGTCCAATTATCATTTCCATTTTAAAGATGGAAAAATCGAGGCACAATGAGTTTACACAGGTAGCTCAATGTCATGTAGTAGTTAGAGGGAGAACTGGGCTTTGAACCCAGGCAGACTGGCTCCAGAAAATCCACTAGGATTTTCTGCCTCTCTTAGCATCTCAGAAATTTGCTAAGACAAGCTTAGCTCAGATTAAGAATACAGGCATCGTACCCATTCCAATAGTTCTCAGGCTCTAGGGCATAAAAATAGCTGAGGCTACTTTATAAAAATGAATATTCTTAGGCCCTCTACTCAATAATTCTGATTTAACATGTCGGAGGTGGGATTCATACACATGCATTTTGACAGCACCCCTAGAAATTCTGACACAGGTATTCCACGGGCCACACGCTGAAAAATACTGGCCTACCCAAAGTCAGCTGATGAAAAGTTGCAGATAGATGAAGCAATTTCACCTATCCAGAAGAAAGCTGAGACACAGAAGATAGCTTTTTTAAAAACCTCAGAAGGGAGAACAGCAAAAAACATGTTTTTTTAAAACAATAAATCTCTTGTACTTTATTCCTTACAATTCTCCTTGGACCTTTGATCAAAGTCTATTTCTTCTAATTTTGCACACAATTCAAAGAAGTACAGTGATCTAGTTTTCAAAATCACAGAAGATTAGAAGCAAAAATGAAAGGGGAAATAAGGAACCTCAGGCAGAAACACTGACAGCAAGGGATGAAGGCAGGTAGAAAGTGAAGAAGGTGGCAGGAGAAAAAAAGTTTAAAAATAGAAACATTCAAAGAAGCACTGAGACCCTAATCCCTTCACTCATCTGGAGGAAGGACTATTTTTCAAAATATGGTAAAAGAAATAACATTTTTTATGTTGAGCCACCCAAAAACAAATAGGAGGGGGAGTTAATGATATTCTGTATACTGTTTTCAAAGGACGATGATATCAACTATTTGAGGAAACTTTCCATTTAAAATAGCTGAAACTATATAAATACATGGGTGCTTAAAAGCTGGTATGTGACTGTTCTCTCTATTGGGCAAGAGAGATGCAAGGCAAGTTATTGGTGGAGGTGAGTGTAATCAAGGAAAGGTGTTGATTGGTGGTTAGGACCTAGATCGGAAGAGGGGCATACACCCACCATAATGTGGTTTGTCCTCTGCCACCTGGAAAATGTAGGTTGTTGCACTGACAGTGGCACACTGACCAGACTTTCATGTTGGAAAAAGATTAGTATTGCATTAGTGCTTATGCTTGGGGAATGTTTTTTGACTACAGTGCAGGCTTTTCTGGACACTCACCCAGATGGTAATTTAAACCAGAGTCCTTTTACTTCAGCAAAATTGGATTTTAGAAGTTAGTTCAGATGATTTCTGGTTACCTCTATGCCTTGGGAATATCATTTTACATATGAGAATCTTTTCAGACCTTCTCCTAATGGTCAGTTAGAACAGATTCAAAAAGTTATATATATATGTATATATATATATATATATATATATATATGTAAAACAAGAAAAATAGTAAATTAAAGGGAAATTATTCTCAGATTTCAAGTCCCTATATCTAACTAACAGTGATGGCACAACACAGTTTCTCAGTACATGTTTAATAGGTGGAAGGATGGATGGATGGATGGATGGATGGATGGATGGATGGATGGATGGATAAATGAATAGGTGAGTAGATGAAAGTATGAATGATAGATAAGTGAATTAAAGGATTTTAATGATAATATAGAAGATGGTATCTCTCAAGCAAAAGAAAATTGGGAATGATAATTAAAATATGTTAAAATGACAAATGGACTGAGTATAGTCAGATGATCACCAAGTACATACATATACTTGTGTATGTGCACACATGTATATGTATTTATGCAAAGAACTGAAAATGGAGGTACTCCTCAATAAAATTAGTTTCCTTTCTCTTTTCTCTTACTATTTTAGTAAGGTCAAACAACTCACACAGTTGCTGTGAGACAGGGAGGAGGATCCTGTTGTACAAATATGGGCCAAGTCAGTAGTACATGTGTCTGGCCAAAAGATCAAGAGGGATTTTTAGACTGAGAGGCAGTTGGGATGGGAGCTGAGTGGGTAAAAAGGGCCCAGGCAGTGGATGAAGCCCTAAAAAAACTCAGGAGGAAAATCACTATGATTCTATTTGTCTCCAACCCGAGGTTTTTAACCTTGCAGCCAACAGTACTGACTTGTGTCTATCCCCAAGTCAAAGTCTCTAGAGCGTAAGTGTCCTGGTCCTATTTATTATGAACTCTACTTTTCTGAGAAAAGGAGAGGCTCCTCATACTAAGAGGTACCCAAGAGTGTCCATGTGAGATGCCAGGGCCATGATAATTTAACTGAGAGAAGGTATCAGGCATTTCTATGTCCACATTGGCTGTAGTAAGATCAAGATGGTGGGTGGAACTCTTCTCCTTACCCTCCTAGGGTGTCTCCTATCTGAGACTCCTGGGTAAGAACTGACAGGACTCAGGAGCAAAGAAAGAGAAGGTTATATCCCTACTGCTTTGACAAGTTAATAGAAATAGAGTCCACAAGTGCCCCAGAAATTGTCCTTGTGACTGTAACCTTCCAATGTTGTAAGTATTCTGGTTGCCTCTGGTGACTATATTCCTCTCAGTTCCAAAGGCAAGGAGAAAACACAGTGCCTCCCTTAATGTATAATCGTAAAGAAATAGGTTAAGCCATGATACCTACCTGTACTACAGAAAACAGAGGCTTGTACAACAGGTCTAACCAAGCAGCAATGATGAAAAAATCTATGAAATAACTCATTATACAAAAAGAATTCTAAATTTCACCCAGGAATAAGGAAGGCAAAGAAAAAATATCAGTTAAACTTAAAAGAAAAAATATTTGGACATGACATGAAAAGAGAAGCAGGGTAAAAAGATGAACTCTAGTCTATGAAACATCTTAGCAACACCCAGTGTCACAAGTCTGAGCCACTATGATGTCTACCATACAGCAACAATGTTTGGACATCATACACTCCTGCCTGTTGGACAAGAGCCTTTCAAAGAGGGGAATGATCTTGTTTGAAAGAACATTTCCAAGTGACCGATGAGATGTGATTACCTGGATGGTGGAATCAACAGATCATTTTGTCTTTGGCTGTCAAAGACAATCTAGGAGTATTCAGCATATAAATGGATAAGTCTGTCCAATGCAATGAGGGATGAGAATTTGATCAGGTCAGAACTGTGAGAGCTCTATTAAGAGTCAAGTAGTCAAAGAGGAGCCAGCTAAGGAAAGAGAACAAGCAGAAAGAACTGTCTTGCAATACAGTCAACACAGAGAAATGTCTCAGAAGTCAAGGGTGAGGAGAGTTTTCAGAAAGATGAAATGCTTTGGAGACGATAAGAAGCATTCTGTGAAGGCTTAGAAATTGGCAGTGAAGTCATGATGGCTTTTCAGAGAGCATTTCAATACAGGTGATGAGGGCAAGAAGCCAAATGCTCCTATCTGAGAAGTAAATTGGACACAAGGAAATAAAGGCAGTGAATAAAATGTTGCTCTTCCAAGACATCTGACAGCGAAGGAAAAGAGATTCGGCAGTAGCTTGGGGAAACTATAGGGATTTGTTGGGTTTTATTTTATTCATGCTTTGATTTCAGGATGGGGTATACACTTAAGTATCACTGTAGCCAAAGGAGGAGTTCTCAGAGGACAGGAGGAGACTGAAGTTCAGGAGCACAGCCAATGGTGATAATTAACAAGTGACTACACAGGTGATGGGGTTAGAGGATCAGGAACACACCAGGAGGAGTATGCCTTGGAAAGGAAAGCACAGGGCATTTCTTCTCTGAGTCAATCCAAGAAAAAGGCGAAAGCTTAAACTGGGGCACCTAAAATGTATTCTATATAAATGTATATATTTAATCTGCCACCTGCATCTACGACTTGCCCACAAAATGTACAAAATCATTCTGAGACACTAAAACCAATTTTTAAAAAAAATATGTTCTGTACCTTCTGTTAAAGTAAACAGAAAAATACATAACTCATTTTAGAATGACTTCAAATAAAGTAAAATTATAGACTGGCATCTACAAGGTTAAAACTTCAAGTAAAGAAAAATGTTACTCTTCAGACAGGCAAAGTTTGACTTAACAAAAACAAGGATATTAATTACATAACCCATCCTCCCTTACCATCTGATTCACCTCAAAATGTCAGCAGGCTATCAGAAAAATCAAGTTGAAGTGTCTCTTAATATGAAAATATCTTCTTTTTGAGAATATTGTCAAAACTTAGGAGAATATTTGACACTCTTTTTAAATATTAAAACAGTGCCTATTTCCCCTTCTTGTACTTTTATTTGTGAACTGGTGATGTTTTATCAAATATAAGAAGTATATGTTTTATCAAGTATAAAAAATATTTGATTTAAAGATACCATAAACAACACACATGGAACTATACACTGAGTCTTAAAAAAAGAAAACTATAAACCTGAAAGTAACCTGGCTTTTTTGTTTTTTTACTTCCTTTCTTCAATTCTCACCTTTTAAGAAGGGATATCGCTTATTCTTCACCTTACTGAACATGGGATTTTTACATTTTGTCTTCTCCCTGAAAAGATTTTCTCTAGTAGAATGCATATGTAAAGTTAAGGCTATCTACATTCAAGAAGTATAAGCTCCTTATCTTCAAATATGTCATCTTGATCCGAAGTTACAGACAAGTTCCCAACTGGAGTGACTACACATGCGCCGTCACATAAAACTCAAGAGAGGCAAAGGACACTCGGCTCCTCTCTTCAGCAATCTGCTTATTATTTGCATCCTCTCCCCTCCAACCACTTCTGTATTATCTTTGTCCAAATATACTCCACTCAAGACACTACTCTTCTTTGAACCTCTGCAAATAAAACCCAGTTTGCTTAGTTTTCACTATTCATTGTATTCTGAGTGAAGAACAGAGATGAATCACACAGTCCATAACCATTGAAGAGAAATGGCAGAGGAAATGTCAAAGTAGTAACTTGTTTACAAAGAACACAATCAGTGGCTCAGATAGTACAAAAGCAAGATACTTCATAGCCCAAAAGCAATAAATTCAGTTCAGGTACAATATGAAAACATGAAGAGTAATCAAGAATTATATCTATTGCTGCAATTCTCCCCAAATCTCCTGGTTTTATTAAGTTGAACCAAAAGGACAATATTCCATCCCAAAGAGAGGCCAGCATGCCATAGATTTCCATTTCTTTAATTTGCTTAATTTGTGTATACAGAAGTATGGACTTTTTAAAAGCTGCAATCTCCACATTTGTTTTAATCCTCCTTGCAAAGTTACATAATTAGACTTTTGATATGAAATGAAATAACATGAAGTTAAAGATTTATAGAAAGCTTAATGTTCTACCAGGATTTATGGCACCCCCTCACCTATAATGTTGCTGCTACGACTCACCTATCACGTCACGTACAGGTCTTAACAACTGCAATCATTAAGACCCAGGAGATCAGAGGGAAGGAATTTGGGGTTGTTTTGAAGTTTCATGAGTTGCTATTTCTTGACATTGTTTGCACTTGGAAAAGTTGAGGTCCAAGTAAAGCAAAACTAAAATAAGTTTGGATGAAAAAATGAAAAAAAAAAAAGAACTCTGGATAAAAGCCATGGGATGGGATAGGCACAGTACTACAGTTTAATATTAACTCCTGGGGTTAACTTTTATATAGCTTTCCCCACCTAAGTAGTTGACTCTCTGTTTTTAAAAACTATTTGAGTACAACTCAGAAAATTGCAAGCATTTCTGTTATCACAAAGCCAGAAAAAGAACCTCTAAAAGTACAGATACAGCTGTACTAAAAGTACAACTGTGTCCTAGAGATATACAGCTGTTTACCATGGTGACAACTGGTATTTAAGATGAAGAAGCACAATAAATGGATCATGGTAGTGGTACATAAAACGTCAGGAAGACCCTAACATGTCTAGTTTGAGGATCAACTGTTTACAAGTTCAAGGTGAATTGAGAAAAATACAAAGCAGCTAAAAAGGAATACCTATAGACACTAGTTTTGTAATTATTTAGCTTATGATGGCTACTCTTCACCATTTTTGCTTGTTTATTTCTTTTATATTTAAGCAATTGCCATAAAGACTTTATATAGGAGACATTGTAATTTTCTTTTTGGATAGCACTAAAAATGGCACTAACAGATCATATGCTATTTTAGCTTTGAACTATGAAGAGATGAGAAACACTTGCCTCAGTCATTGCTTATTAATTTATCATACTGACTATGACACACATCACTATATCTTTCCCCACAAGCATATCATTATACAATCGAAGAGTGCTGCATCCTCAGTGACCTGTCGTCGTAACAATATGGTAGGCAGCATTCATTTGAAAAACCAGAAATCTAAAATCCAGTATTAGCTTTCAACCACTTTGCCATTTTCGCTAAATCATTTGCAACACTAGCTTCTATACTACTAAACCAGTAAGCAAATTCTGAATATTGTTCTTCTCCGAATCCTACTCCACCCCCAAAACCTTTATTTTCAGTTGTATAAGTTAGGTATGGGGATTTTACTGAAAACAGGAAATAGTTCAAAAGAACTTCCTTTTTCTCACCATAAAAAGTGCAACAGTGCAAGCAAGCCTGGGAATTAGGGAGTGGGAACCAAGATAGACAAGGATATTTTCTACAAATACCCCAAATTGTCTACTTCAATCTACCTAATTCCAGATATGAGCACAAATTAGATTCGTTGCTAGCTCTCAGCCTGTATTGTAAGCATGTGAAAAAAAGAAAAATAAGCATTGTGCCTTAAGTGCAAAGGAAGTGGCTGTAAAATAAAAAAAATAATTGCTCAAGGGCCATGTTAAATTAAAAATCCAGATCTCTGGAACATTTCAAATGCTCTATGAGATGTAGAAAATACTTTATTGTTGTGACACAAGAGCTTCTCGTTTTATGGAAAAATAAACTTCAGGAAACTTCAAAGAAGCCATTGCTTTAATCATCAAAATTGGATCAACCGTAGTTTTAAAGGAATAGTGCCCCCGTGTGGTTTTTAACAAGATTTCAGAAAATGTTCAGCATTGTCTCACAAAGTCAACATTTGCTATACCATAAAACAGTGCATTTTTCTTGTGTGAATTTTGTTTGTATTTGTTTTTAAATGTGATTGTAGTTGTGCCTAGAGCATTGCAGAAAAAGATAAGTGTACACAAGAACTGCGTTTAAAGCAGGAATTGTTGCTCCATCTATCTCTATGCTTAGTGAAGAGGCGGATATGGGGATGCAGCATGCAAAGGGCACGAGCTACAGTGCTAATGCAGCTGGAGCCTCTGGAGGGCGCAGGGCCAGGGCAGCCCGAGCCTCTACAAGAGTGACTAGAAGAGATAGCTGGGAGCTATGACAACCAATCTTCCAAATCTACCCGCCACCTGCGTCAAACCCAAGCACTCTGCCTCTTCTCCTATTGTTAAGAGCAAACTGCCCAGGCTCGCTACAAAATCAGCCCCTCCAGCCACCCACTGAGCTCAAGAACTGGGCTCCAGCAAGTCCCTCTTCTCCCTCCTACATCAGTAGTTTTTTTCCTTTGCACTGGATTATTCCTACCAGCATCAACACATAGACACACTATCATAAAAACCCTCTTGGCCCCACTTCTCCCTTCAGTTAGCTCCCCATTTCTCCTTGAAAAAACTGTCATCATTTACCGACTCCAATTTCAATTTTCCTGTCTTCTCCTGAACACATTCTAATAAAACTTTTCGGTCCGCCACACCACCAAAGTTGGACTTACTGAGGTCACCAGAGGCCTCCATGTGGTTAAATCAATTGGTGGATCTCAGGCTCATCTAACTTGACCCACTGACAAGACACAATAATCATTCTTTCTTCCTTGACCCTTTTTTCCATTGGTCTCCAGGCATCTCCTCATACTTTTCTGACCACTCCTTAGTTTCCTTTGCTGGATCCTCATCTTCCCAACCTCTAAACAAGTATCCTCAACCCTACCTGTGTATTAGAATCACCAAAAAACTTTTAAAGGCTAGAGATGGCCAATGATTCTGATTTAATTCATCAGGGGAGGGCCTCAGGTATGGGAGGGCTACTAGACTCCCCCAGGTGATTCTGATGTTCCTCCAGGATTGAGCATCACTGCTCTAGATGCTGGAACACTCCCATGGCTCAGTTCCCAGGCCACTTCTCTTTCTGTCTACACTTACTCTCTGGGAGATCTCAGCAGCCACTCCCATGGCCATAGTACCTTCTAAAAACTGACTTCTTGGTTTGGATTCACTTCCTTGAGCCTGAGTCAAGGACTTGGGTGCGGGTGGTTTATTTGGAATGTGTTCCCATTGACCAGAAGTGAGGGAATGGGGAGAATAAGAGAGAATATGAGGAAAAGCCAATGTAAACATGTGTTTTCAGGGTCACTGTAATGGGCAACAGGGGTTGGATTCTGCTGGGCCTCCTGAAAAGTAATAGTAACCCTTCCTACCCCTACCCCAGGATGCTGAAGTGTTTACCTACTTGCTTCATCTCCCTTAATGGAGGATTTCCCTGGAGGTATTGACTCCCTCGCACTTCTAGGCTGCAGTAAGCTTTAGAGAAGGCCAGGCAGCAGAAAGTGAAAGGATACATAGTTTGCACTGGAGGTGAATCTGAGCTCAAAGCAACCTGCCTAATTCAAATGTGGCAGATATGAAAGGTGGGCCAACTGGTACCCAAGGTAGGTGGCATATCTGATGCCTCCAAACTGTATATATTTAGCCCTAACCGTCTTCTGAACTCCAGACTCATGTATCCAACTCGGATTTTTAATAGGCATCTCAAACTCAACAAGTCCTAAAAAAAGTTCCTGATCTACTACTTCCTTCTCCCATCAAACCTGCTGCTCTCCTGATCTTCAAAAATGGCAACTCATTCTTCCAAAACCTTTGCTTGGTCCAAAAACCTTGAAAGTCATCCCTGTCTTCTTACTTTTCCCACTCCCCATACTCAATCTACCAGCAAACTATTTATTCTACCTTCAAAATATATTCAGAATATGATTTCTTATCAACTCTACTTCCCTAGTCCAAGGCATCATTATCTCTTATCTGAATTATTGCTATACCCTCCTGACTAGTGTCTCTGCTTCTACCCTTCCTTTTCCCCTTAAATCTAGTCTCCACTGAGCAGCCAGAGAGATCCTGTTAAAATATAAGAAAGAACACGTAACTCTTCTGCTCCAAACTTCTAAAAGTCTTCCCTTCTCTTCTGGAGTAAAAGTCAGAGCATGACATGACTCGGTCCCTTGGATAGTTCAGATCACATCTTCTACTTGCCTTTTTTGCTCCTCAGACACACCAGGCATGATTCTGTCTCAGGGCCTTTGCACTTGCGGTGACCTCTGCTTGGAACACTCTTTTCTCAATTAACCTCCCTCTCTCATCTCCTTCAGGTCTTTACTTAAACGTCATCTTATTGACATTGTTTCCTGCCTACCCTGTTTAAAACTGCAACTCCTTTCTGACCTTACTTTTATTTTTCTAATTGACATATCACACTCTAACATAGTATGTGTTTTTCTTATTTATCTTGTTTATTTTCAGTTTCTCCTACTGAATTTAAAATCCATGAAAGCAGGAATTCTTGTCCATTTTGCTCACTGACTGCTTATCCCCAGTACCTCAAATAGTGCCTGGCTTATAGTAGGCATTTGATAAACAGGAGTTGAATGAATGAAGGAGAAGATCGATAACTATAATAATAATTAATATTTATTGAGTATTTTCCATATGCCAGGCACTAGAATGCACTATCATGTATTAACTCATTTAAGCTTCACACCCAGCTTAAGAGCTTAATTCTATTATCTTCATGTTACATATGAGAAAATATATGCAGAGAATTGCTGAGTAAATTGTCATTGTTAAAGCTATACAATTATTAAGCAGCCCATATGTAAACTCAGGTATATCATATCTCAAAGTGTAGACTCTCAACCACTAGAAAATATTGAGGCTAACTGCTAATCCCCAAGATTAATCACTTTTCCAAATTTAAGGGGAATAAATGTCACTCTGATCATGATGCCAATGTAGATGAACACACACCAAGAAAGAAGAGTCTACTCAGTGACTAAGGAGCAACATGTGAGAAGGAACAGAGACGCAGCCCACAGGGGGAAGGGGCAGAGATGCAGGTGGTCATCAGGAGGTAGAAGAGACTCATGCCACAGCATTCTTACAGTGAATACCTATTAAGAGCCTCCACCACACAGTTCTGCACTGTAGAAATTGGGTGGTGAACAAGTCAGATAAAGCTCTTATAATCTAGTGGGGGAACAGCAATTACAGAAATGAGATTTTAATATCAGGTAGTGCCAAGTGGTGATCAGAGAAAGTGTCTGTAAGGAAGGCTGTATTAAGGGGCTACCTCCATTTTTGATGCTGGACTGCTGACAGTTTGCAAACCCCATGCCTCCTTCTCCTCATCTTGACCCATGCCGGGTGAAGCTGGGAGGTAAGCCATGTGCTACCTCTTTTGGCTCTGGTGGGAAATTCAAACTACATAAGTCCTACCGCAGCCCAAATCCCCTCCCTCCAGAGAAGCCAAAGCCAATGGCCAAACCCACGCTCTCAAGCCATTTTCAGTCCAGCTTGGGATCCCGCTCTGTTCTCCATGAAGAGCCTCGATTTGAGAATAATCAATCTTTTCATGCCCCTTCTTTGTGCATGTATAGCATCATCAGTCTTGACATCAAAGCCAAATTTGGGGTAACAGGTTGACTTATTCCACCCTAATGAGGTTAACAACAAGAGAAGGGCCATCTGAACCTAGACCTAAATGAAGTGAAGAAATGAGGGAAGAGCAAAGGAGGGGCAGCCCTTAATCCCCTTGAAATGAAGAGAAACCGTTAAGACCAGGAATTCCATGGATTCTGATAGTTGATGCTAATCCTCTGGAAGGATTACTGATTCGTTGGCTGTTACCGTAACCTTCAGACCAGCAAAGGGCACAATTGGGAAACGTTGCATTATAAAATTAAAGCTATCCTAAACATATAAATAAAACATAAACAAGCATATCATTGTGACCCAGATTCATACATGCTCTGCATGAGACAATGCACATTCTCCTGACACCCAATGACATCTCTTGTTTTATAACAAAGAACAGCCTAAGTCGCCTCACTGCCCTTACTTACCTAACCGCTTCCACTGTAACCTACAAGCCACTCCTTTACTGCACGCTGAATACTTAACCCACGTGTTTTCCAGATAATTATGCAATCATTTCATCATCATGATGTAATCTGTACAATCATATCACTTATAACTGCCTTGTTGTGAAAGAAGCAGAAGAGAGTATTATTTTAATTTGTTCTCCTTGGTGTCTGACCAAGACTGAGACCAAATGAGCAATCTGTTGGTCAAAAATATCCATGTGTCTCCACGTGGTAAACGGCTTGCAGTCAGCTTTAGAGGAGTCATGAGAAAGGAGAAGTAGATCCTTGCATTTAATGCTTAAAATCTCATGGGCAATAGGGAACTCATACAAGTAAATATTATACAAGTGGATATCAGCAAGAAAAGGATAAACACACAAAAAAGCACCAACAAGTGCTAGGAATGGGAAACGAAGGACAGAGGTTGTTCGAGGAGGTTTCGTAGAGGATGGCACTAAGCAGCTTTGAGGAGAAAAATCCAAGTGGTTTGGGACATTAGGCAAAGGACAACTCACAAACAGCAGAAATAGATTAAGGCCAAGAAGACAGACTGTAAGGGCTACATAGAGGCAGAGGCATGTATCATGATAATAAATAAACAAGAATCACACAAAAGGGTGAACTGAGCAAAGAACCTTGAATCCCCAGTTCATGATGCCTCATTTTCTTTTAGAAGCAGCTCCGAGCACACTCACCTTCTGAAATTGAGATTAATGTCAAACAAGGTGTGAGGAAAATGTCTTACTCTCTGCACAGCCTCTGACCTGGATGCAAGACAAAGGAGACACCTCAAAGTGTCTGGGGAAAGGACATTTGGGGTCCACAAAAAGTATTGCTGTGGGATAACAAGATATTTTATAGATGAAGTAATAACAATATACTGAGAAACTCCCTGCCATAAATAAAAGGAAGACCTAATAGAAGACTGACCAACCATCCTGGCTGACCTGGAACTTTCTTGGTTTTAGCACCTAACATCCCTCCTACATCCTGGAAAACCCCTCAGTCCCCAGGATGGTTGGTCACCATACAAAGGACACTTTACAAATTATTAAATCAGAGAAAGTAATGAGTATGAGATATTACGATAGTGAAACAAGGATGGGATAAAAGTGAGAGTGAATCATGATTCACGTGTGACATGTAGTTTGGCTTCGTAGGAGGACATTCCAGAACCTGGAAATATGGGAGACTGAGGATGAGAGGGAAAGCACAGGTGAGTGATTTCTTCCCTCTTGACCTTCAATGGCTGGCAGGTGCTGCCATCTGTGCTGCGATTCCACGGGGGCCTCCTAGGCCACACAACCTAAAGAACATGACCAGGGGCTTGCCCAGAGGAATTAGAGAGGGTACAACTCACAGACAAACCTGGGTCTCCATCCTTAACCCTGGCTTCCTCACCTCCCTGATAGCACCTCCTGGTGGCTCCTTACCTCAGGTGCCAGAGCTGTCCGGGGAGCAAAAGGAATGTCAGTGGAAATCTTGAAAACCCCCGAAAGGAGACATGAGGTCAATGGTAAAGGACTAGATCATAGGCAAAGAAAAGAGGAGAATCCTTTAATAGTCATCCATTCTAGAAAATGGACCTTTCCCTCCATACTAAAAGTCTGCCCTCTCTATAGGCATCCAACTCTCTAAAAGGCAAACACAGTAAGGATGGTCTCACAAAGCCAGGGGCTTAAAGCTTCAGCTAAGATTCAGTTAGGGGAGGGCAAACTCCCTCATTTCATATTTAGGCAAGAGCAGAGTGCCACACAGCCTTGATGATTCAAGAGTCCGCATCCCTCAAAGTGGGGAAAATGTAGCAAAGAAGGGAGAAGAATAAAGAAAATGGAGGCACATCACCAAGTCTGATTTTCAGACCTTCTGTTAAAACTGCCCTGCAGATGGTTTCAAAATATAGATCCAAAGACTGTGAGAGCTGAAAGGAATCCTCTTCTCACTAGCCCAGTACTTCTGTTCCACAGATAAGAAACAGGTCTACAGAGAGAAAGGATTAATGGAGGCCGACATACAGTGGGGCAAAAGCCAGGTCTCCTGATATTCGCCTTAACCTTTTATTCCTTAAAGCACATTGAACCAAAATATATTTTGCGACCCACAGAAATCAGCAATTTGCTAACTTGCTAACTTGTTGACTAATTTTATCCATCAACTATTGAAGATAGCTCATGGCACATCTAACTTAGTGCGTCACAATTTTAAGAATGCTATAATGAATTATCAATCCCTTAAGGACAGCAAAGACTATAGTTTAACTATATATTACCGAGATGCTTTAATACAACTTAATTTTTAATAGGCAATTCAGAAATCTAAATCCTTTTTTACTTAATGTATTTCCTCTTGCCAAAGATGTCAATATACTTTCTAACTTTCTACCTTAAAACGTTTTTGCTGTTTTTGCTAGAAGATGAATAAGCAAGTCAAATAATAACAGCCAGAACTGAACTCATTGGTTTATATGTATTAACTCGTTACAACGCTTGTGAGATCGGGCCATTAGTACCAGCCTTTACAGATGAGAAAACTGAGGCAGCAAAATCGACCAAGGCACACAGCTAGTTGACAGCACCAGGATTTGGATGCCAGAAGTCTGAGTCTGGAGCTGTTACACTACATACACAACTTCTCTAAATCCCATTTCAATAAGCTTTAAGGGCACGGGTCACCCCTTTTGTCATCCTAGAATCTTGCTGAGTAAACCACCATCTGGACAAAACTAGTTAAGACGTCTTCCAGGAGGTAACTGTCAATTTTTCTTCACTGGAATCAGTCCCACAGTTTCATTTCCCTTGTATAACTAGGGCACTATGTACTGTGTGATTAACTACTCCTGGTGCTAAACCAGGCTATATGACCTTTGTTCCCATAAGCTCCCTAGAAAAATAAATATGATGTCCTCATTTTTAAAAGTCCCCTTGTGTACACAGACTTAATTTATATATATATAGTCATTTAATCTCTAAATGGTCTCAAGCCTTTTCCTTTTCCACATATATAAGATTATAAACTGTGTGAAAGAAAAGGGCCAGCTGTAGGGAGTAGGTGTGAAACCAGAGAGGGTAGCTGAATGGACAGGTTACTCACTGATGGTGTGGCCTTGCCTAGAAGGGTGCAGGCACCTGGACTGCTTGGCACTGACCTCAGCTCTCCTAAGGTAAGAAGCCCAGTGATGCACTGAGCATAGGAGAAGGTGGAGGAGGGTAGAAGCTGGATCTGGAAGGGCAAAGAGAAGACATCCAACACAAGTGGTGGGGCTGAGATATACCTAAGGATCTGGGGCCACAGTCTGCTTTTAACAGGCAACTAAGGTCATTTCTGGCACTGAAAATGCTATGAAGACAGAAAACAGAAAAATGATAGACTAGATCGGTGCAGAAAGGCTCCTCTGCAGAGGTCACACTTCGGTTAATGCCTGAGTGAGGGGTAAGGAGCCAGGAAAAGACTTAGAGAACACCATACCAAGCAGGCAAAGGCCCTAGGTGAGATGAGCTGGGCATATCTGAGGGCCAGAAAGAAGGCCTACATGGCTGGTTAAATAACCAAGGAGAACAGATAAGGATGACCTGTACTGATAAGTGTTTTTGCAAAAGGGCAGATATCTACTTGCTGATGCAAATTTAACTCTTAGATTAAGCTCTCCCCTGCATGTGTGGACAGACTGCCGTCCCTTTAAAGTTACTGAAAGCAGCAGCGAGGGCAGTGGGCGGCTAGGCCCAGCATCCTGGAGGAGCAGCCACAGCCTCTCCTCCAGTTGTTGGGATACCCTTGCAGCACAGGTCTCCTGTGGTCTCAGCACGGCCTCCGGGTCTGTCTGGCACAAGAAGATTCTACCTAGGGCGAGAGGCAGAATCAATGTGATCTGGGTAAATATTATTTTTAAAAGTAACAGGAGCCCCAACCTTCCATCTTTTATGAGTTCTCCTCCACAGACTGTATATTTTCAAAAGACAGAGGAACCAACCCTGGAAGAATTTTTTTTTTTTTTTAAGGCAACTTAAGCCTTGGTTGACCTCACAGATTGCAAGGACCTTGTCAGCTTACAATCCTTTATTTTTTATTTTTTATGCCTACAGCACCTGGTCTTCCTAGGTGGTCTGCCATCCAAGTACTAACTAGGCCCAACCCTGCTTAGCTTCTGAGATCAGACAGGATCTGGCTTGTTCAGGGTGGCATGGCTGTAGACTGGAAGAATTTTTTTATCTCCCTTATTTAGAAACTTCTAAATAATCTGGCCCAACATTTAGCTGGGAGGGGTGGAAGGAGGTAGGGAGGGAGGCTTTAAGGCAAAGGGCACATGGTCACATGGAAAAGAAAAAAATGAAAACTGAAAGCATTTGCTCTTTTGCAAGAAAGAACCCCTCTAACTCCTCTGATATTTCAAATTTCCCTGAATAGAATTATTCACGCCTTCAGTTTTTAGGTAACAGATCTTTCTTTTCTTCATTAACAAGAGGCAGGTAATCGGCAACATGAGAGAAGAAAAGACTTCTTTTTGTGCAGTGTGTCTGGGTTGCTTGCTATTTTTAATCCCCTTTTCCTAACACCTGGGGGGTCGGGGAAATAAAGTTCAACAGCTCCTAAGGCAGGAAAAAAAATTAGCATTTCTCCCTCACTAACAGGCAGCTCTTTCAAATAAAACCTGTCAGGCTTAAGAGCAAGATGAACTCTGAGCAACTTCCTCCTCATTATTTGTCTCCCAACAGGGATGTTAAATTATCAGAATGCACAGGGTCAGTGCATTTAAATTTCATCTCAAATTAAAATCCCATCAGAAGTCATGTCTTACAAAGTAGGTCTTAATACATCCATGCAGGGCAGCAGAGCTCTGCAGAGGAAGTGGGAAAAGAGACTGGGATTCGAATGGCAACCCTTAATGGACTGAATGCTCCTGAAGTCTCCATTAACGGGGGTCACCAAGGGCTCCAGTGACAGGTGATGACAATGAAGGGACAAGGTCACACTGCGGAGGAATTAAGAGTGAGGACAACACATATCATGCAAGAAAAGTAAGCTGACCTCGCCGCCTGCTCTGGCCTTCCCTCTTTATTTTAAGCCCTGTTACCAAAAAAAATGGGACACGGTAGGCAGCTTCCCTCCAGAAAAGGCCTCCTGTAATGAAAAGCATCACATAAAGGCCAATTTTAACTTAATGCTTTGCATGTGAATTAGGAGGATATGACTTTTTCCGCTTGGCAGGCCTATGCAGCCTGGCTTGAAAGGACCAGGGGATGGCATCATACAGAGTTGCTGCCTCCTGCAGTGGTGCTCCTCACAATGCGCTTCCAAAATGGCTCACCTTCAGGGTAAGGAGAAAACACTGTGGGGGAAGGAGTTGCCCTGTTGGCTCTTTTCTTCTTTACTAAGCACTGTGTGGTACTGCTTAAATGAGAATAACTGGTTTTGCGTTTCCATCTTAAGTGGAATAGACAGCAGGACTGAGGCAGAGAAGACATCCTGGAGATGCAGTGGCAAAGTGTCAGTGGTTGACAAATGGGCCCTGTTGTTGAATAAACAAATTTCCAGTGTCCTGAACTAATTGCAAAATGGCTGGTCTAGTTTATAATCCAGTGTCCTTCAAAATCCAAAACCTCTGAGCAGGAGATGGAAAGTCTGGCATTCCAATGAGAGAGAAATGTCTGATACTGTCTCCACCACATTATAGGCAATACTCAAATTCCTCCCAGGAAGCAAGAATTTTCTTAAATGAACTATTTGTTCTGTATATTTATTCTCTTCCTTGCTCCAGAAAAGGCCTCCTGTAATGAAAATTATTTAAGATGATTTTCAAATATATTAGAATACTAAATGTACCTAATGTGGATTAAACTGTCTTTATTGACAAACCACAAGATTACCTCAGATTAGTCAATAAAAATTTCCCTTGAGTTTGTTCCCTTAAGCATTTCTGAGTTTAAAATTTCAAACATAAATTTAAATCTCTACAAGATTTTAAACCCCATCACATCAATGAGAATAAAAGTGTTAAATGTAATAAAGAATAGATTTCAATGAGGACGTAAACCTGTAAAAGCAGAGTTTCCAGGGCATGAGAAGTGATACTCCCAGCATTCCTTAGACTGCCCTGACTAGATTTAGAGTATTCCTGTCTTACTATGAACTCCATGTCCTGTAGACTATGGATGAAAGACAAAATGTCAAACAAAGTCTTGGCTTTCTTTGCCTTCCAGCATAACATAGAACAAGTATCCTCTCATAAAACAAGTAACGTGAGAGTCCTTCAAAAAGTTTAACTTGACAAATATTAACTCAGTATGCCAGGAACTTCACTAGTCGTTGAAAAGCAGCTAGTGTGAACTTAAGCTGCAAAAAGGCATTGAATCTGAGCAGAATCCTCATTTGGATATTTCTATCTCAAAATATTTATGATGATTTTAGCCACAAGATGGCAGTCTTCGATTATATTGCATACCTGCTAATCCCGCCACAGTTCATTTTGGGGAGCAAATAGTAGGTTCCCAGGTGCTTACTTAGGGTCTTCTCAAGGAGTCATATCTGAGAAGGTTGGTTTAGGCAGAAATAATGATAATAGCCTATTTATTCCCCTTTGATGGATGCTCCAAGGTGGATGTTGAAATATCACTCCTACTATACCTAATAATGTATCATAACTCCCTCAGTTGAGTAAGAATCCAAGAAGGTGCTTGTGTAACATTCTGCATTCCCCTGATTTACGAACTAAGTCATTCCGAGAACAACAAATCCTGCTTGGGCCCAAATCTTAATCTTTGCTAAAGAAACATATCTGCAGACTTTACAGAGGAATCAAGCTGTTCTTGAGTCCATATAAGCCCTAGTTCTACAAACATTTACATATCTGACTATTTGTTTTAGGTATGTCAAAGCAAAAGAAGAAAAGGAGGAGGAGGAGGAGGAGGAGGAGGAGGAGGAGGAGGAGGAGGAGGAGGAGAAGGAGAAGGAGAAGGAAAAGGAGAAGGAGAAGGAGAAGGAGAAGAAGGAGAAGGAGAAGGAGAAGAAGGAGAATACATGCTAAAGCAAGATATATATGCTAACAAATTTTGAAGTATGTGACCTTCTGACTCCTGGTGGAGCTATATTTTTCTCATTCTTCTTGCTTTTGATAAAAGCACCTAACCCCTCCCACTGTGAAGGCACAACGTTTAGGATGACACTCTTCTTTTCCTAGAGATGGGAAGGAGAGAAAGGCCTGCAGCTATAGCTTCCCTTTGAGACCTAAAGAGAGGAGGTGCTTTGCTGGACAGAGCTTTCTTCCCCCAATTGGTTGAAAGTCAGCCAGGGTGGCCATCCTGCCGCCAAGACATCAGCAGGCCTGCAATGCTGTTGTTTGCCCCTCATCCTCAAAGCTGCCTGCCAAATGCTACAGCAGGGAGCTGGCAGTGCCCCAACCTGCAGGGAAGGTAAAGTTAGGCTCCAGCAGCTGGATGAGAAAAGCAAGGACCTCCCAAAAGGCTGCAACAAAATGCAAGGCCCGGGGGACCTGTTCAGGGTTTATGCTGGCAGGGAAAACTGAGAGGATCACATGGGTCCCCAAAGAAATGCATGCCGGGAACCCGTGATGTACCAAGCTGTGTTTGGGGGCAGGAGGTGGGAGTGCTGGTTGCTTTCATAAATCCTGCTGATGGCAAAGTTCCTAAATTCTTTAAAGCATCAAGGATGCTCGTCTGCAATGGGAACACAGAACAAATAGCCTTGTAAGGCAGGAAGTTGGTGAGCTTGTAATTCTGGGATTTGCTGATTTCTACACCAGAGAGTGCTCAAGTTGCTGGGAATCGTGAAACAGCTCTCCCCAGACCCTTTCCAAATTCTGCTGTCTGCCTTTGGCCTAATGGACTGAATTCAGATCACATATCCCCCCAGCTTCTACTAAAGACAACAGGGGTTTGGCTAATGACAGGCCAGGAGCTGCAGTGTGGCCTGGCTGCAGATAATGAGTGTGCTCAGCAGAGATGATGCGTACTTAGGACTTTCACCTCGGACCCTGAAACTGACTTAAGTGGATAGATGTGAGGGAGCAGCTGGAGATACAGCAAAGAAAAGGCCATCTCCACTAGGCCTTTACCATACATAGCCCAGCATCTCCTACAGCAATAAATAACAGAAGCTGAGGCTTCTCTTTCTTCTCGAATCTCTCTCCATGCAAGACACAGGCAATAAATGCAAGACTGGCTGCAAATTCATCATTTTAAAAGACTCTTAGAAAGTGAGATTGGGAGGTTGCTGCCACACAAATGGGCAGAGGCCCTGAGAGGAGCTGTGGCAATATGGTCAGACATGAAGCACTGAACCTGGACATATATATATAATATCATCTACTCTATTTTAATAAGGAAAAAAGCAGGTATTTATGATAATATGTATCTTGTGCACGCTTTGGGCATAATTCATTGACAAAGGTTTAAAGTTCTCTAATTGTATTAGGGAAACAAATATACTTTATATCCAAACAGAATATGAATTCTAATTTCACATTCTATTTCTACAAAAATAAAGGTAAATGGCTGATAAATGGTGGCCCCTATTTTCATTGTAGTTAAATAGGAATGTGTCACTTATGGGTTATTCTGAATAAATTAGCTGAGATTTTTTTAAGTATCAAAAATACCAAGAAGTCTATTCCATATACTAGTTAAAAGTAGAATTTTAAATATCTGCTATATTAGAAAGTTTATGGTCCTCCTATCTCATGATATTTAACTCCTACATTTTAAAAAGAATTCAGTAACAGCTAGAACCTTCAAATTTAGAAATTTCTATTATCAAATCTGGCCCACATAAGAATTGAACCAAAGCATCTGATGCCATGTCTATCCAAGGTCTCATATTTCACTAATATTTCCTTCAGCTAATTAAATTCAGAAAGAGTTGTTCAAGATCAGAGAAATATCTAGGCCTTCCCTAAAAATCTGGCCTTTTGTTCACCTAAATATGCATATTGCCAATGCCAAGTGATGGTAATTAATCCCTAGTTGATATTTTCTGTGAAACAAATTGGTATTTTCAAGACAATTTCCTAGTGGAAAATGTCTACATAAACAAAGTTGCATTATGATCACACATCCGTGTTGAGCATCTCAGCAAAGCCCTCAGTGCCCATGGCAAAAGATCAACGATTGTGACCCCTGACCTTGGCCTTTCAGGGCAGAGACCCTCTGACCAGCAGGAGCAGAATCTGTGAACTCCATGGAGGGAATATGAGGATTTCAATCAATATCAGATAAAGCCCTTCCTTTCTCTCAAATCCTTGGCATTCAATATAATGATTCTGAGACACTCAAAAAGATGATTTTTCTCTTTTCTATTAGCTAGTCCCAAAGTATTTACCCCTCCCTTTGGAATTTTTCACTGCAGATCCTTTATGCATGGAAAGGTCTGTATTCTGAAGTTCAAGAATATGTCTAATAAACCATGAATTTTTAAGTCATCGTTTTTTAGCTGCATGATCGAGTACTCAAGGGAAAAATTTCCAGAATACGACACAGGGAAATCTGTAATGGAGACTATACATTTCTGTTTAGATTTGCCACGAATGATTAAATACAGTAAAAAAAAAAATTAATATAATAGTGGGAAAAAAATACAGAAAGTAGGCAATTGGGGGGTGGGGGCTAGAGGGACACTACTGCTCGTTATGAGAGCATTTACTAAAATCACTACATGAAAGTTTGATTTTTGATAGGAGGCTGGGGCATGGACATTTTGCTGGAATAAAGAAGAATCTGGGCCAATCAGTCCACATCCAAAAGGCTTGAGAATTATACCACTGAAAATACCTGCCTTCAGTTATCTTCTGATTATCCAAAAAAGACTAAACCAAGAAACAGCTTTGGTAAGATCTCTCTTTGTTTCCCCAAATCCATCGAAGAGAAGAAATTTAGCAAGTAATTAAAAGATCGTGTTATTTCCAGCATTCCTGGAAGGACATACACCTGAAAATCAGGAGAAATATTAGCACCAATTCTCCTATTAATTCTATCAGAGAGATGAATAAGTTCTAGGGACCTAACATACAGAATGGTGACCCTAATTAATCATGCTGTAATATATACTTGACAGTTGCTAAGAGAATAGCTCTTAAATATTCTCAGTACATAAGGAAATTCGAATTATGTGAGGTGATAGGTATGGTAACTAACTTCATTGTGGTCATTATTTCTCCATATATATGTGTATCAAATTTAAAAATATTCCATCAGAACATAAAGTCCATACAGGGCCATTGTCTTGCTCATTTTATCATCACCAGCACTTGGAATAATGCCTGCCACATAATAAGTGCTTGATAAATATTAGTAGAATGTGTGAATAAATGAATAAACTATGTAATCCATTCGGTCCACCAGTCTTCTAGCTGGAACCACACAAGTCCTGTTTCAGAAGCAACACTTTATCTCCTCCAACACCCAACGCCAAGTCAATGACTTTATAAGGGACATGCGACCAGAAGCTCCAAACTATTTGCTGCTGGGACGGAAAGGCTAGAATGCCTTTCTGAGTTAATCTGGGGTCATCAGCACAATCTCAAGCAGCATCCTGCATGCTGCAACCCCAGGAATGCTGTCCAATTCCATTTCCTTTCCTCCATCTGCTCCCTCCCCAGGCCCTGTTCTCATATGTTTGTGATTTTTAGGGTGTTGGATTATATTTCTTAGGCCCCTGCTTAAGAAAAAGCCTGGACCTCTCAGGCCTCTAAGGTTCCCCGTGTGAGTGCTGCACAGCAGAAGACTTACTCTTTGAAGGCAGGCTGAGCTCTAAGGAGCTAGACTGGTAGTGCCATTGACCAGAAACACCAGCTAAATTTACTACATTATTTACTGCTCATATTGTGTGCCATCTGCTAATCATTAGAAGATGCTCAAGAGCGAAAAAAAATGGTATTTTAAATCTTAGATTGTCCCTTCTGGCTGAAAGCCTTGTTAATTTTTTTACCTTCACACTTAGAAATAAAAGAAAGAATGTGTATGTGCATGCATATATACATGCATGTACATACATTCATAAAAACACATACACATACTCGAGATTTTTACATATTTGTAGGAAAATATCTAGAATTCACTTGTTTTTGTGGTTAAATCAACACAAATGTCTTCATTCTCCAAATATTAATCTGTTCAGTTGAGCAACATCCATTCTTCAAATATGAAATTAAATTGAGACAGCTTCTGTTTTTTCTAGGCTTCACAAACATTTGATCCAATCAGATTTATTTAATCAAAAAGCCAATAAAATTATGTGGGAAAATATCAAAATAAATTACTGATGTAAAAAAACATCACCCTCTCCTCCCTTTGAACTATGAAGATATCTGTTAAGATGACATCAAACAAAAGCACTTTTTTTTAAACAAAATTATTACAGAGGAACTTCTTATATAAAATCTACCATGTAGAATTTAGAAATCACTATTGCTCCCAGGTAGTGGACTTATCAAGCACAACATAGTCATGAAAAACATGTGAAGGCCACACAGAAATAAAATGAACTTAAAATGAAACATTCCAATATTTGCCATCTCACTTCCTTCCCTTGGGTCATTTTCTCTGGCTGGAACAATCCGCCCTCATCTCCGCCAGCCTCTGGAAAGCCTGGCCACTGCTGCAGGGTCATGGTCGGTACCGTGAGTCTAGTCTCCAATAAGAGGCCATGAGCAATCCAAGGGTGGTTTCAGTCTTTAAAATTTCCAGAACATACTGCACCCAAAAAGTTTCAATAATAAGTTTGCTCATTTAAACAGAACTAGGGGAAAGAAGAGATAGGGAAAAATGGTGGTGGAGAGAAGTGGGGAGGGAGGGAGAGAGAGAGAGAGAGAGAGAGAGAGAGAGAGAGAGAGAGAGAGAGAGAGATTGGGTGGAAAGAAAGGATATCAAACAAGTATATGAAAGGATAGTGTTCCAGCTCAGGACTTCAGGCCAGAAAAATCATTTCTACTGTGTAACTATTCCCAGTGCATGTAACTAGATAAACACATAAATATATGTGCATATGTATGGATATGAAAAGTATCATTTGCCAACTTCTTTTCAGTGCATGAACAAAGCAGATGAGCTTTTAATATGCTTTAGAAGGATTGTAAAATGGTGTGGTCACTGTGGAAACAGTTTGCTGGATCCTCAAAAAGCTAAACATAAAATTGCCATATGAGCCACCAATTCTACTTCTAGGTACGTACCTAAAAGAATTGGAAAAAAAGGTATAAAACAGATACTTGAATGCCAGTGTTCATTGTGGCATTATTCACAGTAGCCAAAAGATGGAAACAGACCAAATGTCCATCCACAGATGAATGAATAAACAAAATGTGGTCTGTACATACAATGGAATATTGCTCAGCCTTAAAAATGAATGACATTCTGATGTATGTTAAAACAGGAATGAACCTTGAATATATTATGCTAAGTAAAATAAGCCAGACACAAAAGGACGAATATTGTATAATTCGACCTACATGCGTTACCTAAAATTGTCAAGTTCACGGAAACAGAGAGTAAACAGTGGTTACCCGGGGCTGGAGGGAAGAGGTTATGGGGAGTTATTCTTTAATGGGCACAGAGTTTCTGTTTGGGGTGATGAAAGAGTTCTAGAGACAGGCAGTGATGATGGTTGCATGACAATGCCAATGTCTTTATTTGTATACTTTACTGTACACTTTGAAATGGTTAAAATGATAAATTTGGTTACAATTAAAAAGAGAAGGATTTGAAAAGAAGGTACACGTATATAGTCCCACAGATTTGCAAGTAACCTCCCCTCCCTCTCCACGCATCCCACTGCCTGTACATACTGGGAACTTCCCGTCCTGTGAATTCCCTCTCCTGGTTTCAAAAGAGTTAAGATGGCACTTTATCCATAACTATAGATTCACACTCTAAATACAGAGGTTTTCAGCAATAGCAAGGTTTTGTTAAACATTTGCAAATTTACTGAAAAGGAAAAAAAACAGATAATGAACAGTTGGAAGGATTCTTTCTCTTTTTTAGAACAGAGACTGGAATTAAGGCAATAAAAGTTCTGATAAACAAACTAGAATGTAGGCAGATGAGAAATCAACAAGTCTTGATCGTCAAAGTATCTGAGAACCAATGAAAGGATGAAAAACTTTTTCTGTAGTAACTTCTATTATAATGGAGGGGAGAGGGAAGAAAGCAAGTCACATGTAAGAACAACTTGAGTTAGCTTTTTTAATAAAATGGGAAGAGAAATGAGTTATCAAGGAAATGGCAACTTTTTAGCTGGTAACTCTCATTACATAATAGTATGTTTTTATGTCCTATGGACTGTCCATTCAGTAGCGATTAGAACATACCAGAACACGGGGCACCTGTTTTCTCAGAGTAACCACAGAGAAGAAAAAAACAACTTTTTCGTGGAAAAAGTATGTTAGGAACACAAACACACTTTGAGGCTCAACAAGGTAAAAATAGGTTAAGTTATAAAAATTCAAGCAAACACCTTTGGCCTAGGGCAATTTTATGGAACAATCTCTAAGATGATTATCTTCGCTAATTTCTTCCCTACAGCCATGGCTGGTTTCAACTTGACTGCAGCAAACAGGACAATCTCTTTTGCCCTTTTGAAAATTCAGCCCTATCCTTCAGTCTCACGCTCACTTCTTTTCTCATTTAATTCTCCACAATTGGCAGTTAACTCTATTTAGCACCACACTTTGACTACTGGAGGTTACATCTAAGAGAGCCCTTATTCTGCCTTTTTAAGATGTCATCCTGGGCAAAGGCCTCTGATGACAGCAGTTAAGATATGCCTGCCGGGCTGTAAGCAACTCAAAAAATGAGAATTCTGCCTGCTTTTCATAAAACCTTGGCTTTTTTAATTAAGTTAATTAACCCAGAAATTCTAGTCAGTTATCATCTCAGGCAGCTTGCCCCAGCCCCCAGTATCTGGACTAATCTGTCCCCAGGTGCTTCCACCCAGTTAGGAAAAAGGGTTTCTTTTTCCTAGGCTGTGGGTACAGAGCTTCCGATAAGAAGAGATTAGGCCAAGTGGGGTTTCTCAGCCTTGGCACTATTAACATTGTGAGCCAGATAACTCTTTGTTGTAGGGGGCCGTGTATTGTAGGATGTTTAGCAGCATCCCTGGCCTCTTAACCCTCTAGATGCCAGTAGCACCATCTAGGTGTGACAATGAAAAATGTCTCCAAGCATTGCTGAAAGTCCTCATGGGGGCAAAATCAGCCCAGCTGAGAATCACTGGGGTAAAATGAGATTCCATCTTGCTGCTCCCCACCATCAGAAACGTCAATCTGAAGGATCCTCCCCACCCTTACCCCTCACTCCTCAAGGGACCATGTGTTAGGTCCAGGATAGCCCATTAGCAGGTAGCCCAGCTGGACCTAGGTTAGAAAGAGTAAGAATTTGTCTAAGTGGAAACCAAATGGCCTCCACTAAAATCCCCAAGCGTAATGAAGGAAAGGAGAGAATAAGAAGTATCCAACCACCCGCCTCCCAACTGTGAAAGAAGCTAACAAGACTTCATTGGCCGACCTCCTCTCCCAGCCTCCCTCCCCTTCGCCAATGAAGAGATCTACCCAGAACATCTCTCCGGGACGTAAGCAACGTGGAGACAGCTCTCTGCAGAGGGAGATGGGTCCACCTAAATCTGACAGGTGCCCATGGGATAGAAGCTCTGCACTCCAGTTCAGCTTTGCAGTCTGCTGGTTATAATGACCTTGGGCAAGTCACTTAATTTTTTTTCTGGATTTCTTTTTCCTCAGCTGTAAAACAAAAGAACCAAATCTTTTAGACCTTCTTTGGGGTTACTTCTAGATCTAAAGTGCTACCATTTTGTGGGCCAAGAGCTTGGGGAGGGTACAGGAAAGGAGTAGGGAGAAGACAGAGGCAGAGGAACCAAGGAAAAAATGGAATACTCTCAGGTGGCTGCATGCTATGCACGAGAGAGGGCATGAGCGAGGTTTTTAAGAAAAGTCAAGGAGGCTTAAGGCCAGCAACAATCAAATGATTTTTCTAGAACATAAAGAGGGAAGGATTAATATGCAGCATTTTTTGTTTTTCAGCATTCCCTGCCTCTTTACCAACCTGATAACTTCTTTGGTTCATATCTTGATACCATGTTCCTCTACATTTGTATTCTCTTTCTCTCTTATTATACAGGCCTATTTCTCCATCTTTCAACCTGTTTTTGTTTTTACTCAGATCCCTCCATATCTTTTCATTCTTTATGATTCTTTCTCTGTAGCTCTCTTGCTAGCGCTCTCTCTTTCCCTCCCTCCCTCCATTCCTTCCACTCCCTCCCTCTTTCACTCTTTTTTCCCTCTCTCTCCCTGACCTTCTTCATCATAAGAAGGAAGTAGGTTACCAGCCACAGCCCTAGATTCTATCTCCTCAAAAGATTCAAGTCTATAGAAAGAAAGTTAAACTGTGTCCTGAAGGATGAAGCTTCCACATGCTAAGTTCTTGCTTTATCATATGAATGATAAACAGGGAGTCATTTTGTTACTTTTATAGAACTCAAGTTATGGCTGTTTGTAAATGACCATCATTAATCTCAGGTGATGAACAACTAGAGAAGGCCAAATGTATCAACTTTTTTGCAAGGCAATTGTGCCTGAAACAACCAGGACACAACAGAGAGGTGGGGTGCCCAGATGTCTTACTTTGGCCTGCAGAACTGCATTATGAGTCTGCCTTTGCTGTGGACATAGCCTGACTGAGCTGGCACTGTTCCAGGACATAGCAAGTTGGGTGAGGGCCATGGGTTCCTTAGTGAAATACAGCTCATCACAGCTGAGCCAGAAGAATGACTTTCCAAAGCAACACGCTGTGCTGAGACTACCGCCTGTCATTTAGAGACCAGGTGAGAAAGTTTCAGGGCTCTCCCACACCCGGTTCCAACCCTCACTTTCCCCTCAATCCTTATCTCACACTGGCTGATCAGAAATATCTTCACTTGCTATTTATGAAAAGAACACAGCCTCTAAATAAGGGCTTTGGGGAATATTGGATGATGGGAGGAGGGCAAATCACAAACTAGATTTACTCTAAGTGAACCAAATCAGCACAAACAAAATATGAACAAAATGTCTAATCAGTCACAATCAAATAAAAAAAAAGACTTCCTGGAGAGTAACTCCAGATGGAAAGTTAATATAGTTCAGACCATTAGCATTCCACCAATGCTTACTGCTTTTTTAACAAGCAAATTGGTCCCTGTCTAGTCTAGCAGGCAAAGGAAAATGTAGGCATATCCACTTTTTCTTAAGAAAACAAAAACACATAGAATAACATAATGTAAAGACAGATGACTGCTAAGAAGTTTACTTAATAAAATCCTTTTCTTTGACCATTCCCTTGACCAAGCCCAGCTTTCTCTCTGGCTTTCTACTATCAAGGTTTTTTGTTTGTTTGATCTTTATACTAGCTTTATTCAGATATAATTCACAAACCAGTCAAGTCATCCCTTTAAATTGTAAAATTCAGTGGTGTAAGTATAATCCAGAGTTATGCAACCATCACCGCAGTTTTAGAACACGTCCATCACCCCAAAAAGAAAACCTGTTTCCTTTAGCAGTCACCACCTAAATCCCTATCCCTCTTATCCCTAGGCAAATACTAATCTATCTGTCTCTGTAGATTTGCCGGTTCTGGACTTTTCATATAAGCGGAATCATAGAATATGGGAGAGGCAAGGTTTCTGGCTTCTTTCACTTAGCATAGTTTTCAAGGTTCATTTATATTATGGCACATATCAGTACTTAATTCCTTTTCATTGTCGAATAATATTCCACTGAATGGATATACCACATTTTACTTGTACATTCATCCAACCTCTCTCTCCCTCTTCTCTGATGGACATTTGAGTTGTTTCCACTTTGGAACTAGTATAAATAATAATGCAACAAACATTCTTGCATAGATTCTTATGTGGACATATTATTTCATTTCTCTTGGCTATATACCTAGGAATAGACTTGCCAGGTTATAAGGTAACTAAATATATTTAACTTTTTGAAGAACTACCAAACTATTTTCCAAGGCACCTTGGCCACTTTACATTCCTAATGGCATTCTCCACATTACATTATTCTCCACATTCTTGCCAAAATTATCTGTCTCTTTGATTATAGCCATCCTAATGGGTGTAAAGTAGTATCTAATTGCTGTTTTGATTTGGGATTTCCTGAAGATAAATGATATTGAGCATCTTTTCATGTGATCGTTGGCCACTGGTCTATCTTCTTTGGAGAAATGTCTCAACAAATCCCTTGCCTATTTTTTTAATTGGGTTATTTTGAGTTGTAAGAGTTTTGTATTATGAGCCCCTTATCAGATATATGATTTCAAATATTTTCTCCCATCCTCTGGGTGTCTTCTCACTTTCCTGATCGTGTCCTTTGAAGCACAATTTTTTAAATTTTAATGAAGTCCAAATTATTTGATTTGTTCTTTACTTACTTGTGTTTTGGTGTCATGTCAAGATCAGCTTCCTTTTACAAGCTGATTTCAGCTTGTGTTTCTCAGTCTCAGGCATTGATTCCATTCCATTTTAGTAGCAGGGCCTCTTCTTGGCCTGACTCCCTCCTGTATGCAGAAATAGCAGCCCACACAGCCCACAGGTGATGCAAGACATGAATGGATTTTCATACCCACTGAGTCCTGCTGCTCTCTGATTATGACTATAATTATTGTTGAATGCTCACAAGTCTGTGTAAGGCTTTTAAGCTTCTGGCGGCTTTCAGAATTACTAATTAGTACTTAAAATAGCTGTGACAGATAGGAAGAAAAGTGACCTCCCCCCATTCTGAGATAAAACAATTAAGAAGTTGTTACAAAGACAAATACCTTTCTTCAGAGGAACTCTAACCTCCTGAAATTCTCTAACTTTGACTAGACAAAAGGAAGGAAACATAACTTGGGCAGAATGGGACAGAGAAGTCAAGGCACACAGCAGGTGAGGGGCACTTGAAGCTTCACATTCTTATATCATCACTCACCCTCATCACCACCCACTATGATCACCCACAACACCAATGCCAGAGGGAGCTTATTCAAACTCTTGTTTTAACAATTGGCTTTTCAACACGTACAAGATTTTTCTGAAATCAGAAATTCTCAGAAACTAGAAATTTAAAGTCCCCAAATGCTTCTGCAGCTCATTTGCTACAATTATCTCCCATATTTACCCATGTTTCCCACACTAAGCCTTATCAAATTTCTCCTGGTTTACCAAAACTCCTAGACCTCTAACACTTTCTTTGTTCTCACAGAACAGACTCCTACAGACACATGAAGACCCAGACAGTATTGCCAACTTCACCAGGTAATTAACAGACTCCACCTTCAGCATTTTCTTCACAGTTCTATTATTATAATCCAGATGGCTACTGGAATCACCCTGTCCTTTATGCTCCAATTACCATTGGCCCTCAATATAGTTTTATCCTGTGGAAAATTCAGCACCCATCTAAGATTTCTTAGGTTCTTAGAAGATGAGGGGAGAGTGGTATTCCATCCTTGTGGATACTTTAGTCTCTGAATTTCTACCTCCATGGAGGTCTTCTTTGTTCTGCACCTTGCTTCCATAAATATGAACCTCAACCCTTTATGCTGATTTCCACTGAAAACTGTGGTAAGCAGCCGGTAAGGTGGCCCCTGATGATTATCACCTCCTAGTGTTCCCGGTCTCATACAGTTCCCTCCCCATGAGTCCTTTGCTTCTAACCAACAGAACCTGGCAACACTGAGATGTTACTTTTATGATCAGATGACAAAAGATAATGACTTTTGTCTTGCTAGAAGACTCCTTTTTACTGACTGAAAAGACCCACCCACGTGGCAAGGAATTGAGGGTGGTCTCCAGTCAAGAGCCAGCAAAGCCCTGAGACCCTCAGTCCAACAGGCCTTAAGGAACTGAATCCTGCCACTACTACATGGGTGAGTTTAGAAGCAGATTCTTCCCCACACAAGTCTTCGGAAGATGAGAGCCCAGCCCTGGCTGACACTTTGATTGCAGTCTGGGATCGCAGTGAAGCAGAGGCCGAACTAAAGCCATGCTCAGATTCCTGACCAACAGAAATCATGAAATAATAAATGTCTGTTGTTCATGTGACAATGAATAACTAATACAAAAACCTGAGAAATAAACAAACAGCCTCATTCACTTAGGACTTCTATGTGTATATAGAAGACTTTATTTATGGTTCAGGAGACAGAAAGGCTTTACATAACAAAAATCTTAAAAATATAAAGCTGAATACTGAATTCTGGACATTTAGTTTATAAGAATCCTTTGGTCACTCCAGTGTTATTCAGCCTTTCTCTTTCTCCTCTCTCTCCTCCTACTCCATGACACCTATCCCAGAATCAAAAATAATAATAATAACATATATATACACATATATACACATATACACGTGTGTATAAATATATGCATATATATACATATCTATACATAGATATGCATATATGTGTATATATATGTATATATGTATATATATGTATATATATAAAAGAGAGAGAGAAATTAATGGAGAGGATCATTAGACTAGAGAGTCTAATGCAGTCAATGGAAAAAAGAACTTATTATTTTTTCAAGGATATAGTATAATACAATAAATGCAATACAACTTATCATGATGTTTTATAATTATTTGTTTACATGTCTGTCTCTCCCAGTAGACTGAGTTTTTCATGAAAAGTGACTGAGTTTTATTCGGTTTTATATTCCCAGTGTGTGGTAAAAAGTTAATTAAACAGTCAGAACTCAGTAAATGCTTGCTAAATGTATACTCATTATATACCATTACACAAAAAGATCTACATTTAAAATTAATTATTAACATTATTAATGTAGAAGAGAACTACTGTGCTGGGCCGCAAGTAAAACTATACTATAATTAGGTCCTCAGATATTTCAAATAACTGTAACTCCTTTAAATATGTTCAAGAAAAACTATTGCTCTGATAAATCCAATACTATAACATGCTGAGAGACTCAAAATGTATTAATTAAATACTCTTTTAAAAAGCATATGTTCCACGTTACTAGATACTCTCTAACTTATGGTGGGAGTATGTTAGATTTTTCAGCTTAGAAAACAATTGCTCAGGAGTTCTAGTTCTAGAAATTTATCGTAAGAAAATAAAACTTCGGCATTATTTTTTAAAGTAAAAAATTGGAAAACCAGCTATCCAGCAATAAGGGCAAGTTAAATAAATCATGGTATATCCATACTTTGGAATGTAAGTGATAAACTAGATCTTATTAACTGAAAAAAAAAAATGTCTACAGTACAGTCTTATATGAAAAGCAAGTACCAAAATGATAAATAAATTTTTGTAAAAAATGCATTTGCCTATTTCCATGTACACATGCATAGAAAAATGAGGAAGGATATTCACCAAAATGTCAACAGACAGCAGTTATCACATTATAGGTGACCTTTATACTTTTCTGTATTTCTCAGATGTTTTGCAATGAGCATGTATTTCTTTTTAATCAAAAATATTTAAAGCTATTTAAAATAGAGAAAAGAATTAACTAATGTTATACAAATTTAGCAAACATGGACTGCCAGTTGAATATGTACTAATATTCCAGAATGTAAAAGCACCTAACATAATCTATAACATTTTAATTTTAAAAGTAATTTATTTTTTAAAATTAAGTTTATTGTGGTAACATTGGTTAATACAATTATATAATTTTCAAGTGTACATTATAATTTGACATCTGTATATTCTATTGTGTGTTTACCACCCAAGTCCAGTTTCCTTCAGCTACCTTTACCTACTTCACTCTCTCCCTACCCCGCTATATTTGACCTTCATTACCCCATCTACCTCCCCTCACTCCCCTCACCCTTTATCCTCTGGTAACCACTCGTCTATAGTCCATGTCTATGAGTCTCTTTTTGTTTCTCCTGTTCCTTTGTTGCTTTTAGGTTTATATCCCACATTTAAGTGATATCATGTGATTTTCAACTTTTTCTGTCCGGCTTATGTTGCTTAGCATGATTATCTAGAGATCCATCAATGTTGTCATAAATGGCAGTATTTCATCTCTTCTTATGGCTCAGTAATACTCCATTGTATATACGTACTACAGCTTCTTTCAATCATCTATTGTAGGACACTTCAGTTACTTCCATGTCCTAGCCACGGTGAATAATGCTGCTATGAACATTGATGTGCAAATATCTTTATGGATATGAGTTTTCAAGTCTTGGGGTAAATACCCAGTAGAGGGATTGCTGGATCATATGGTAGATCAATTCTTAGTTTTTTGAGGACCCTCTATACTGTTTTCCATAGTGTCTGTACCAATTTGCAGTCCCATCAGCAGTGTATTAGGGATCCTATTTCTCCACATCCTCTCCAGCATTTGTTTAAAAGCAATTTTAAATGAGTAGGTTTATTTGAGCTTCTCAAAACTTTGAGAAGTAGAAAGAGCTTATTAAGTACTTTTTACTTTATAGGTAAATTACTTGCTCAAGCCACACACCCAGTAAGTAAAACAAACAAACAAACAAACAAACAGATATAGACTCTATGGTTTCTGTCTCCCAAAGCAAAGAAGAAAAAAGTTATGAATGGTTCCAGATGCAGCGGGTCATCTCAAACAGCAAAATAAAGAATCATCATAAAAAGAATGATTAAGACTATTTTGTGGATATTCTAATATCCTAATTCTTTTTCAGTAAATACTGAAGACTACTGAATATATTCATTTTCCATGTTGTCTTATTGGGAAAAGTATCTGAAAATTTCGGTTTTCTTATCTTTTCATTGGTTCTACAAATAAACACAGGCTGATATATGGAACTCCTACTGTATCAAGACAAGTAGAAGAAAAAACACAGGCAGAGAGTTTAAGAAAAACAGTATTCACGGAGTTGAGATGCTGTGAAGAGCACAGAAAAGTCCCTCTCCACCAGCCAGAGGTTTTGGAGGCTCAGGCAGAGTTGAGATCAACAATGACCAAACACTTCATTGTCAACTCTTAAGTAATTTTATTTTAGTTTTGATTCAGTTCCTTTTATTCCTGTGTCAGTTATCTAGGGAAGTTTGCTTTAAACCATCACAAACAAAAAAAAGAAATACTCAGGAAAACAGCATTTCTGACAGATTCATGCATTCCTAAAGCAAACAAAGATGGTACGCACCCAGAATGGGCATGAATATATGTGGCTAATATATGTGGCTAATCCAGACTGGAAATGCCATAGAAGCAATCATCTCCTCATCTCCGGACAGTGAAGAAGGCTAGCCAGGGAGCCCTGAACTTGAAGCAGCATGGCAAGACAGACTGCAGGCATGTGGCAGAGGACACAGGGGAGGAGAGGGAACTTCTTAAAGTCTGGCTTTGCTCAGATGTGTGTAATGACAAATTAGGAAGGAAACAGTGCAGAAGGCAGGATGTGAGGTGTGAACTATGAGCAATTTTAGATAGAAAGGCTGGCACTTCTTTGAAATTAGCATATCTGCTTTGGGACAAGGAAGTACCTCTTTGGACTGAGATCAGCATTAGGGCATGGGCCAGCCAGCCACGTGAGAGAGGATTAGCAGATAAGCTGAGAAGCATCCAGATGGACCAGGACAGAGACAATGCCTGTAGCTGCTCTACACTAAAGAACACTGGATTTAATATCAGAGACATAAGAATGCTACTGGGAATTTATTGCATACATATTTATGTTAAAGAAAATGCATAAAGATCATTCTACATTGTGGCTTTATTCTCACACAGTTTAGACATTGTGAAACAGCTACAAACCTCTTCATAATCATTATGAAATGCCTAATTTAAAAAAATTGGTAAATTAAAGATAATATAACAGCCAACATTTGCTTACTACCTGCTAAGCAATGTTATTAGCCAGTTATTTTACATCTATCCATTTATCATTTCTGCTTTACAGATGAGGAAACTGAGGCAGAGAGTGATTAAGTCACACACCTTCTAATGCCAACTAGGGCTTAGGGCCACACTCATGCATTTGCAACCCAGAAATGCAGGGGCATCATCACCTATAGGTCACTCTTGACCAAAAGGGACAGAAGCCAGTGGAAGCATGCTTTTTCATTTCAGCCACCAGGCAGACAGTTCTGAGGTGCATTTTAAAAGGCTCCTTGAAAGCACCCAGTACCCTCAGAAGTGGTCAATTTGATAATGTATGCTTGTTTTGGCTTTCCTTCCTTTTCTTTTCTCTTCCTAGGTCCTCTACTACAATTGAAATCATGTTCCAAATAAACTACCTGCACATGAGCATTTATCTCAGGGACCCAGGCTAAGAGAATTAGTAAGAACACAGACTTGGAAAGCAGACTCTTTGGATTATGGAGCTGGATCACTCACCACATTGCTGGTGACAATCCCTGGCACGGTGCAGCATCACCTTTATTAATACTCTTACCTGCAGTGGATTGGGATGAGGCGTGGATAGAATGTGAATCACTGAATGAAATAGTAGTTGTGGTACCTGAACAATTTAGGGGTCAATGATAATTATAAGAATCATAAAGTTGTCTTGCTTTTGTTAACTGCTTTGTAAGCTTCGAAAAGGTAACATTAAAATTATGCATCCAGGTCAGTCAACTATTAACACAAGGCACACTGTGAAAGGCTTCTTCGATGGCATTTAGGTTCACTTTTGTCTCCTGTAGCCACAAGGCAGACAGTGCTGGAAATCAGACTCAAAGACTAATTGTTAAGCTTGTTGCAAAGGAGATGAATGCAGTCTCAATATGTCTCCTATGTTGAAGTCAGGGGCCTAATAGGAAAATAGGTGACTCTATCACCTGAAATCTGGACATTTGGGTGGATGAGCCTAAGACTCTTAAATCTCTGAACTGTCTCAGCCATTAACAGAAGCTCTCCTTCTGTTAGACTAAGAGAGCAAGTCTTTCCTAGAGACTATGAAGTCCTCATACAAGCTAGGGGCCTAACAAGGTAATTCTTGTCCTTTTTAAAATCTGCTGCCACCCCATCTCATTGCCTCTGAGCTGATAACTCGAGTCAAATCTTAGCACAGCCCAAGCAAGGAAATACAGTTCTTGCTGTAGAAGTAAACTGTTTGTTTATCAAAGGAATATATACCAGCAAGAACCAAAAGATTATTTGGAGTGGATCCTGAGGATTTTAGAAGGTGCAATATATAAAGATGGATAAAGAATGACTTATTGACCTGGAAGCACTCTAGTTTTGAAGTCATGTCAAGGACACCTAAAACTGGTTTAACATCCAGCTGGATGGCTCCATGAAGCCCGGATAGGACGATGGCTTCCTGTTAATGACGTAAAGATGCCAGGCCAAAGAATGGATCAGAAGGATCAGACAGGTGAGATTGTAAATATGGATTACATGAGACTGAAGAATCTACCACCTATGTTTCCTAGAAGGATGCAGAGAAGGATTCTCCTTTCACCAAGGTGATGAGAAATCAACTCATAAGAGAGGCACTGGTTTCTTTGAGATGCACACTTGTACCTTTCAGGAACTAATTCACATCTTCTAGGTCCCACCTCTTACGCCTGTCACTGCTGCAGCAATCATTTCCACAAGCTTCAACCACTTTCACACCTGTATGATCAGAGATATTGAAACTGGCCTCACCCCTTCCACAGGTCTTTGGCTTCCTGGCCCTGAGTTCTCTGACGGTGAGGTGCAGGATACTCAGTACTCACACATGTGCAACTGGGTTGTGTGAGGAAGCCAACTCCTATGGAGCCACCCTTGATCAATGAGGGGCAGAAGCCAAAGGAAAAATGCTTCCCCCTTTTGTTGTTCAGAGTGGACAGTTCTGACATGCATTTCATAAGGCTCCCTGGGGAGGCATGGTGTCATTGGTCATTAGTTGTACCCAGCGCCGGCCAACTTGTTAACAATTACCGGTATTGGCTTTTCATTCTCTCCATTCCTGCTCCATGGAATCACTTCCCAAATAAACCACCTGGACAGAAGCTTTCAGACAAACCCTGGATAAGACAAAGCCCAGTAGTTTGGGGAGGTGGTGGGAACTGAGGAGGAACTGCTTTACTGTGGGTCAAGGAAACTGGTCCACAAGCAGAAGTCACAGTGATGACAAGAACTTCATCAGCAGACACCCACCGCCAACCAACCTCCCACTAAGTTTCTATCACAAGAATATAAGTGACACCCGCTTTTTTTTTTTCTGTAGAATCAAATGCTATTTTCACACATACCCTCCAAACTGGGTCTTTTACAGTTCAGCCTGATCAGGTGACAGCAAAGAAAGTCAATATAGAGATATGATAAGGAGGAAAAGTTTAAGCAGCTATTTAAATGAAATTTTCAAACAATCTCGTAATAGGATTTTAGCTCCAACGACATATTTTAAAAAGCCCATCACTAGGCCAGGCATTATAGATATGCTTAATAAATTTCTGTTTTAGAGAAAAGTGTATCCTTTATTCCAGATCTTTTGATAAAATAACAATCTACGTCAATTATTACAGCTAAACAAACAAGAATGTGTTATGACTTCTCAAAAATAAACATATAGAAACCAAATAGAGTCCTTTAAAAATATATATATGTATATATTTTTTCATGCTTTGCTACTGTATTAGTCTTAGAGAATCATTTATGCACAAGCTAGGTTTGCAGTTGCAATATTTTAGGTGTCAGTCAAAGATACCAGAACCCAATAAAGTCAACAGAGTCTGCAGCCCCAAGAAATCATCCTTGCTTTTTCGTTATTTAGCACAAACACCACACTTAAGCTTAACATAAATGGGTATCCATAGAAACTGCGTAGCAACAAACAAAAGAGCCCTGGTTTTGTCTTTCATACAGATATTAAAATAATTTAATGTATTATTACAGTACCTAATCTGATTTGGCCAGCAGAAAAAAAAAATTGGGAAGTAGAGGCTAATTTAAACTGGGTTGTCTAACAGTTAATCATTTCAGCAAACCAAAAAGCCACGTTCTAGTCTGCATGAGAATTAAAATTATATGCGTATATGCTTAGTCATAGTTGCTATATATCATAAGTGCTTCTGGATCAAGAAACAAGTAATCAAAAGCTGCATATTTAATAACTGTTGTTCACACTGAAATTTCTTATGCTATTAATAGATAAGTTCCCTTCTGTGACTTTAGGCTATTTTTAAAAGGGTGGGGGATACAGAAACCTTGTTACCATGGAGACTATAAGCCGGTCAGCCCATCTGCTGAAGGGGATATAAAATTTTGTAAGTAGAATTCTAAAAATCTTACTATGAGAAGGACTTCCGCAAACACAGTAGGGGCAGGGGGAGTTACAAAAAATCTGGCAAGTGGCCATTTGCAAAAATCTGGGCTATCATTATTTTGATACCCATGAATTTGCATTAATTCTGATTAAGATAAAACTACCAATATTGATATATTAGGATACCAGAGATGTAAAACATATTTTGGCATGTTCTATGCTAATGATGTTTACACCATTTTTCAGAAAAAAAAAAAAAGGATTTTTATTAAAAACTACTCCACGGAGGCCTATGATTTGGTTTTAGTTTTAAAAACTACTCCAGATGTTTATCACAGATTCTTATAAAAATAGCAATAGGGTCTTTGGTAACCTAAAAACAAAATAAAAATCATGCACTTTAAACAATTATAGTGTGAAAGTACAATGACATCATTAGCACCTTATAATATTTAGCCTTTCTCATCTACTTTTTAGATATGAGTCCCTAATCCAGAAATTTATTCATTCATCAATCATATGAACCTAGCAGGCACCAAGCCCTGACCAATATGAAGGCACAAAAAACATCGATATAAACCAGTTTGCAACCTTAAGAAACGAAGGGAGTTGACTTAACTGCTTCATTCATTCACCCACTTATTCATTCATTCAGTTAAGGTTTGCTGAGTACCTATTATGTGCCAGGAATGTTTCTAGGCACTGTGAATTACACAGTAATCAAAAGCAACAAAAATCCCACCCTCCTGGAGCTTACATTCAGGTGAGATCTACAATTAGATGACAATAACTGAGAGGGGCACTTTGGGGATATGAACAAGGAGCTGTAAAATGACAGAAATTACTCCTTCTGCCTGAAAGGAGCAGCTGGATAACAGAAGAGCTGATTTTTGAGCTGGGGCTTGACAGACAAGTAAAAATACAATAGGCAAGAATGGCAACAATTATTCCAAGCCAAGAGAGGACAGTGTGGGGGCAAAAACCTGGAGAATGTCTGCCACTGACCTGACTTTTATTTCACAACTCAAGACAATTGGAGAAATTCAGTGTGGCTAGAATAGCTTAATAAGTATTACATTTTAGGGAAATTTTTGTATGCAAAGTTATTTTAAAAGCATAATGATTTTCACAAATAGCTGTGACATTTGTATTAATTTTCCTAAGCAGCAAAATTCCTAAAAAGCATTCATGTCTCAAGATAAGTGTTGTACATCAAATATAAAATTAGCAGTAGTAAGCTTTTAACATTATAAACCTTTTTTACAGATATTATCACAGTCAAGGTTTATAAAAACCTTATAATAAGGCACAGCAGTTATTATCTTCATGTTACAGAGGTGGAAACTGAAACTCAAAGTAGTGATTTACTGTAGGTGTACTAAATAGTTAAGCTAGACATTGGACTTGAGCTTTTGCTGTAAATAATATGCTCTTTCTATCAGACCAGAATTTAGTGCCAATTTAAGGGTTTTTACAAAACAACAGGAAAATGCTCCTACAGAGCAACATATCACAAATGCTACTGGTCTTTGGGAGAAATCTATACATACCTACTTTATGCACATGGCAGAGAACGAGTAAGGTCCAGAGAGCTGAGGACAGGCGGCCATCAGAAAATACAAATGCCACAACATCAATACAATGATTTCCTTAAAGAGGTGACTTTCTTCCTTGTTACCAAATGCCCCCAAAAAGTCTCCTATTCCACTCTCCACCTCCAACCCTTGCACCCAATTCAGCAAACCTGAAAGTATCCTCCCCTTCGAAGAGGCTGCTTTTTACCTCAATGCTGTTTCCCCCATGTAGCAAGCTGGCAATCATGTTTTCACTATGTTTAGATGAAAATTTAGCCACCACCCCCAGATTCTCGTATCATCACCATCTGACATAAGTTAGCAGAAGAATGGAAGTATTATGAATTTTGAACAAACCAAGATAGAAATTAAACACATGAATTGCTAAATGTATAAATAAACAAACAGCAAAGTTATGTTAAGAGAGTGGAACACAGCTGCAAGATAATAAACATCCTCTGTGAAAATAAAAATACATTTTGAGGACAGTAAAAAAATAATAATTGTGGATAGATTTGTCAATCTGCTGTCAATGCTTAAAGGAAAGTCCGTTCTCCACTGCCAGCTGTGTTCTTCAAGAAGGGGACTCTCGAAACTTAGATAATTCCCTTCAATAAGGAATGTGTCCTCCAACATTGAAATCTCTCACTTGACAAGGAACTCTAATGACAAGTCTGCTGGGGATGTGTCCCTGCCTCCCGGCTGAAGAACGCGGCTCTAAGGACCAGAAGAAACAAGACCATATGGAGCAGAGGATGATCACAGGTAGGACAGAATTTCTATGCTAGATCCAAGAAACTGCCCCCAAAGCTAGGATCCTGATAAAGTCAAGGGCTGGGAGCCAGGTGAAGAGCCCCACGTAAGTCCATGTGGAGGGAACTGAGTTCAGAATAAGGCAGCCTGGCAGGGGACATAAGAAAACAAAGCTGTGGTCATCACTCCAAGAGCTGGGACCTATGAATCTCAAATGGCAGGCTGAGCAACAGGTGAGGAACCCAGAGTAAGTGCCAGAGACCAGCTTGTTCCCAAAGCCTTCAGAGCTACCAATGCTACCACCATCACCAGAATCACTATCGCATCACCACCACCAATGCCGCCACCTCACCACATCCATCACAATCAGTGACAACACTACCATCATCTCCACCTCCACCCATCCTTACCATCACACCATCACCCCCTCCCACACCTCCGCCTCCACTCCCACCAGCACCACCAACACCCATATCACCAATTTGACCACCACCCCTCTAGGAAGTCGCCTTCACAAGAACAGTGCAACTGGCAGAGGCTTTGAAATGTCAGCGTTCCACGCCTACCCTGCCAATATCTACAAATGGAAGGCAGCAGTACTGATACAAATTATGACCACTGTCTTGTTTAAAAAGCAGAATAGCTACAGCAGGTTGTGATTTCAAATAAAATAATTTTTATCCAGGATGTCCATACATTATCTCATTTTTTAAAATTCTCATAACACCCTGTGAAGCAGGTATTGCTAACCCTATTTTATAAAAGGAAAATAAGCCTCAGGGACGGTATCACTCGCCCAAGGTCACACAAGTAGAGAGTGATGAAGCCTTGATTCACACTCCATTCCACCTGATTCCACAACGGATTCCACTAACAGCTCTGCTGTGCTGTCTCTCTGAAGAAAATTAAGAGGCAGCCAAGTCCTTGAGGTGTTCGCTGGCAATGGGAGAGGCCTGTAAACATATCATTTCAAAACAATGTGCTAAGTGCTCTGAATATGCTAAGGGAGGAAGAAACTAATTCTGCCCCGGGGGTGTTGGAGAAGACTTTACAGAGGATATGACATTTATGCAATCGTGAAGAAAAAGAGTAGGAGTTCACCAGAAAAAGCAGTGAAGGGGAGACTGTTCCAGGTGGAGCATGAGCACAGCAGATGAGAAGGACACAGGCAGTGTTTACTTACTCCCACTGGCTCTGCTGATTTTGCCATGTTTGACCACTGGCCTGACTAAGAGCCTTCCCTGTGGTCTGGTCTGCAGGAACTCAGGTGTCCAACACCGGGCATCAGACCAAAGCATTAGCCACAAGGAGATTAAGAGCTGAGGCCAAGTGCTGTTCAGTCGGTGATGACCAAGAGGCTTCTTAGATGCCCTCTATTCAGGCAGAAACTGTCCTGAAAGAAATACAGGATAGAGCACCCAAATGAAACAAAGAGCAAAGAAATTGCTCACCTGTATTTTACCAAACTATAGCTAATATCCCTGACATCAAGTCACACAATTCAATGCCTGAGGTTTATAGTTTATCATGAGTTCTTTTGGAAAAGTGGATTAAGAAGAGAATTACTCAAAGCTAGATGTGCCACAACTGCTTTAATTTTTTTCCCAAGCCAAAAACATTGCAGCTATGTTTTTGGGCTTGAAATTATGGGTCCATGAACATCTATTTGCATGTTTTTGAGTCAACTCCAGACTGTTTTCTGAGAAGACCCTCAGGGCTTGGATCACCTCAAAGCCTTCTTTTCAGGAACATGTTCTTCTTAGATACCTCAATTTTTAAAGGAAAACATCAAGTATATCCTCAGCATGATTTCTCACATAAGCAACAACAAAGATTAGGTTCCACCCAATCCCTTAGCCAGCTACTCAATCTCAAAATCACTGTCATTCTATTCACTTACCAGTCAATATTTATTAAACACTTATTATGTGTGAGATGCTTATTCTGCTCACCTGGAATGTGCAATGACAAGAATATGCCAGTTCCCTGCCTTTTTGAAGCTTACATTCCAGTGAGGATTGATAGGAATGAATAACTAAAAAGAAAACCACATAGATAAGGTGATTTCTGATGGGAGTGGGATGTAAGAGCAAGGAAACATGGGAGGAAGGAGGGTCTACCTTACTTAGATAGGAGGCCAGAAGAGGTCTCTCTAAGAAGGATATGTTTGGGCTAAGATGAGACAAATGAGAAAGAGCCCAGACATGTAAAGAGCTGGGGAAAGAGCATTCCAGGACAAGAGACAGAAGTACAAAGGCCCAGAAACAGGATTAATTCTGGCTTATTCAAAGAACATAAAGGCCAGGAAATGGAGGATGGGGTGATAGATGGAGTGCAAAGTAGTAAACAGGAGAGTTTTGAAGATGAAATAGAGTCTGGCAGTAGTTCAATCATTACAGAGCTTTATAGACCACAACAAGAAACTAAGATTATATTTTAACACAGCTGAAATCCATAGGAAGGTTTTAAACAGGAAAATGACATGATCCGACTTCCTTTGAAAAAGATAACTTCCAAAGTCGTGTGGGGACTTGAGCTGGTGGTGAATGGAAGCAGAAAGATTCTTTCAGTAGACCAGAAGAGAGATGACAGTGGCTCAAAGTAGGAACCAGAGCGGCGACAGGAGAGATGGAGAGAAATGGTTGGATTTGATGTAGCTCTTTGAGATAGAACTGACTGGAAGTATTATTCAAACCCATCACATCAGTATCATTCTGAAGTTCTACCGTGAAAAACAATATTTCAAGAGAATTGCCTACAGCATGTGCAAACCATCAGTTCATCTACGTCACTGATTTCATAGATCCTCAAGATGCTTCTAGGACTGCTGCAGAGAGCATGAGGGGAAACTGCGAGGGGACCAGATATAGCACTCCCCCCACCACTAATCGAAGCATCACCAAGTATGTTAATTATCAAGAATGGTATCAGCAATTTCATTTGAAGAAAGGATTTCCATGCTAAAGCCAAACTTTGAAAAACACTATGGTAATAAGGCAGAATCTGCCTAATTGTCCCCAATATCTATTCTCTCCTTCCTTCCAGAAATAGTCCTCACAGTTTTTAGCCTTCACATGGCTACCCTGATAGAGACTACATTTCTCATCTTTCTTTGGAGCTAGATGTAGCCTCATGACAAAGTTCACACTAATGGGTTGTGAGGAGAAGAAATGTGTTTAACTTCTGGGTCATCCTTTTAAAATTGAAGCTAGTTATCTCCTTTTTCCCCCTTTGAGCTGCCTGAGAAATAGTGACAACTGAAGCAGCCACATTGGACCCAAAAATGGAATCAAAATATTGAGAATGGTAGAACCTACCCACCTTGGACCACTGAACATCAACCCACTTTGAACTGTCCCCCTACCTCTAGACTGTCAAGTGGCAAAGAAATATACATTGTATCTTTTGGTTTCAGGGTTACATCAGCTTAGCATATACTTATCCAGAGTTTCAATAGCTAATGTATGATCCACTATCTTTCATTATCTTTTCTGTGGCTTTCATTATCTTTTCTGCACCAAACAGAAATGTTCCAGACAGTGGCTGCTCCATTAGAGGAAGAACAACAGTAGACAAGTCTCCACCTAATCCAGGAGATACAAGGAGAGTGAATGAAAAACAAGCCGTTGTTGTTGGTGATGCTCTTGTTTGGGGGAAGTTTCTATTATTATAGCATCACCTAACCAATCCTGACTATAGATCCTAGTTGAAAACAACTGCTCTAAAATCTTCCCCTGGATTGCATGAGACCATCACCTAAGGAGTTTTGGAAAATATTGATGCTTGAGTCCCAACCCCCAGAAATCCTGATTTAATGAGGCTGCAATGTGGTCTGGGCATTGGGGATTTTTATATACTTCCCTGGTGATTATAATATGCAGCCAAGGTTAAGAATCATAGACATTTGTGGACCATATGCAATGGCACCCAATAACTGCTTTTACTCTATTGTACTCCAGCATGATGAGGGACATTATCTATATATTGAATAATATTACAAGCAACAACCCCAGAATTATAAGGTGTCGCTTCAGGTTTTAATTTACGTCTTACACAGAATTAACTCTATGAGAACAAGGGAGAAATTTCTCTATAGTCTCAGTGTAGGGAGTATTTCTGCTTTTCCTAAACAAGTTCACTTTTTCCCTTAGACACTGTAAATGATGTAAATGCTCCTGCTTTCCTCTCTGGGTAGTTCCTGGAAGGTTCAGAGACAAACTTGAGGCCCCCAACAAGCAAGTGACTAGAATCTCACAGCACACACCTTGTATACTCAGCACACTGTCTTTCCCTAATCTTCTTCTGGTTCATTTTATTCATTTGTGATAACAGACAAGGTACCTTAAGTCCTTTGCAGAACAAAGCAATATATGTATGTATGTGTGTGTGTGTGTACATATATATATATATATATATATATATATATATATATATATATATATATATGTAAGGTGCATGTGCCACTGACTGGAAGTGGGATGAGAAGGAAAACAGTCAAGTGCACCAGCTTATCCAGGCAACCTGAACACATGAGGTCTGTTACTATAAAAATATTCCCCAGAGACTACTAGTTAATGTCACTTAAGACAGAAATTCCTGCCTTGCTTGTTGGCATATAGGAAGCCATGCTGAACTATGTAAAGTACCATGCCCCTGAGAGACTAGGGACAAGCAGGAAAGTCAGTATTGAAGGCTCCTAATACAGTGTTTTCAAGTGATGTGAATCAATCGTGTGGTTCCACTTACCTGCAGCAAAGTTGCAATTTGGCAACTTTTGTTATTCTTACTATAAATTTAAAGCCCCATTAGCTCCTTGCTCTTCCTGGTGGTTTTAATAATCATAATAGCAGGAGCTACACTACTCCCCAGCTGACTTCCTCTTAATAGCTTTCAGAATGCATATCTGAGAACCATCTTACCACATTTCACAAATACTTCATTCTTGACAACCCACTCCATTCTCTGCATATCCTTTCATTCTGCATACATATGCTCGAAAGAGTTATAAATTCCACTCTATCCCAAATTATCTTTCCTCTTGTAAAATGCTCCACATCATCTCTTTGCTACATTGTAAAAAGAATATCTTCATCTATTACTCTCGACGATATTTTATAGAGAATGACCCTATGTTTTAAGAGTTTATCTCAGCAGCAGCTAATTGTCACAGGACATCCACAAAGACTACAGAATATCACGTTTTCTACCAAGACAAATGAGTTTACCACACACATCTGTTGACATAGCCGTTAAGTCCTATAATGCTAGAGCTTGAAGGAACCTCAGAGGTCATCTAGGCCACTGCACTCAAGCTCCCATTTTGCAGACAGGAAAACAGAGGCCCTGAGAAATATTAATTCAGGTAGTCACTCCTGTATTAACACTTGGGTAATGTCCCAGAAGTACACTTTTTAGTCAATTATTTGAAACTTGGTACATATTTTCTCATTAAGAAACAATGTTCAGCCTACAAAGTTATAATTAGGATGGATGGTGGTGATGGTAGGACAACAAACTAATGTACTTAATGTCACTGAATTGTTTACTGAAAAATGATAAATTTTATTTTTATTATATGTATTTTACCAAATTTTTGAAAAATCTATTTAATCCATGAAGGTGCTGAAACACGTGGTATAAGAGAAAACAAGAGCAAGAGAAGGAAGAAATTCCCAGCATCTTGCCTAGACCTGCATGAGTGCCTTTCTTTGAGTAAACATTTGGCTAATTGCTTCTACAACACCCATAGACCCCTCCATCTACCTCTAGTTCCAAAATTCCCTTAGGAAACTTCCCATTCTAAGCCATAGCAGGGCTGACCCCAATCTCATCTCTAGGAGTGGCCACCTACTGGCTTCAGGCAGTCCCCTGGCCACAGTGTTGGTTAAAGAGCTGTTTTAGGCCAATAAGACTCAAGAAAGTGTGTGTGTGTGTGTGTGTGTGTGTGTGTGTGTGTGTGTGTGTGTTTGCAAGGGGAGAAGGACACGCCTAAAAGCAAAAACAAAAACACCTTTTTCATTCTGCTGGAGCTGCCATTGAGAGGCTATCTTTTCCTGTGGACATGACAGTAGATGAATGAGAGATTCTGAACCACTGTGGTCATTGCTGCCACCATGACAGGTTCTAAACTGAGGCCTAAAGCAGCACCTAGAACTAAGCACAGAAGAACATGTAGCATTGAAAGAAGTACAGAGAAAGAGAACAGCAGCCCTGATGAAATCATGAACTTCTGGAACAAGCCATACCTACTCCTGGATTTTCATTTTGCCTGAGTCAATAATTCAATATTTTTGCCGTAGCCAATTTGTGCTGAGTTTCCATTTATTTGCAACTGAAAGATTCCTAACAGACACAGTTCCAGAACAAAGTTTGAAATAAACCAAGTTTGATCCTCATTCATTTCTTTTTTTGAAACCATCTCCCACCAGCCACTGTCTTTTACCCCTGGCACCCAGTGCTCTCCTTCTGTCCCAAGGTCTCCATTCTGATACCCCACCCAGGCCTGTACTAACTCCCAAAGCACTTCAGCCCCCAACATTACCTTCCCCTTTCCTCTTACTTCCTCTATTCCATGCAAATTCATAAAAACAAAAATAAAAAATACATAAATTATTATGAGTACTTTGCAGCTTAGCCTAAAGGGGAGTCAAAGTTTGCTTGTGTCTATATCAATTTATGCAGTTCAACAGGGAGTAGAGTCACTGCTAAAAAGTAAGTCTTGTGTATGGTCCTGGGATAAAGGCAGAATGATGTCAGTGAGAACAGAAGCTAGCTTTATAAAGGAATCTTCAAGATGCAGAGCACAGGTAGTGCCACCCAAGAGTTGGGGTAGTCTAGAACACAGCCTGAACAGAGAAGCTGAAGAATATGGATGGTGCTGTTTGTCACTTTCTAGGTTTTGCCTGAGAAAGAGCATCTTAGAAGGAAGCGGTGTTCTCACAAAGGCAGAGCAACTGCAGTGGGAGAAGCTTCCTTGAAAGGCTTGTGGCAGCAGACATCAATGGGGCACAGAGTAATGAGTACCTCAATCTTGGACTCACAGTAACAATGAGCAAGGTACTGGGAGGCAAGGTGTTGAGGTCCTATGTCTGTAAGTAAAAAAAGGTGAATAAACAAAATGTGGATTATTATTGTTGATACCTTACAACTTCTGCTCCTCTCTCCTCTTGTCTTTATAGACAGTGTCCATGTAGACCCACGGGCTGGTGGGGCATGGGGACCTCCAGGTTACACAAAGGAGAATTTAATATGTGAACGGTCGAAACAGATGTCAAGGAGTGCCAAAGAGGGAGATTATGGAGCGTCATGGAGGATATGGTTCTAAAGGCAGTTGACAGAGAGATCACCAACAAATAGAAACTGTGAGATCTTCAAAGAGAAGGAATGGCATGAAAGGAGTGGAGGGGAGAAAGCTGGGGTTGAGTCTAAGTCTGTGAATCTGTGCTTGTAGCAGGAGAAGCACCATATTATTCAGCTACTCTGTTCAAGCTGCACTACAGACCTCCTCAGCAAATTTCTGGTGGGGAAAGGAAGGATACTGTGTGAAAGGATAAACAACCCCAGGAACACTGGGGTCTTTGTTGGGGAGCATGTCTGCTTTGCTGTGGTGGGCTTTTGTAAGATGGTAAGATGAGCATATCTGTAAGCAGTAAGTCAAATTACAATAATGTATGAATGACTAGAGCCCTTAAGACTCTTGGGAATGCTCATTTTTAAAATAGTCTGCTCGATAGCCCAAATCATCTTGAAACAGTTTGGATTTCAAACAGTGGTGGAAAAAGAAAAGCATTCAGGTGTGTGGGGGGAAAAAAAACAGGTATTCTGGGGCAGGGCACCATCCTGTGCAGGGTTCCTGTCCCAGCCCTAACTTCCCTGAGGGTCCCATCAGTTTCTACAGTACTTCTTGGTTCTTCCCTTGGGGACTCACAGCTTGGCAAACACTCCAAGGTCTTTTTTCCATTGCTTGTGTTGCTTTAAACAAGGCCACAGTTGTGGCAAGAGGCTCGGATGATGGTGGATGTTTTTAGTGTATTTATAACTTGGATATATTTAAGTTTTGTCTCCCTTGTACTTTTTAAATAACCTGCCACACTCATTTAAAAAATGACACCAGTGAATATATATAATGGCAAGAAATGTACACTTAAAAATGGTTAAAATGAGAAAGTTAATATTTTGTACATTTTACTACAATAAAAAAAATATTTTAAAAAACCAGCCTTTTATTTTTGTTTTACAGTTAACACTTTTTACTCTTTGTATGTAGAACTATATGACATATCAAATTTGCATTTTATTGGGTTAGTTTAAACCCTGAGTATCTTTATTCATGTAGAAATAGCAATAATAATAAAATAATAATAATAATAATAATAATAATAATAATAATACCACCCATGGTACACATTGCTCTTACAATGTATATTTGACAGTGTTAACAAATATATTATTTGGTTTGATTTTCATTTTATGGAATCAAAAGAAATATTTACCTTAGATAAAAGTAAATGAGTATAACAATCAATACCAAATAAAAACCTTAGCCTTTGCTACCAGGTCTCCCTATAATATAGGGACCAAAAGAATAAAAAATACCCCCCAAATTAAATCACCCCTTAAGCTTTCTGAAATTAGCAGAGGATGTTTGCAGCTGACCTATTTCTCTCCCAAAGGACTGTGTTGATAATTGACTTTTGTCCCCCAGGGAAGTGCTCAAATATAATTGAGAAGCACCTGCCACATAGAGAGTACAGTTTTATGTACCTAATAATCCCCATAAATATTGTACTTACCTTGGGACTCAAACCCTCTGCTTTCTTCTTAATTGTTATCTCTCAAGGAAGAACTATTATAATCACCAAAGCTAAGTTATGAATATCTTGATAAAACAAAATAAGTATTTTGAATTATAAGTACTCAAGACATCTCTATTACTAAAAATTATGATGGCAATAACCAGTTATAATGCTAGGACACTTTTCTTTAATCCTGTCGATCTTATCTCATTACATAAATCCTCTTCTATGAGAATAACTTAGTTTCGTTCACTCCTGAGGGCAACAAGGACAAGGTCAAAGGTTTGATTTCCATGTAGGTCAAATAGCTTTCCTTCCCCCAAAAAATCAGCTTTATAATCTGAGACTGCATCTCCAAAATAAGCATAAATATGATTTATCCCATTCGACACCACCACTTGAAAAGCTGTCTGGGACATAAGTGCCTTTCCACACACAGGATATCGGCATGTTTATCCGAGGGGCGACACCTGGGACCCCTCGGGCTGGTGGAGAGAATATGTTAATGAAAAAATTTGAAGCCTATCACAAAATATCACATATTATTGTATGATTCCATTTACATGAAATGACCAGAATAGGAAAATCTATAGACACAGAGAGTAGATTAAGCATTGCCTAGGGTTGGGGGGTGGGGAGAAGGATAGAGTGTGACTGCTAATGGGTACAAAGTTTCCTTTGGGGGTAAAGAAAGTGTTCTAAAATTAGATTATGGTGATAACTGAATAAAGCCTCTGAATTCTTAAAAGAATGACTTCCTCCTTTGTTACACACACACACACACAGACCAAGTAAGAAAGTTGTGCCTATAGAGCACTCTAACCTTAAAAGTGATCATTCTACCAATTTGTTTGATTTAGAAACGTGATCAGCATTTGAGTTAACGCTGGCACAAGGCCATTCAAGAAGTAGGAGAGTAGGATAAATTAATCTACAAAATTTACTATGCATTTTCATTACTGCTGATCTTTATTATAAGAGAAATTACAAAGAAAAAGATTCCAATTTTGAGACACAGTGAACACTACAAAAATTTGCCATTTCTAGTGATTCTTTTCCAATTTGTGTGTACAAAATATTTCCTCTCAAAATAAAGCTACTGCTACAGCAATTAAATTGCAAACCCGGAGAACGATACCTCCAACAACAGACAAGAACATAAAATGAAAAATAAAATAGGCATGGTTTGTCATCCAAATGATTGCAGTAAAAGGATCAGAAAGATCCAGTATATGCAGCATAAGTTTTATGGTCTCTCTCTAATAATGTTTTCAGCACCTGAAGTACAAATGCTGAATGTCATCCCTTCAGATTCAAGTAATTACTTCATCCCTATTTAACCTGTGTAATAAGAAAGGATACAGTAAAGAAAACAGGAAAGTTTGCAGAGGGGCACGTTTACTCTAGTTAAAATGAGAATTACCTGCAAAGAATTTCAAAGCATGGCCTATATTCAGGCCAGGTGTTGATAATACATCAGTCTTATCTATTTCAGAAAGCAGGCTGCCGTGTTACACAACTTATCACTATTGTTACTTGAAGACAGTAAAACAACTCTCTGTAATTTAGCCTTTTCATTAACTCAGGCTTTTAATTCTAATCCTACCCTTTCTCCTAGCCCCAGTTCACATGGTTAATTCCGTGCAAAATTCCCAATGTGCTGCTCTGTAGTCTATAATTTCCACTCGTTCTGGGATGAGGAGTGCAGAATTCTACCTCAACATCTTCCAGGTTCAATGAAGTGCCAGGGCGTGTAACTGTGTGAAGGCAGGTCAACACTGGCTCCTTAGGTCAATACATGTGTTTATGGGGGCTCTTTGGAGATAACAGTCTAGCTCTTCTTGAGACATTAGTTTGACATGTTCTAATCTAAAGAGGTATTCTAAAGAGAGTGTGTGGTTGGTTGGTTATGGTTAAGGAAGTGTTCTGCACAGCCCATAGACGGAATATTGGTGCAACACCTGGGTTCAAAGGAAGTGAAAAGTGTCCAGGGGCTCTGTCTATACCAGGCACACACCCTGATGAAGATGGCTCGGAGCATCTTTGTTTCTGAGGCCTGTAACCCATTTTTAGCAAACACTTCCCTGCTGGGAAGGAAGCTACAGCAAAGTGGGAGCTAGCAAAGTGGCATTGCTCATGGTTCTAGGAAGCATGAGGTTCTAGGAAGCATGCAGAGGTCAAACATTGAGTGCTACAGAATAAAATGGGGTCTCATGCTTGCTCCACATATGTCTGTGGATGGTTCCTGGAGTATTCAGTGAATCTGGGTGACTTGCAAGCTGCTGGTCCTGGTTAGGGCTATGTTTTCCTCTGAGCCTGAGCTGCAAAAATGAGACCAAGAATGGGCCAAACTCGAAGAAGGTTGGTGAGTGTGGACAATGCCAGGACCTCAGCCAGAAAAGATGAATCAAAACTAGATTTGCTGGGCCCAGCCAACCCCACTGAGTTAGACTCACCAGAAGTGAAGAGGCTGGTTTCTACAGCTAGCTACACCACGTGGTTTGACTAAACTATATTTTCTCAGCTTCCCTTAATAAGGAGAAGTCTCTGTTTCTTGATACCTAGGGACAACACTAACTGGGGTAGCACATAGAATAATTGAGGGGAGAAGTCACAGGAAAGCCAAGGTCATTGTCAACTTATGTGTCCAGACAACGTCCTGTGATTTTCTAGAAAGATTAATATTTAAATCAGAATTTATCTAAGTTTCAACAGAATCTTACCATCAAAAACTAAAGGATAAATAGTTCTTTCTTCTACAAAAATGTCATTTAGGGTACTCTGTGTAACAAAAACAGAGACTTGGAGAAAGAGTAATTAGAGCTCTCAATCAGGAGCTTTGTCAGTTCAATTCTGTTTATTCAAGCCCAAGAGCAAATAAAAAGAGTTTGCCATAGAGGTATAATTCTTTCCTGCTCTACCACGTCTCAATTTGGGAAGGTGAAATCCAGAGAAACTTCACAGAGGAAACAGGTGTAAACTTTTCTTGAAAATTACCATTTAACAAGGAAGTTCTACTTAGAGAACAAGTAAAAACTTCCATATTTGGTGATGAAAAATGATTTATTATTGTCTTTCATACAACTAAACTATAATAATGGTTGTGCCAGTCCTGGCCTGTTTCCCTCAGATTTATTCCTCCCTTTTCCCTGCTGTGTTTTCTACCTCAGGGAGGCCAAGGCCTGCTTCCCAGGCTCCCATGTCAGCTGGCTTCCAGCTAGGCTCAGCCAATGAATGGAAAGCACTCCAGAGGACTGAGGGTGTGGGTTGGGGCAGAAACAGCAGAAGCCAAGGTATCTCCGCCCCCTCCCCGCCCATTCCCTCCAGCTCAGGTGGCTTTTCCAGCAGAGGCTGCATCTCCTCTCTCTCTGTCTCTCTCTCTTTTTAATTGAGATACAATTGATGTAACATTATATTCAAATGTACAACATAAGGATTTAATATTTGTATATGTTGCAAAATGATCACTACAAGTCTAGTTAACATCCATCGCCGTATAGTTATATATGTTTTTCTTGTAATGAGAACTTTCAGATCAACTGTCTTAACTTTCAAATATTCAACATAGTATTGTTAACTACAGTCATCATGCTATATATTACATCCCCAGGACATATTTATTTTATATCTAGCTGGAAGTTTGTACCTTTTGACCCCCTTCATCCATTTCATCCACTTCCCATCTCTGTTCACCATCAATCAAATCCCTGTGCCTATGAGTTTGGAATTATTGGGGGGGGCATTGTTTGTTTTTAGTTTTTAGAGTCCACATAAAGATGAGATTATACAGTGTCTTTCATTTATTACACCTGGCATAATTTCCTCAAGGGCCATCCATATTGTCGAACAGGATGGGGTTTCTTTTTATGGCTATATAATATTCTATTATATATAAATCACAATTTCTTCATTCATTCATTGATAGACACTTAGGTTGTTTCCTTATCTTGGCTATTGTAAATAATGAACACGAGGGAGCATATATCTTTTCAAGTTAGTGTTTTTGTTTTCTTTGGATAAATACCCAGAAGTGGGATTGCTGGGTTGCATCATATTTCTATTTTTAATTTCTTGAGTCATCACCATTTTATTTTCCATAGTGGCTGCAACAATTTACATTCCCACCAACAGTGCACAAAGGTTCCCTGCCCCCTATCCTTGCCAACACCTGTTATTTCTTGCCTTTTTGATAACAGCCCTTATGACAGTTATGAGGCGATATCCTTTATGTCTCTTGTTCCTACAAAACTACCCTGGTGGTTCCAGCATCTACCAGGCAATTCTGGTCCCTGGGCCCTAGTAATAGTTTCCTCTTTTTGTCCCTCTAGCCTGGAGGTGATAGTGGCTTCCTGCTATTGCTAACCTCTAGGTTTAGCTTCTAATCTCTCCCATTACCTATTTAACCATGTCTCTACAATTCTAGTCTCTCAGTTACAAAAATTCAAGTAGTTTTGTGTCCTGGTTAGATTCTGGGTAATTCAGTGATTAGTAAATAAATAAATAAACAGAAACAAACAAACAAACAAACCTCCATGAAACATGTAAACAATAATTCCATCCCATAATAAAACAGATAAAAACTACAGTCTCCAGATTCTCCAGTTGTTGCTTTGTTCTTCATAATAACCATATAGACTAGGATCTAAGAAGAATAAACTTATGTCCTTTCATGTATCCACATCTATGTGTATTTGTACATCTGTCTTGATTATTCAGGGATGAAAAGTGGTGTGGTGGAAAAACTGTAGCATCTGCGACTATCTCGGTTCTACCAACAATTAATGTGACCTTGGTAAGGCCTTTATGTCCTTTGGTCTCTTTTATTCATCTGAAAATGGGGAATTGAAGTACTTTCCTTCTATGATCTCTTCTTGTTCTAAAATTCTGTGATTCTAAGTTTATGGATAAATTTTGCATATATATAGGCCTCTAGGCATATGATTATTCTTAGAGCTAAGCACAAAGCATATACACCTTCTGTTGATGAATTTGAATTTCATTGGAGAAAAATTTGCATTTCATCAGAAAAACATGTCTATAATCAGTGCTCAAATTATAACCCAAAGAAAATTTTTTTGCCAACTTGTTTTATCATAGTATCACTTAGTATCTCAATACATTTTGGTCTCTAAATATAGTATGGGTTCATTGCATTAGTATAATGATCATTTGATTAGCATACCTAAAAAAAAAAAACACAAAGTTCCTTGCACTAAAGTAGATGGGTCGAGATAGCTGCAACAATATATTCTGTTCCACATGCTTTTTGTTAGGTGACCTTGACACACCCCATCAAAAGACAGAGTCTGTTTCCCTTCCCTTTGAAATTGGGCTGGCCTTTTGGTCTGTTTTGACTTAGAGACTGGAACAGAAATAATGTCAAGTAGCTTTTGAAAATGGTCTTGCCAAATCTGCAGTCAACATGTTGTGAGGAAATTCAAGAAACCACACTGAAAGGCCCAGGCAGAAGGAAACTGAGTCCTCCTGCCAAAAGCTCTAGTGCAGTTCTTAGCCAGCAACCAGCATCAAATGCCAACCACGTGTGAGGTTATTTTAGACCTTTCAGCCAAGCCAGTGCCCAAATAACATCACACAAACCAGAACTGTCTGGTCAGCATATATAGAGGAAAAAAAAGGTGTTGTTGCTTTAAGCCACTAAATTTTGTGGGAGTTTGTTAAAAAACAATTTCTCCCCACTAAACAAAAATTTTAATGTTGAAATGGAAGTTCGTGACAAAAATATATCAAGCTGATCCTCTATCCATCCATTCCTTCATTCATTCAAATGAATATTTGTTGAACATATACTATGCTTAATGCTGAGGATGTAAAGGTGACCAAATGCAGACATGTCCCTGCCCTAGTGGAACTTATTATCTGGATGAGGAGAAAGACGGTAACAGAGAAATCTAAATTATAATATGATGTTAAATTATAATAGTGATGATACTGAGAACTCTGGGATGAGGTGAATAGTTAAGGAACTGTCCTCATCAGGGAGGTTAGAAAAAAAAGTGATGACTAAAGTTAGGTCTGAGGGAAGATTAAAAGTTAACTAGGCAAAGAGGAAAGCAATAGCCCTCTACAGAGAGGCCTAGCATGTGCAAAGGGCTTATGGCAGGAGGGAAGGTGCTGTGTTCAATTTCTTAGTCCAGAACTAAGAAATCTGGGCTCAAGATGATGCTGGAAGATGGTAAGGACTAGCCCTTCTAAGATTTTGTAGTCCTCATAAGGGCAGACTTAACAAGGAGAGGTCAATTAACCCCACCCTGATCATATTTTCTCTTGGAACCCCAGTGGGAGAAAACTGGGAGTAACCCCAGTGAGAGTAACCTGGAGTACTGCACCATACAAACTGCGTGTGCAGTGATATCCACTGGCATTTCAGTACTCAACGCACATGAGTGTTTTGCCCACACCCCCATTCCTTGATGTACTGCTACGCATCTATGCTATGCATAGATTGTTCCTTTCTGTGCATCTGTGTCTCTATAACTAGATTACAAAATCCTTTTGGTATAGGGGCTCTGTCTCACTCATCTTTTCATTCCTCCTTCACAGCATCTAGCAGAGTACTGGGCACATAGCAAGTTTTTAATAAGTGTTTCCTAAAACTTTAAAACATGAATAAAATAATCTATTCATAAATAGCTGGTCAGCCATTCAAATGACAGCAACACTCTTGGGAAAGTCTTGCTGTAAAAAAGCATTCCTTTCTAACTGTTATCAGTTTTTGAATTTCATATTCAATGAATACTGATAACAGTCCATATTTCCAAAGCCTGCCTTTGCGTACACTTTGAAGATCATTACTAGGTCACCCCTAGCTCTATCTCCTTTCAGTGGCAAAAGACTTCATCTTCTCACCTTTCCTCAAAAAAAAACATTTAGTTGCTCCCTGGATTCATTCCAAAACCTCCATTCCTCCTAAATTGTGGAGGCCAGTAATCTAGTAAGCCAGGAAACAAGGTCAAGGATGCCTGAGGGACTTTGTGCATAGCCCTCAGAGTAGAAGAAGGCTCTCTTTCTCAGTCCGCTTGTTTTCAGGCCAACTCACATATGTGCATGTGTGTGTGCACACAAAACACTGAAATTCATCAGCACAAAGAACAAACATTGTTTTATCAGGTGAGTTTGCCAGCTGTCCTCTATTCTTCACCACCACCAGCTCAGTGTTACCCATCTGATTTGACACATCAATTTTTCTTTTAGTAAAAACTTTCTTCCTTATATATTTTAAATAATAGGACAAAGCAATAAGCAGCACTATTTTTATTGGTATTCCCTACCGTCTTTATGTGCAAAAGCATCACACAGACTGGGAAATATCAACCAAGACATTCCATCACTCCAGTGTACCAAGAAGTCAAAAACAATAAATCACTGGTCATCCAACAAATAATGAGGCTCTGATAACATAAACAGATATTGTGCTTTTTTAAAAAAAAATTTCCACATCTGGGTGAAAACTTCAATTTTATTTCAAAAAATATACTGTTAAATTCCATTTGCAATCATTTTTCATCTTTCACAGAATTAAAAATCCCTCAGTTATTTTTACTGTAGTCATTATAAAAGTCTGTATTATTTAAACCAGACCATGTGTAGGGTACTTCCTGAATTGTAAGTGCTCTCAAAAACTAAGTATTTTTTTGCAGGAAAAAAATAGAAAGATTGTGTATATGATACAATCACAACTAACTCCTGAATTTAAATGTGACCATTTTTATTAAACTAACAAATCCCAGTTCCAGAAAGACTAATAAAACATATTTGTTCTAAAAATCTGCATGTTTTAAATTACTCCCAAAATTATTTAGCATGCAATGCTTTTTACATTTATAAGGCAACACATAGAAGCACTTAACAAGAATGTATTATACATATTATCTCATTAATAATTTATTGGAACAAATTGAAGAAAAAATATCAGCTAGAATACTGATTGTTTTGTGTTGGAAAAGTAAAGCATTAGTGAAGTGATGGTGTAGATAAATTCAAAAGTTTTAGTCAAACAGTTCATGGAATACACTGCTGTATAATTAGTATTTCTAAGAATTTTGCAACAATAAAACACTACTCAAAACAGTCACCTATTTTTCAGTCATATAACTCAAAATTTGTTTAAAGATGAAGAATGTCTTGGCCTTATCAAATGTATAAATAATCTAAGCACTGCAAAGAGGATAGAATGCACTTCTAGAATGAATTCAGAATCCGAAATGTATTTATTTTAATAATGTACACGCTTAGTGCTCACTGATTAAAGAGAAATAGTAATAATGTTTCTGTAGAAAATAAATCTGCATAATAAATATTGTCTACAGATGCTTTAGGGACCCTATTTAGAAGTTTGAGTCCAATTTTTTAGTCTAATGTCCATTTGTCATGGATAGCCTGTTTAAACTGATGAGATAATCTCTAAAGGAACACAGCAAAGCTGCCATCATGGGTTAAAAACACATTACACAATACTCTGAGTGACCTAGCGGGAAAACAACTTCCCAAGGACACTCCAGCAGCCCACGGTGGAGCCTGGAATAAGAACGTCTTGGTCAGAAAACCAAAGTCCTCCCAGGTCCCCCCAAACGCACATACCTAGACAGTTCCTATTCCAAAAAAAAAGAGAGAGAGAGAGAGAGAGAGAGAGATCAAGGTGACTCATATTTGCGTGATCTCTCTGCCTACCAGAAGCTATGTGTAGATATGGTTTCATTTAAACACATGGACAGGACGAAAATTAAGAACTAATTTCCTGGATCAAGATGAAAAGCACCTAAGCATTCAGCATAACCTGAGATCTTTCCCCCACACAATGCATAGGAGAACCACGCAAAAGAAAATCACTAAGAAGCAAACACTAAATGTAGTAGCACCCAGACCCTGGGAACTGAATACTGGTCTTCCCTTATTTCGATTTAACCAGATTCAGCAGTCTTTCCCTAAAGAAGAGAACCAAGGAACTGAGCCCAAAGGAACTGAGAAACAGAGACCAAACTTTCTGCACGAAGTGTCTTTCTTTTGACCGGAACCCGGAGATTTTCCCCCACGACCCAGAGAGGGAAGAGTATTCAAAATAGGACTAAACAGAGGAGATCCCTAACTTTCAGCCAAATCGAATCAGGTGCGCGGCCCCAGGGGCTTTGGTTACTCAGAAGCCAAGTTGCACAGCTTAAAGACGTTTCCCCACGCACCGAAGATGCAACCAGAAACATTCCAGTCTTAAATTCAATGTCCCTGCCCTAAACCAGGTCTCTGCCGACGTGAGTCCACGCGCACTAACTTCCCAGGGCGCTGCGAAGACGCCTGGACCCGAAGACCTCGCGAGCAGGGGGCAGCGGCAGAAGCACGCAGCCGGAGCGCCCGTCCCGCGCGGGAAGAGGCGCGCGCGGAGTCCAGACGCGCCGCTCGGGCGGGTGGGGTCTGCGCTCGGTCCCCGGACCCCCGCGCCGGGCGCTCGGCCTCCTGCCCAACCTGCTCCAGCTCCTCCGCCCCGCGCCGACCTCCTACCTGTCTGAGGATGAAGCTGGTCGAAGTGGTGCTGCCATCGGATCTTTTCAACCTGCTCCTCCGGGTCGTGGTGCCTCGGGCCACCTGGACTCGACACACGGGGCCAGAGAGAAGCGGGTGAGGACCGCGGCGTTGAGCCGGGCGACCACCCCCGGCCAGAGTCCGCCTCCAGATCAGCTCCCCAGGATCTCCCAGAGCCCGCACCCAAGTCTCCTCCGCGGTCCCCAAATCCAGCCCCCACCCCACCCACCCACCCACTGCAAGCCTCGACAGCTGAAAAGATGCCCGAGAAGAGCAGCGCGCGAGCACCCACCACATCCATTAACAAAGACTGTCAGGGTGCGGGGTCCGAGTCCCCGGCATCCGCTGGGGAAGGCTGCGGGCTCCGGAGCGGGAGCGCAGAGACCGGACGAGGTGAGGAGGAGGAGGAAGAGGAGGAGGAGGAGAAAGAGGAGCAGCGGGAGGAGAGACGGACGCGGAGCAGGGGTGGGGGAGAGAGGCCGCCGACTCCCGGGACTGGGGGCTCCGCACGCCGGGCAAGAAGGCGGGGCGCTCTCTGGCCCTGGGGCGGGGGGAGGCGGAGGATGGGGCGGTACCTGCGAGGTGGGCGAGTGCGGCCCGTCCGCAGTCCCGTTCTTGGCGTAGGAGGAGGACATGGTTCACGGCCGCATGGCCCGCCCGAGAGCGGTGGGCGGAGGGCGGCCGGGCCCCCGGGGTCTCGGAGGCGGGGGACGTGGGGGGAAGGCGGCAGGACTTCCCCACCCGGCTGCCGGACCGCGCCAGCTCCCGACTCCCCTCCCGCGCTTCTGAGAGCGCTTCCCCCACGCCCGCAGCGGGGTCCCGGGCAGCGGCCCCCGCAGGGGAAGTTCCCGCCCAGGGGCTTCTCGGGATCTCGCCCACCCGCGTGGATGGGGAGAAGCGCTCTCCCACCTCGCGAGCGCCTTACATCAGAGCTCTCCAGAGGATGAAGGGAGGGGAAAATCGGCGGTGGGGGTGGGAGGATTAAAATAGTCTGCACAGTTTAAAATGAGACAAAGGTGGCACGGTTCATGAATCAGGGCTTGGGGAGGGACGCTGGTACAGTGTGGCAGAATGGGAAGAGCCGACGGGAAGGGGTGTGTGTGTGTGTGTGTGTGTGTGTGTGTGTGTGTGTGTGTGTGTGTTTGCTGCACTGGAATTTTAAAAGGGCAAGAGCTGAACCTTCCGCGACTTCACTTATCAGCCCACTGTGATAAGGCATAGGGTTTTGTGGTTTGTTTTTTAATTGTTTTGCCAACTCTCGCCTCACAATCTCGAGCCATAGACATCCAGGCATCCCCGGACACTCTGCCAGCCTGAGTCTGACGGGAGATGCAGCCCCGCAGAAGAGCAGCTTGTCCTAAGGAGTTTTGAAGGTCATGTGAGACCTGCTAAAAAGCAAGAGTTGGCCACGTGCCTCCTATTTCTACGCGGTTAGCTATTTTCAAAGGAGGAAAGCCATCCATGAAACCATATACAATCTTTGCCGTTATTGCAACCCTGAGTTTCCTCCTGCAGATACAGACAAGGGATTAATTTGAGATCAAATCAAGCGAATTGTGGAGAGGAGCGATTCAAAGTAATAAGAGGAAAAAATATACATGTGAATTCAAAAACAAAAAGACCCTGTTTAGTTATAGTTATTGTATGAGAAATCTATCTTTAAAAGATGCATAGTGTCTTTAATCACTAAATCAGACCATGTCACCTTGCATTCTAAGATTTTTTTTTTCAATGAAAACTACCATGTTTCTTTTATAAATTGGTTGGCCTTATTGAAGTTCTCATTATATCTTACTAGTCACTAGACACTTCTGCCATTCCTACCCCCTTCACTTAATCCAGACCTTCATTTCTTTTTAACAGTCTAATAACTGTTCTCCTTGCACCCAGGCTTCCTACTGCATGCGCATGTGCACAGACACTCACACACACACACATTTCATTCTATCTACACACTACATTTTCCTAAAATCTCTTTGCCCAAGTCACTCTTCTCTCAAAAGCAGCCCCCAAGATAGGGACCAAACTCCATGGTCCAACAACCAGGCCCTCCTTCTCTACCCTGCTTTTCTGGTCATCACCTCATTTCTCCATACAGACCTTCCAGCAAGCAGGCAGGTCTGCACATTATTGCGTCAGCAAACCAAATGCAATCCCACTTCGGTAGCTCTGCCTTGGAATACCCTCCCCCAATACACACACACACACACACACACACACACACACACACACACACACACAAGCTCACACACAGTTTAATCCTACTCTTCCTCCAAACTTAGCTGAGCTCACTTCTCTCCCACAGAAATCTTTCCTGACCACTCCAATTCTGGATAGTTTTTCATACCCCTGAAAAACGGGAGCATTTATTCTCTGGGCATTTAGTATAGGCTGCCTTAGTTTATTAGTTCTCTCTTTGTGAAAATCTCCTAATTACTAAAATAGATTTTTAGCTTTTTATCTTCTATTCTTGTACTTCACATACAACAGATATTCCATAAAGTTTATGGGTAATGGTGTGTCTGCCAATACAGAACTCCCTGCTTTGGTTACCATCATCGACTCAATCCATTTTTAGTTCTCAGCCATTTTCTTAGTTGATACTTAATCAATATCTATAGAATGAGATATTATGTGGGTACCAGAATTTGAGTTTTCTGGTTTTCTACTGCCCACAATCTCACTCAGTTATCAAAAAAGAATCTATAGTGGCATGACCATGAGGAGCTCTGTGCACCCATCCCACAGCAAAACTGGTGAAAATCATTATTGTTTTAAATATCTGGAAATGGTCTTGTGGGCACACCGCAAAAAAATGAACCTAAGCTCAGTAAGAAAAGTGAGTCTATGGTATTTGAAGCATGCTTGCTTCCGGTTAGCTCAGCAAGAGGAGAACTCCACTCCACACTGGTGCAGCCTAGAATATAGGGCTCCCTCTCCCCTCATTCCCAATGAGAGCTTTATCTTCTTTGGAGGACAGTATATCAGCATTTATCATCCTGATCTCAGATCCCTATTGTTGAGATTAAGGTCTCATTAAATACAGAGAGAGGTAGAGGCCCCCTTCCTTGGCCTAGCCCACACCTGTGAGATGGAAGCTCTACCATGGGCACAGCACCCCTGAGAATATTGGGGAAAGCCAGAAGACCTGAGATTGCTGCCCCTTCCTACCAAGCACTCAGCTCCTAAAGTGGGGTGTCACTCAGAGAGAAAGGTACAAGGCTGTCCCTGCCTATAGCACCAGAACTCAAAGAATGACGTTAGGCCCTTTCCTATATCACATACAAAAATAAACTCAAAATGGACCATAGACCTAAATGAACAAGCTAAAAATAAAACTATTAGAAGAAAACATTAGGGTAAATCTTCACAATGGAAATAGCAATAAATTCTTAAATGTGACACCAAAAGCACAAGCAACAAAAGAAAAATTAAATAAAATAAATTGGACTTTATCAAAATTAAAACCTTTCATACTTCAAAGGACACTTTTAGGAAAGTAAAAACAATGCACAGAATGGGAGAAAATATTTGCAAAGCATATATTTGATAAGGGACTCCTAGCTGCAATATATATAAAGAAATCTTAGAACTCATTAATAAGAAGACAATGCAATTTTGAAATTGGGCAAAGAATCTGAATAGACATTCTCCAAAAAAAGTTACACAAATGGCCAATAAGCACATGAAGAGGCTTAACATCGTTAGTCATCTGGGGAAATGCAAATCAAAAGCACTTTACACCTACCAGGATAGCTATAATCAAAAAGTCAGATAATAAGTGCTGATGAGGATATGGAGAACTTGGAACCATAATACACTGCTGAGGGGATTGTAAACAGTACAGCCACTGTACAACAGTACAATGGAAAACATTTTGGCAGTTCCTCAAAAAGTTAAACATAGAGTTACAATATAATGCAGAAATTCCACTCTTAGGTATATGCCAAGATAAATTGCAGCATACGTCCACGCAAAACCTTGTACAAGAATGCTCATAGCAATATTCATAGTAGCCAAATGTGGAAACAACCAAAATGTCCACTAACTGAAGAATGGGTAAGTACAATGTGGTATATCTATAAAATGGAATATCCTTCTGCATTAAAAATGAATGACGTACTGATACATGCTACAGCATGGATGAACCTTGAAAATATGTTAAGTGAAAAATGCAATCACAGACAGTCACATATTATATGATTCAATTTGCATGAAATGTTCAGAATAGAGAAATTTATAGAGAGTGAAAATAGATTAGTGGTTGCTTATTGCTGGGGAGGCAGGGGTGTTGAGGTGGTAGCTAGAGGTACAGGGCTTCTTTTTGAGGTCAAGAAATGTTCTAAAATTGATTGTAGTGATGGTTGTACACACCTGATAACATAGTAAAAACTGCCGAATTGTTAACTTTAAATGGATAAACTGTATATATGGTATGTGAATTATCTCAATAGAACTGTCATTTTTTTTAATCTTCAGACCTAGTAAAAATTAACTCCAAATGGATTATAGATCATAGTGTAAAATGCAAAACTATAAAACTTCTAGGAGAAAAATAGGAGGAAATCCAAAAGATTTTGGGTTTGTTGATGAGGTTTTAGATAAATACCACCACCAAGCCTGTTCCAAGAAAGTAAAAATTAATATGTTGGGCTTTATTAAAATTAAAATCTTCTGCTCTATGAAAGAATGTTAAGTGAATGAAAAAAGAAGTCATAAACTGGGGAAAATACTTGCAAGACACAAATCTGATAAAGAACTTTTAAATGAAATGTATAAATAAGTCTCAAAACAACAATAAGAAAAACAATGAAATTTTAAAAAATGAACAAAAGATTTGAACAGACACCTTACCAAAGAAGATATATATACAGCAAATTAGCATATGAAAAGATGCTCAACATCATTTGTCATTAGGGAGATGCAAATTAAAACACGATACCATTATAAACCTATCAGAATGGCTAAAAATTTTTTATGACTGACACTACCAATTGTTAGGGAAGATTAGGAACAACAAGAATTATTATTCATTAGTGATGGAAATGCTAAATGGTGCAGCCACTTTGAGAGAGAGTTGTTTAATTTCTTAATAAGTTAAACATAGTCTTACCATACAATCCAGCAATCATGCTCCTAGGTATTTACAAGATTGGTTTGAAAACTTAGTCTACACAATAACCAGCACACAAATGTTTATAGCAGCTTTATTCATAAATGCCCATAATTGGAAGCAACCAAGATGGTTTTCAGTAGGTAAATGGATAAACCGTGGTAAAATCATACAATGGAATACTATTCAGTGATAAAAGAGAATGAGCTAACAAAACATGGATAAACCTTAAATGCATGTTGCTAAGTGAAGGAAGCCGGTCTGAGGCTGTATTCTGTATGGTTACATTTATATGAGATTCTAGAAAAGGCAAAGCTATAATGACCGTAAATAAGTCAGTGGTTTGGGAGGAGGAGAGCTGAATATGTGAAGCACGGGAGATTTTTTTATGGTGGTCAAACCCTAAAGCAAACCATTCTGTTTGATACTGTAATAGTGGCTATATGACACTCTGCATCTGTCAAAACCTATAGAAATTTACAGCACAAAGTGAATCTTAACATGTACAAATTTTTAAAAACTATTTAGGAAGTTGGGAGATTTCAGTATAGAATGTGACAAAAGAATATAACTGTATTACAAATATTTAAAACAACTTCACTGACAGGCATGGAGACAAAGGATGCTGGCCTAAGTAATTTTGGAAATTAGCGGAGTCTGTAAGACTAAAGGCAAAAGGAACTGTGAATAAGTGACTGTTTATCAAGTTGTTCCCGGAGGGATATGGGTCAACAATTCTGAAACCACTATACATAGATACTGGAATTGAACAATTATGTATATAGATGGCAGATGATGGAAGCCAGGTTTTCTACCATTGGAGTAAAAGGTTACAGAGAAGACTAGGATGATCCCATGGTAATGGATTCAAGTCAGAGACATCAGGATAAATCCAAGATAGATATAGATAGCTATATAGAGAAATATTTATTGATATGTATATATACACAAGTTAGTCTACATATTTCTTACTCTCAACCGAGGGCCTAGAAATAACATTCGGTGGCAGCAAACACATCTGGTACCCAAGTCTTGGTTTCTAAAAACTATCCTCTAATAAAAGAAACCTGAGCTTCCTGAAGTTGATTCTAGGACTGGTCCAGGAAATAAATGAGATAAGCTTTGAGCATTTTATAGTGTCAGAAAGTAAGGAAGTGCTTTAAAAAAAATAATAAAAATAAAAAAACGATTGGTGATATGTCAAAAGGACACAGGAGCAAATGTAAAGAGCTCCTAGTGGCCAAAATTGAAACTATTCAAGCAATAACATAAAATAATATGGGAATATATCCCAAAATATAAAAAAAAGTGTCCATGAGTGATAAAAATAAGTGATTAAATAAGAAATGAAAGAGAAGAAACAAACCTCTTATGTGGAATTCCAAATAATTTATGTAGATACTTTCCCTCTTTAAGTATGGGCTGTACATTAGTGACTTCCTTCCAAAGAGTGCAATGTAGAAAGAGTGAAGTAGAGAAAATTGACAAACATTACCTCAGCCAGGTGATCATGATCAATATCAACAGTGATGTCAGAGTGGTAGCACCTACCTTAATATTACGTGAGGAGACAGGCACTTTACCCATATGGCCTTCTTCCCTGAAACCCATAACTCCAGTCATAAGGGAAATATCAAACAAATTCCACTTGAGAGACAGTCTAGAAACAGTGGTGACTGGTAATCCTCATAACTGTCAAAGTCATCAAAAACAAGTAAAGTCTGAGAAACTGTTACAGCCAAAAGAAGCCTAATGGGCATGATGACTACATGTCATATGATAGCCTTGATGGGGGTCCTGGAACAGAATGAATTGCCCAAGAGCAAATAATTGCTATTTACTCTTTCTTTCCTAAAACATTAAACATTAATCACTTTGTTAGCTGCAAATACTCTCTTCATAAACTTCATTCTGACATTTAAAAAATATTTTGTTAAGTGCTTCCTATAGTTGAAGTCCTGTCTCAGGTGCTGTTTGAAAGAAAGGAAGGAAGGAAGGAAGGAAGGAAGGAAGGAAGGAAGGAAGGAAGGAAGGAAGGAAGGAAGGAAGGAAGGAAGGAAGGAAGAAGATACAATTTGCAGAACTCGCGGAGCTCAGAATCATTAGATGGTGTTTCATATTTAAAAATTAAATCATAAAATGTGGTTCCATACTGTGGCAGTTAGCACATCTGCTTTACATGTAGAAGGTCCTGTGTTCACACCCCAAGGAAGCCATGGTCCATGGTCTACAGCCATGTCACCTGAACAAGCCTGATGTCTGATCTTGGAAGCTAAGCAGGGTTGGGCCTGGTTAGTACTTTGCTAAGGAAACCACCTAGAAAGACTTGCTTAGCTTCCGAGATCAACGGGATTGGGCTTGTTCAGGGTGACATGTCCATAGACCCCCTAAGATCTTAATGGATTACCGTGCTATGTAGCCCATTGTTCTAGTACAGATTCTTACTCACTTCTCATCTTCCCATTCCCAGCCCTAGGCTGAAGAAGTAGCCCTGATATGGGGCTTAACTAGCTCTGAAGCGAATAGAAACCAGAGAACTGCAGGAATTTCATGTCTCTTTAAGCTTCCTCTTAGACTTAAGCATCTGTTGCATCTGCTCATATCCCATTGGCCAACACATGACATGCAACGCTACTCCAGGAGTCAAGGGCACGGGCAGACATATACGATCCTCTTAGAGAAACGGAAAAGTGTAAAAAACTACAAACAATACAAACCTCCACATGAAGACTAACTTAACTACACAATTATAAATTCTGGTCACCTTTATCTTTCATCATCTTCATTCTGCCATTTTTCATGGTTGTCATAAATTATGCTAATTCTATAACATGAAGTATTCTAAAAGTTCAAATTAAGGTGCTGAATTATGTCATTTAAATTCCAAATATATTCAAATTTGTTTTTCTACATTTCTGTCCTCAGTGAAGAACATAAACTTATAGAAATTCAAAGTTGGAACTTGAATGAATCTGTACTGATTCACAACCAGTAGAAACATGTAAGTATGGAACATGGAAGTTGTGATATCCAGTATTGTCAGGACCATTACATCAAATTTGCTTTTTTCTTAATCCCCATATCCTCTTGCAATGTCTCTTGCTAATGTCACCTGCCTGAGTATCTGACTATGACTTTTCAACCTTCTAAGTTATTGTTTTTCATAAATAACAATGGGACATGCCCCCTCCTCCAGCCCATAGCAAGGGTCTGTGATGTATAGTTTCCTGCCACAAATCAGAAAGAAATGTTCACTGTGTTTCTGCCTTTGGTACAATCTCTGGGCTCAGAATAGAGAAATGAGCATACTGTTCTGGAAAGTATCCATGAGTATTATATGATGAGCACTGAAGACACTGATCTTCTTGATGCTTAGATGGGACCCTAGCCCCCTTCTCTCCCGATAGTTAATATAATGCTATATTCCCTAGATTCTAAGACAACTTGGAATTTAAGATGCATCATTGACTGAATAGCTTTAAAGGAATAAAATGAAATACTACAATACATGCTCATCAATTGTAATACATCCTGATTTCACACGTGTTAAAATGAAATAATGCAAAGTAACAATCTCAAGGGTAAGAAAGGGTCGAAGAAATTCACATTTATTGAATGCTAGGCTGTGCAACTCTCTGCTAAATGTTTTTATTGTTCCAAAAACATTCTATGTGCCTATGCTAGGCCTTGGGGATACATCAATGAATAAAACACAGCTCCAAATTCTGAAGGAGTTTATAGACGTAGGGGGTAGGAATGATTTTAGATACAAATAACAAAATCCTACCAACAGAAGTCCAGACAAAAAGGGGTGAGAGATAAAGGGGTTTATTTAATTTTTTACAGGTGAAGAAGATAGGAAGAGGAAGATAGTCTAGAGTTGGTATAGGCATTCACAAGTATCATCAAGGAGCCAGGTACCTTTAATCTTCCTGAGCCATCTTAACTTTCTTCCTCATGGTCACAATTTTTATCTCCTGACACTGCATCTGCCTGCTAAGCCAGGAAGACGGAAAAGAGCCAAAAGCCTTACCCTTCGAAGTTTTTTCTTTCATCCTAGGAAGCCCTCCTCAAGAACTCTGACCTATATCTCATTGACCAAAACATGTCAGGTGTATAGATTGTATACACATTATAGTATCTGACATAGAGGCAGATCATTTCAATGCAACATGGCAACCACTGTAAAATGCTACAGAAGTCAGTGGTCTGGGGGCCAGAATCAGTGAAATTTGGGGTGACACTTGAAAAGACTGTTAGATAAACAAAAGAATTTCAGGCAGAGAAAAGTAACAAGGTCCAACACAGGTGTGAAAAAGCAAAATTGGAACCTGAGGAATTTTGAGTTGGGGGGGTGGGGTTGGAATCAAGTGTGTATGCACGAAAGTGGAAGAGGTTATGAGGGCTGCCAAGGGTGAGATGAAATGAAGACTACCTAATAAGTGTTTCTGAAGTTTGGCCCTTATCCAGAACGTAACAACCCCGAGTTCTGGTTGGATTTTTCTCAGCATCTTTGATCCTTGGAGAAGCCAGGCTATATGTGTGTAGGCCCTGGGACCTTAAGCACCAATTTAGAACTACCCTCTTCAAATCAGCCTCAACTTGTTGTCACCTGCCATTTCTCTTCAGAACAGCTCCTTAAATTCTGCTCTTTTCTATTCATAAAACACAACTCTGTGAGCTTCCTTAAGCTCCTGCTTTCCTTGATGTTTGACCCCTCCTCTTCACAGATTCTTGGAAGACCCAGTCTGTTTACAGTAAGTTCTGGTCTCATCAGCCCACCTGTGTGACAGAGCTAATTGTACTGCAACACACACATTAAATATATCCAGTGACTCTTACACTCTTCCTACATGAGTAGTCTCACATCGGAAGGCATTTTATACCCGGATGAGCCCCTGAGGACCTCGTCAATCTGTGTTTTGTGGGAAAGGAAGCGGTCACAGGATATTACCTGAAAACCTTAATACACAAGTATTTCTAGGTAATATAGCACTAGTATGGGAGGGCAGAGCACATGGTTGAGCTTCAGACAGAGCCTGGTTTAGAATCCCAGCTTTGCCACTTACTAGCTTGTGAAGATTACTTAATCTCTTCATTTACTTCTCTCCCTAACAAGTGTTATGAAAACTCAATGATAATGTATATGAAAATGGTTTTAAATCTAATGAATGCAAAAAATGAATCAATTAATGAATGCAAATAAGTATTTTTTTTCCATCTGTTTCAAAAGTCAGATGAGACAAGAGCAGTTTGAAGCTTTTATCCCCATCTCTACTTTCAGGGCCTTTTCTGTCCCTCCTGAAGTGGCTTTAAAAAAATGTCCCAGTTTTAACAATCAGGTCAGATGTAAATATTTTCATTCTAGCCTTTATTGACTAGAAACTAAAGTATGCTTATATGAGAGAATCTTAACAAAAGCTTGCTTATTTGACCATGGAATAGCAATAGATTAATTTGACTTTGAATTTATTTACCACGGTTAAAAGCACGTTTGGACAGGTTTGTCTCTGTGGCACGTACTATAGAATGGCACACTCTACATTCATTCCCAATCATCTTCTCCCCTGCCTTCTCTATATTTAGAGGCTGAAAAGCAAAATACTCATTTTCCCAGATTTGCTTGCCGCTAAGGATAGCCTTTTGACACAGTTTTGACTAATGACATGTAGGTGAAAATCCCTAGTGAGTTTCTCAGGAAGAAATATAATTATTTTTGGCTGGGGTTTTTAAGTCCCATTTTTCTTTTTAAACTGCACTTTTCACAACACTTGTCTGAAGTTACTTGGAGGGTAAAAATCAGTGGCAGATTAAAAATCATCTCTATGTTGACACCTAACACATCTGTTCATGGGGTGTCTGTTCACCGCTGGGAGCTATAGCTAACACTGACTCCCCTTTAGGTATGTGATAGAAGTGATCAGAAGAGGGAAAACAAAGCTGTCACCTCTTAGAATGACCAACTATACAGCTAAGGGGTTGATGCATCACCGTTGTACAACTTAGGTCCGAGAACTGACTACCTTTAGGGTATGTTATCACAGTGTCAAAAAGTGGCTAGTCAATGAACAGTCTCTTCAACAAATGGTGTTGAGATAAACTACCTCATGCAAAAGAATAAAGTTGGATTCCTACCTCACACCATGTACAAAAATTAACTCAAAATGGATCACAACCTAGTTATAAGAGCTAAAACCATAAAACTCTCATAAGAAAACAGAAAATCTTCATGACCCTGGATCTGGAAACGAACTCTTAATATGGTATCGAAAGCATGAAGATACAAAAGCATGAAGAGCAGCAAAAGAAAAAATAAACTGAACCTCATCAAAATTTTAAAAATTTTGTGTATCAAAGAACATCAAGACAAAGAACCCCTACAGAATGGGAGAAAATATTTGTAAATCATGAATATACTAAGGGTCTAGTATCCAGAATATATAAAGAACTCTTACAATTCAACAACAAAAAGACAAAGAACCCAATAAAAAAATGGGCAAAAGTCTTACATAGACATTTCTCCAAAGACGACATATATTTGAATGGCCAACAAGCATGTGAAGAGATGCTCAACATAATTAGTCATTAGGGAAACGCAAATAAAAAAACCACAATGACATACCACTTCACATCTACTAGGATGGCTGTAATTTTTAAAAATAGGAAGTGACAAGTGTTGGTGAGGATGTAGAGAAACCAAAACCCTTGCGATTGCTGGTGGGGATGTAAAATGGTTCAGCTGTGCAAGTTTGGCATTTCCTCAAAAAAGTTAAACATAGAATTACCATATGGCCCAGTAATTCCACTCCTAGGTATATGTGTCCAAAAGCATTGAAAATTGGTACTCAAATACAAGTACACACACATTCATAGCAGCACTATTTACAATAGCCAAAAGGTGGAAACAACCCAAGTACCCATCAATAGTTGAATGGATAAACAAACTGTGGAACAGGAACCTTATGTACTGTAGTGTATGTGGAGATGAACCTCAAAAACATTATCCTAAGTGAAAGAAGACAAACACAAAGGTCTAATTTTGGAACTACAGGTGGTGGTTACACATTCTGAATTTATTAAATGCCACTGAATCACGTTCACTTTAAACCAGAAAGTTTTATATGATTTCACCTTGATTTTTTAAAAAAGATAGCGGGCTCCCCTGACCCAAAAGTAATCAGTAGAGGTCATTGACTTGCTGTAAAGACATTAGAAAGCTTTTTGCTCTTTAGGATATTAGCATAAATTAAAAAGAACACGAAACTCCACACTTCAATACGTTTTGCGAGGAATATCCATTTAGTTTTTTCTTTCTCTTGTTCCTCTCCTTGCCTTTAACATATCCCTTCAATACCCACTCTCAAGATGGTCAGAAGAGTGGATAGCAAATGTATTGTTATAATCTTGTGAACACCTCTGGCATAAAGAAATCAATTACTGAAATGTAGATGTGATGTTAAAATCAATAAAAATGAGAATAACTGGGGTTTTAGTTTCATCCACACAACTTCATTATTGTTGAGAAAAGATAATAAAAGACTGCTCCTAGACTACAAACATTTGTCTCAGAAGTCATGTGACAATTTTAAACAATCATATAAAAGTTTAGAATACTTGGTTCTCAGATTTTGCTGAAGTTTTGTCTACGTATATTAGTTATTTAGGGATGCTGTAACAAAGCACCTTAAACCCAGTATCTTAAAACCACATCAATTTCTTCTCTCTCAGTTCTAGAGGCTAGAAATTTGAAATGACGTTCCCTCTGGAGGCTCTAAGGAAGAATTCTTCTTGCTTTCTCCAACTTCTGGTGGCCCCAGACAGTCCTTCCTTAGTGGCAGGTTACTCCAATTGCTGCTTCCATCTTCACATGACTTACTCACTGTGGGTCTGTCTTCTCTTACAAGCATATCAGTCATTGAATTTAATTGGTAAAATTAGAATAATTCTTCCAGGAAAACTTTTAAAATAAATCTTTTATCTTCAAAAAAAACTAAATCAAACTAGTGAAAAATATCAAATCCCAAAATTGAGTCCTCCCTTTTTTTATTGACTAAAACTGTTAAGTATATAAGAAAAATGTCTTTTGACAAAAATAAAGCATGTTAGATTGGTGCTATCTTCTTTACAATTTCTTACTTATAAAAATAACTTCAGCTTTGCCATCAAAACAATTCAATAAATCCTCTATTAGAAGTCAGGAATCTTGACAATTACAATTTTTACTATGAAAAACTTTTTTTAGACTCCCTAAGCCATAATTTGTGAAACATTTAAAATCAATTTTTTAAAAATCTGAAAGGTGAAAGTTTATAACCATTTTCAAAATGTACAGTGAAATCTGTTATGTGGTCAAGGATCACCTACTTGAAATAGCATGATGACAATGTATCTGCAAATAATTTCAAATCCTAATTGATAAATACTACAATTATTTCATTTTCAGGTAATTTTATAAATGAATCACCAAATTACAAGACAGTGTAGAATGTACATTTTCCAAACTATAAGAACATAACCCACTTCATATATTTTAACACCCATGAGAAATTTTTCTATAGTAATAAAAATGTTACTATAAATTTTCAGAAATTCTCATGTACCAAGATTTCATATGAAAAAGGAGAAGTTATTTTTATTTTTAATATAAAACAGTAAGTATGAACCCAAAGTAGAAATCTGATGTTAGACAAGTTCTTTGGCAGAAAACATTTAATTATAAACAGGTCTTAAAATAAATACAATCCATAAGATCATGGAGAAGAAAGCAAAATTACAACCCTGTATTTCTTATTAACACCAAAATATCTCAGTACACAGATTTAATAACATTTTTATACTATCAACAGCCTGCAACATAAAATTACAGTATGGCAAAAGTAAAATTATTTTTAATTTAAGGGGAAGAAGAAACTTCTGGATGTATAAAATTTCACAAATGTCAATATACACTATTTATATACATGTCTCACGTCATATATTCCAAAACTACAATAAGCAAATTTAATTGGGCAATCCTGATTTAGTGGGTGTGTAGTATTTAGTTCAAAGACTTATGCAGGATTAAGTCTTTTACAATTCTGATCCAACCATGCATATTTACACAAACATTAAAATGTTTATTAAATATTGTTTGGGAGAAAAAAAGGCTTTCCATGTATATGCAAACATTAACTATCAAGAGCAGCTTTGTAAATTTTGTTCTTTTCTTTAAAGAAGATTCACTTCCAAAAAGTAAGTTGACATTTTAAAATTCTTTGTAAATATATAATTGAATTAACAAAGAAGGAAAATACTGGGTGAAAAACAGAACATGAAATATTAAAGGTTAAAACTTTCTTTCCAGTTATTTGTATCTAAAATAAGATAAAGACAAAAATTGGGCTTTCAAATACTGCTTGTTTTCCACTTTAAATTTAGACCAAGTAATATATAGGCTATTTTGTTCTAGCATAGTTCCTTTGAAAAAGGAACACACTTAGAATCAAATTTCTTTAAACAGTAAATGACAAAAATTTCCAGGGCACTGGCTTTATATGGATTATTAGTAGAAAGATGAAGGGCTTTCTTTAAAAAACATATAGAAATCTTGCTTCCATACAATTAACTTTTTCAAAACTAAACTCTGCCCATTGTTTTTTCCAGTCGAAATATCATGTATCTGTAAGCATATGTATTTGCATTTTCTATTTTGTGTTATCTAGAAAACTGGTAGATGATGTAGTAGTATGCAAATTTTTAGGTGAGAAAACAATCTCTACTGGTTTACTACCTAACTCTTACGGTATGTGCAATCAATGAACACTATAAACTATTTTAAAATGTAGGCTTCCAAAAACCTGTCTTGATAGCCTTGCTATCAGTCCACTGCCTGCTGTTATCCCACAGGCTCAGAATTACTTCTGAAAGGAATGGCCAAATTTTTCAACAGCCTGGTATAGCAATGGTACTAGAAGCACCTCTTAAAAAAAAAAACAACGTACCAATAAAAACACATTATCATCCATTCTTAACATACATCACATCAAATTATTAGGAATGCCTCATGTCTCAAGTTCCTATGTGATCTGTAAAAGGAAATGCAGCATCTCTGCACATTGCACTGCAGGAAGGAAAACAAATGGACCATACCTTCATTCCGGAATGGCAACGTCATTTGAAAAGGTCAGTATAGTGGCCATTCTAAATACCAGGAACCCTTGTAAGAAAAGAAATGTTGTTCTCCAGGGAATAGAAATGTTTCGTAGAGTTTTCCTTAGCTTACTGCTGGCAAGACTGGGGAACTAGCTAATGCTTTCTCACACATCGGCACTGACATGGTCTTCACTATTAATAACAGAAGACATTTTTGTTCCCTCCGATTGTTCTTGCTTCTGTAGACAATTATATGCTAATTATTACCCAACGTAACACTGAGAGCAAAACTGACAGCACTGCAAACACAACTGCAATTTGAAGAGCCAAAAGGAAGTATGTTGTCAAGCTAAATGCCTGCGCAAAAAAAGATATTTACCTTTTAAAATAATGGTGTGGGAAACTGAAAAAATATGCAAACAAAAAATATTTAAAGGATTTCAGTGCTCTCCCAATAAACATGGCATTTTAAAGGTAAAGAGCCATTTCTTTACAGTAAAATTTTAACACTCCCGTCTCATGCTGTTTAGTGTCATAAGACTACTTATTGGGTGTCCAGATTTGTGTAGAGAAATTTGAAACAAAGACAAAACTAACTAGAAGCAACTTAAAGCAGCCTCTCTTCAAAAGTTTGACTTCAAACAAACTGGACTAAAAAAAAAACCTTTTATGGCCTAGTACAGTAAGTTTTTGTGCTTTATTTATTCACAGTCTTTTTGAGGTCAGAAAAAAATTTTTCTTTTAATAGCTTCAGATTAGAATCATAAAGGTTGAGTAATACACTTATGAAGGCTTTCAAGAAAAAGCTTGGGTTGTTTCTAAAGAAGAGGCTGCTGATGGTAATTTGTTTGCTGCTGTGCAACTGAATGAGCTGGAACCGCCACTGGAAAGCCTGCCAGCTGCGGCAAATTGGAAGTAGTGTTCTGGTAAGAGGACATATCCACAGACATCCCCATCTGATGTGTGTAAGCAGCTGCACCAGTAGCTGATTGAAGATTAGAGTTCTGGTTCATATAAGTAGGATTGGAAACAGTGTCTTGTCCAGGGCTACAAACAAAATTTAGAAAAAAAAAAAACCATGTTTACTTTGCATTATCTAGGATATGGCCAAAGATCAATCATCATGAGAAAATAAAAATGCCTTTTACATCTTTTTAAATTTACTAGCTCTTTTATTCTAATTATGTCTTAATCACTCCACCTATCCAACACTGTTCATGTAATTTTTCTATCTGGTAAGAAGAAAATACGCAAAAAGAAAATATAAATTATAAGGCCTATTTAATTCCGTTTTCTCCAAAATCTCTCACTAAAATCATTTTAAAATCTTTTGCAATGCAGACTGTTTCTACAGTGGTGCCCTTGGCCAGCTTCAATGAAAATGAAGTCCCACCTCAAGTACACCTTCAGCCATATTCTCCCTTCACCCATCTTTCGATCCAACACAGAGACCCCTCTTTTCCTCACATATTCTTTACACTTTCAAAGCTGCACCTGAAGTCAGCCCAACCTGAATCCCTACATAAAATTCAAGAAGGTGAGGAGAATGGTATAATCCACACAGGACCCTGAATCTACTGTTAAGGTAGTTCAGACCTATAGTTTACTTATTAACACTATTTAAAAAAAATAAATAAGTTGAAAATCACACCAAATCACAGAACTTCTGTCTGTTCCTGTAATTAGTATAGCATACATTTATTTTAAAAGACATATAATTTTAAATTACACCAAATACACAGCTTACAATATAGGAGGATTAATATCTACACTACTCCAGTTTTTACTCTGTAGTTCTTAAGTGTCACCCAGGATAACAAAATTTTACATTCCAACTGAATTAAATATGAACAACAATATGAACAGGTTTATTTTTCAGATAATATCTAAGATTCATACTCAAGTAATTTAAGATTGGGGAGAGACATTAGCGATCATATACACATGACTATATTGAACGATCATTCTGTGTGGCTAAGCAAATTTAATAGAAGGGAAGATTTAAACGTGATTTTCCAAATAAAAGTATTAGTATAAAAAAAAATCAGACTACAAATTCCACAACTCAAACATACTTTTTTTTTTAGTCAAAATAACAATCTTCTGATTTTTAAAAGTATATGCAGATAAATGTGTCTGGGACTACTTTGTTAGGCTGATTACAGCACCATGCTAAATATATATATTATTATGGGCTTGGTCCCTGTGGGGGACAGTTAGCTTTCTTTGTCCTGGGGACCCAGATTATATGCCATGTGCAACCATTTCTCACTATGGGTGGCAAAGCTAAGAGCAGCATCATTATGACTTTGGGGGATTATGAATGGGCAGTTCTACAGCTTCATCTCAGTTGTAAAAGTGGCATTATTATAAAGAGAAGGCTCAATTTATTCTCATTCTGAAAGTCTGTGAAATTTTAACATATATAATTCCAAAATGAACTGCAGCTCCCAAAAACTTACCTTAAATATGGAGCTTGAGCAGGCTGTGCTGTCACTGAAGAATTCACATTTGGAGGCAGAGATCTCAGTGAACCAATCTGATCTGGTCCTAGACTGTAGCTTTGGGCAACAGTAACTTGGTGAATGCCTTGACCCATATAATTTCCACCATGTGCCTGAATTGGGTATGTCTATTAACCAAAGAGAAAAAGCTGATTCACTGATTTCCCAAAGATCTACCTAACAATATATCTAAAATTTTTAAAGATTTAAATGAAATAAAATGTTATAGTTCTTTGGGGAGCCATCACGTTTCACCAATCTATCTACCCTAGTATAAAAAGTAAAAAGCTTCCAAATCTATGAAAATCTATGATTTACTTGGTTGGTCTTTTATTTTGCTGGGGGTTGATACGAAGGGAGGTGGTGTATTTTTAAGTAGCATGTTGAAATTCATCCAGGTTGCCTATTACTCAGTAACCTGTCTTCCTGTAGAGCCATAGAAAACTAAATACTCCCTTGAAGGGCAACCCATCATCGCTTCAAATCACCCCCAGAATGATAACCTTCTTTACCCTCATCCCAGGATGATTTTTCAACTCCTTCCTAAGAATGAAACTTAGGAGAATAAGTTAAAGAATAAATGGTACCAGGATGGGCAGGATGCAGGCCTCTCTGGCCATGTCTCCTTTATTTCCTGCCTTTAGGACAGACAAAAATAAAGAATAATTTTGTGGGTAAAGGAGAAGATGTATTCTCAAGGAATAGCAAAATGGTCTAAATCCCTGATATTTATATGTGCCCTACTTAATTTTCAGGGTAACATCTCCTTAAGGACAGAATCTACCATCTCCCTACCAAATATAGCTTCAAAACAATGCACAAGTTAAATATATATCATATAGTAACTATCATCACTCCAATTTTAAACTAAGCTATTTCTAAAGCAAAAATCATTGACATGAAAATTTAGAATGCTACATTGCCAAATCAATTACATTAAGTGTAATCATATCACTTCCTTAAGCAGACAAGTAACAAACCACTGACAACAGGCTATGGGAATGGACCTCTTCTGCAGCTTAGGGTTCCTGGTAGTTTTCACAGATACAACTGATGGTGTGTTATTCCAACTTTTTCTAGTACAGATATTTTTTTAGAATTAGAATAGAAACTTAGAATAGTTCAAATGCTGTTATGAATGAATAGTGTAGATAGAAGTTATATGAGGAATCAAACTGATAGAAAGCTAACTTTTTAAATGAGTTGTGCTTAGAAAAATACAGATTGTAAATAGTATGCAACTTAACACATAAACCTATCATAAGAATGACAACCATTTACAGACATGCAAAGAAGCAAATATAACATATAATTCTATGATATAATGGTACAGGCATTTATTTTTTGTTCCATTTTCAGCATCAAATAACTCTTTGAAAACGAAAGCAACACTGAATAAACTCTAGCTGTCTTCTGCACCCAGAAATCCTTTTTACCCTCATTTGTAATGACTTTCACCACTTTTAAAAGTTCAGAGCATGGCATATTTGATAAATGCATCTTGTCTGATGTGACAGTTACCATAGTAACTATTCTTTTTCTTCTTAACAATTATGTCAAGTCATCTAGGTTATGTACCCACATTAGATCTTCTCTCCTTGGTATCTCCTTCACATGCTCCTTGGCATACCAGTTTTCATAAATTAACATGAATTTTGTTCATCTGAGCTCATTCTAAATTCGACTGCTAATTGGCTAAAATTAGAAAAAGGATTCAGAATACTGGAAACTGATACTTCATCTGGGAAGCACAGATAAGGTGTAAAGTCCTAGGAAAAGATCTTTTAGAACCTGCATCAATAGGCCTACATCATATCCTCATCATGCATGAATTTTTAACAATTTAAGTCATGAATCTAAGACAAGAAATTATAAAGTATAATCTGAGAACAAAAGAGGTTCATTAATGAAGCCTTTTAATAATCCATGTAAATGAAAGAAATCTTGACAAATGTCAAAACTTGCTTGTATTTCACAAATGTATTTGTGAAATATGAGTATCTAATTTACCCTGGTGAACACTAATCATTTAGCAAATAATTTTTTGACTACTGAAGATGAGTTTTATAGTTTTACTCATGACCCATATAAATTTTAATGCTATGCTTTAAAACCTTTTTTCTAATTAAAAAATATATATATATATATTTTTTTAATTTTGAAAAATGTTCTCAAAAAACATGCTCACCTGCATTGGAACCGCAGCTGAAGAAGGGTAATGAGCTGGAGGATGGAGCTTTGAGTAGACTGAATACACTGGTGCTTCATTCACCAATCTGTTATATAGTTCCAGAGCTTCCAAGACTTTTATGTTCAATTCAGACAATTCTGAATGCTTCCTGATATAGAAGAAAAGAGCTTTTATATTCTTCAAAGTTTTTAAGCATGCACTTAGCAACATAAATTATTTTTTAAATTTAGCAGATTTTCTATTCATATTTTAAATGGTTCTTTATCTACAATGAAAGAATATTCACAAAGGGAAAATGGGAGAAGGAATTATTCAATTCTTATTATAACTAGCTAATATGACCTCATAAAATTAGGGAAAGTCCTTCACATACCTCATAAAATACAACCAATTCATAATTTTAGTGCTAGGAAAATTTTGTTCCATAAGTTATAGGCTTCTGCTGAAAATTCAACTACAAATTAGAAAAAGTTCTCAATTTAGAAAGAGTCCAGGCCTTAAATAAATCCTACAAGAATAAAGTACTCAGGAAAGGCTATCAAGCACAAAATGACTAAAATAAAAACACATTCACAAAATCACACACATTGTGATTTACTTATATTCATGAAAGGATCAACTGAAAAAAATTTTTAAATTATCCTTGAAAATGCAAATGAAAATAATGTATATATAAACTAGTCTCTATTGCTCGTTTGTTGATTTCCCTTGAGAAAGTGACTGAAACCAGATGCCGTAGGGGGCAAAAAAAAAAAAATCCAAAGTACAACATTTCCAAATCTGCCCAAGGAACTCCAGACATATCCTTCAAACTTGGTACAATTTTGTTTGTTCCCCTTGGAATAATAAAGAACTCCCTTTGCAACTGCCAAATTCATAAAAGATAAACGGCTACTTTATTTGGCATAAGCCACCCACAAGCCTGTTTACTGAATGTAGCTCTTTTTATATATATACAAGAGGCTCAAAAGACAAGAAGCTAAGGTAAGCAACCAAACATGGGGCTGTCAAGGAAATGACCTAGAGCAACCTATCAGGACTTGTCACCCTTCCCCTATTAAAATGTCATGTGTGAAACAAACAAACACAATTGTATTGTTTCCTCTCTTGCACTTGTGACTATATAAAGCAGATCAAACTCTATTTTCAGAAATATAAGTTGTAGAAACTGCTGAGGAATAAGAGACGGGGGAAAAATAAGTTAAAAGCTCAAAACCTGATAGTCTATCCTTCAGTGCTGCTGCTATTTCTAAGGATGAGTACAATTAGTGGAATAATGAAATTCAAAGGACAGCAGAAACCCAGAAATAAAAGAAAAAAAAAAAAAAAGAAGAGTGTTTGTGCATTGGATTTAGTTTCACAAATAACAATAAAAGGAAAATTTCATTTGAAAGTTTTACCAATACTACTTCTCATCACAAACAAGACAATGCTTGCCTATGATCCCTGTTCTCATTGCACACTCTAATCAACCTTATTCTTCATTACTTATTAGCCCTCGGTTCCAGCCCAAGTAAGAAAAGGAAGAATGGCACTGTAAGAGCAAGGGTCCATGGTTTTATGTATTCTTTGCTGCCATGAAAAAAAAATTGCTACTAAAATAAAAAGTACCAACCTTGCTATTAGTTTATAACAGTTTGGGAAACTGAGAAATAACAGCAACAGACTAAAGTTTCATAGAAACTCCCTAGTTAAAAGTTCTGCCAAAAACAAGCATGTAAGAAAACTATACTTGTTATTCCCTGCATTAAGAATCTTACCTATCAATCTCTTCAAGTTTTTCATCTATCATTGGACCCATTTGTTGGCAAATATCTGTTAAATACAAAAATATATTAAAATCTTCAAATTTAAACCAGGTTAGGTCAATTTTGACAATTTTTAACAACAGGGCACATCATACATTATACAAAGAGAATTAAGTTTATGTTCAAGAAAGGATTATAAAAGACCTAATTTTAATACTATTCAGCACCAATCAATATTAGTATCACATGACCACAGGCAAAGTCAAAATAAAAACAAATCCCACTGTGTTCTCTGAAAGTACTAAGTTTATAGACTGTGAAATTTGGAGTAATCTGAAAATCTTAAAAATATCTATAAAACTACTAGTAGCTAAGTAAAATAAACTTGAGTTAGTGTATAATATATGTAATTATGTACAGATGAATTATGAATATTTTTCAGTTATTTAAGCAATTTCAAAATTAAACCTGTTGTATATTTCCCAATGTAAACATCAATACAATTACCACAATATTCCATATTCATAACCAGACTTTCTTATACTAAAAGATTCAAGAAGCCTTATCATTTATCAGAGATTTTTCTCCCAAAGGATTTTTTTTTAAAGCATTTGTTTTGTTGTTGTTGTTGTTGTTGTTTTTTAGGTTTTATTTTTATTTATTTTTATTTTTCAATAAAAACATTTAATTGTTTCAGATTGCAGAAGAAATTTAAGATATCATAAATAGCTAAAATATTAAATGACATCAAAGTAATCCCTAACATTCACTAAGTACCTTCTAAGTCCAAGAGGTCTTGGGAGTCTGGTTTTGAATCAGTTGGATCTATACTCTGGAGTACCTGCAGGGCTCTATCCATCTTATCCTAAAAAAAGTAATAGCATACTTTAAAAACTCACTAGTCTTAATTTCAGTGAATATAGAAATTACTCTTTCCAAGCATTTTCAAGTATAATACATTTAAAAAGTCTTGATAGCTTAACTATTAAACAAAAGAAAGACTCTACCTCATCTATATAAACAGGCTCAGGCTCCGATTTCTTAATTTCCTCCTCCTCATCATCCATTACATTCAATTTGTCCACAGCTGCTACAGAAACACAGTAAATTTTAAGTTCTTCAGCATTTATTTTGGCATTTGAGTCATTAATTTATAAGTAGCTGTGATTATCCACAAAAAAAAGAAATTCTTTACACAGAATAGTCGTCACATTTCATAATCAAAATGTTATTACATATGTTCATTTATTCATGCCACAAATATTTATTTCGCCCTATGTTCCAAGCATTGTTCTAGGCACTGGAAACACACCAATGAGTAAAAAAGACAACAATCCCTACCCTGACATAACTTACATTCTAGTGGAACAAGCAAGCAATATAATGGGAACTGATACTACAGGCATTTTCTGGAAAACTGAGTGTTACCACGAGGGTGAATAAATAAACAGAAGAGAAGGGTATTATCTAGTGTTATCTAGTTAGCTAATTTCAGAGTTCTATGAATTCGCTCCTTACCATAAAAAGAGTATTTCCAATCTATCTTTGATAATACTTAAAGCAAAACAAAACAAAAAATCGTAAAGAGAAGGTTGAAAAATAATTTACAAATACACATGCCCCCAAACTATTTAAATTTTCACTGGAATATTGCTATAGTGTACTATACTTTAATAAAGCAAATTTTGGTAAAAATAAAATTATAATAATCTATACCATGAAAGGATCAAGTCCCAACAGTTAGCCACTTTTTTCAAATATGTGGCTGACTTTTAAATACGTCCTAAGCAGCAGAACTCAGCATAACATGAGGATATACTGAAAATCCAAAATATTTTTTACTTTTAAAACTGAAGCTTAATATCTCCAGCCTATGCCAAGGAGAAATTGTGATATTAGATACCTTGAGCACTGTCTATAAAGGTATTAAAAATGGTGTCTCCAATTTTCATATCAACTTAAGAGAGTTAGCCCAGAGAAATATAAAGTATAAATAGTGGCAAAGTAGTTAGTATTCAAACGAGTATTCATCTCCCTCAACTTTATTTTAACCAAATGCGTCACTCCACCATACAAGGAGGATGTTACACACGATACATAGGGCTTTCAATTGAAGTTCTTTCTCTAGAACTGGTAAAGGATTAGCATCCACATGTCCTGCAGTGAGTTACCATAAATACCATCTAAGGGCAGACTGGCTAACTTAGAATCCTGACTCTATCGCCTACTAGCCACAGAACCCTTCAGTTTCAGTTTCCTTATCTGTAAAATGGGGTAACAAAAGTACCTATCTCACAGACTTGTACGGATTAAATGAAATAGTGCAAGCAAAGGACTTAGCACAATGCCTGAAATATGAGTGTTGAAACACCGCTGAACTTTTATTTCTGATCATCACCAACGTTGGTATTACTAGCTGTTCTTTACACTCAGCTCCCCTCATCTCCTGGCCTGCAAAGCAAATGGAAGCTTTCTCTGCATGACTGACAGCAGCTGAAGGGTATTGTTGGTGGCTACAAGATTGAGTAAAATAAAGTTCAGAAGATCTGAACTAGGAACCTACCATCTTAATTACATTATTTATATTTTTTGTACTGAGGAGACACAAATTGCCTCTTAAACCAATTAGGTTGGTTTAAATATTTACATGGTCATAGATTATTTTATGCCTTATACATAACTATGTTAACTCTCAAAGGATTTAAAATATAATGACAAGAAAATAATTCTTGGATTTGACATGGGTTAAATTAACTTCCTAATTTGTTAAGAAGTAGGTCAAATTTTATTCTCTATAAATAAATGTTTTCAAACAAGAGTTAGAGAGCATGTGCAATCTTGCTCCCTGGCATCTGTCATAAGTTTAGCTCAATAAACTCATAAATTTTTTTAAAAACCACACAGAAAAATACAAGAATTAAATGCCAATCTACTTTATATTCAAACTGAACCATTAAATTCAAGTGTAAAAAATTTCAACAAATTGAACCTTCCCTAAGATTTAACTTACCTGCCTCAGACTCTATGTTTAAATTAGTTGTTACAAAATTAGATGGGAAGAGTCCTATTCCTCTGTGATTTTCTCCTTTCCACCAATTGGCATCACTGAAAATACAGTATAAAAATGTCATTTGTTCCTCTACATTTTAGTGCATTAGATTCAAGAGAAATTATAATAAAAATTAAATTTGGCCTACTAATGAAAAATATTAGTTCACATCCAACTATATTTAATAGTTTCTTAAATTTAATCAAAGATGTAGAAAAGCACAAATAAAACAAACATTCATATTCCCATAATTACATTTTGAACCTATTAGCAACGGTAATATTTGATTCTGGGCTTTTAAACTAGTAAAACATTACAGATAACACTGAAGTCTCATTTATCAACAAATCTACATCCATCCTACCACACCAGGTAGTCTTCCTGCCAGCATATTTTTTTTTGTTTAAAAATATCTATAGCCAACTCTATATAGGTGTTATTATCAATCTTTTTAATTTTATCTGTTAATACTCCCAATTATTTTTATTCAGTTGTTTATCCTTTTAAAATTAAAGTTCCATCACATGAATACAGCATATGCACATGACTTAGCCATTCCTATACAGATGGACATTTAGAAATTTTCAGTCTTTTACTATTATAAAGACTAGAATAATGATCATTCTAGATTCTTGAGGCACATATACAACAATTACACATACACAAACAAACTTGCTGGGCCACAAGATATAAATATATTCCATTCTACTAAATATTGCTAAATGTTCTCTAAATGGTTGTGACAATTCACTATCCTCCTTCCCTCAGCAGCATGTGGCAATGCCACTTCCTCTCATTAATCGTCCAAGCAGCATTTGGTATCAGACAGTAAAGAAATCCTATCTCACTGCTGTGCTCGTTTGCACTTCCCGAGCATCCACGTGTTTGCTGGCCTTTCAGATTACTTCTTCTGTAAACTACTAGTTCATATCTTCAGCCTATTTTTCTTTATCCACTGGGTCCTTTGTCTTTTTTCATGGATCTGTAGGCATTCTTTACATATTCTGGATAGCAACTGTTTGTCTGAACTATGAAAATACCTTCTCTCAAAGAGTCACTTGTCTTTTAACATGTTTATGATTTCTTTTATTTCACAATGTTTTTCCCCCATGTTATCAAATTTGACAATGTTTTCTTTTATGGCTTACACTTTTTTTTTTTTTGAAGAAATCTTTCTCTAACCCTGAACTCCTAAACCTCTTCTCCTATATACTTATATTTAAGATTTAGGTTTCTTTTTTATCTTTCTCCCATGTTTAGGTCCTTAATTCATCTGAAATGAAATTTTGTGTGCTATGTGAAGCCAAATCAAATTTTATTTTATTTATATTGTATAAAGGGCCATTCACCCCACCAAAATTTACTAATACACTTTTTCCTACTGATTTATGATATCCTATCTTTCAAACAGCAAGCTGCTATCTGTTCATGAGCCTAGATTTCTAGATTACATTCTGTTCCAAGAGTCTATATATTTATTTACTACAGCTTATTAATATGCCTTGATACTTGGCAGGGAAAAGACCCTCTATGTTACTGTATATCTTTGCATTTCTATACTAATAATAAAATTTTTCAGGGATTTTAATTGGAAATGCACTAATTTATACATTATAATAGGAAAAATTAAATCTTTATAATATTAAAGTTTCTTTACCATAACATGGTATCCCTCTTCATTCACATTTATATCAATAAATGTACTTTATATATTTACGTTTCTTGATATTTTTCAAAGAATTTTATATGATTTTCTCCATAAAGGCCTTACACATTTTTGTTAGATTTATTATTAGATCACATATAATATTTACCATTAGGAATGGCATTTTTTTCTATTACATTTGCTAAACAGGTATGATTAGAGTAATGCATACCACTGTATGTTGAGCTTGTATCCAACAAGCTTAATGAACTCTTACCAATTTTAATAGTTGGTCCATTGATTCTCTTGGACCAGAAATAACAGTTAATAACAGAATCCAGAAATAACAGTTAATCTACTCCTTTTCAAAAATTTGACTTATTGAGCAGGCATTCTTAAAGATGGAACATAAGGATAAATTAACTTCTATGATTCTGATACATTGTTTTATTTAAAAAGTACCAGAAAGGTATAAAAGAGCTGTATATCACCCAAATTCCTAAAAGCAGAAAATAACTGATATACTAAGTCCTCAGGTATCATATCTGTTGATTTCTACATAGGATGATAAATTCTCTCTCTCACACACATATTCTCTTAAGTTGAATTTTCCATTAAAAAGGAAAACTGAACTCAAGAGGAATTTTGACATAAAACCAGAGATCACAAACATGTGAAGTGCAAGCATGCATTTTACTTGAACTATCAACAATTTTGTGTAGACTTCCTTAATAGTTCTACTAATGTAAGGATATAATTTCACTTTCAACCACTACTACAAAGACTTTGATGAAGAATAAAAGTAGGCAAAATGACCAAATGTCATCTCAAAGTACGATGACTCCTTCCTAGGCCTAATTCAGCTCTATATTCTCTCCATTGGCAACTAGTTGATTCCATGGAAAGTTATTGTTCAATTCTAAATTCCAAAATTAAGATAACTTGGCACTGCAGTTTTATATAAACCATTTGCTAATTAAAGAAAATTTTATTACAGCCATTTATATTTACAACTTTATATGTTAACAACGAGTAAGTCACAGCTGAGTCAGAAATGATGTAAGTGTAAGAGACATAAACTTTACCTTCAACACATTCATTATTTATCTAACATTTATGAAAGCCCACCAGGGAAGAGATAGTGACATTCAGCTAAGCACTAATGTTACAAAGATAATTAAGAAACAGTTTCTCTTCAAGAAATGTAAAACCCAGGGCAGTATTCTCAACCCTCCACTTTTAACTAAGAACATGTTAACTTTACCTTCTGGGGTTTCTCTCCTTCCCCTTTCTCCCATCCCTGGAAGTTTTGACCCTTTTCAGAATCAATTCATTTAGCAGGAGAAACAATATGTGAAGAAGTAATTGCAATACAATACGAGAAACCAATATAAGGAATGCTATCACTTCTATTCAGGAGGCTATGGCAAAACGAAGATGGAACTAACTCCACTGGGATCTAGAGGCAGAGAAGGGTTTAAAGGCTTCTCAGACCATATAAAATCTGACATGGGTGTTGAAGGTTAAGTAGGCACTCAACAGGAAAAAAAGGACATTAGGGCTGTGAAAATAAAAATGTCCTGCTGCCATTATGAAGAAGCAAGAAAATAAAAGTACAAGAAACCAAATACTTTGTACACTGAGATAAATAAAAAACAAAGTTATCTTGTCTCATGTTAGCTCTCAAAATAAATGAAAACCTAGCCTCTCCTTTAAGCTACTAACTTCTTAACTGAAACATCTTACTTGCTGTCTTTTAAATGGCAATGACTGAACAATGGCTGAAGATAAGTGATGTCCTTTATGGATGAGATATTATGTGAGAATAGTGCTATTTCTACCACAATTACATAAATAGTAAACCTGGAACTCTTGGTATCCCGTGGGGGTCATTGCCTTAAAGTACCTGTTTTATTTCTTAATGTGGGGGAGCCAAACATTCTAAATCCTGGACTCCCTGAAAATCTTCTTTTCTAAATGTGTTTGCTTCTTTTGACTGGGCTTTCCAGACAAAAAGAACCAATGTACAATGCCACAGAAGTCTAATCAAAACATGGCATTTTTGGAACTGCAAGAATTCCACTTGATTATTTGAAATGGTACATACGGAACAAACATGGCGTGGTAGGATAAAGCTAAAGATGGAAAAAGTAAAGAACTTTTTTGGTATACTGTTAATAAGAAATGTGCACCTTTTCTATCAGCTCAGTGTTTCTTAAATTGAAATCCAAGAATGAAGTATTTTCAAGGGACTTCAAGGTCTGCATGTGAAATTTTTAATTTTGTGCTCTCATTTCCACAGCAATTTAAATACAATGACTATTCTGGGTTATCTAGATGACCTCCTTTTAACCTAAGATTGTTACTTAACCTTAGTACCCAAATTTACATTTTTGTTTAAAATCTTTCTAATGATAACCAATCACCCAGAATGACAACATTTAACCTATACAAGTTGATGAGCATGTCTATGGCAATTTTAAGATTGGGATATCTTATCTTCAAAATGGTAGCAATCAACCTACATATGCCATCATATTCACTATTCACATTGAATTCTTAATAGTTACAAAGGAAAAAGTTATCTTTTGCAGTGATAAGTCTTAAATGAAAGTAGTTTTGTATGAGTCTATTATTAAAGAATTGTGCTTTAAATAGCCATCACTGAAAATACCACATGCAGCACAATAATATGACCCTTACTCACTGCAAACCTACATACTATAATAGGTATATAAATGCCAAGCCAACACCAAATGACATTTAAGTATGTAGGTGAAGGGTTCACAAAGTTATAAAAGAAACTCAGAGAACTGAGTTATCACAGCACAGGGTAGTACAGACCCGCTGGAGATAAGTGAGAAAGTAGCTGTGCCACTGACCAGTAGTATATTACCTTGTGAGCAGCAATTTATTTCAGAAAATTTTCTTATTACATAAAAATAATGCTCAAAATTTGAATCTCAGAGAAAAATTTACTCATTTTTAGTTCTGTTGCTATTTCAGAAATGTCTTTAATTTTATAGTATCAGAAGTATAAACCCAAGTTCTTTTGTAAATATTCTAACTAAAACTACACTCCAGACTATCAGTGTTCAGAGCTCGCAATACCTTTTCACCTTCATATCTATTTACTCTTCTTCAGTGACCATGTGATCCAATCCAAATGACCATTTTTTAAAAAGCAAAACTTTCATGAACATAGTATATCTTGACTATCTAAGAAACCTTTGTTTTCCTGTTCTCGATTATTGCAAAATTTTCCTGCCCTGTCAAAATCAATCAAAGTTCTCCTGAAATAGGCCGTGATTAAGCCTTCTTATACCACATGCGAATCTGCTCTCTTCTGGACCCCAACAGTTCCTCTCTTATGGTCACATCTTCATTCCATACAATTATTTGTACACTAATTTTAACTCCCTTACTTTATTCTAGGTTTTATGAAGACAAAACTGTGTCCTCATTCATTTTTTATTATAAACAAAGCCTATCACGTAACACTTTCTCAATAAATATTTACTGAAGCAAAGTAAAACCATTTTTGTGTATTTACCCATTTTAAAATACTCTATACTCATGTACCATTACTAAGCTATTTATAACGGATATCAAATAAATTTGCAATCTCTGCTCATAGCAACAAGCAGTTAAGTCTCACTGTTATATTTCATCAACTACTTTTAAAAGCAAAGACTAGAATTAGGCCCAATATAGATAAGATCTATTCTTTATTACAACTTTAAATAACAGAAGTTGTGAGGGAGAGTGGAGTAGTAGATTAAGAACAGGGGAAGAGCCAACCATAGATTAAGGTAATATAGTTATATTTCTTCCTAAAGTTTATTTGCCAGTAATTTTGGTCTACACAGTTCCCAATATAAATAAAATACATTCAGAAGACTGAACATTTAAGTTTCCCAATTATGAAAATGAACAATATAATTTAATAATCTTTTAATCAAGATATAAAGTAAAAATAAATTTAAAGAAAAAAATAAGAAACTCACATTACCTATTACCTGTCTTTTATTTTAGAAAAAAAATAATAAAGGAATAAAAAGGCTCTAGATGATTTAAATACACCAAAGTTAAAGAGCTAAAGATTCAGGATTCTAAATTAAGGCTATTCTAAATTAACTTCAAAATATTCTAGAAATAAAGATTTAAAACATACCTGTCATCCAAAACAATAATAATTTCACCATGTTTAAACGTGAGTTCATTGTCCTCAACAGCTTCAAAATCATATAAAGCTCTCACTTTCCTTGCAACTTTATTATTTAATGGAACTTCTGCAGGTGGATATAAAGATTTTGTTTCTGTGTGCTGCTGCTTCTGCTCTTGCAACGATAATTCGATAGCTAGTTTTAAAAGTTTAAATGTAAAAACAAGATACCCAGAATTAACTCTGATTTTTTAAAAGTTTAAAAAGAAATATTAGATAAAATAATATTTAATAAGAAGAAATCAAGTGAATATTTTATTTGTACAGTTAAATGCTAAGCAGTTAACTTTTTGAGGGGCAGAGAATCATGACATTTTTTAAAATAAAGTTTTGCTCATTCCTTATTATAACAGTCTGTCATATACAGCAGCTATTATTTTTATAGCAAACAGATTGTGACATTATAATATGGGTAGCTTTCCATATAGGACAAGCCGTGAACATATTTCTGCACTTGACTCATAACTTTGGCATTAAAGAAAAGGTGAAATGTAATCTCTCCAAAGGTAGGACATTAAATACATGTTACTGACAAGGATAATAAATTAAATTAATCTTATATCAATTGTTTGCCTTACTTTTAGATTCTACTAGTTTTCAGATTTGTGGTAAAATACTAAAAGTATATCTAGTTTGATTATAATTTTTATTTCAATAAATTTTTCTGGCAAGGAGGTTTTACACTACACTAAATTGCATGTGTTTATTCATTTACCTTTAGCTATGTCTTCATCTTCTTTGTTTTTGTTCGATGACACACCATTCTTGGCAGCAGCTGCAACAGTCTGTAAATATACAAGTAAAATAAACACAACTACCCTTTTAAAGAAAATACAAGCTATATAATTACTCATACATGCTAATTTAAAATAAAACTGATATAAGTTTCATTTAAAAGTGAAGTTCTTTATGATAATTTTAAGTAGCTGTTTTCAAATAACTAAAATAAAACATTAGAATTTTTGAGAAAACATTATAAACTCAAAAAGCACATGAACTGGCTTACATTTTGCATAAATCTTAGTATCTGACACACAATTTGGCATACAGAAAGTACTTAAATATGAATCTTTCCTGACTGCACTTCTTGATCTCAACTATCCAAGGTTTCTTATTCAGTAATTGGTCCTATATTGCTACACGCAGCTACAAGAGAAGTGGCAGCAAGAAGCCATGATAACTAACAAAGAGAAGAAGGAGGAGGACAAAGACAACAAGTGCAGTTCTAGGAATACATGTTAAGCTTTCTTTTATTACTCATTGTGTTTGAATGGTAGATTGACTCTTTAGTCATAGCAGAGGACTAAGGAAGGTCACATTTAAATTTAAGGGCATGGATGACAGATGTTCAGGATTCTGAACCATCAAACCACTTCTTTAACACAGATTTTTTGCGAATGACATACAGTAAGAATAGAGCAGGAAAATGCTTGCTTTATTAGTTATAAGAATTTTGTTCCAGAATTCAACCTTGAACCATTAGGCCTGGTCAGCTATAAAGATTTTTTTCTCTCTTTTTAGTCTACAGTCTACAATTTAAAAATATGTAGTACTCTTCTTAGTCTTTTTCCCTAGCCTATATCCTAATATTAAGCGAAGGGTCAGAGGTATGAAAGCCAAGGCATGAAGGGTAAAAGGTACTGAAATCCAAGATACGTTTTTTCCCACAGACCTAAATAAACAGTCCACTCTGTGACTTATGATCCCTGCCTCCGCTCCTGCCTACTACATCTATCCCATAAGCTCCCTAAATAAATTTCTAGTCTTATAGTTCCACCTATCTTATATGCAAACCATTCACTCCAAGCATGTTCACTCTTCAACAGGTCTTGAGCTTTCTCAGTTCCATCAATTTGTTCATGCCATTCCTCCCCCCATATGATCTCTTCACTCCTCACTATTCATTGAAATACATTCCAGTCTAAATATTCTACCTCTTTACCTTCCTCACCATCCCCATCTATAGTTACCTCTCTCTCCTGGCATCCACTCTCTGTACCCCTCGTACATATTTGTCACTTATAATTTAGTTATTTTTCACATATATATACCATTCAAATTTACTATAAATTTCTTGAATGTAAGGTCCTCTCATACTTTTATGCCTTCGCATGACTCTAGAGAAGCATTAAACAGATTATTATGGCTAAGTCACTTCTCAAAGTTTTGATATGTAGTAGAAATTCACTCAACAATTAGAATACCCTCCAAATATAAGGTGCTATGCTAGATAGTCGCTTGGAGAGCAGTGGTGGGTGATGATTAAAACAGACCTTGCCTGACTTTTACATAAGATACATACATTCAAAATAGCATAGGGTCAAACATGGGTTTGAATGAATCTCTTACCTGAGAACCTGCTGGAGGAAAAGTAATTCCTTCTTCTTTCATAGATTTAATAGTTGCAGATATTAGACTAAACTGAGGGTCCTTTTGAAATTCTTCTGACCACTCCACCATTAAAGATTTCAGTTTATCACATACTTTAGGATGAGCCTTTTAAAGAAAAGAAAAAGAAAAAGAAAAAAAAAGTGGTTAAAGTAAGTACTTGAATTATTTAACAAAGATAATTACCACCAAAATTTTCTTTACTCATATGAACATCAACAAAAGTCCAACAATCCTTAGACTAGGTGAGTACTTGATAAATGCCTATTTACATTTTAAGATACAGGTGTTTCTTACAAAATTATCCTTTTTGAAATTGAACTTCAATTTCTAAATCTTACTATAATGACAAATCTTTTATAGTCAGAGATTATTCTATGTTCTTAATATTCTCAGTAAATTAAGCTTTGTATGTTAACTAAACTAAAATTCTAGGATTTTTGACATTAATAGCATGGAAATTATGCTTCAAAGTTTCCAACCTAAGCAACCCTAAAGTGAAGACTCCCCCCTCAACTCTGTTCCAAAATAAAGGCCCCCTTTACTTGCCATCTCTAATAAGAATCAGTACAGAATCTTGGTTAGTTTGGACTCTGGAGTCAGAGAAACCTGGATGTGAACCTTAGCTATGCCACTTACTAGCTGCATGACCTTGGACAAACTACTTAACTTTTAAGGCTCAGTCTCTGCATCTATAAAATCATGACAAGAGAACCTAACTTCTAAGTGTTATTAAGAGCATTAAAAAAGATAGCATATGTAAAATGCTTAAAGCAGTGACTGCTAACTAACCATCAATAAAGGTTAGCTATTATCACTATCATATATGCTTTTTTAGAGAGAAAACAGGTTTTGGTGCTACAAATGAAAACATCACATTTTAGAACAGGAAGTTTATTTTATTTCAAATTTACCTCAAAATAATTTCATTTATAATACAACTTTATTAATGGTATATGGTTAAAATAACATAGAATACATGTATTTTTAATGACATAAATTTCTTTTTAAAATTTACCTTATTTTTTATCACAGCACGTACTTCAGTTGCAAAATCACGGGAACATATTTCTAAATGAAATATCTTTCCACAGTTTGCCACACAAGCCCCAAGAAGCTATTAAATCAAAATAAGAATTAATATACAAATGTTGAGATATTATCTTACTTAATTTACTAAAATAAATATACATTTAAAATCTGGGTCAAATAATAACATGACTTTTACTCACAGTTAATGCCTGCAGAGCAACATGAGGAACCTTATGATTTACTCTTTTCATTATGGCTTTTAGGCAATCTTTTGCTCTAAGAAAAGAATGAAGAAGGTTAGTATTCAGAATTTCAAATCAAACATTAAAAATATAAGGTATTCTACCAAATAACTTTAAATTTAAAAATAAAATCCTGCAAACTTCACTTCATTAAAGAAATAATGTTACACAATCTTTTGCTCATAGAATTGTAGAACTTAAAAAAAAAAAGCTTGTTGCAAATGTTGCATATTCCAAAACCAAGAGCCAAGACATTTTTTAAAATGTTAGTCAATATAAGAGAACTATATCATCATTTTTTTTGTTCAAGTAAATTCTTATCTTAAAAGAAAGCAAGATACAGTCTTAAAAGGTTTTAAATACCAAACATGAATTTACTTTTAAAAGGTATAACTTTAAAACGAATGCTTTCATCAGTCTTTTAAACTTCTAATCAGTTCAGTTTAATTGCTACATTCTCCCCCCAAAGCATCCTTTTTTATATTTGCCTTTTTTCATTATATTATTATATTGACCCACACATTACAGAAAGGCTTCTTCAGTATATTACCTATTATATTATTATTTATCTATTTCATTATTAAATGGCTCCCATACATTTCTAAGTCACAAGGGAATTTCCTAAACAACTAGTCTATTCATTGTTAAGATGTGGTTTTATTTTGTCAAAGTTTTAAATTCTTTTCCATTTGTTCTTTCAAGATACAGTTAATCCCATAAATCCTGACACCATAATCTCTTTATTTCTATTCCCCCAAAAGTTAACAGTAAAATCCCATTTTCCTTTCAAAGTTGCATCAAGAAAAGAGACACAGGCTCCGAAGCCCCTAGACAGTCACTGGGCATGACTGAGCATCTTACCCATTAGGTGTGCTTCCAACTTTGTCACATATGTCCATAATAAGACTCCAATCTTCTGTAGTGTTATACTCATTTGTGGCTTTTTCTATACGAAATTAACATATGCAAAAATTAGGACATGTTTTACATAACACTAAAATACCAAGAAAGGCACCATAGTTAAGCCGTCTTTTCTTTTGCCAAATATAAAAGAACTATAAAAAGTTTCAGAAAGTAGAATACTTTTTAAAATCAATTTTATATTGTATAATTAAGTGTTCTAAGGTACACCAATACAATGTCTTCTAAATACAGTTAAATACTACTAAATAAATTATAAATTATCAATAATCCTATCAAATTCTAATGTAGAAGAAAGTGTTAAAAATGTGTCACCATAAAAAAATACAGATTAAACTGTTAGCTGAATCGTTTCTAGAACAAAAAAATGGATTAATAAAATACAATAAATTCGTACAATGGAATGTGAATGAGGTATAAAGAACTAACTGTACAAAAATGTGTATATCTCAAAATATAATAATTTGTTTTGGCTTATGGGGAGTTTAAAAAGCTAACAGTAGAATATGTAACTTTTTACACAAACTTTTTAAACAGCTTTATTGAAATATAATTTACATCACAATACAATTCGCTCATTTAAAGTGTACAATCTGTCTTTAGTATAATTATAGAGTTGTGCAAATATCACTGCTATCTAATTTCAGAACATTTTCATCACCCTAAAAAGAAATGCATGCCCACTGGCAGTCACACCCATTCTTTCCCCATACTCTCTACCCTAGACAACCACTAATTTACTTTCTGTCCCTCTAGGTTCCCAGCTGGACATTTCATATAAAGAGAATCGTGCAACATAGCCTCCTGTGACTGGCTTCTTTAATTTAGTATACTGTTTTCAAAGTTCATCCACATTAAAGCATGTACCAGTCCTTCATTTCTTTTTATTGCTGAATATTGCTCCATTATATAGTTATACTTCATTTTAATTTATCCATTCACCAGTTGATGAACATTTGGAGGTTTTTGGCAACTTTTGGGTAATAATGCAATGGTGTTATGAACATTTGTGTATAAATTTTTGTGTAGACATGTGTTCTCTTATCTCTTTAGCATATCCACCTAGGAGAACTGTTGAGTCTCCCAGTAACTCTATTTAATATTTTTAGAATTTGGCTGTTTTCCAAAGCATCTGCATCATTTTACATTCTCACTAGCAATATACGACTATTTCACATAAAGTTTTAAAACATTCAAAAATACACTATTCTTTCGATATACATACACAGGTAGTAAAAATATTAATATATGCATGAGAATGATAAACATCAAAGCTGGAGGTTGGTGGAGGATCAAAATGGGTACACAGGTACTTAATTGTATTTATAAAGTTTTGTTTATTAATTTCTAAAGCATCTAAAAATTATTTCATTTGCAGTATCTTTTCGTGGTCTGAAATAATTTATGATCAAAATTTAACATTTAAAACAATTTTTAAAAAGCATGATCAAAATATAATGACCGAATTATGCAGCATTTTCACTATTTTACGAAATTTCAATATTAAGAGATACAAATTTTTTTCTGCTACTATAGGGGGTGAAGATAAAAAATTACAACTTCAGAAAACTTTTCTTTTCCCCTTTATATCCTATAATTTTTAAATATAGCCAAATCTGGATATCCTATACGTATAAATTTATCACAGTGATAAGCCAGGAAGGATGGTAGGAATCTAAAGTAGCTCCTTTTTTTAATGGCAATGAATAATTAAAGAAGCCAAAAAATAAACAGGCTTAGCAAACAGCTATACTTTGCACACAGAATCCAATTAACCTCAATTAAATGCTGGAACTCACTTTTAAAATCCATGTAAATTGCCCAACACTATGGATAGATAGCAACATTTTAACAGTCATGATGAAATGACAAGCCAGAAGTTTTAGAAAAGTAATATATTTTTACCTCGACTAAGTTCTAGACTCAAGCACCAAGCTATGGAGGTGGAATCAAGGTCCAGCTTCTTCCCTTGTACAAAGATGACTAATTCTTCTACATGGGAAGTAAGATCCAATGTATTTTTTCAGAAATTTTAAATGTTTAACTTATTCTTAATAATGTATTTAGTAAAATTCAGTGATTTCAAAAGTAACAGACCAAAAAAAAGAGGATAAAAATCCTTTAATTCTACCAATGTCTTTTAATATTTTTTCCATACTTTCTTTTATACATGAATGTAGAAAAATAATAAAAATATGTATAAAACTAAATAAAATAGGATCAGAGGTATGAGGTGTCCAAAGACTGATAACCCCTTCTCTGCCAAAGTTATAAATAATACAGAAACAAAACAAAGAATAAAATGACTTATTACTAGTAGAAGCTCTAGGTGTACTAGACAAATGGGCATGCTAATAGTGAACTCCAAAGGTGGGCATGCCTTAGCACTATGCGAGGGCAGACCTCCCTGTGGCGGGGGGAGCCCTCACACAACTTACTCCATCGAGAAGATGAGAAATCACTCAATGGCTGTGGAAAGACTAGCTGGCTCCTACATGGACAAAGGGCAGCAATAGGGCCAGTTAACTGCAAATTTACCAATCAGATAAGTCATTACACCAGAGATGGAGTGAATAAAGGAGCAGGTGCAGACTCAGGGTGATACTAATAGAACTCTCCACTCAGGAAGGAAACCTCAGGGGTAGAGAAAAAGTATTTCCATTAATATTAAATGTATCATTTCTTAACCTGCATTACCACTTAAGAACTATCCATGTTCATAAATATACATCAATACCAATATTTTTAATAGCTGCATGATGTACAATTATATAGAAGGCCATGAAGTGCGTATCCAAGTAAGTGAGAAGTTATCAGCCAACCATGGTTTCAGATTCATCAAGTACTCAGCCTCCTCTCTTTGTTACATTCACTGGTATCATTCACATTGATGTTCCACATAGAACAAATACAAAAAAATTAAAAGATGTCAGGATTTCACACATAAGGCTTTCTACAGATGTTTCACAGCATAAATACTTATCTTGTCTATCATCTATCTCTGCCACCACTTCCTTCCCTCCTCCTAACCCTCAGAATGAATGTAGGCTCTAGTAATAGTAGGAAATTCGTTTTGTTTTGTTCACTATTATGATTTCAATTGGATAAGCAATATCTGGGCACACAGTAGGTACTCAGTAAATATTTGTTCAATGAATGAATGAATGATGCTGGCTGCTCCTCCATGTCCAATCGCCCTGGCACAAAGGTGTGAAACAATAGCAGAGCTTCTGAGTATATGAACTATATAGTATTTATGATGCCCAATGTGGCCCCAGTGAAGTCTTTGAGAAGTTCTGGACCAGCAACAGCTTCACCACTGAGCAAACATCCAAAGGGCAGCACAGGATCAAGCTTCAATAGCAACACCACATGACAACAAAAGGCAGCAGCACTAGATTCCAATTTTCTGCTTGTTTACTAAAGAGAAATGACAATACCTTTGGGAGTCTCAATAAGGGGGAAGGAAATGCTCAAAATGGAGACAAAGCAAGACATAGAAACAACCCAAGTGTCCTCTGGTGGATGAATGGACAAATAAGATATATATATATATATATATATATATATATATATATATACATATACACAAAAGAATACTACTCAGCTATAAAAAGATAAAATATTGCCATTTGGGACAACATGCATGATCTAAAGAGTATTATGCTAAGTGAAATAAGTCAGACAGAAAAGGATAAGAACTGCATGATTTCACTCATGTGTGGGAGATAAAACAAAAAGCAACAAATGAACAACAAACTCACAGACAAATGAATGGTGGATGAATGGTGGTTACCAGAGGGGAAGGGTGGTGAGGGGAGGACAAAAGGTTAAAGGGAGTCAAATACAAAGTGATGGAAGGAGACTAGACTGTGGGTGGCGAGCGCACAATAGAGTATATAGATGTTGTATTATAAAGTTGTAAATCTGAAACTGACATAATGTTATTAACCAATGTTATCCCCAATAAACTTAATAATAATTAAAAAAAAAAGCAGAGAGACTCCAGAGAGCTACTTTAGAGCCACTTCAGCCATGTGAGAACATAGGAAGAAGATGACCCTCTATGAATTGGAAAGCTTGCTCTCACCAGACATCAAATCTGCCAGCACCTTATCGTGGAATTCTGTCTCCAGACTGTGAGAAATAAATTTTTGTTGATTAAAAAAAAAAGCGGGGGACGGGGGAGACAAGGACTTCTTGTACAGTGATATCCAGGTAACTAACTTTACACCTTGAGTATGAAGAGCAAATCATATAATTTCGTATGACTTGCCAGCTTCATGTTCATCTTCTCTCTTTGCTCATGATGGAGTTTAGTTTTTGCTGTACAGATTATTTGGCATGGTGTTTAGAACTACCTGAAGATTAAATATTTACCCATCTTCCTTTTTGTATATATATCATTTCTTTTTTTATGGGTAAATCTTTAGTCATCTCTGGAATTATATTTAGCCCAAGGAGTGGGGCAGGGATAGAAAAAAATTTTTTTTTTATTATTTGCAGTAGTTCCAACACCTAAGAATCTATCATTTCCTCTTTGATCTAAGAAGCCAGAATCATCAATTATCAAATTTTGTCAGTACACGTTGTATGAGTACAAATATACACACACGCACACAATTGTTGCCATGTGATATACAATTAAATGTGAAGCCTATTCAATACCCCCCAAAGACCTCCCAATAATTTCAAAAATATCTAAACAGAATATTTTTACTTGATTTAATTTCATAGAAAATAGAAAAATCCTGATATGAATACTCTATCCTGCAGAGTTTACTCTCTACAACTATAAGGCTCCCAATTACTCTTTTTAAAAAGTATAAAATCTGAAGACTTTATAATGGCCTGCCAAAAAGATTTCATTTTTCAAGTGAACTAAGTTAACAGTTAAATTATGTACGTTGGAGTATTTTAAAATCCTGAAAAATTTTTAAATATTATAATTAAGGAACTATTCTTTTATAGCATGTCACTTCGCCCAGTGTTGGAACCATATCTCACATTATACTGTATCAAATGCACAGAGAATGAGAGAGTTAAAAGAGCCCTCCTGGAGCCCACATGCTAAATTTCCAGGGTTTGGTGGGTGTTAAGTTATAACATTTCACCACCAGGTTTTGATTACTGCATACAGAGAGCCTCAAATACCCAGTGAAATACTTCAGAAAGATTCAAACAATATCATAAAGATACAGTCCATCAATACAGATAAGAAACAAAAAGACACCCCCCTCCAAACAATCCATTAAGTTCAATATACAGCTTTAAAAAGAATTCAAGTCTACTCATAAAACTTTTAATAAAAAAGGCTCTATAAGTAATAAAAAAAATTATATAAAACAAGAATGCTCACAAGAGACCTTTAAACCCCCTCCTCCTATGTTTGGAAATAAAAACTCATGACTGATCTGCTTCCAACCATGACAGAGTATCTGGTACCAGATTTGCTATTCTGTTCTACTAAAATCAAGTATAAAGCAGGCCAAAATATATGAGGCAACTGTGTTCAGGAAATGAACAACAGGCAGTGCAGGTCCAAGATCTTTAAGGGAAGAGAAATATGAAGTCAGCCTCACGATGGCCCCAGCTTTATGGCTGGGAATATTTTCCTGTCGCAACACAAGACCAGCCCAGGTAGAACAGGTGCGAGACAAGAGACCAGATTTATGTGCTCAGGATCCTTGCTGGGCAAGGGCTGGGCTACATACAAACACGCACAGGGTGAGGCTCTATGAGGTCTAGCATAAATCACCTACTACAGGGCTGAAAGGCAGTGTAGTACTGGGAGTCTGCATCCCCACAAAATTCATTAGTTAAAGCCCTAACCTCCAGTGTGGTTGTCTCTGAAGACTGGGCCTCCACAGGAGTAATTAAGTTAAACTGAGAGCATAAGGATGGGGCCTTAATCCAACAGGATTAACAGTCATTAGAAAAGACACCAAAAGGCTCTCTCTCTGCTCACATGCACAAAGAGGTCATGTGAGAACACAGTGAGAAGGCAGCCATCTACAACCCAAGGGCAGAGTCTTCACCAGATACCAACCCTGCTGGGACCTTGATCTTGGACTTCCAGTCTCCTGAACTATGAAAAAATAAATTTCTCTACGTCTACTCTACATCTACTCTACAGTATTTAGTTATAACTGGCCAAAGGGAATAATACTCCATCTAACTAGAGTAAAGAGAAAATTTCAGGCATTCGGTTGAAACTCCAAAACGACCATACATTAGGAGTAGAGGACCCCCAGAATTCAGTTCAATATCAAGTAGGCCTGCCTCGGGGAGGGTGGCGGCGGGGTGAAGGCCTGGCAAAAACCTAAAAGATCCTGCAATAATATAACTACATGACAGAAAAAAAAACAACACTCTTTAGAGGAAGACAACATAATCTAGCCTCCTTACAAAGAATAACTACAATGACCAGTATAACATAAAAAATTACTAGATATACAAAAAAGTGCCCCATAATCAAGATAAAATTGATAAAAACAATTAACTGCATAACCCAAATGTTAGAATTAGCAAAAAAAGTACTTTAAAGCAGATACTATATATTTTTTCAAACATTTAAAGCAAAAGATGGTCATAATAAGTGAGCAGATAGTGTTCAGCAGATAAATGGAAACTATAAAAATAGAATTTATAGAACTGAAAAGTACATCTCAATTAAAAATATTTACTGGATGAGCCTAAAAGTATATAGATTACAGAAACAATGAAATGAAGGAAAGTCAATAAAAGTAATCAACTTTTAAGAACAGAGAAAAAAGATCTAAAAACCGAACACAGTCTCAGTCTATTAGTTTTCTAAATTACTCTGTAACAAATTACTGTGAATTAAGTGGTTTAAAATACCACCTGTTATTAGCTCACCATTTCTGTAGTTCAAAATTTAAGCAGGCTTGCCAGGGTTCTATGCTCAAGGTACTACAAGGCTTGTTGTTGGAAGACTGGCATTATTTAACTAAAACGTGGTAAGTATATTCATGTGTTTGGAATTTTGTAAAGTGAAGACTTCCTGTACATTAAAGCAGAGTTTAAATCTTTCTTCAACTATGCATGGAACTACCAAAAACTAGAAATAATCTAAGAGATATACATAGTGTATTCTCTGAATACAATATATTTTTATTAGACCAAATATAAACTCCATCACGTGGAAAATTAACAATCAGAACATATAGAAATTAAGACTATAATAGAAAGCAATATAAAAACATCACAATTAAGATACTACATATTAATATCTTGGGAAGCAACTAAAGCAATGCTTAGATTTTAAAGGACAAAACTGCTTTTTATGTACTAATATAAAAAAATTATTTTTATACCTTAAAATTATATTAGAAGAACAGAAAAACTGGCAAAAAATTTTTTTCAAGAGAAGACATAAACTAGAAAATAGAAAGCAAGTAAATGAGTAGAATTGATTTTGGAATATAACAGGAAACCACAGCTGACAGCTTTTACTAAAGATTAAAAAATGTTCTTTCTTTGGACTTATTCATTATAAGCTAAATAATTATCTGAAGATGTAGGAGAGGCTATTTTTTCTAGTTTATAAATAATTTATACATTTTTACACTATTAAAACAGTGATATACACTTGTTATTAAATTCCTAGACCATACAAATCTTGTGTAGTTAAATTTATATTAAAATATTTAAATACCCAATACCTCAACCTGATGGATTATAAATATTTGACTTGCTTCTCTGACTCCAATGCCAACATCCATGCTTAACTTTCTAGAGTACCTGGGTTTAACATACATTTTCTCATTTAATCTTCCTCCTCATTTAATGTTTTGATTTGTTTGGGTAAATTGTTATTGATGCAAATCTTCAGTTTACTCTAGTGAAAGCAATAATATAAATTCTACTTTAAAACACACTGTTCGTTATCTCCTAAAATGAAAAACCTACTTACAGCTCTGAATACTGAATGATAGGTAACAACTTAATTAAAATAACAATAACAAGTAACTAATAGCTTCAAAGAATTTTACATATGCTAAACCACTTACACTTCAATACAAGAAAACTGAGACACTGAACAGTAACTAATGCAGTCATACAGCTAGTAAGTCATAAACAGGCATTTCAATATAAGCAGTCTACCTCAATGTATGTCTTCTAAGTTTAAATACTATATTAAACAGCCTTTTGAGGGCAATTTTTTTCAAAACTGCTGAAGTAACCATCCCCAACAAGTTAGTTTTCCATTTCCCTATGAATGAATATTTTAAACATACTGAATGGGACAAATGCAAGTTCAACTCTTATTTATAAGGAAAGGATCAGCCAGGATGCCATGATTAACTCCATTTACTACATCATCTAATAATACATATATCTTGCTCTGGTTGAATACAGAAGACTGACTGCCACTCTTTTCATTTCACATGTCACCATCAACATTTTGTGGGGGACTAGGAAGTTGGGAGAGTTGGGTACATAGGGCACCGTGGGTGCATAGGGCAGATAGGAAGGAAGGAAAAAAACACATTGAAATCATCTTTTATTTCCTTTTAATACTATGAAGCATCTATTAAAAAGCAAAAGGTCCAGCTTTATATTCCTGCACGTTCACTTCCTTCTTGGCTAATACTTCCAAGATGCCAGAGCCGTGCCTCCTTCCAACTCCAAAAAATGGGATGTTCATTTCTATAGCACTATTAGGAAACAAGGCAGAAGCATAAATGCCGTATTATAATTTTTACATAACAGGCCTATCAGGAAGCTTGATGTACAAGACATTTACGGATAGCTGTGGAAAAGAAAAATGAGTCTCCAAAACAGCAACTACCATGCCAAAATGTCATGGATAGAGAATCAAAAGCAATTATGCTGGGAAGGTGATCACATGACCTCTGCAGACTTGAGGAAATCATTAAGTACACTGTATAAACATGCAGAGTACACACGTCACCCATTAAACAGTGAAGACCTCAAGCATAGGCAGTTATAGGTCCAGTAAGAAAATAATATTAAGGGATATCTAGAAGATGGAGCAACATTTATTACTCCAAAAGATGACCTGAAGATGCCAATGAGCCAGTGTTAAACTCAGTCCTAAAAAGGAAAGGATAAGTGAAAAAAAAAAATGTTTGGACAATACCAAAATGTCGCAGGTTTCTAAAAACAATACTCTGACTATGGGAGTTTGATCAATTTTGCTGACTGGCTGTTTGAAACAGGAAGAAGACCATAAGCAAACACTTTTAAAAATTTGTAACTTAAAGAGAAAAGCCAAGGTAGGGGGAGGGAGAAGGTGAGGTTTGGGGATACAAGACTACAAAAGAGGGAAAAAATAACAGGAGATAAAGAAATGATATATTCTTAAGTTCTGTTTTGATACCTGGGTGTTATATGATTGGAACGCAGTTGTCAAGTGACCAAAGTTTGGTATTCTACACAACATACCTACAAACAAGATCTACTCTTTTAACATTAAAAACACCTGTGAGGTCCTTTCATTTAAACAAAAATAAGCAGCAAAAACAAATCCACCTACAAAAACTATTGTAGTATTATGTTGTATATTCACCTATAGAAAAATCATCCTCTTGCCCTCTCGCCCTACTTTCAAGCTACACTCTAAGTAAGCTTAGAACTAAATATTATTATCAAGGAATAAAAATGTATATCTTTAAATATCAACATCAACAGTTCATATGATATACAAATATAAATTACAGTATCTTTTCTCTTAAATCGTAAAAGAGCCTAAACAAAATTCCTTTTTATGATTTTACCAATCTTATCATAAACCCATATGAAAGAACAAAGGTCAAAAGAAGCTAAGACTGTCAAAATGAAGAAAAACAAGATGGGGGAATTGTCCTACTATCTATAAAGGTAACTGAGATTAGAATGTATTGGTGCAGGACAGGTAAAGTGAACAGTGTGGAAGAACAGAAAGCATAGATGCAGGCCTCATAAAAGGAAATGTACCATATAGAGAGTTTTCCAAAACAGTAGGGAAGGGACAGACAATTCAACACATAGTGATTAGACAAATTGATTATTTCTATTGTCAATTACCTATCCAATCAAATCCTCCCTTAGACCCTGCACAAAGATCAAGTCCAGGTGGATTAAAGAACTGTGCAAATCAAAATTGTAATAAAACTTTCGGAAGAAAATTTGACAAAATCCATATAAACTCAGGGTAGAGAAAGCTTTCTTAAACAAGAAAAATAAAATCATGGGAAGAAGACATTATCGATAAATTAAAATAAGTTTTCTTAACAATAAAAGACATCAGACACAAGTAAAAAGAAACGACTGTGATACATATTTGCAATTCTCATAACCAACTAAAAACTAGTAAAAAATGTATAGGAAACTCTAAAAATCAATAAGAAAAAATAATTCAACAGAGTAAGTAAAAGTAATGAGCATGCAACTTATAGAAAATGGAATGACCAAGAAATATATGAAAAAATGCTCAACTTCACTAGCAATGAAATTGAAATTAAATAAAAACAATGCCCTATTTCACACCCATCAAACTGGTATAAATTTAAAAACCTGAAAATACCCAGTGTTGGTGAAAATGTGGAACAGGGTCTTCTTCATTTCCTCTGCTGGTGAGAGTAAAATCTCCCACAAACAGAAGGGCAACTCTGCACTATCTACAGATTTAATAAGGAATTCTTCTTCAATATATGATCCTATGATCCCTGGAGAATCAATCGTGAAGAAAATATGGATGAGAACTTTCACCTCAGTGTTGTCTGTAATGGCAAAAAGACTAGAAAAAACTTCTTGTCCATTAATGGGAGCATGGATAAAAAAATGTGGTATATTCATACAGTGGAATACCACATAGCTCTTAAAATTCATGAACTAGAGCTACAAATATCAAAAAGATGATGAACAATCAGTTACAAATGACATGCAAAGAATTACACTACTGTTATGAAGTTTAAAAACAAGGAATACATATAGTATACCCATATATATAGTATACACAGTTGACCCTTGAACAAAATGGATTTGAACTATATGGGTCCACTTAAATGCAAATTTTTTTCCCCACCAACAATTTGAAAAAACTTGGAGCAAACCATATAGCCTAAAACAGACAACATAAATTTATGGTACCAATAAACATAATATAGTACTATAAATGTATTTCCTCTTCCTCATGAGTTTTATAACAATTTTTTTCTTTAGCTTACTTTACTGTAAGAATACAGTATGTAATACACATCATATACAAAATATGTGTTAATCGACTGTTTATGTTATTAGTAGGCTATCATAGTAAAGTTCTGGAGGAGTTACATGAGGATTTCTGACTACGTGGTGGGTCATTGTCCCAAACCCTCACATGGATCAAGGATCAACTGTATATTATAAAACAGTTTACAACTTTTTGGAGAGTGTTTAACTCTGAGAAGGGAGAAAAAAGATAAGATCAGATAACTACTAAATATGCCAGATAATTTCAACTGTAGCTTGAATGTTTTCTTTAAAAAAAGGACAAAAGCAGCATGGCGAAATTTTAGAACTTGACAGAGTTGGCTGAAAGAAATAGGATGTTATATACCATATGCTAAAAATATTTCATAGTTTAAAAAAATTATAAAATACATTAATTAAAATTTGTATCTATCCAAATATATTAGTATTTTTGGTACCATGTAAGCAAATATAGAGGAAAAATATAGAGGAAATGATAGCTCTTAAGGCTATCATTCTCATCCATAACTAAAAATTTTTTTCATTTTAATTTTTTATAAAGATTATAAGAACCTCATTGTGTTCAACAACTGACCTAAGTATGTGACCATTATAAATATAAACATATAATGTAAACATATTATCAAAGTGATAGCAATATCTATTTTTATACTAAGCTTTCTTATAAACTAAAAGCCCTAAGCTACCTCATTGTTAAGTTCTTCGAACACAACACAAGCCAAAGACACACCAATACAGGCCTAATTTTACCTGGAAAAGTCTTTTTAAGAAAAAGTTCACACTTCAATCCACTGTCAGTTTCATAGAGGTATAATTTGAGCTCAGCTTTGTAGGCATAAGTAAGTGTATTTTTAAGGAAGGAAATATCAAGGTTGTTGATAAAAGCAAAAGTCTATCAGTTAATAGTAATTGGCAGAAGCAGAACCTGGCAAGAAAGACTGCCTCGACTGAGTAAAGAGAAAAAAGATATGCAAATAAGAACTGGAGCTAAGGAGCAGAACAGACAGTCATGAGTCAGGAGCCAATGTAGTAAGACTGGAAAAAGTGGTATAGAACATAAGGAAATTATATTAATTTGAACAATAACCACTTAATCTTCCTACTAGGCTCTGTCCCCATGTTTCACTTTCCCCTTGGAATCACCTAAGAGGCTGTGCCAACCAGATTTCACATCAGGAACCCCAGAATCCCCCTTTAAGACATGGGGCTGAGGTTAGGGGGAGTGGTGTGTATATTTATTTTCTCTCATTTTCTCAGGACAGCTTCAAAAAAATTTTTATTGAACAAAACAAAAAATAAATCCATATTTTAAGAAATCCAATATTTAAAGAGCTCTGATGTTACCATACCTAGCATATCAATCATGGTTTGTGGGCTCTGATTCTGAAAAAATATAGGTACTTGTCAGAGTTTCTTAACGCCTAGCTTTTGGCTTGCTTCCATTTGACAAGTTGTATACCATCAACTTATAAGTGCCTTCCAAGACACCTGGCCCACTACAGCTTTTTCTCAAACTTGAGAAAAGGGTTACTTCCCCACATGAATGATGTCAGGAAGACTTCTCAGACTCTGGTGAGACTGTACTCACCAAAAAACAGAGGTAGTTTCATCTTTAAAGGCTCTTAATTATAAAATGATCATCTCACACATATAGTAATAGAGAAGGTTCTTTCCTGCAGATAGAAGGGATGTCAAACACCTTAACAAGAAAGTTTCTGCCTGAAGGTCTGTCTTCTCTTAAAGGAAGAAGACCATTTTAAATAAAGGAAAAGTATAAAACATCTCGTGTATTTCTAGTACTATATTTATCACACTATAGGATAACCATCTTTTTATATGTGTATGTATCCTCCATTAGAATGAGTTCCTTGAGGGCAGGAATTCAGTTACTTATTAAAATTTTGTGTCCCCACAACTTAACACAATATCTAAGACACATTCAATGCATGTTTGTTGAATGAAAGGTGAACCAAGGTATGACAAAAAAGAAACAAAGGTAAAAATCTGACTGAAGCAAAGAGACTAGGTGAAAAAGACAATGACATGGCAAAGGAACATTACTGTAGACATCTCAAGTTAAATGACTTGCTTGCATTACTTGACTATTTCAAATAAAAAGGAGCTTTAAGTTCTGAAAAATGCAATATATAATTTTTCTTCTATGATAAAGGTTTATAGCCAATTTGAACTCCTTAGTATTTCATTCTCCTTTTCCTATTAATTCCATTCACTTGTCTAAAAAAAGTTACAGATGGCCTTCAATCAGACTTGCTCTTTTACCATTAAACCACCTTTTGAATACTGACTTCAGTCATATTTGAATTAAATAAGTACTTGAAGCTCTGGTGAATGGCAATGGCCATGAAGTAACCTACACACAGTAATATTTTTTGTCTGAACAGCAGCAGCTCTTTTACTACAGTGATTACAAACTGCGATCCACTAAACCAGGCAGGGACCTCAGGAGTCACTGAAAGTTTAGAAAGGCAAAACAGGCAGTGCAACTTCGCCTACTTCTAGTTTTCAATGAGAAAACAATGGGCTTCTGAGAAAACATTTCCCTTGAGGAAAGAGTTCCATAGTTTAAGTTTGGAAATAATTTGTCTTATTCTACGTTGCCCTGTTTTATTTCACTAAGACAAAACTAAGGTCTTCATACTAGCAATAAAAAATACAGGTCTCAATGCCACAAAGCAAGACACCATAAGGTATTCCAAAAACAAGCTGTGGGCCTCAACGTGAAGCTTCCTAGATTTATGACAGTCACCTGTGTTAAACTACCAAGGAAAAAGTTGAGTAAAATTATGAAAATACATATTTGAAGACTATCTAGGGTCAAGATATAATTATAAAACATTTAGCTCTCTGGGAATGGAAGGTATCATATCATATTAAACTTTTAAACATGCTTTTGGGATCACATATCAAAATAGGGCACTTTCAAGAATCTTCTCATATTTAGAATATTTTAACTATGAAACAGATAGCTCACTACTATGATGTGCAGTACCGTGTGTGACTCTGGTAATTTTCAGCCATTCGTTTTTTCATTCCACAAAGTCCTAAAACTCTACCTAGGGTTCTGTTAACTACTACTACAAAAATATTTACTTAGCCACTTAGGTTTACTGTTATTCTAATGCCCAAAATAAGTTATCTCATTCTATCCACGTTTTTCTCACACTCCATAGTCTTGAGACACTGGCGCCTATACAACCCCAACAAATAAAATATTAATTGTTCTGAATTGTTTTGAGATCTTAGGGTTTTCCTTATTACACTCTAAGCCAGAACATGCTGTAGCACTTGCACCATTCGCGGATACAGAGTAAAACTTCCAACCTGAAGCTTTGCTATCAGGGCTTGGATAACAGTGAAATAAATTCCTCCTATTGAATGAGGCAAGTCAAGGTCTCTAGTGTTGGGCTGCCCTAGACAGCAGGGTCTCTACTGCTACATCATTTACTAAAGGAGCAAGGGGTGCTTAACCAGCTCCAGAGGGAACAGGAAGTTTGTATCATCAAACCCGCAATTGCTTAATTAGTCCAGTCTCCAGCAAGCCCCAGGTTCTTCTACCCCTTTCCTGCGCTTAGCGAACGGAATGGCTTTCTTTCGGGGTCCTCAACCTGAGGTGGGCAGAGAGCATTCTTCAGGCCGCTAGCTATCAGCCTAGGTTACCCACCCGCTGGAGAGGCAGCGGCGCCGCCCCCTTTTTCTCTCTTTGGCTTTCCAGTCCCCGGAGTCGCCACCGCCCACTTTCTAGCACGACGAACAGCAACCTGGGTCCGGGAACCAGCACTTACCTACGTCTTGCTCGAAGGGGTTGGAGGTGAACAGAGGCATCTTACCGACGCCCGAGCCCTAGTCGCTGCGGTCTGGCTGAGGATGGGCAGCTGCTCCGCGTTTGGTGACCCGCGGCCGCGGCTTCCTAGACGGCTCGGCTCCGACCGCGTCCTGGTACTTCCGCCACCGCACTGGCCCGATTCCTGCCTGACGGGCCAGCTCCGAGTCCGCGCTCCGCCCCCGCGCTCCGCGGGCGATTCACCTCCAAGGGTGAGGTCTCACGAGCTGCAGGCATCCCCTCAGCGCCCCTGTCGCCGCTGTTCGTGGGGAAGAGGCGGCAGTCCTGGTCCCAGGCCCCCTGTGGGTCAGGCGACTGCCGCTGCCAGCTTTCCATCGCTAGGACCCCGGCAAGTCACGGAACGGGGACCTTCCGGGCCGGAAGTTGTCGCGCCCAGAATTGAGCTACGCCAGAACCCCGGAAACAGGGCCGGCGGTAACACTGAAGGATCTTGGTCTTTTGGGATTTCTGCGTGGAGCTGCCGGTTCACGCAGCCAAGTTCTTGCTCATTTAATTGGTTTCTAATCTGCAGGCTGGTCCTTCGAGATGGCCGTGGATCCGGGACTGTGTCACGTCACAGTTCTGTTGCCCTGGATACAGATGGAATCTCCGCCCAGAGGTGGCTTTGAGAGTGTGTAGAGGGTTTAGCTCTTTTTGGGCGCTTATGGTGTTGCATGCTCCTTGGTGCCTAAGCCCCACAAAAATAACCACAGTAACTTTGGCTCTTTGGGGAGTAACTTTGCGTCCCATCCTGTGCTGGACCTGAAAATACTGCTGGACTCTGAGAGTGGGAAGAGGAATGAGGCACACTTCCTGCCTTGATGTTGTTGACAGTTTTAATAGGGGCAGGGTATAGCATATACATGACACACGCCCCTTATTCCTTATCCTATGTGGTGTAAGACTGCCCCCCAAAACCTGAAACCTTGGCTAGTATTTATAATTTTAACTGCATACATACCTATGATAAAGTTTAACATAAATTAGGATAGTAGGAAAGTAATAATAAAACAATTATAATAACATACTGTAATAAAAGTTAAGTGAATGGCTTTGGGCCATTAAGTAAAATAAGGGTTACTTAAACACAAGTACTGTGGTAGCACAAGTCTGTCTAATAACCAAGGGCTGCAAAGTGCCTAACTAGGCAGAGAGGAGTGGGAGTGGAAGTTTAGTTCATATAGGTTGGGTATGCTGGAGAAAGGGATAATTCAAATTTCAGCTGGTTGGAGCAGGGTGGCTTGGCTAGCAATTTAAAACTTATTAATTGTTTATTTCTGGAATTTTCTATTTAATATCTTTGGACCATGATTAACCTGGTATTATTGAAACCATAGAAAGTGAAACCACAAATAAGGGTGGACTACTGTATAACTAGGGGTCACAACTCGAATTCCATAGAATCCAGCCAGGTATCTAAATGTAAAAGGGCAAGGACACATCCTACCCACACATTCCCTATCCCTCATACCCCTGCTTTACTTTTCCATAGCATTTATCACTTCTTGGTATAAAATATACTTATTATGTTTTCTGTCCTCTTTCAAATATAGATTTCATGATCAGTTTCACTCACTGCTGTAGCCCCAGCACTCAAATAGTGTTCAAGTAATAGGTGCTCAAAAAATACTTTTCAAATGTAGCCTAACTGGAGGGTGTGTATCTAAGGATTATAGCTACTAATAAACTTTAGCCATTTGTTGAAGTGTGGGCCCTACTAGAACTTGCAATTTTAAAATGATTTTTAAATATTAAGAATTACTTCAACTAATAGTGGGCCAAACAAAAACATTTTACAGCCACTGGTACAAAGACATGCTACGTAGAAGAGAGAATACTTACACGTTGAATAGTTCAGGAAAATGGTTTCATTTTATGCAATAATGATATATGCACAAATAAGACAAACATTTGCAGGTGAAAGGAGCTGGTTTTCAAAAAAAAGAAAACATTGAACCTAAGATGTTCAAAATATGTTTGGAGACTTTCAAGATAGATTTGTCTAGGATTAAAGCTTAGTGTTGGAATGGAAAACAAGGCCAGCTAAAGATAAGAGGAAACAATGGCAAGAGCCCTAAGAGCAAGCTAATTAAAAAAAAAAAATAGCATATAAGGCACTAAATAATCATTTAAAGATTTTGAGCAGCAGAACAGTTGGCTAAAAAGTTTCCAGATATCGGTCTGATCCAGGCAGAACAGTTTAGGAGGCTACTGGAAAGCCATAAAAAAAAAAAAAGATTGTATAAGAAGCTTGTATTGAGATAAGAGCAAGAAGAGCTGGTATTGAGATTAGAGCAAAGAGTTGAGGATTATCCTTTGGAAATCACGTAACATTTTAAAGAGATTCCTTTAGCTCCTCCTCATCTTTAATGGCAAACACACTCAAGAATCTATAGGTATTTTGTTTTCTGTGTGTGTGCTCAGTCTGTCGGTGAGTTCTTCCCATTAACAAAATTTTTAATAGTAAGACCCAGATCGTGTGTTAGAAACAAAATACAAGGATTGCTCATTGTTACTTCACCTAATGAGATTTAAAAAATTAAAAGGTATGTCAGTGGCAGCCCACAAATTCTAGTGTGCAAAGAAAAGCAAATTTTTTGTTTTTCTGTAATACAGCCTATTTTGAGCTTCTGTCTACCTGATAACAGAAAATAATCTCAAATTTAGTTAAATTCAGTTTCTCTGGGATTTTCTTGGTTATTTGGGGTTTACATTCAACAAATCTATGATATACGTACCTCAGACCACTTTCCTTGGAACATATACCAAGATCCACCCCCAAGAATTGTTCTTTCATTTCTGCCTTTACATATTTTGTGAACAATCCTTTTTATTCCAAAACAGGGACAGTGTTTCCCTAGTCAGGCCATGATGAAACTTGACCCTAGATATTGGTCTAAAAACATTGAAAGTGGTTGTGGCAAATCTTGAGAAAGAAGCACCTGGGAAGGCATCTTTCTCCAGTGAGACTTCTGCATGGTCTTCAGGCAAGGGGAGGCCGCTACCTTCTAGCAAGGGTAAGAGGATTGAGATTAATCTGTCAACTCAGAGCTCTCGAGAGGATCCACCCAGAAATCCCCATCTTAAGTTTCAGGGCCCTGAGTTTAGTATAAGAGACATATAATGGGTTATGAATTCAATCTATTAAATTCTGCTACTCACAGTCAGGTCCTGAGTCTAATTTTTGTTTAAAACCACAGTCTCCCTGTGGCTACAGTACATAAAGTGTGTTCCTCCCCACCCCCCTTTCCTTTTTCTCTTTATCTTTCACTTTGGGTAATTTCTCTTAGAATAGTGTTATGTTGTTTTTCATGAATTTCTAAAACATTTGGTTTGAGTGGGGTTTTTTTTTAATGTTTTATTTTGGAATTTAGAGTTACAAAAATGTTACAAAGATAGTATATAGAGTTCTTATTTACCCCTCACCCTGTTTCTCCCATTGTTAACATCTTGCATTTCCATGGTACATTTGTCTAAACTAAGAAACAAACATAAATTCAGTGTTATTAACTACACTCAAAACTTTATTTTAATTTTACCAATGTTTATATTAATGTGTTTTTTTTCCCCAGGAATCAATCTAGGTGTGTCAGGGGTTCTCAAGACCACTCCCAGAATCAATGATTTACTAGGAATCAGAATTCAGCATATTGTCATCCTCATGACTATGATTTATTATATGAAAGGAAACAAAAAAAATCAGCAAAGAGAAATGTCACATGGGGTGAAATCTGGAGGCACACTCTTCCAAGAGTTCTCTCTCAGTAGAGTCACATAGAACATGCTTAATTCCTCCAGTAATGAGTTGTGACAACACGTGTGAAATGTCTACCAGGTAAGCTTATTGCAGATTCAATGTCTAAGGTTTTTTATTGGGTGCTGGTCATACAGGCACCTCTACCTAACATACACCCAAATTTGCAGACTCTCAGAAAGAAACAGGTGTTTAGCATAAACTACATACCTTATACAGTTTAGGTACCATGACCCATTCTTACTGGGGAATTGTGAGAACTCTTAGAAATCAAGGTTCCCAGATGCCAGTCAAGGGCCAACCTTGCAAGGCTTTTACAAAGATAGCCGCCTCAGGCCTGCTATGTTGAATCTTTTCTGCATACCAGGGGACCATATTTCATTTAGTTGTCATGTCTCCCTAATCTCCTCTGATTTGTGTCAGCTTCTTACTCTTTCCTTGTTTTTCATGACCTTGACAGTCTTGAGGAGTGCTGAGCAGATTTCCCATAGACTGTTTCTGAATCTAGGTTTGTCTGATGGTTTTTTCATGCTTAGATGGGGTTATGGGATTTTGGAAAGAATACCAGAGGTTAAGTGTCCTCATCACATCATGGCCGGGTACATGATATCCACATTATATCTGTGAGGGTAACTTGCAGCACTTGGCAAATGTAGCAAGTTCCTCCACTTTAAAGTTAATATTTTTCCCTTTTCCTATTCTATTTTTAGAAGGCAGGTAATCGAGTCTAGCCTACTCTCAAGGAGAAGAGAGAGAATTAAGCTTCACCTTCTATGGGGTAGGGAGTATCTAAATATATTATTGGAATTCTTTTAAAGGAAAATTTGTCCCATCTCTCTTATTTACATATTTATTAAATTGTTTATATCAGTATGAACTCGTGCATTTTTATTTTATACTTTTATGCATTTGTTGTTTATGCTCAAATTTTTTCAGTTTGGGCCCCTGAGACCAAAAGTCAGCTCTTCTAATTGACTTCTGTGTCCCTTTGATGTGTCCCTATCCCCACGCCCTTTTTTTGAGCATTTCTTTACTTTCCGTTAAACAAGATGCTCCAGTCTCATCTTGTATATTCTCTGTCCCAGTCTTAGAATCGAAAGAACCCTGATTCTGAAGGTCTTTTTAAAGGCTGCCATAGAAGATTTCTAACTTTCATGATGTACCTTGAGTAAATAGCCGGCTAATCTGATCTTGTCATTTCTTTCCTGCAGTACATTAGTAGTAATTAACAAGAACTAACCCATTCCACAATCTTTACAATTGTCTTTATCTCTCTCAAATACTAGAGCTATCATAGAAACTAGTGCATGCCTGCCGGAGCCAACCGGCTAAGTTCGAACAGTTCCCGAAAGGGGGAGTGAGGATTGAGAAAAAAAGAAAAAGAGAGACAGAAAATAGAGACAGAGACATAGAGTCGGGAGGGCTAACAGTGAATACTGTGCCCGGAGTTTATTTAGCACAGTATATATATATATATATATACCCTTGGAAGAGCACAAGAAGCAACACCCACACTTATGCAAATGATCGCTGACCTTTACATAAGTTCTCTCAAAACATCCTTGTTCCTGTTTTGGTCTCTTATTCCCTGGGGGAAGGAACATTCAACTCTTTCCATTAAGCCAAACTTCCTCCTTCAGTAACAAGCTATCCATTAAGGAGCCCACCTGCTCTGCAAACTTCTAGCTTGCAGGCAACTCCAACCCTGTCTGTAGGGCATTCATCAAGAATGGCTTCCAACACATGCCTTTCTACCTGTACCCAACCTTAATCTATCATGGTCTTAATAATTGCAATGCTACAGACGTAGTTCTCAAAATTTGTCATCCTCCACAAGTATTTCCCAGATTTACTCCTCCTTCTCTTAGGTAAGACAGGAAGGTTAGAGGGGGCTAGAGTTGGGTATTTTTCTTTCCCCAGGTTAGTTAGGCTCAGGCACAACCCTAGTTGGTTAGGCTCTGGAAAAGTAATTTCTCTTGAGATCAGGCCTCATTAAGAACAGATGTTCTGGGCTTATTTTAAAGTGGCTACTTTCCCCTTAACCGCTGCCAGAAGCACAAGAGGATTTCTTTGATCTTCACTGTGAGAACCCCATAGGGCTCTTGAGGATTAAGCTTACAAAGATGTGGGGGCCTCCCTATCACTGGGTACCCCTGAAGTTTTTAACTCTCAGAATTGTCTTCACTGAGCCTCCAGTAATTCATCAATTACTGTTTAGGTTTTCCTACCAAGGCACTGGTTCTTGTGAGGATTCCTGTTCCAGTAAGTTGTGATTCTCAATGTCTGCTTCTCGGTCTTTTCAATTTTATGGGCCGCTGTTTGCCCTGTGACCTCAATTCTTTGATGGATCTTAGAAGAGTTGTTGATTTGCAGTTCAGCTTTTATTGTGTGAATGGGAGTAGCAACTTCTAAGCTCCTTAGATGCTGGACCAGAAACCAGAAGTTGGCTCTTTCTTTCTTTTTTCTCACAGGTACCATATTTTGAACCAATGTACTAGTAACCTGAGAATGACCTCTAATTCTGCTCCTATTTTGCTAATTTTTTTTAAACCTAATTTTTTCACTTCTTTCTTCAAATTCTTTTTGCTTGTTCAGTCCTCCTCCCTTACCCCTGGCATTACCTCAATTATATCCCAGACTCATTTTTTCTCCAACTTCCAATTCTTTCCCTTGAGAAGGGGCACTCAGTGTACGAGATAAGAAGGGGCTGGACCTACTTCGTGCTCTGTTGACTGACTCATGAGTCCATAAGGCTGCATCTGTCCCAGAGAAGGAGTCTTTTTCTTCTAAAGACATTGTATGGGCTAGTCTAGCCCTACACTTAAAACTAACTTAATGATTCTGAAACACCACCTTTATGGTTTTGTTGCCTTACTCAAGAACCTATTGGCTTTTTGCCTGGCCCCCAAAAGTTCAATTTGCAATGTCACTGCCTCTAGAAAATAACTCATTTTTTCCTACATAGTAACCTTATTTTCCATGGCTTAAAGCATCAGTTTTGATGTCATATGAAATTCCAAATCACAGCCCTGCCACTGACTATATGACTTCTGGAAAATACTTAAGTTTTTGGAACCTCAGTTTTCTTGTCTGTAAGTATATACTTCATGAGTTCGTTATGAAGATTAAATGGAATCATGAGAGCTTTTCATATAGTAAGTGCTTAGTAGTGCTTATAGCACTTACAGAAGAACTTCTTGTGATGACAGATGTGTTTTATATTTGCACTATTTAATACAGTAGTCACTAGCCACCTGTGGCTATTGATCACTTGAAATGTGGTTAGTACAACTGAAGAACTGAACTTTTAATTTTATTTTAATTATATTTAAATAGCCACATGTAGTTAGCTGCTAGCAAATTAAATAGAGCAGTACTAGATAACATTATGAAAGTCAGCTGAAGGAGAAATAGAAGTGTCTTGTTTGTATTACTCGTGCCTTTATGATATTTCACTTTCCAAACATGCATGCTTTCTTTTTTCACCTATCTTTATCTTTTACCTCTTTTTATTTTTTACTTCTGGAAATTTAAGATCCAATTCTACACCTATCTTTTCCAGAAACATTCATTGGTCTCAATTCCATCTTGGTTATAGCAGTGCAAACTAAGTCACCCTGAACATCCCTATTTTTGTTAGATTACTTGTCCCTCCTTTCTAATTCAATCCTCTTGCTTTCCAATCTCCATCACCACTCTCTAGATTTGGGCTAAAAATAACAAAGTGACCAAATAACAAATAAAATACCTATTACCTTTTTTTCTTTTCTGCTTTTGTGTTACTTTATCTTCCCCACTCCTGCACAATGAATGAAAACATTTTTCAGATACATTACACTTTTCACATTTCATTTGGGAAACATTGGGTGCTACTATTTGCAGAATATTAGTGGTGGGGGCTAGGGTTGATGATGAGAGTCATGAAAATGGTATAATAGCTGACCTCAAATGAGTCATATTCAGATTAGGGAAGTAATTTAGGAAAATGTTTGCTTACTGGATGATTAGGAAGAAGGGAAATACAAGTTCTGCCTGAATATAGACCAATGGTATTTTGGTATATACTCATTTAAAATATTTTAGTTGCCTAGCTGAAGGTAGTTAGCCTAACAAATTTGGTATTGGGAATGCTGATTGTCATTGAGAAATCTTATCTTGAACTAAACCCTGACAAATTGGATAGAATGAATTCTTAGCAAAATGAAAAGAGAAACTGGATAGTCTAGAAAAAAATCATTTTGGAAATCAGCTTTTGAAAAAGATAACGGAGAATAAAGGATAAATATAAGTGATAATAACATTGAAAGGTCAATATTAGGAGGTTTGGAGAAGAAAAAAGATATACAAATTCAGGAAGTTTTGTGTCTGCACACGTATGTCTTTTAGAGAAAAATACTGAGATGAAGGTTATTTTAAAAGCCCATGGCCACAGAGGTCTAGTTTCACAGGACTCCTAGCAGAATTGGCTCACTCTATTTAGTAACTTTATTTACTGCCAATACAATTGAAAAGTGGTATTATGTAATTACGCTAAAAATTAGCTTAATTTTTATAATTTATTTAAAACTAGAATTATTCGTCTTTCCCTTTATCATCATCATTACCACGCTCCTTACAGTAGGTGGCGACATTGTTTCACTCCTGGAATCAACTGGACTGGCCTTCACTGAACCGTAGAGGCGAACTTTTTAAAATTTTGTATTAGTTTCAGGTATACAGCATAATGATTGACATTTATATAATTTATGAAGTGATTCCCCCCACACACAATTACTCTAGTACTCATCTGGCACTATACATAGCCATTACAATATTATTGACTATATTCCTTACACTGAGCTCCACATCCCAGTGACTGTTTTGTAACTACCAAATTGTACTTAATCCCTTCATCACCTTTTTCACCCAGCTCCCCAACCCCGCTCCCCTTCGGCGATCACCGGTTTGTTCTCTGTATCTGTGAGTCTGTTTTCATTTTGTTTGTTTGCTTTCCTTGTTCCTTAGATTCCGCATATAAGTGAAAACGTGGTATTTGTCTTCTCTGTCTGACTTATTTCATTCAGCATAGTACCATCTGAGTTTGTCCATGTCATTACAAATGATAAAGTTTTTTTATGGTTGAGTAGTATTCCATTTATGTATGTACCATTACTACTTTATCCAATTGTCTGTTGATGGACACTTAGGTTGTTTTGTATCTAGGTTATTGTAAATAACGCTGCAGTGAACATAGGAGTGCATAAATCTTTAGGAATTACTATTTTAGTTTCCTTGGGATAAATAGCAAGAAGTGTAATTGCTGGGTGTGAAAGTAGTTCTATTTTTTATTTTTTATTTTATTTTTTCCTCCACTTTAATTCCCCCCCACACACACACTTCCACCCCCGACCTATGGATGTTGCCATTTCCCCTTAAGAACTGGATCTCTAAAGGTGAGGCATCTCCTCCCACATGCTAGCGGCATGCACCGGGGCCTGGCATGCCCAGTGCACTCACAGGCCTGGTGCACCTACAGTGTGGTCCATGGCTCCACAAGGGGCGCAAACATAGGACCTTCTGTATGTAAAGCAGACATGCTAACCACTACACTATGGAGCCACCCTGGTAGTTCTATTTTTAATTTTTTGAGAAACCTCTAAACTCTTTTCCATAGTGGCCCTATCAATTTGAAATGCCACCAACAGTATATGAAGATTCCCTTTTCTCCACATCCTCGGCAACACTTGTTTTTTGATTTATTGATGATAGCCATTCTGGCAGGTATGAGATGATATCACGTTGTGGCTTTAATTTGCATTTCTTTGATGATTAGTGACCTTGAGCATCTTTTCATTTGTCTATTGACCATCCATATTTCCTCTTTGGAGAAATACCTATGCAGGTCTTCTGCCCATTTTTAATTGGATTGTTTTTTGGTGTTGAGTTATATGAGTTCTTTATAATTTTGGATATTAACCCCTTATCAGATGTATTATATGCAAATATCTTCTCCCATTCAGTAGGTTGTCTTTTCTTTTTGTTGATGATTTCCTTTGCTGGGCAAACCTTTTTTAGTTTGATGTAGTCCCATGTGTTTATGTTTTACTTTTGTTTTTCTTGCCTGAGGAGATACATCAGAAAAAAAATTACTAAGCAATGTCAAAGAGTTTACTGCCTATATTTTCTTCTAGGAGTTTTATAGTTTGGGGTCTTACATTTAAGTCTTTAGTCCATTTTGAGTTTATTCTTACATATGGTGTAAGAGGTGATCCAGTTTTACAGCAGCAAACTTTTGAAACAAATTTCAGGGACCTCATTTGGCCAAGTTAAAGACATTGTCCTTTCTATCTATCTTAAAAAGTCATATGATTATAATATACCACATTTTTATATATCCTGCATTAAGAGTTTAAGAAAAAGTATTTGTTGACTAATTCATTTTGCAAATGAATGTTAATAAACCAAGATGTGCTATTTAAAATTTATTAACCTTTATTATGAGAATTTAACAAATTGTCTCCTTTTTAGGTTTAATATAGAGATAGTATTTGTAATTAATTTCATGTGTGTTGGTCATCCACAATGTTTATTATGCCCACAATGATCGGAATTCCATAAATCTCTGCAAAAGTACAGTCAGAGAATCAGTTATCTGAGCGGGGCACTAAAGACAGGTAAAATCTGAACACACATTTGAGTTTTATAACATCACTTTAAGGCAACATAGAGCCAGATTTACATGTGCTATCAAGTAGTCATTTTTAGTTATTCTAAAATTTACCTCTTTTAGCTCTAAAGGGTACAGTCTAATTTTATTATTTAGAATTTATTCAATATTTGTACTATATCCTCCTAAGATATTATCTGTTAAAATTTTTTCTAAATTTAAGAAGAATTATTTTTTAAAAAATTAGTCTATAGATGTCAAATTATAATGTACACCTGAAAATTATATAATTTAATTAACCAATGTTACCCAATAAACTTTTAAAAATCAAAAAAATAAAAACAAAAGAATAAAAATTAAAACTAAAAATAAATAAAAATTAAATAAAAAATGAAAAAAATAAGTGTCTTTACATCCTGTCCAGTTTTCATTCCCTTTTTTGATCCTTTCCATAGTCAGTGCAGTCTAACTTAAAGCGAAACATTTCAAGTAGAGATGTAATGTGGTTTTTATACCAGGTAGTATTATTTTCCTACTTTTGGTTTTCAATAATTTATTGAGGATACTGAACATGAACAAACACCTTTAGAAAACCAACTTAAAAATTCTAAGATCCTCTTCTTGGGTATCATTAATACAAGCCTTCTAACTTAGCATCCATACAACTCAGGTTGTTTTTTCCTAAATGTCTTACTGTATTTTTACTTTAGCAGAAGTTTATCTATTTTTTCTAGTTAAGGTCAAGTGTCAACTTAAGAAACATGAACAAGAAACCGCATTTGTTGTAAGGATCACCATATTTTCTACAAGTGTATTCACATTTTTAATAAGATATTTAATAGGTCTCAGAGTAAGCATGAAGACAAGACATCCTAAAAAAAATCTTTAAGTTTTGTTTGAAGCTATGACAGTATTCCTGTGTTGCCTGCACCTGGCTCAGTGGATGAGCAAACAACAAATGCACCTGAACAGTGTTGGCGTCCTGAAACAGTCTAATTCCCATAGGAAGGGCTTCAGGTGCCTTATTGGAAGCCCAAGGCTATCCTCAAGCCCTATGAGGAGTCTTTCTAAGTGTCTCCCTCCTGCTTTCTCTTATTAATGTACTTGTTCCATTCAGTGTCTCTGATTTCCAGACCGCGCCTCATTCCTAGCATCCTCCTCTCTGTTGTGCCCCTTCTAATTGCTGCTTTGGTTAGCAAAAAAACAATTTCAACATTTATACCAATTTGACTCTCCACCAGGCTTTTTCCATCTTTGCTGTCAGGTCTGTGTTTCATATCTTCTTGGACATCAAATTCTGTTACCCTCACACATTAACCCAGCCCTGGCTCAGCAAGCTCCCACTTGGGGAATTCAGAGAACTACAAAGAAAATGTGTAAATGTGAGAATGAACTAGTTTATTGTAAACAATGTAGATTATTAATGACTTCAGTAGCTGAAGTAATTTGACTAGAATTAGAAAGGGAAATCTATAAATATGATGGGTTCAGTTTTTAAAAAAAGAAAATATAAAGGAAGAGTTGGAATTATCATAAGGTCAATATAATAAAGGAGGACACATTCAAGCTTACTGTTGGTCTCCCTACTAGAGGTAACAGTTCAGTCACTATAGGAAAAGATCAGGGGCAAAAATTACAAGGAGTTTGTTAAGGAGGGAGGAAGATAGTTTACTATATATCTTCTATTTATCACCATACCAGGTAAAATTGCTTTATTCAATAAGCTGAATAATAAATAAATTTAAACATGATTGTATACTAAAGTAGAAGTACCATGAATAGAATGACATTGTTGAAATATAGAACAAGCAAATACAGAGGTGGATCATTCTCCAAACTTTAAAGAACTTAAGATTTTTTTTAAATAGAGAAGACATTCAGAAATAATGCAGAAAATATTAACTTACTTTTCTATAAAATTATACTCTAAAAACAATGGAAATATTTTTTATGGTTATAGTTACATGGTACCTCAAGAAGGCTATAATTACTCATGAAAAAACAGAAAGTCATCATCAGAGTGATAAACTATATTGGGACCTACTATCTAAAAATTATCCAAATGATTAAGCCTATAACTTAAGAAAGGTAGATGCTAAGAAAGAATATCAGTTTATAAACTGTAGCTCACACATATGTAGCATTAATTTTTAAAACACTATCATGCATTATTTCATTTGCATATAAAAATCTAGTAAAAATCATGTATTATCTTCATTTTAAAAAGAAATAGCTTGTAAAACCTTGAAAGGAATTGATAAAATGATAATGTACTTAACTAAATGTATTATCAGTGGGGGAGTTTTTTTGTAGTTTGTAAGAGGTGCATTTAAGACAATGAGCATAACTTGACAATTAAATGTTATATGGGGAACAATATACTTGAGACACTTTTAAAAAAAACTCAGTCTGGTAAAGTCCTCAAAGTTAAGTGGTTTCAAAGAAGATTAAGATCAAATTATAGATGATATATCCAAAATGAGTTGTTAGTAGAAAATAGAAAATATTCTTCTGCACAATATCCCCATGGTCTGAGTCAATTCTTAGATGCTTAAACAAATATTACATGAAACCAAAAAATTGCTATATTCTTTTAAATACCCTGTATTGGAGTCTTAATTCACTACCAAATTACTATTTTAGGACTAATCTTTAGTCCAAGATTAACATCTTTCATATTCCACTTAAAATGAAATAATCTTCACTTTCCAAATTCATTAGCACACCAGCAGAATCCAGGAGTAGCTGATATTACAGAAATGGCAAAATGAAACCTTAAGTGCAACTAATGAATGATTTTTAATATTCCTACACCCAATACATGTGTTCTCTATTCTTACTCCCTCTAGAAAAGAAAATATTCATGCTCTTTGTATCCATGAAGAGATCTGGAGTTTTAAACAAAGACACGAAAAATGCATCTCTTTCTTTAACTAGTTTCCAAATAGCTATCGATTTTTTTGTTTATTGACTACATCTGGTCTAACAGTAGTACAAATAAAGCTGTGATAGTGAGTCAAAGCCTAAAAAAGGAAAATACAGTTTTTAAATACTCTGCCATTATCTTGCGGTTTACATTGTTCTTGGTTATATGACATTTATAAGGTGTTAATATTTGTTTCATAATAATCTTTCAAATAGGATTCATTTAGCTAAATCAAAGAAGGTCAGGATGGTTTTCCAGTTACTTTAAGCCAAGATTTACATGACATACAAGACAATGAAAAAGTGTTTAGATACTTTTCACAAATTGTCTTAAAGTTCTTAAAAAGAAACCAGGAGAGAATACAAAAGAGTCTCTTTAAAATATTGTTTTGTTGACACAAATCATGTATAAAAGATTTCAAATCACTGGAAACAATGTGACTCAAAGGCTTAAAGCCATAGTTCCACACACATCTGCACAAGGCCTTGTGTCTGTTTCACACTAAAACTCAAAGTCGAGGAGATGTAGAGCCAGTATGACCAGAAGCAAATGTGATCTCAGAAACAAGTGCAGACCTAGCTGAGAAGTAGAGGCAAAGGAGACCAAAGGAGCAATAATAGACAATCATCTGGTCCAAAAATAAGGACCATAGAAGGGAGACTGGACAAGAAGTCAGGAGCGGAGGAGATGAGATGCTGGCAAGCCGGTATGTTAACAGGGCAGAGCAAGAGTGCTAGAGGCTCATTTCTGTGTGATGGCTACAGGTTTATATGCAGAGACTAAATGTAGTCACTCTGGAGGATATAAACAATATTAAATAGTACAAAATGAGGTTGCTGATCTCAAGAAATTGACAATCTAGTTGAAGAGATTTAGCTTATACCCATTCAAAGTTAAAAAACAACATAGGACAACAAGTGGCATTGTAAAGAAATGTATGATTTATTAAATATGAATTATCAGGGAAGACTTTGAAGGAGAAAGGACTTTTTATCTCAGTCTTGATGGATGAGAAGAGTACAAATGAGTAAAATAAATATAGGGATTAACGATTAAGAAAAGATCACGTCAGGAATGTATCTGATATGGGAAAGTAAGTAAACCAATTTAAGAGGTGTATTAATCATGTTTTTCACTTTTTTTTTATATATTTCATGATACTTTGACATCTTGGGACCTTGCAGATTCAATGAGGGACTGTCCCTCTAAGGGGTAGTTAATTCTTAGAGATAGCAAACAGCCTGCCTGAGAGCACAAGCATACCTTTGATATGCAAACTAAACAATCTTGTGTCTGTACACCCACCTGCAACCTTTAATCTGGCTCCTTTAGTCAGGGACACTATTCCCTTGCTCTAAATCACCTCAGGGCCAGGTATCAGACAACTAGAAACAACACCTGTAGCCCTGAGCCCATGGAAATTATTCAAACTATTTGATCCTAAATCTGAACAGCTGCCTACCCTATTTCATCCATTTTTTTCCCCCATGAAAACCACAATAAGGGCCTTTGCCCACATGTTCCCCTCATTCATTCTGCCTCCTGACTGACCCTGGTACTTCCTGAGGCCTGGCATGGTATGGTGTGCCCCCTCCTCTTGGGAACTGTAAGTAACGAACTGTCTTTTTAATGACAATTGTCTTCTGATCTCTTGGCCTCATCATACCTGAACAAGAACAAAATCTTGGGTATATTTTAAAAACAAGATGCAGAATGTGAAGCATTTATGAAGAAGTTGGTCTCAATGCAGTCTGAGGAATTCAGTGCTTGAGACCCTTCAAGAAGTCTGAGAGATCAAATCATGCGTAAGTAAAAGACCCTCCCGGAATGCAATATCCCAGTGGATTTTAATGTAACGGAGTGTGAAAAGACCATCGTTAATAGTGTCAAACTGCTTATTGTAGCTGAGAGATAACAAAACAAGAGAAATATGGGGGGAAAGAATCCTGGACTATGTGCTTATGTTTATAGGACAGTTTGAAAAGTGTGTATGTGTCTGTTTAGTGTGTTTTGGTGGAGGGAAGGGTGGTGGTGAAGGCAGAGAAGCAGGCAGGAAGCTGATGAAAAAAATACTAGACAGAGTCATCAATGAGGAACATAGTAAGGGAATGGAAAAGCTAGTATTTGCTAATATATATTGAGTGCTTACTATATGCCAAGTGCTGTGCAAAACACTTGGTGTGGATTATCCAATTATCTTCTCAACAATTTTCTAATAGTTAACTTTAAAAATTACATTTTAAAGATGAGGATATTGAAGCATAAAGCCTAAGGCTGATGTAAGACAGCAAATAAGGGATGAAGCTGATGTTTGAACCCAGGCACTCTGACTACAGAGCCAGAGTAAAAGAGTCAGTACAGCATAAAGCATTATTTCAAGCATTTGGTGAGTGTGACAGATGCCTTCGGTGTCCTTTCTGATCCCCTTACTGGGCAGTGTACTCATCCCCAGCCACCATGAATATTGGCAGCTACTGGCTTACAGCTATATCCTCTGGGGGAGGAATGCCTGACAGGAGATGATTAGGAGGCCTGGGACACTGCTGGAGGTGGCTCATGGCCTGTCAGTCTCTGTGCCATGTGTAGAAAAACCTCTGTGGCAAGTGTCCCACTCTTGCTCCCTGACTCGCATGCTCCCGGTAGGGTCAGGCAGGGTTGAGGCTAGCCTTCTCCTGAAACTACAGCTTTGTCTGCCTTCTATCCCTGCCCTCTCCTGTTACCCTCGCTGATTTTTTAGTGTCTTGGGAAAGCTCTCAATAAACCAATTGCACACAAAACTCTGAGGCTTTGCCTCTAGGAACCTGACTGAGACACCAAGGAAATTAATTTAAAAATAACTTTTGGAATTCTTTTTGCGCATCTCAGACATTCCAGCTGTCTCTGAGATGGATCTGCAATATGGTCCCTCATTAACCTGACTTTTTTTGACATCTAAATACCTCAAGAAACTCATTAACATTAGGACCTGGGACATAGCCATTCCAAATCACAACTCTAATTAGTGCTTTTTTTTAAATCAAGCTATTCTGGACACTCAACTCTCCCTTTAGCAGAATCACCTTGAGCACTGGAATCTCCATGCTTTATTCATCTTTATATCCCACCAACACCTATCATGGTGTTCTGTACCTCAGAGAGATACAGTAGATGTATTAGAGAAAACAATTCAGAATTAAGTTATTTTACTGCCATCTTTATGCTGAAGAATATATATTTGATAATCTAATACAGGCATACCTCAGAGATACTGTGGGTTCAGTTCCAGATCACCCTAATAGAGTATGGCAATAAAGCAAGTTGTCATCTTTTTGCTGATGGAGGGCCTTTGTAAACAACACAACACCTGTGATGAGCAGTAAAATGACGTATGGCTGAATGGTTTTTTCATAAGCTTGAGACTCACCTGGGGGAGCTTGACAAAAATGCAAATTGAAGGGTTCTACTTTTCTACCCTCCTTGCTTTTTATTTTATTCTCTAGGGCTGAGATAAGGTTAGAATGAATTTGTATTTTTTGCAGCACCACAGAAGATTTCAAAATATGTCATTGGGTCATATTTTGGAAAACTTGCTTTAAAATATTTAAACATACATTAAACTGCCTATTAAAACACACGCGCTCGCGCGCGCGCATGCGCGCGCGCGCACACACACACACACACACACACACACACACACACACACACACACACAATTTGAGACCTAAAGCATACAATGTCTCACAATCATGAACATTATCTCTTACCCAAAACTATCATTGTAAGAAAAACATTTTGGAACATTTTTAGACTTGCCAAGTTTTGTTAAGATTATTTCCTTAATAAACATGGGAACAATGAAAAAATAATGTTTCCAACAAGTTTGATATTTATATATGTCCAACATACTATGCAGTGTATCATTAGATGCCTTCTAACATGCTATTAGTATTTCTAGGGGCCTTGGTTATCCCATAATGCATTAACCACAGTGATTTGTACAGCCTTCAGGCAATTTGCTCTTCCATCCTTCAAAACAAAAATACAGTAATGAATGCTTTTGAAGTGTCTCTGAGGTAAATGACCTCTGGCACCTAGAAAGCACTATTAAAGTGATGTCTGCTCTGGGAAATTGTTGCTGCAACATTATTAATCTGTCAGTGACTGTGATGACCACTAAAAAGCCAGAGGTTCTGAGTTGTCTCAAAGGGGTCAATTCTCCACACTGAAAGTCAGCGATTTATAATGAACCATGCTATGAGGGACATCTAAAAGGCTTATGACAGACTCATCCCCAGCTTATTCACAGTTTTTCTTGCCTTTAGGAACAACTCTAAAAAGACTGTGAATTGGTTGGCCAGCTGTGGCATTGCTACCAGAATGGGCAAAAGTACTTTTATACTATCAACAGTAAATGGCACTAGATAATAATTGCAGTAATATGTACACATGATGATGCACTAAGACTTTATAAAAGAGCTTCTGTTCAGGTCCCTCGAGAATATTTCTGATTGATCAAAAATCCTGATTATACCCTCCAAACCCCTGCACAGCCTGGCCTTCTGTCCCTTAAAGCAGCTTACTTTCTTCATATACACGTTCTCCATGTGAAGGGTGAATTGATTTCCATTTTACAGTTTTGATTTAAAATAGTAAACCTACATCACACAGTTGATTGTGAAAAATCAGATCACAATCTTATAAAAAGTACTACTGAAGTACCATATTTATTTTAAAAAACACAGCAATGAATCAATTTTAAACCATCTGTCATTTTCAAAGCAGTCAGGTCCATTTTTATATTGCATTCAAGACAAAAAATACAAGGCTTATGATTTGACCTATCCATAGTAAGTCAGTATTGAACACATAAGTTTCAGTATTTTATGCTAAAGTTTCAGTATTTTGTGCTAGCTTTATAGCTATTTTGGAACGAAGTCTGAACGCATCAAGGAGAGGGTCTCTCTCAGTATTCATACCTATGTCAGGCTGATTCTAACCCACATCATTAGAGGGTTGTGGTATATCACAGAGATATGCTACCATCATCACAATCAATTTTAGAACATTTTCATTGCCCTAGAAAGAAGCCTCTGGAAATCTTATTTTCTGGATTAATATTTGCATATTTTCAGCCAGACTAACTGTAAACAGTAAAAAATCACTAAAACATTTTCTGTTGCCAAAGTGTAGAGGCAATTAAGTTAAGTTAAGGCTCCTTTTTACTGAAATTATGTATGCAGCAGGTCTTCAGATAATGCTGTTTGTTCAATGTTGTATTAAAAGTGATGGGATGAGATGCTGTAATAACTTGCTTATATCAATGGTAAAACTTGGCTTCATTATACTTTGTTTTGCTTTAAGTTGCAGACCTCATTGACGATGTTAAGGACTTACTGTATTCTCTTAAGTGCAATCTCAAGTAAATACAGATTCCCTTCACCTTATTTTTTTATATTTTGCATTATTTAGACTAACTTTCAAGACATTTACCATTATTTCTTTCTGCACAGAAGTCATTGACCTGGTTTGTCTACTTTTTAACATCTAAAATTTTCTGGTACTGCTTTATTAAGAGGTACTCATATACAATTCACCTATTTAAAGTATACAATTTAGTAATTTTTAGTATATCACAGAGATATGCAACCATCATCACAATCAATTTTAGAACATTTTCATTGCCCTTAAAAAAAAGGCTCTGTCCCTGTTAGCTATCATCCTTCAATCTGCCCACCTCCAACCCCCACCCTAGGCAACTACCTATCTACTTTCTGCCTCTTTAGATTTGATTATTCTGAACATTTCATGTAAGTGCAATCATATAAAATGTGGTCCTTTGTGACTGGCTTCTTAGCATAATATTTTCTAATTTTATTTATGTTGTAACATTTGTCAGTATTTATTTTTATGGCCAAATAGTATTCCATTGCATGCCTGTAGTACAATTTGTTTATCCATTCATTATTTGATGGACATTTGGGTTGTTTCCACATTTTGGGTATTATGGATAATGCTGTTATAAATATTCATGTACAAGCTTTTGTGTGGACATAGGTTTTCTTTTCTTTCTTTCTTTTTTTTTTAGTTATAATACCTAGAAGTGGAATTGTTCCATGTTTAACTTTTGAGGAATTGGCAGACTCCTTTCCAAAGTAACTAACTGCTTGATTTTGTATTCTTATCAATAGTATGAGCGTTCTGATTTCTCCACATTTTTACCAACACATTTCATTATCTGTCTTTTTTATTATAGCTATTCTAGTGGATGTGAAGTGATATCACATGTAGTTTTCATTTGCATTTCTCTGATGACTAATGATATTGATCATCTTTTTATGTACTTATTGGCCATTTGTATATTTCTTTTGGAGTCATATTTCTTCAGATCCTTTACTCACTTTTTAATTGGGTTGTCTTTTTATTATTTATTCTAGTCCTTGTCCTTGTCCAAATAGAAATTGCTAGTGTTTTCTCCCATTCTGTGAGTTGTTTTTTCATGTTTTTGATAGTGTGGTTTGACACATAAATGTTTTTAATATTGATGAAATTCAGTTTACCTATTTTGTTATCACTTGTGCTTTTGGTGTCATATCTAAGACAACATTGCTGAATCTAAAGTCATGAAAATTTGCTTCTATCTATACTTCTAAGATGTTATTATTTTAGCTATTAAATTTAGGTGTTTGATCCATTTCAAATTCATTGATTTATATGATATGAGGTAAGGGTCAAAAATAATTCTTTTGCATGTGCCTATCCAATGTCCCAGCACTATTTGTTGAAAAGACTATTCTTTCCCGATTGAATTGTTTTGGCATTCTTGCAGGAAATCAATGAACTAAAAATATGAAAGTTTATTTCTGGATTCTCAATGATATTCTATTGATCTGTATGTCCATCACATGTCAGCACCACATTGTCTTCATTACTGTTGCTTATAGTATGTTTTAAAATTGGAAAGTGACTCCTCCAACTTTGTTGTTCTTTTTAAAGATAGTTTTTTTGGATCCCTTGAGTTTCCACAAGAATTTTAGATCAGCTTGTCAATTTCTACAAAGAAATAATTTTGGATTCTGAATAGTAAATGCATTAAATCTATGCATTAATTTGAAGGTTATTGCCATGTTAACAATATTAAGTTTCTGATACATGAACATGAGTTGTCTTTCATTTATCTAAATCTCTAATTTCTTTCAACAAATATAGTTTTCAAATATGTTTTTCACTTCTTTTGTTAAATATATTCCTGAGTATTTATTTTGTGATGCTATTGTAAATGGAATTGGTTTCTTAATTTAGTTTCTGATTGTTTATTGCAAGTATATAGAAGTACAATTGATTTTTGTATAATCATCTTGTATTCCACAACCTTGCTGAATTCATATATCAGATCTAAGGTTTTTAATGGATTCTTTAGAACTTTCTTGCAATATCTTGTCATCTAAAAATAGTTAGTTTTACATCTTTTCAAGTCTTCCTGACTAAAATCTCCAGTACAATGTTGAATAAAAGTGGCAAGAGTAAACATTTTTGCTTTGTTCCTGATCATATGGTCTAGTCTTTCACCATTAAATATTTCATTAGCTGTGTTTTTTTTTATAGACGCCCTTTGAGATGTTAAGGAAGTCACCTTCTATGTTTAGTTTGTTCAGTGTTTTTATCATAAAACCATGTTGGATTTTGTCAAATGCTTTTTCTTTGTTTATTGAATTGGTCATATGTTTTTATCCTTTATTCTATCCATAAAATATATTAGACTGGATAATTTTCATATGTTCAACCAACTTTGCATTCCTGAGACAAATCCCACTTGGACATGGTAAACAATCTTTTTTATATGCTGCAAGATTGAGTTTTCTAGTATTTTATTGAGAAGAATTTTTTCTCAATATTCAGAAGGGATATTGGCAAATATGTTATTACATTTCTATATATTATATGCATATGTATATACATGTACAATTATATATATTTCATTATATATAATCACACATATAAAATATATAGTATTTAGAAGCAATTGTGTTATACATTTATTCATGTACTTATTTAAGTATTTTCTTTGAATTTGCTATTGAGAGCCCAGGAAAATATTCAGACAAATTTCCTTTTAGGTTATTGTGGTTTATTTTCACCATTAACTCCGATCTCTAGAATTAATTTTGATGTTTGATCAGAAGTAATGATTTTTTTTCAAATTGCTAAGCAACTATCCTAGATAATTTATTGAATACTTTTTCTTTTTTCTACTTTTATCATGTAATAAAATATTACATATAAAAGTCCTCTTTCTCTACCATATTGATCATGGTAAACACCTCATGTCTCTACTTACTTCTTTGAATAACTGCTCCTCCACTTTCACCAAGTTCTGATGTAGCTGCTGAACATTTTACTACCACCATCACTGACTGTAGGGATGCACATGTGACAGGCAATCACCAATTTTCATACTTCATTCCCTCCTTCCAAGAAATTGGTCCAAGTGGTAGCTAAAGGACCCAGGCAGGGCCAGAACCATTCTCTAAGATTTAATATTTGGTTATTCAGAGAAAGAAGTTCTGAGGTTGCTAACTTGGACAGTGTCATTTGTATTTCCGGTAAACTAGTTGTTTGATTTGAGGTTTGATCAGATTCAAGTTTAATTATTATTATTATTTTTTTTTAGCTAGGCTTCTTAATGGGTGGCATTGTATACTTCTATCAAAGGACAATCAATGTATGGTTAATTCTCTTTTTGAGATATAAGCAGTCACTGAATCTCATTGACTAGATCTGTTAGTTCATGAGGGATGTAAGTCGTTATATATTAATTCTATCATTCCTTGGTCAAGTATTACCTTCAATATTTCTTTAAAGAGAAGCTTGTCTTTACCTACTGTTGCATAATTAAAATTATTTTTAAACCACATTTAATTGTGTTAGACCTATACAATTCAGAAAGAATGATATCTTTATAATATTTAGTATTCACACTCAGAATATTATATTTTTATCTACCTTTTCATCTTATTTCTTAAAGTAAATTCTTCAGGAAAAGGATTTTTAAAAACTTTTTACTTTCTCCAAACTTTTATGTAAAGTCTTCTCCTAAAGCCATTTACATAGAACTTTTTCCTATTTAAAGATTTTTAGAGATCAAGATTCTATAAATTTAGTAAGCAATATCAATGTTTCCTAACCCCAAATGTACAAAATTTTTTCTTTACCTCTAAATAAAATCTGCTCTTTATGACTAAATAATATTTTGTCCTTAGATCATCAGCTGTTTTCCTTCCTCCCTAAAATTTTCTTTTTTCGATTTTCTCTTCAATCACATGGTGAACTACTAGTTTCAGAAAAAAACCCTTTGTAAATTAACAATCCACTTAGCTTTTAATTTTATGAAGCAAACATCTAGGCAAAATCTATCCATCTCTGGCAGCCAATTTTAACCTAAAGAATGCCAGTCATCCATACAGACACTGCAGAGAATACTCAATTCCATAGTGACCATGAGAACTGACATTCTACTTCCAATGTATCCATTCTAGAGAGAGCAGAACCAAAGTTCTTGATTCATTCTAAGTCAGCTTATATTCCTGAATAATGGGGAGTCTCTAGGAAAATGTGTTAGATTGAGAATGTGGTAAAGGTTAGCAGTCTCCAAATTTATATATTTATCTTTAGTTGATTTTGTCTAAAATTCCTAACTACCAAATCAACTTCTACCTCTACTAATTAGAAACTAAGTATTCTGGACAAAATGCCAAAAGCCAAACCAAACAAAAGTAAATGAACTCCAAAATATAGATATTTGCTTGAAGACATCAAAGATAGCATAAAGACTTTCAGAGCACTGCCTGAGAGTAGCTAAAATCCCAAAATATAAGCTTTTCATTTATGGTGACTTTTCCCCTGGCAACATTTGACAATTAAAGGAATGAAACTAAGAATCTGATTAGTACTTTTAATAGCCTCATGGAGCTGGGATAATAAAAGTTGGGTTCCAAAATCTGCAATGGAGGAGTAGTCATGGGAAACTACTCCCCATGTTTGGGTTGGAATCTCAAAGGGCTGAACTCTGGGAAAACTAGTGAACAGAAAATAGATCAATACTCACAGGAACTAGGCTTCATATCATCTTAATTTCTAGAATTTGATTAAGTTTGTACAGGATTGCTAGTGTCCCAGAACTTAGCAAAAGGGAAATAAATTCACTATGTTGTATGATAATGTTATCATAGGCAGTAAATTATTACTACAAGCATTTTCAAGTACAGTGTCTAGCACATTATAAAAAATAACCAAGGTACCCAAGGAGACATGACAACATAATTGAGAACCAATAGAAACAATAGACAATAGAAACATGACTTCTGGGTCCATTCAAGTTATTAGAAATAGACTTTAAGTATTTTTACCATGTTCAAGAAGGTTGAAAATTTTTGGAGATATGCAACACAAAAGAGTTGAAAATGTTACCAAATAGAATCCTGTAAATGCAAAATTAATGACTAGAATTAAAACTCAGACATATTCGAACAACAACAACAAAAAACTATAATAAAGCCCAGTGAATCATGAATCAGAAGGATGGAAATTGTAGGTGCAAGGGTACGAGTCATAGAGGATGAATTGTAAAACCAAATGTGTATATAATTGAGTCCCAGAAGAAAAGGAGAGAAACTAAGAAGAGGGATATTAAAGAGATAGTAGCTGAGAATTATCCAAAAACTGTTAGAAGTTATAAATTCAGGAATCCCTACAAATTCTGAAGAGAATAAACTAAAATCTAGACCTAGGTCCATCACAGAAAAAATTATAAAATGGAAAAAGAAAAAGGAAAAAAAAGTCAGCCAGGGGTGTAGAAGAAGCAGCTAAAGGAAGAGGAACAATAATTAGACTAAGAGCTAACAGCTAACTTCTTAATGAAACAGTGGAAGCCAGAAGACAATGATATTACTTCAAGGCACTGAAAGATAATAACCAAACTAGAAATTTATATGCAGTGAAAGTGTTCTTCAATAACCAGGAAATGAACATACTTTCAGACAAAACTAAGCAAATTAGTCATGTTCACATCTACACTAAAGGAAAAACTATAGAATATTCTTTAGGTAGAAAGAGAAATCCCAATTGGAGGTATAGATAGAAGTGAAAGCATGAGATTTAGATATTTGGATAAATCTAAATGAGTATTTACTGCAGAAGCAGTAATAATAGTGATTTTTGGTCTTTAGAATATGGAGAAAAAGATACAATGATGGTATTTTAGAAGTGATAAAAACCATTAAAGTGTTCTAAGATTCTAGCATTTTCTGGAAAAAGGGTAAAAGTACCAGTAAATATCAGATTTTGATAAATCACAAATGTAATACTTAAGATAACCACTGGAAGTCTAATAAAATAGTAAATAATTTCCCAGCTCATCATGGGTCAAGAATAGGGATATTGTATTCATCTAATAATTGGAAATTTGACTAAGCAAGTTAAATTTTAATAAAACATATACTTCAGAAGACATTGTCCCATTTTAGGTAACCAAAATTATAATAATAGGTACATATTTAGGATTCTATCTTTTATTTATGACTATTTTTCCCTTTTCATCATAATTTATAAGAAGCCAATTGTTTCCTAAAAGATTTGTTCTAAAATGTTAAATTTTATGCATTTTATTCTTAGCCAAAAATAAAATGGAACTAAAACATGTGCAAAATAACTGAATGTCAAGTAACTAGTTATACAGCCAGCTCATTTACACTGAATTAGTAATTTGCTCAGTCTACAATTTATGTTAATTAAAGAAAGATTAGCTTATGTTATACATTTACATAATGACATAAATGTCTCATTCGTTTCTCTGTAAATGTTATTATCATCTTAAGTTTCAGTTCTTTTCCACTATTAGCTTCTTAGAGTAATTCCACATATGGTTGTCATTTTCATTATACTTTTGCTACACTGTAATGGGGAGAATCTTCAACTTAAACAAGTATTAAAAACACATAGTATTCTCTAGGCTTCAATGAGCTGTGTAATACTCTGCAGAAAATGATATGACAGCCACTATGACATATGTATTTTTAAACAAATAGGCTCTTATGCTTTACAAATGTTTATATATTTTAATGTAATTATGCTTTTATTAAATATTTTAATAAAAATCTTAATAAAGTATTCATGAAATATATATATTTTTCAATGTTGTAGAGATTAAACAGTGTGCTTGTATGCATTTGTTCCGAATCTTTGTCTAGCCAATTAATTTTATATGCGTAGTTTAAGGCCCCAATCACTGGTCAGGATTATCTGGGAGAAAAGGTACATTTTATTTTTTTTGTCTATATTTCCTACACTCACCAAATAGTTGTCAGCTCTCTGAAAGACCTAAATTTCAGTTCCATCTTGGCCACTGACTTGCTTCATCAACTCAACTTCCCTAAGCTTTTCAATTTTCCTCTTAGTAACCTGTCCTTGTCTAGAATATGTATTTGAGTTATTTGATCTCTTGGGAGAAAAGAATTCCTGCAAATTCAAAGTATTTCTATTATCCTTCACTGGAATACTCATATCTAAAGTTTTCAGCTGAAAAACACCCCAAGTGTTTTCTTGTGCATAGGAAGGGCCTCACCACAAATGAAGGCTAAACATAAAGCATGTGCAGAATCCAGCAACCTCTTCAAGTACAGTGAGGCTGTAATGTTCACCATCTTATTGCTCATTGTTTCCTGACCTTGTTGCATATAAGAGGCTGCTTTTCCAGTATTCCCCACTAACATTTGTTTCTACTGTCATGGTATCTTTCCACCCAACATTTTGTTGTTTACTGTTAGAAAAGCATCTATAATAAAGAACTTATTTTTATTGCACTTAGGACTTCAGGCCCAGTAGAGACAAGGAAATTCTGGAAGGAGCAAACTCTAAACATGAGTAGCCATTAACAGACTTCAAAGTGTTTGTTCTATTTTGCCAAAAAACCTCAACGATAAACTGAGCCAGCCTTTGTATAAGGGCTAAACTTCTAGTAATAGGAGATAAGCTAAATGTTAAAAATAGGTTAATTCAAATAATACCACTAAATTAAGAGTATATGCAAATCACTAAAATGTGAGTTTTATGGTCACTGTCAAAAATCTTTGAGTAAAAGCTGAATTTTTCTCAATGAAAAAGAGGATGTTTAAGGGTCAGATCAATAAAGTGATAGAAACAGGTCTATAAATAATAGAGCTAAAGAGAAAAACAATATAAGCATTAGGTCCAGGAAGAGGTCAAATATGTACCCTATGAGTATGTATGACATGAAAAAAAGTCATAAAACTAAGACTTTAATATTTAAGGTTAGAAAGTATCGGGATAAGAAATATTCTATGTACCATCAACGGATCAAACCTGGAAAGGTATTTTGATAATGAGAATAGAGAGGAAAAGAGGGCTTGAGGAAATAGAAAACAGAATCAAAAAGAGAAAGATATTAAAAGAGACAGGAATGAAGAACAGAAAAGAGAATTAAACATAGGTATACTGACAAGACATGTACATTGGTCTTAGTGATATTGCATTGTTATTGCTGCTTATGGTTTACAAGATGCTTTGAGCAAGGATTAAATCTTTGAGTTTCACCTTTTACAGTGTCTGTTTAGGGAAGAAGGAGTATGCTAAGTAAGCATGCAGGATGAGTTTGAAGCAGACAAAGATATCATGATTCCTCAAAATTAGAGTCCTCTCAAGATTAAGCCATAGCCGGGAGACACTTCTGTCTGAGAGAAAACAAAGATGATGGGCTCCCCTGCAGGGATTACTATCCTAATTATCAGACAACCATTGTTTCTTTCTGTTCCTGAGCATCAAATAGGCTGACCTCCTCAACTTCAAACAACCTCCCACCAGTAATGAGAGCATTCTCTGGCTCGTGCTCGCCTTCTCTAAAACCAAAGGCACTTGGCAAAGAGCCAGTTCTTAGTATTACAGTCCTTGGCACATTTCCCTTTGCACTGAACTTGAACACACACACACACATACACACACACACACACACACACACACACATTTTAAAACCTCGGTTTATATTTGTCTTAGCATTAAAAAAAAAAGTTCTAGTATTTCTTTTAATGTTAATTTCAATCTCTTTATTATAGGAAAAGCCTCTTATAATGGATTTTTTTAAAAAATGGATATTCTAAAGTAGTATCTTTAGGAATAAAGAATCAAAAATGAACTCACCTTCAAGCTAATTGCATTATTACAGAAGACAACAGTATAAGGTCTATTTCCTTTGAAATAGACCTTTATCCTAAAATTCTATCAAATTTTAAATTTAATAAATTTGAATGAGGTGTACATGTATTTATTTTCCTTGGATTTAAATGGGACCTACCTCCTCCTTTCAAGCAAAGTTAACTTCCCTTATGAGAAAGAGTTAACAATTCTAGATATTTGCCTCCTGGGAATAGAATTGCATCCACTATTGGGATATTTTATACTTTTGACAATTTATTTACCACCCACTTTGTTTTTCCTCCTCTTAGTACAGCTGTGTTCCCTCCACACCCAAATATGGCCTGAGTCCTGATCCACAAGAGTAAACTAGCTTTATTACAGGCATTGTCTGGCCAACTCTTTCCTCCTCCACCAGGCTCCACCCTTCTCAGGGGCCTTGGGTCACGTTGAAGCAGTGAGGAGTAGCAAAGAGCTGGAAGTCTGGAGCCTCATATTCTAGTCTACTGAGACTGTCCCTGTTATGTAATTAAGGCCAGTCACATCTGTAGGCCTTGTAAAATAACAAGACCAAACTATTTGTCATCTAACATTCCTTCCCCTTCTAAAATCCATGATTTTAATAATGCTTTCTGGTTCTACTGTTTCTAGAAGAGGTACTAGTCCAAAAATCTGAAAGATGTCTTTTTGAAAAGAGATGACGTAGCAAGAGAACTCTAATCTTTTATTCACTCATCACTCAACAAATGGTTATTCAACACCAACTATCATCCAGGCACTGACTTGGCATTGAATGTTAATTACAACTATATTTGTTCATTCACAAAGTGTTTTATTAAGGTGAAATTCACACAACATAAAATTAACCATTTTAAAGCAAAAAATTTAGTGTATTTAGTATATTCACAATGTCATACAACTACTACTTCCTAGTTCCAAAACATCTTCACTCCAGAAGGGAACCTCATACCTGTTAAGCTATTAGTCCCCTTCCCTCTCCCTATCCTTATTAATGATGTAGTGGCTTTAATTGAATCCAGTTCAGGAAGACAGTTAACTGCATCCAAAAATATTTTTAAGAGCTCTGGCCACCAATCTGCTTTCTGTGTCTGTGAATTTACCTATTCTGGATGTTTCATATAAATGGATTAATACAATATGTGACCTTTATTGCCTGGCTTCTTTCATTTAGCATAATGCTTTTGAGGTTTATCCATGTTGCAGCATGTTATCATTATTTCATTTCTTTTTATGGCTGCATAATAATACTATTTTACACACACACACACACACACACACACACACACACACACACACACCACAATTTGTTTATCCATTTTCTATTGATGGACATTTGGATTATTTCCATCTTTTGGCTATTGTAAATAGTGCCATTATGAACATGTGCGTACATCAAACAGCTTTTAGTATCTAGTCAGATATGGCTCAAATATACAACTTATGGCCAGAACTCTTACAAATACTTTTGGAAGCAGTTAACTGTCTTCCTGAACTGTATTCAGTCAAAACCACTACATTGTCATCCAATCTATGACTTCTTTCATTTCTTTGTTCCTGGTTTTACTACTCAATAAATTGAAAAATATATAGAGTATCTCCTAATCCTTGCTGTGTTCCTATAAATGTATAAAACTAGAATCCAACAAATGTTTTTATAATCAATGCCACATACAGTCATATAAACAAGGAACCATTAACATCAGAAAAAGAAAAGATCATGTTTTGTAAAATGTTTCCAACTGATCAATTACTGGGAAGGGGAGTAGGATGAAAGTGCCAGGCTACCTCTATTCAGATCAATTAAGTGAGCAAAGAAGTACTTTTTTTTCCTTCTATAAATTATGACTAATAGGAACCATTTCTTTTCTTAGCTATATGATAATTTAGATATTTTTTTTGTTTTCCTGTCCAGAGGCCAAATTGCACAAATCACTCAAATTGATGGTATAATTTTTAGATACAGCTTAATAAATGCTTCATCCAACTCCTGATCACATATCCAAGACATCTGTGGTTCTATTCCAGTTTCTCTGCTTACCAGCCCTTAATGATCTATGTACTGTTTTTATTCTTCGATTCATTGGCTCAATGTAAATTTGTCAGAACTACAGTGCTTGTCAAAACCCAGTTTTCACATTAACACACACTTACACAAACAAACACATATACACATTCAGTGTTCTCTTTCGTATTCTCTTCATCATCTGAAAGATTCTGGCTTCATATAGTTTATCAGTTTAGAAATATCTATTTTTAATATCTCACCTTAATTTCTGGCTTGGCTTAGGTATAGGCTTAAAAATGATGTAAAATTTCGCAAACTGATAGTGCCTTTGTGATTCACTAAAATCTTATTTTTCTAAAATAATAAACTTTATTATTTCTAGGGTGGTCCACTTACTGCTCTGGCTAGTGTTAATTGTTTTAGTCTAATAATTGTTTTATTCTAATAATAAATCCATATTCTCTTCACATACATAAAGAGCTGTAGCTGCCATTCAGCGGCTCGATGGGTAAAAATAGTCAAATTAGTTCTTTGAATTGAGTTCTATTAACACCTTAGATCAGATAGATAGAAACTGAATTATCATCTGGATACTAAATAGACTCTGACTGCAGATATCACTTAAATTTATGGTAAATTATTGGCAAAACTACTTATGAAATAGCTGTGCTCATGGGAAGCCATGCATAAAATATAATTTTTTAATGTTGACTACATTAAGGGATCTCAATAATTTAAAGAAATCATTGTGACATCTTTTATAAAGCAAAGAATCATCAAAAAATTTAATTATTAATTATTTATCTATTTTGCAAAGTTTGATTTTTACATTGGGTTTATTTCAAAAGCAAGGTGCTAAAATATCTTAAGTAATAAAAATTCCCATTTACATAGGTTTTTAATTTCCAAACTTTTTTTTTCTGTCACCACATATATCGCATATGTGGTGACAGAAAGGAATCCAACTATGGGTGGTGAACACACAATGCAACATAAATAAAAGTAACAGGAATTCAACATTAAGCCAGAGTTTAAAAAAAGGATAAAATATGCACCAACTTTACTAAACAGCTCTTCATATACACAACATACTAGCATTTTTCATGGACAGATTAATGCTTTTTACAGAGGTAATGCTTTCTTTCCTTACTTTCTCATTGCCTCAAGTAAACTATTAATGAGACCCCTCCACCCCCACTTCTGATAACATTTTTAGAAAGTTTGTTTTAAAAATTAAATATAAAAGAGCTGATATATTAATATGATAATAAATGGTAATTGGATCTGCTGGGGTTTGTTTATCTGATGGGTATAGAACAGGCCCTCTAGAAATGATCCTCAATTCCAGGGGTTCGCAAATATACATCAGGTAGTAGTGGAAGAAGGCACTCAGAGAGGAGAGATGAAAGGTTGGGGGCATACCTGGGGATGTTAATAAACAAGAAATATATTAAAATCCTACACTGCTTTACACTTGCAGGGTGCTCTCCCTTGTTTGTTTCTTATAGTAACGAGATCTCTGGGTTCATAGTGAAGATAGGGGAGACAAAAAGAGGGCAGATGCTTGAGCTCAGCCAAGGGAGATGCTGCAAACTTGGAGCCACCTTACCTTGGGATTCCATCCAGGATAGCTCTTCAAGAGTACTGCCTCGCTCAAGAGCAACCATGAAGCCAAGTTGGCATTCACAGTGAAGGCACCCTCTCTGTAGTGAATGCAGTCCTGTAAGACTTTAATCTTGCTCAAACCAACTCTCTCTTAATTGGACTTAGGACAGTGAAATTCCCCAAGAGAATAAGTTTGTTTGAAAAAGAGGAATGAATATTTTAAAGTCCTTTCAGTCTTCTTTTACTGTTTTCTCCTAGTTTACCCTAGAAAAAAAAAAGATTACTAAGTAAAGGAATTTTAAATACTGAAATGAATTATAAGAGAGGTTGTGAAATCATCCTAACTCAGATATTTAAAAATAAAATAGCATCTGAGTTCTTTGGGGGTGATTAGATAGACACTGTCTAAAGGTAGGATGATAGACCAAAAATTTTTTTGGTTACTTCAATTCAGTATCTCAGAGACATGTAATGTTTATGTTTAAAATTCGGCTTTAATGTTGAGTTCCTAAATATATTTTACAATAGTGTGTTTGAGTTTTGAGCTTGAAATAATAATTTGGCTTGCAAAAGCTACACTGAAAGGACACCTAACAGAATAATTATATTCATATTCAGGATGATTCATTAGTGTTATATATTATTAGAAATCAGTATTTGTTTTTGTGTCTTTAAAATTTTTTATGTGTGCTTCTATGATGTGTCATAAATATGAATGTGAATTATATTTATATCTAAAGTATAATTGTCATTTGACAAAAAAAAGGATGGAATCTTAGTGAATTACACAGAGATGAGAAAAAATATTTTTAAACCTTCTGACCTTAAAGTCCTTTCTTAATCCTGTTTGTTTCAGAAAGTAGATGTTTTAACTATGGAAAGATCTCAATAAGTTACTCTTAAATTACAAAGTATGCAAATCTAGTAGACTTTGATCAAAGCTGTTTTATAAACATGATCTATTTATGAGACTAAGTGCAAAATATTATCGAAAACATTTTAAAATACCTTTAAAATGTCTACCGCATTTAAAGAACATTCTGTAATTTGTTCATCATGATTTTTGAATTATATTAAAGTAACAAACAATAATATAGTGTTAATGACATTCCTTTTTATTAAAATTAAATTTAAGGTACTTAAATGTTAAAAGAAACTTCTTAAAATATCTTATATATCATATCTACTTAAATGTTGTGATTTGTATTTGATGACATGTTTGGAAAGTTATATGAATTTTAGTGACTAAAAATATTAAAATGGGTGAATGATTCCATCTTTATATAAATAAGTAAATTCTGAAGATTTTTCTGTTTTGGAAAAATATATAAACTAATCAATTTAAAGTCCTATATACAACTATGTAGATATACATATATAAAGGTTTTTTAAAAATAGTCTCAGTTTGCATATGATGTTTGCATACTGCAATCCCCAACAGGGAAGAATAAATGTTATTTTTATATATATACAATGTAAATAGATATATAATGTACATTTGTGGTGTGTATCCACAACACACAGATATACACACACCATACATATGCCAAAGAAAAGGAAAAGTAGTAAATCCACAAATCCTGGCCTATAGTCTTTCATTACTTTCTTTAAAATAGAATCTACTCATTAACTTAAAAAATAAATTAAACTAATCCAAAAAAGTGCTTGCTGAGCATAGATCTCTGTTAAGTCTGTATAAAATATGAGAATTCAAATATTTACTAAGGAAAGCTACCATTTTGGCTATGTCTAGCTTTTGATTTAAAATCATAAAATAGTTGTTCCGTACTTCAAAAGAGTTTTCAGTTAGTGAATGTGCCAATTGAACTTTATTGGCTTGTTGGGACATTATCCATTTGCCTGACATACTTCTGGAAGCAATTATTTTATACATGCAGCTTTTCTATTGGGTTAGGATTTTGTATAATATCTTTTTACATCACGAAGTGAAAAGGAGGTTTAGCATATGCCCGGCTTTTTAAAAATCTGAAATACACAAAAAGTTAAAGTATCTATAATCCCACCATTCAAGTTTCTTTCCATTCCTATCCTCCTGCTCCTACTGTTTAGCTACACTCTCAAAAATAGTTCACCGTTAACAATTTAGTGCTACCAATTTTTAAAACTGTTCCCCTTTCATAGTTATGTCAATCTATCTACAAAGGTTTTATAAAAAAATGGATCAGGCCAGCCATATTGATCCATAATGTGCTTTTTGCCCCTTACTTATATATCAAGATACCTCTCCATATCATCATTCACAGATATTCTTACTTTCAGTGAGTTCTTGCATCCCAGTGTATGGTTATATCATAGTCTATGTAGGTATTCTCCATTGATATTTAAATTGTTTTCAGGTAGATGTTTTCATTTATGCTACTAAAAACACTATTTCAAGGAACATCATGCAGCTTTATTGCTTGTGTAGCATTTATGTAAGATAGATCCCTCCACAGACCATTTCTTGCTAAAGTTCCCATAACCAACCTGTTGTTAGAGTCAATGGACATTTCTTATCCTTTGCATACTCCTGACCCTAGAACATCCCCTCTATTCCCTAGAAGACTCTCTGCTTTTCTTCCCACCTTTTGTGCTGTTCCTTCTCATTCTGCTTTGCCACCACCTCCTCCTCAATGCAACCTCCTCAAGTTCAGTCTGGCCACCCTTCTCTTTGCATATTATATTCTGTCTCTAAACAACTGCATCAATGACCAAAGCTTTAATTACTATGTGTCCAAGAATGGCACCTATATTTACATTTCCCTTAGACCTCTCTGAATTCCAGAACCACATAAATTGCAACATATCTGTTACTTTTTAGATTACTTTTTAATATTTTTCCACCCCATACCTCTTTATGACCCTGGACCCAAAAATCCTACAGCCACAAACTCATTTTATTTAACACCAAACTCATAATTCCATCAAAATCAGTCCCCCCGCTAGTATTTTCTATCTTAGTGAATGTACTGCAATCCAAATAGTTGCAGAGTAGAAATAACTACCCTTACATAATTCATCACCGGCACAGTTTTACTTTCTAAATATTTCTTCAGTCTATGCACTTCTCCCCATCTCCACTGCTATTCACGTAACTCATGCTACTACCATCTCTCATCACTGTAATATCTTCCTAATTGAATTCTGCCCCCATTCTTCCCCTCGTCTGATCAAGTTTCCATCTACAGTCAGATTCTGACCTCCTTCCTCAGTTGATCCATTTAAGCCACACCAGAATTCTTTCAGTTCCTCTAGTGTTCTCCCATGCTACCTCCACCTGCAGAACATTTTCATTTTGAGACTCTGGGGTATTATCAATGAGAAATCAGACAAGGTTTCTGCTTCTAGTGGAGCTTGTATTCTAGAGAGAGGTAGAGTGGGAAATGACATACAAAAAGCAAACACAAAAATAAACAAGACAAACATCAAATAGTGATAACTGTTAATTGCTATGTTAAAAATAAGTTGAAGCCGATATAAGAGAGGATGACTGACTGGCTCCTGAAGGGGCATTTCTTGTAGTTGAGACCTGAATGAAAAGGTAGTCAACCTGCAGAGATCATGCGGAAGAGCTTTCCAGGCGAAGAGGACAGAGAATGCAAAGACCTGTAACATGAGAATGAGCTTGGGCCAAGATGGTAGGGGTGGATGTGGTGAAAAATGAACATATTGAGAAAATGCTCGTACATGCCATTCTCTCTGTCTGGAATATTTTCCCTCCTTTTTACCCAGTGTATTCCTACTATTCTGTGATCATACTTCTTGGGGAGGCCTTTCCTGACACTACAGATGTGATCAGGTCCTCCGTGTACGTGCATCATGCACCTTTTCTTTATAGCATACGTTATAGTTGTAGTTTGGTTACATTAATATCCTTGGTGATTTGATTAATTTGTTTGTCTCTTTGTGAATACTTGCTCCATGAAGGTCAGGACCTAACTGTTTTGCATAATATGGTTTTTCTAGTTCCTAACACAGATGAGGCAATCAAATATTTGTTAAAGTGTGATTAGTGATTCTAAGATATGCACCTTTAAAAACTTAAATTTATCAGGGTGACATTGGTTAATAACATTACATAAGTTTCAAGTGTACAATTTTATAACACATCATATATATTTTGCATTGTGTGCTCACCACCCAAAGTCTAGTCTTCCTCTGTCATCATATATTTGAGCCCACTTACCATCTTCAAACTCCCCCCACCACCCCTTCCTTTCTGGTACCCACAATACTGTTGTCAGTGTCTACAAATTTATCGGTCACTTGTTGCTATCTGTTTTATATCCCACATGTGAACAAAATCATATAGCTCTTGTCCTTCCTATCTGACCCGTTTCACCCTCAAGAACCATCCATGTTGTTGCAAACGACGGTATTTCATACTCTCTTATGGCTGAGCAGTATTCCCCTACATATATGAACCCCATCTTCTTCATTTAATTATTCATCAAAGGACACCCAGGTTGTTTTCATGTGTTGGCCACTGTGCACAATGCTGTGATAAACATCGAGGTACATATAGCTTTATGAATGTCTTCAAATATGGGAGGTAGAGACCCAGGAGAGATCATATGGTAGCTCTATTCTTAACTTTTTGAGGACCCTCCATACTGTTTTCCATAGTGGCTGTACCAATTTGTGGTCCCACCAGCAGTGTATAAGGATTCCCTTTTACCTACATTCTCTCCAAAGCTTATTATTTCTTGTCTTATTGATAATAGCCATTCCAACTGGTGTGAGGTGATATCTCTTTGTGGTTTTGATTTTAATTTCAAAGGTATTTACTTTTTAAATTTCAATGGATATTGTCAAATTAGTTTTTTTGAAATTCATACTGCTTTTCATTTCCATTAACCGTACCTGAAAGCATTTGTTTCCCCTCAGTCCCATCAGTCCTGCACGTTAGCATTCTGCTTCATTTCAGCACTCCAATAAATGGCTATTGGCATTTTTCTTTTTGAGCACCTACATTTGAGATAAATCCAATTGTATTAAACTCAGACCCATACTAGACTTTGTAGGTCTGAATTAAATTTGTTTATTTTGGGAATGCCTTCCTCCCATCTAACTCTCCAGTTTGAGTGTGACATACTGTGTATCTCATACTCTAGTTTGAAACTATCGGTGCTTACATATGCTATTTTGGCAGTCATACGCTACGCAGCCAGAAGAGATTGGATACCAGTGAAAGATAGATGGGTTATAGACTTCAGAGTGAGGAGATATCAAATTAACAGGAGAATCAGAGAAAGAAATGAGAGAGTTAGAAATGAGAAGAGTTTTGTAAAAAGATTAGAATTAAGGTAGACTCTGATGATGTAAAAGATCTTGGGTAAAGAGTATCTGAAGTCTTGACAGATTCTTAAGAACTTGGTAGAGCCCCTATTTCTTCAGTGGCCAGGTGAGCTTAAGCAGAAACATAAAATGAGGATGAGAAGACAGATCTGTTAGTAGCAAACCACGACATGGTCTAGATCTGAAAAAGCTTGGACTGAAAAGATTGAGTAATTATATCTAAAACCAAGAACCACTAAGGTCCTACTCATTTGGACAAATTTGGACCTAGATTTTGGAAACTCGCTCTGTTAGATTCAGTCCCATAGTAATGTGGTGTTCTTGCAAAGAAGCAGTACATTGTTTTTTGTTTTTTTTTTTTTTAAAAAAAAAGGCCATGGTAGACACTGAGGAATGGGCTTAGCACCTTAGCCCATAAGTACAAAGCTCTGGGGCCATAGATAATAACAGTAGGAAGTACCAGCAAAAGTCGTTGTCATTACTTAGGATTGGGCATCAGGCCTACATGATCATGGTTATCCACTTATGGGAACAGTGGATTATGAGGAGGGATCCAAGATTCTGAATAAAGAACCCATGAGTACAACAGTAGTCACTGAGTCTCTAGAGCTATAGCCTAAATATGGACTTAATATTAAGTCCCCTCAGACTGGGGGCAAGGGAAAGAGTGAGAGGGCAAGGTATTTTAATTAGCCTGAGGACTGAGATAAGGCTGAAAGGCATTGTGGACCAAGCTATGGAAAGCTGGGGGGAGAAGGCAGAGGGAAATGAGGTGCAGTCTAACAGTGGCAAAGCTCAGTGATTCATTATGGGCTGTCTATTGAGCCTAAATTACTCGGATGTTTTCTGTCACCTCCACTTTCACTGTATACCGTAGCAAAATTAATTTCTGTATATTTTTGGATTTAATAGTATCTTGTACTGACGTGTGTGGGAAGAAATTATTTCCTTCAGAACATTAGATCCTAGAATGCTGAGATGAAGTGAATGCAATGGAGCACTGAGGGTGTATTAAATGTCGTTAGTCCATTCGTTTCTCCTTTGTCTAGGAAGGATTTCATGGTACATTTTCTAGTGCATTGTCCAGGCTGGTTTTCAATGTTTCATTTGATATGGACTTTTTTTTTTTTTTTTGGCAGCACATACCTCACCATTAAATAAATCTCACTAGTAGGAAGTCAGATAGGTTCCCTATATCTTCCCATTTTATTTCACCTCATTTCACTTGTAACTCATGATAGTAAATAATTCCTTTCCCAGTATGGCACTTTGAAATAAACACCACTGTATTTTCACAAAGCTCTGTAAGATTTTCTATTTTGTTCCAGTCCAATATTTTACCTACAAGCCCTTCTGGTTCCAATTATTACAACTGAATTGAGTCAGCACAATGCACTTGAGTGCTCACTGTCTGTTTCACTTAGATGAATGTTTGTAAATGTAGCACCTATAGAATAGAATAAACAGCCCTTTAGATATCTATTAAATTATTGGTATTATAAATAAGGAGAAAAATCTGTATTTCATGTTTTTATACATGCTCAAATGAGATTGTTCTAATAAATTTTGGCCCTTTAAAAAATGCTAGTATCAATGCAACAGCAACAATAACAACAATAAATCTTAATAATAAATCACCAGTGGCTTCACCTATCCTACTTTTCATCATAAAGACAAATATAATCTTCCTATAATACCTTTTATTCAAATGAAACCAGTGTAATTCTCAGGGTATTTTGGTAGCAACAAGAATACTTCACATATAATTAATTTTTAGAGAACTAAGAGACAGTATCTTACTATAGGGATAAAAATCAGATCTCTAAAAATGATAACTCATTGTCAAGGCACAAAAGCTGGCCAGTTGTTGAATAAAAGCTTGCTCGATTGTAAAAACAATCGAGTTAACAATCCTATCTATCACTGTCTGCTTTGTGAGTTTGTGTCCAGATGGCCAAAATGCCAAGCAAATCCTAGAATCACATGTGGCATTGAGGTGCTGATTTGCATGGGAGATTGTGGGTGGGCACCACCTACCCCAGAAGGTAGGCTCTCTAAGTGAACCCTGGCAAGGAACAGAATCATTGCTATGCCTATGGGTGATACTGATGCTACTGAGGTAGGGGAGTCCTCTTGTGGAACAAGGCATCTGAGTGAATAAACATTTTCCCTTCTCTGATCATGTTCTCAAGGTGTGGTCTAAGGATCACCTAAATTAAGATCATTTGGGTGTCTTTTAAAACTGCTTAGTGGGTCCCACCCTGGCTTATTCAATCAATCCCTAGAGATACAATTTAGGAGTCTGCATTTTTTTTTTAAAGATGCATTTTTAAAAAACAATGTCCCTGGATGATTCTTCTAAGCACTGAAGTTGAGAACCAGTGGTACAATAATAGTGCATTGATGCTCAACACCAGCGAACATATTGCTTTATGAAATTTAAGGAGAACACAAAGGCCCATCTGTCCACTGGCACAGCTACATGCTGGCAGTAACTGGGTGCTAACTACTTAGCTTTCTCTGACCCCTGGTAGACTTCCTCAAATGGTGAATTCCCTCGATACTAACATTTGTCCAATGCAACTTATGGCAACCATAAGTTTCTAGGAAAGTTCTGATTTCCTGTTATTTCATTATTTTCAATTCAAGTGTCCTATTTAAATGAATATTTTATATTTCTGCAGCAGAAAAATATTTTTATATTAAAGCATGTATTTGAAAAATAATCTCACCCTTGCCCTTTCTGCAGCATTAGAGCAGCACCAAGAACACTCTATATGTACTCTCCTCCATGTAGGGGTGACACAGAGAGAAATCAATTAGTGAAATTTCTGGCTTTAAGCTATTAATAACACTTTAAAAATAACAGAGGCAATAGTTGGAAAGCCAAAGCACTTTTGAGTTATGTGAAATGGAGTCAGAAAGAAGCATTGTTTTGTGGATTGCTTTTAATTCTAAAAACTTGATTTTGAATATCAAGAGCCAAATTTGAGAAAGAGAGAGCAGTCTATGTGAAAAGCCAGAGTGGTGAAGAAGGTGCCATGATGGTAAAAATAATTTCTTCACAAATAGTACAGGAAGTACATTTATTTTTCCTGCTAGTGGTGGAAAAGAAGCTGAGTGAACATGACTAAGGACTGCCACTGATGGTCTTTGAGAAAGGGCCCAGTGTTAGAGACCAAGTCCTGAAGCAATGAGTGGGGGTGGTTGGTTGAGAGAAAAAAAACCTCAATAAATTGGGCAAGACTTGGATCTTGGGGCAGAAGGACCATTATATGGCTTCCTAGGATATTGCTGGGGAATTTGCTCACCTCACTGTGCCACATAAATGGGTGGGCCTGCAGGCAGCCAGCTGACCCAAAGAGGCTCAGTGTTGGGTGAAAGATGCAGAGTGAATTTGCTGGACCCAGAAGCCAAGAGAAAAGGGTCACTAGAACTTTCAGCCACTGAAGCCAGTAACAGATGAGTGATATAAACAAATCAAGGGAGGCCCACAAAGACAAGCATCTTCTCCTCCTCCATGCCAGGATATTACATATGTGATATGTATCTTAAGGTTTTAGATCACCCTCCAGAAGAGGGAAATGGACTGGAAGAATCTCAAGTTTACTTGAGTGTTGTCAGACAAAAGACACTGAGTTTCAAACTAGACGTCATCGTGGCATGTAGTCAGTGAAAAATCAAATTCAGTATACCTTTGTGAGACTTCATATGAACAAATTCACAAATCTATTTCAAAAATCCTTTGTCAAGCCACATGTTCTGATTTCTTGGCCTGAAAATGTTATCATCATATTTATATCAAGCTATTCTATCTCATATTTTCTTAGAATTGTTCTCCAGATAGTCTAGGTCATGTAACTTTCAGCCCTCCAACTGATTTAAGAACATGTCCCCTCTTCTCTGGTATACTTTCTATACCTCTGGATGTATGGAAGGTACACAATGAACGAATAAATGAATGGTATACTAAAATGTGCATGAGGTCTCAATTCTAATAAATTAGTTGCAGAGGAAGCATAATAATAAATAAAACAAGAAGAAAAATAGAATCGGGTGGCCCTTAACTTAGGAATTTGTACAATAATTAAGATAAGTGAAGAGAAAGAAATCTTGTTAAAACAACTATCTTTTAAAAGTATCACTTGTCTCTTTTTTTCCTGCTATAAGCACTAGAATCTTGATAATGATAGCTAAGGAATACAAATCTACATCTTGATCTAGAGGATTATTTACATTGGAAATAAAAATTTTAGGATTAGTAGAAAGTGATTGAATATCCACCAGTGGGAAAAAGTATATATACATTTTGTCATAGAATATCGTCTCTTTTTTTGGTTCAATTCCTCCTTGTCATTTTGTTTCTAAACTTCATGAGGCAGAGACTGCTGTCTAACTACTAAATTTCTTAGGCTCCTAGCCAGACTACTAAATCCCTTACAGTTAGGTTTGGCCGAGTGTCTAATTTCTAGTGGATGAAATGTGATTGAAAGTGATTCCACGCCTGGTTCCCTTCCATGCCTGGTTCATAGAAGACTTCCATATGTAATAATATTCAATAAGCTTTCCCTATCTGGTTCAATTTAAGTGAATATGGAAGTCACATGTTGAAGATGGCAAAATTACAAAGCATAATGAGCTTGGGGTCTGCATTGCCACTTGGAGAAGAGTTGCCCACCAACAAGAAATCCCCATTTAGGATGCTAAGTAAATGAGAAATAAACTATTACATTAACACACTGAAACTTCAGGGATTTCTTATTTCAGTAGCAGTAACTAATGTACTTATGATTTCATACGGTGATCTACAAATATTATACTGTGAGATGTAAACTTTCGATAATAAAAAAATTGGTGAAAACTCTTAGGTGAATAGGTTCTTAAATTATTCAAGCAGAAATACACAAAATTACTTAAATCATTCGAGTAATAATACAATCATTACTTTATATTAAGGATATACTATATTCGAGGCATGATAATTTTGCATTTATCATCTAATTTAATACTCATTTATAGTTCTTTATTTAGGCTACTAAGATTACCCATAATAAACTCATGGGGGTTAAGTTACTAGACCAAGATCACACTGCTGGGAAGTGGCAGTGACAAGATTCAAACCCAGATTTGTGATTCTAAACCTTAATCTCTGGAACTCAATGGTATGTCCTTCATCTCTCTTTTGCTTACTTTCTAGTCCAGTGTGGTCTGTGGTAGGGTCTTTTATGTCAGAACCTTCCTACTTTTTGCATGGTTTTCAGTTTCCATCAGTGATTATGCCATTTTGTGTACAGGATTTAAATACGTATATAATTTTTTAATTTTTCAATTACTGTTGGCATACAATATTATATTAGTTTCAGGCATGCAACGTAGTGATTAGGAACTTATATAACTTATGAAGCAATCACCCTGAAAAATCTAGTACCCGTCTGATACTATACATAGTTATTACAATATTATTGACTATATTCCCTATGCTATATTTTACATCTCTATGACTATTTTGTAACTACCAATTTGTACTTCTTAATCCCTTCCCCTTTTTTACCCACTCCCCAAACCCTCCTCTCATCTGGCAACCATCAAAATGTTCTCTGAATCTATGAGTTTGTTTCTGTTTTGTTTGTTTATTTTGTTCTTTGAATTCCACACATAAGTGAAATCATATGGCATTTGCTTTCTCTGACTAACTCTACTCATCGCAATACCCTCTAGGTCTATTCATGTTGTTATAGATGGCAAGATTTCATTCCTTTTTATAGCTGAAGAATATTTCATTCCATATATGTACCACCTCTTATTTTTCTATTCATCCATTGATGGCCACTAGGTTGCCTCTATATCTTGGCTATTGTAAATAATGCTGCAATAAATATATGGATTCACATGTCCCCTCAAAGTAGTTCTTGGGGTTTCTTCGGATAAATACTCAGAAGTGGGATCACTGGGTCCTTCTTTGTCTCTTGTTATAACCTTTGTTTTAAAGTCTCTTTTGTCTGGTATAAGTATTTCCAACCCAGCTTTTTTTTGGTTTCAATTTTCATGAAATATCTTTTTTTATCCTTTTACTTTCAGTCTGTGTGTCTTTTGATCTGAAGTTGGTCTCTTGTAGGCAGCATATGAAGGAGTCTTATTTTCTTATCCATTCAGCCACCCTATATTTTGATTGCTACATTTAATCCATTTACATTTAAAGTAATTGTTGCTATATGTAGTTATTACCATTTTATTATTCTTTTTTTTTTATCATGTTGTCCTTCTTCTTAAAGAAGTCTTTCTAACATTTCTTGTAATATTGGTTTTGTGTTGATTAACTCCTTTAGCTTTTTTCATATCTGGGAAGCTCTTCATATGTCCTTCTAAATGGTAGCTTTGCTATATAGAGTAATCTCAGTTATAGGTCCTTGCTTTTCATCGTTTTGAATATTTCATGCCAATCCCTTCTAGCTTGCAAAGTTTCTGCTGAAAAATCAGCTGATATTCTTATGGGAACTCCCTTATAGGTAGCTAACTACTCTTCTCTTGCTGTTTTTAATATTTTCTCTTTGTCTTTAACCTTTAGCATTTTAATTATGGTGTGTCTTGGTGTGGGCCTGTTTGGGTTCATCTTGTTTGGGACTCTCTACACTTCCTGGGCTTGAATGTCTATTTCCTTTGCCAAGTTAGGAAAAGTTTCTGTCATTCTTTCTTCAAATAGGTTTTCAATTCATTGCTCTCTCTCTCTTCTCATTCTGATGTGAATGTTGGTACACTTGATGTTGTCCCAGAGGCCCCTTAAACCAGAAGTCTCCAACCCCAGGGCTACGGACCAATATTGTTCAGTGACCTATTAAGGATCTGGCCACACAGAAGGAGGTGAGCAGCGGGTAACTGAGCAAAGCTTCATCTATATTTAAAGCTGCTCCCCAGCACTACCTTCACCAGTCAGATCCACCTCAGATCATCTGGCATTAGATTCTCATAGGAGCACTGGTCCCTGATGTCAAAAGGTTGGGAACTATTGCCTTAAACTACCCTCATTTTTTAGATTCTTTTTTCTTGCTATTCTGATTGGGTGTTTTTCGCTACTTTATCTTCTACGTTGCTTATTCAGTCCTCTACTTCATCAAATCTACTGTTGATTCCCTCTACTGTATTCTTCATTTCAGTTATTGTATTCTTTATTTCCGATTTTTTTTATGGCTTCTATCTCCATTTTTATGTTTTTTTTTATCTCTTTGTTAAAGTCTTCACTGACTTCATCTACTCTTCCCTTAAGCTTATTGGGCATCTTTATAACCAGTGGTTTGAACTCTGCATCAGGTAGATTGCTTGTCTCCATTTTGTTTAGTTCTTTTTCTGGAGCTTTGTTCTGTTCTTTCATGTGGGGCATGTTTCTTTGTCTCCCCATTTTGGCTGCCTCCATGTGTTTGTTTCTATGTATTAGGTAGGGTTGCTATGTCTACTAGTCTTAGTAGAATGGCCTTACATAGTAAGTTTCTTGTGGGGACCAGTAGCACAGTCTCACTGGTCACCTGGGTTGGGTGTTCCAGGTGTGTAACTTGTATGGGTTGTATTTACCTTTCTGTTGAGGTTGAGCTTTGATTGTTGTTTGCACATCAGTGGGAGGGATTGACTCTCAGGCTGACTGGTGTGAGATCTGGCTGGTAACTACAGCAGAGTTGCTGTTGTGCAGGGACTGAACTTATGGAGCAGGATTTGCTTTAGCAGGGCTCTGGAGCCTGCCCAGCCTGACCTTTGTGTGTATTGTTCTTGAATGCAGCCCTGTGTGGTGTTCTGACTTGGTCTGAAGTCGGCTACTGTGTGTACCGACCCACGACTTCCTGAGAGACTTTGGCCAACCAAGTTCAGCCAAAGTCTGTGCCCTGCCCAGGGCCACCTTGCATGAACCACCAAGCAGTCTGTAGATGGTCACCACCCATGCTGGGTTTGGAGGTGCCTCAAGAGGCCAAGCCATGAACTGAGGCTGGCTGCTGATCATGATAAACTTGAGGCTACTCAACAAGAGGTGTGGGGCATGCCGAGGCCAGATGTTGCTTGTTTGGGGTTTCGTGAATCTTTGAGAGATTTTAGAAAAGTTCACAGTATTGCTCAAGACAGGCCATTTGTATGGAAAAGCGTTTTGGGTGGGCCCACAAGTTGAGTGGGGCAGATCTCAGGCCATTTATATATATGTTTAAGAGGTTTAAACTCTCAAAGATTCCCTAAAAATACCTTTTACAAGTTATGTATCCTCCCAGGATTTATTATATTTGCTAGTCAATAATGAGGGCCTTTGGTTTTCTGACCAACAGATGAGAAAGGTGATTTTTTCTTGGTTTGTTTATTGGTTTTGTTTTTGTCTTTTTAGGAGAGAAACTTCATGATTGGAATTCAAACTGAAAGTGAATCCCCACATTGGGCAAAACATTATCACAATCTTCCCTGGAAATGTCTCTGTCTATAGCGTTCAGGGATATTACTATAAATAGTTTTATACCCCATGTTGTGAAACTGTTCCAGTTATCTGCTGCTATAGATGACAACCCAAACAACTGATAACTTTAAAAAATAACTTATTCTTATCACTACTAAATCTGTGTTTGCTGGGCTCAGCTGGGTGATTCTAATTTGGGGTCTCTCATGCAGTTGAAGTTATATTTTGGCTGGGGCTGTAGTCATCTCAGGACTCTATTGGATGTCCAGGAGGTTTTCTCTCATATCTGGTGCCTAGGTTTAGATGGCTTCACTACCCGAGGGCACATCAATCTCATGGCCCCTCCATGTGGCTAGCTTGAGCTTCATTACAACATAAAAATATCAGGGTAGTAAGAGTTCTTATATGGTAGCTTTTTTTCTTTAGAGTGAATGTTCTAAGAGGCCAAGGTGCAAGCCGTAAGCCTTCTTGACCTCACCTTGAAAGCCATGGAGCATCACTTTCACAGCATCCTATTGATTCTGTGAGAACCAATGGAATTCAGGAGAAGGGACTATACATAGGCATGAGTACTGAGAGGCATTGTTCATTGGGAGACTATTTTTGGAGAATAGGTACCACAGAGGTTAAACATAACTGTGTTCCCTTCAGGAAGACCCAGCTGAAGGAAAAGACAACAAGGATGTGGCTAAGATTTCTAATGCTAACAGAAATAGCTTTTCAAGTTCTCTTCCATCCTTTGGCTGGTTCCCAGAAGATATTCAAGTTTTCCTGCTTCAATTATTGCTGCTTTCTGCTATCTGGTAACCTTAATTAGCAATTGCTTCTGCTGCTCTTATCTCAGCATATGACATTGTCATATTGCTGAGGGTTGACCTTATTATTGCAATGATGTGAGACTTACTGCTTCTCTCTAAGGTGTGATTAGACCCCTCATTTACTTGGGAGAGTCCATCAGCATCTGTTACAAATTTTTTATTAGCCTCCCAAAAGTGTAATTTAGTTTTCTCAAAATCTTATAGATCTTTCCATCACTTTATTTTGGTCAAGTTCCTCTAGGTCAAGAGAATTTGAGTGGCATCACTCAGAGACACACCCTAAATTATCAATCTACTTTCCACCATGAACCAGTGACCTTCTCTTTCCTGAGATTTCTATATTGGTTGTATATTCCCTTTACTGCTTAACCCAAAAGCTCTTTGATCAGAGGTGTTATGTGACAGAATTATTGGGGAGTAAAAAAGTCAGCAAATATACAACTTTCATGATCCTAACTCATCGTTCTACAATGTTGGATATTTTAGCTGTCTAAACTGAGATTGCTGATTTCAAACTACATAAGAATGAAGGCATGGAGATAAACAGATAAAGATTAAAATGTCAGCTTTATTACTAAATGTCAGCTTTGTTACTGATTCTCAGCTCTAACTTTAGATCCATGGCCAAAGAGATTGCTAACAATCTCACGCCTCACCTTCCCCAGAGGTTAAACTTCCCCCAGAAGAAATGTGCCTGCTAACGGTATCGCATCATGAAAAACAAACGAGAATATGAGAGTTACATGGCCAGGCTGACTCCTCAAGAAATCCTAGAAGAGGCAAGCCCAGCCAGGCCAACATGTCTTTCAAAACTTAGACAAGTCATATCTCTCAGGAGGTAGAAAAAGTGAGGGGTGGGGAAGAGACTTTTGTTGCCTATTCACCTCTCCATGGGAAACATGAGAATAGGGGAATGTGTGTTTTTCCTTATTGCGTACTGGGACAACTCTCCCCCCACCACCCTCCCCCCAGGGATGTTGGGGAGGAAGCACAGAGCACTCTGACATTCTCAACATTCATGCCTATCATTGCAAGGAGGGCTGCTGGTGACCTGCAGTGGCATGCCAGAGTTCCTGAAATACGCGCATATGTAAGTATCCTCGCCCACCTCAACTTTCTTCATACTGTTTCAAAAATACCATTGTAATTACCAAACGAAATCACATCTGCATAAATGAAGTAGGAAGTAAGGATAACTACAACTTGGAATTTAGAGAATTGATCTAGAGCCTGATTATACTCCAACTATGACCTAGTAATTCCACAATTTTTTTGCTGGAATGTTTCATTTCAAGGGCTATTTGTCATTGTGCAATACCAACAAAGCAGGAATAAATATCATAGGTTTTATATACTGATATATGTGTGTGTGGCTGTGTATATAAATTGCCTGCTCATGATAGAATATACATCTGTAAATGTGATGTCTGACTTCCTAAAATAAATAATTCCTTGGTTTCGGCTGTAAGTTTTGAAACTGGAGGTTTGGACCCCTTATTTTGCCTTTGAGCTACCTCTCGTGTGTAATTTACACATTAAACATGTATGTGTCCTTCTTTATAGCTCTATAGATGTCACATCTACGTAATATATGTGCTGAATAGACAAAGCTTATTTTCCCTTTGAATTAAAATTTCAGATATACTAATTCATCTTTAGAAGCAAGAACACTGATCAAAAGATGCAATGATATTATTAACACTGAGTGATGAAAAGCCTGTTTTAAGTATGGTGAGCAATAAGTTCTAGTGGTGGGCATGGGGAATTATGCAATGAGCTTTACAACTCCACCACAGCACTGTCCGACAAGCAGCCAGATCCTGCCCTGGGTCCCCTGTAGTTACCCAACAATCCAAGAATGTTGTGCAAATTAGTTTCTAAGAAACATTATTTTAAGATCATGTGAGCAGATAAGGAGCAAAACAGAAGCTCTTTACCATTCCATTGCACTTTATCTTTAATAAATACTTACATAGTGCATATCAGGAATTGTTCTAGGTACTTAACAAACATTCTCACAGCAAAACTGCAAGTGAAAAACTCCAACTAGCCTTGTTTTTGAGGGGGGAAATGGAGGCATAGAGAAGTTAAATAGGTTGCCTAAGGTTGGCCCACTGAGACTTGAGCCCAGGTAAGACTGGTGCTAAAGCCCATGCACTTAGTTACTCCACCTTGCTCCATTCAGCCTCAGCACATGGCACCTGGTAATTATCCTTCTGCTCATCTAACCTAAAGCAAATAATTTCACATTGCTGGGCCTTAAAGCCACCTTCTTTAAAACATGACAGATTTATAGTTATTCTTTACTAAACATCCTAATAGTAGGGTGAGAACAAACAAAATGGACTATGAATTCCCCATAGTTTTTATTTACCCTGATTCCAGGTATAGAATTTTAAATGTCTGTGAGGGGTTTTTTTTCCTTTTTCAGTATTTTTAAGATAGATTTATCACTTGTTGAAAGTTTCTAAACAAATGTCTGGCTTTGTTATGTTATTCCAATTGTAGCACATACATACGATTTGAGGCAAATTGAACGAGTTGATGGATGTAACAAGTCGATGGATGTAACGAAAAGGCTTTGATAAAGAAAGTTTCCAAACTTGAAGCTCTAACTCCCCAAGCTATTATTTAGCCTCACGAATTGCTTCCTCCATGTTCTATCAGATGCCTTCTTAGTCTTCTAGCTCCTGAAATAAATCCATTTTTGTTGCATTCCCATGTCCAGACCTTAAACTCTGGCCACAGTCATTAACACTAATTGGTAGGCTCAGCAGAGATGTTGAGGGCTGAATGAGCACTAGGCACAAAAGTAGGTTCTTGCCTTAGAACTGTGTGAATGAAAAGGGTGGGAAAGGTCAGCTTGCTGCTGCCTTCATTGAATCTGCTTCAGAAGAAAGGACTTTAGTCTGGCGTACCTCCCAGCAACATAATTTAGAAGAAATCCCACTAGGCAAAATTGTATCTTTGGATTTTATCAGATTTTATATATATCCTGGTTATAGAGAAACACACAAAAAAGAAACCAATCCTTTCCACACTCTCTGGGCCAAAATGAGATTGTGTTTACTCAGTGACTTTAACTCCTGTAAACTTATCCTGAGTGGCTTTGCTCTGCTTGGAGCTTCCATTATTGCTGAACCCAGCCAGTGACTCACTTCAGGATGCTAGGGAGGTCCAGTGGTCATGGCTCTAAGGGCATTCTGTACTCACAGTGCCAAAGAAATAAAGACAGGGCAGGAGCAGGACTCTACATTTTAATAAACAGAGGAGAGGCTCTTGACTGCTGCAATGAGAAAAACATTTACACAACTTTCCTTTTGTTGTGGCAGTGAAATTATGCAATGGATAGGTTTTTATTAGAGTAGAAAGATAGGAAAAATTTCCATGGAGAAATTTGTGCTCAGGTTTTGGCCAGCAGTAATGTTTAGTGTAGATTTAGGTGGAAACAGAAAAGTAAATACCTAATGGATTACAAGACTATGCCTTTAGCTGGTGATCATCAACTTCAAAATCTGGATAATTTCTGAAAATTTCTGAATTAAAACCACAAATCATTTCTCCATCTGTCCAGAAGAGAGCTAGGTGTAAGAAGTTTGATAATATGTGGCCCATGGCACAATACTTTAATATATAGTCCAAAGCCTTTCATCAAATGACCTGATCAAGTGACTGAATTGAGAACAGGGTTATTCAACTCAATCATAATATTGAGTACACAGAAAACACTCTGAAGATATACCTCTATCAGTAATCAAGAAGTCACCAGTTCATGATTGTTTTATTTTTTTATTTTATTTTTTTAACTAAGCTCATCAAATACTTGCAACAAACATGATTTAAAGACTCATTAGGTGTTGAAGCAAACTTGAATAGGACCATAAACTCAATGAACATTCATGAACAATTTTTAACAATAAAAATGGAATTCTCCAGGGGTAATGATACAGATGATGTATTATAAAATTGTGTGTCTGAAACTTATATAATGTTATTAACCAATGTTACCCCAGTAAATTTAATTTAAAAAATTATCAAATCTTTTCTAAATCTAGACTCCCCTTTTCCTTTGTAATTTATTTGGCTGATCATTCTTTATGCTTGGGTGGATTTATCAGCTTCTTCCCTACCCAGACTCCCTCCATCTGCACAATGACTGAGAAACTCAAGAAAGAAGAGTTGTATCTTGCTTTATACTCCTATAATCCTGGCATGTTGACTCACTGCTGCTGCTGAAAATAGAAAATCTCAGGCAAACTAAGATCTGTGAAGAATGTCACAAGTTTGGGATTCTTCTAAAATATGTTTTATATTTTGTAACATGTAATACGGAAATCATTGTAGTATATACCTTTTAATTGACTTTTATGCATGTATATAAAGTGTGACATAATTAGCAATACAAGAAATATATTTCTTTACTCTAGTTCCTTTAGTTCCTGGATACAAAGTTTACATAAATGTAGCATAAAGGAATTTTCTGAAGTGTTGGCAGCTAAGCATTTAGACCAGTATATATATTTTTTTGCCTCCAAAACTTCCTTTTCATGCAAGAATTTTATAGATCTCATGGACGTTGCCAGAACCTTTATTCAGCAAACTGATATTAGAACCCCAATAAATTAAAGAAAAGGGAGACATGTTTTCTAAAGCCATTCAGTGAGATCAACATCCTAAAACATTGTTGATTGTAGCAGATGTGCTTTACCTGTCAAAATGATAAAATCTAGAAAGCTTTTACTTCTCCTGAAGATTACAACAATTTGGCTTTCAGACATATAATGGAGAATGTATTTTACTAGAAGAACAAAAAAAGAGTATTAGCCTAGTGAGTGCTGGCACATTTTTTGAAGTATACTAGCAGTGCTTTCCTTTTCTGGAAAAAGCACATCCCTTGCTGCTGCCATCTTGGTGGAACTCATGCTCTTGGAGCCCTGCTGTAACAACTTTTTAACAGTTGTCTAAGACTCCTTACTCCTCCAGACAAATGAGCAAGAGTCCAGGTCATCTGACTTCAGTTGTGGGATGGCAAGTCCCACGAATACTTCATCCTTTTCCTAGAAGAGTGCAACAAGAATAACCACAATAAAGGGAGTAGGTGATCCAAGGGCCAGTAAGCAAGATTCACTTCTCAGAAGCATTCTACCCCACTGAACTTTCTGAGAATGGCATCGTCGTCCAGCCCAGTGCAAGCTCCCTGAGCATATGCACAGCATTGATTCCAGGTTATTACAGGCAGAAGGCTGACTCAGAGTGAGGGTCCCAGAGTACCAAGAGGACATCTGGATCCAGATCGGTGCTGGTCAATAGAAAAGATCTAGGTCAGTATTGGTTAATAGAAATTGGTTAATAGAGAGAGCCACATCAGTAACTTAAAATTTTCTAGTAATCACTTTAAAAAGGTAAAAAAGAAACAGATAAAATTAAAAATTTTATTGAGGTAAAATTGATAAATAACGTTGTATAAAGTTCAGGTGTACAACATTATACTTCAATACTAGTATCTATTACAAAGTGATCACCATTGTAATTCTAATTACCATCCATCTCTATACAATTGATCCCCTTCACCCATTTTGCCCTCCCCTCAATCCTCTTCTCATCTGGTAACCACCAGTCTGTTCTCTGTATCTAATAGTTTGTTTCTGTTTAGTTTCTTTGTTTTCTTTCTTTCTTTTTTTTTTTTAAGATTCCACATAGAAGTGAAATCATACGGTATTTGCCTTTTTTTGTTTGACTTATTTCACTTAGCATAAAACCCTCAAGATCCAAATAGCTGAGTAATATTCCATTGTATATATCCACATATTTATCCACTTAGGCTATTTCCATTGGCTATTGTGAATAATGCTTCAGTGAACATGGGCATGCATATATCTTTACAGATAAATGTTTTTAAATTTGTGGGGTAGATATGCAGAAGTGGAATTGCTGAGTCATATGGTAATTCTATTCTTAATTTTTTGAGGAATATTCATACTGTTTTCTATAGTGGCTGTACCAATTTACATTCACCAATATGTAGGAGGGTTCCCTTTTCTCTACATCCTCTCCAACACTTATTTCTTGTTGTTGTTGTTGTTGTTGTTTTTGATAATAGCCATCCTATCGATATGTCACTGTGGTTCAACTTGTGTTTTCCTGATGATTAGTGATATCAAACATGTTTTCATGTGCCTGTTGGCGATCTGTATGTCTGCTTTGAAAAAATATATATTCAGATCTTCTGTCCATTTTTTAATTGGGTCATTTGTTTTTTGTTGTTGAGTTATGTGCATTCTTTATATATTTTGGATATTAACTATTTTCAGATATCTGATTTGCTAATATCTTCTTCAATTCTGTAGGTTGCCTTTTCATTTTGTTAATGGTTATCTTTATTGTCCAGAAGCTTTTTAGTTTGATGTAGTCTCACTTATGTTTCCTTTTGTTTCCTTTGCCTTTGTAGTCATATTAAAAAAAAACATTGCTAAGACTGATGTCAAGGAGTTTGCTGCCTATATTTCCTTTGGGGAATTTTATGGTTTCAGGTCTTACTTCAAGTTTTTAATCTACCAAATGTTAATTTTGTATATGGTATAAGATAGTGGTCTAGTTTTATTATTTTGCATGTGGCTCTCCAGTTGTCCTAACACCATTTATTGAAGAAACTGTCTTTTCCCATTGTATGTCCCTGGCTCCTTTCTTATAAATTAATTGCCCATTTTTGTGTGAGTTCATTTCTAGGTTCTCTATTCTGTTCCATTGATCAGTTATACTGTCTTGACTATTGTAATTTTCTGGTACAGTTTGAAGTCAGGAAGCTTAATACCTCCAGCTTTGTTCTTTTTTTCAAGATTGCTTTGTTTATTCAGGGTCTTTTATGGTTCAATACAAATTTTGAAATTATTTGTTCTAGTTCTATGAAAAATGCCATTGGTATTTTGGTATTACATTGAATCTATAGATTGCTATGGGTAGTATGGGTATATTAACAATATTAATTCTTCTAATCCATTTATTTGTATCTTCTTCAATTTCTTTTATTAATGTCTTATAGTTTTCATAGTCAATAACATTATAATAACTATATATAGTGCCAAGTGGGTACTAGACTAATTGAAGGGATCACTTCTTAAATTATATAAATGTCTAACCACTATGCTGTACACCTGAAACTAATATAAAATAATAGTGCATTTTAACTCTAATGGAAAAAAAAGTTTTATGGTTTTTAGTGTACAGGTCTTTTACCTCCTAGGTTAAATTTATTTCTAGATATTTTTTTTTTTGGATGCAATTTTAAAAGGGATTGTTTTCTTAACTTCTCTTTCTGATAGTTCATTATTAGCATATAGAAACATCACAGATTTCTGTATAGTGATGTTGTATCCTGCAACTTTACTCAATTAATTTATTCTAACATACTTTTGGTAGTGCTTTAGAATTTTCTATATATGCTATCATAAATAATGGTGATTTTACTTCTTCCTCTCCAATTTAGATGGGTTTTATTTCTTTTTTTCTAGCCTAATTGCTGTGACTAAGACTTCTAATACTATGTGGAATAAATGTAGTGAGAGAGTGGGCACCCTTGTTCCTACTTTAAAAGAAAGCTTTTAGATTGTCACCAGTAAGCATGATGTTAGCTGCAAATTTGTCATATATGGCTTTTATTATGTAAAAGTTCGTCCACACTGTGCACACTTTTTTGTGAGTTCTCATCATAAATGGATGTTAGATTTTGCCAAATGCTTTTTCTGCATCTATAGAAATGATAAAATGATTTAAATCCTTCATTGTATTGATGTAGTGTATCATATTCATTGATTTTTGCATGTTGAATCATTCTTGTGTCCCTGTAATAAACCCCACTTAATCATGATGTGATTCTTCTAAGAATTGTTGAATTCAGTTTATTAATATCTGTTGAGAATTTTTGCATCTATGTTCATCATGAATATTGACCTATAACTAACTTTGTTACTTTGTTTCTTTGTTTGTTTGTTTGTTTGTTTCTTTCTTTCTTTCTTTAGTGCATGTGATATACTTTTCTGATTTTAGTATCAGGATAATGCTGGCCTCATAAAATGAGTTTGGAAGTATTTCCTCCTCTTCAATTTTTTGGAAAAGTTTGAGAAGGAAAGGTATTAAATCTTTGAATGTTTGGTAGAATTTACCAGTGAAGCTGTCTGTTCCTAAACTTTTGTTTGCTGTTTTTTTTAAATTATTATTATTATTACTTATTCAATCTTCTTACTAGTAATCGGTCTATTCAGATTTCCTACTACTCCATTGTTCAATCTTGGAAGATTGTATATTTTTAGAAATTTATCCTAGGTTGTCCAATTTGTTGGCATATGGTTGTTTATAGTAGTCTCTTATGATTTTTTGTATTTCTGTGTTATCATTTATCACTTCTCTTTTATTTTTTCTCTTATTTATTTAACCTCTCATTTTTTAAATGTCTATTTTATTTATTTCTGCTCTGATATTTATAATAATAAATTATTATACTCTACTCACTTTGGGTTTTGTTTGTTCTTCTTTTTTCTAGTTCCTTTAGGTGTAATTTTAGAATGTTATAACTGCTTTTGTTACATCCTATAGATTTTTAAATATTGTATTTCCATTTTTGTTTATCCTTTTTAATTTTATTTTATTTCATGTTTATTTAATGTGTTTTTTGGCCTAACACATGAACTATCCTGGAGAATGTTCCATGAGCACTTGAGAAGAAAGTGTATTGTGCTGCTTTGGGATGAAATGTTCTGTATATATCTGTATATATTTATTAATCCTTCTGGTCTTATATGTCCCTTATTTCCTTATTGATTTTCTATCTGGATGATTTATTGACTAATGTAAGTGGAGTATTAAACTCTGCTACTATTTTTGCTTTGCTGTAGATTTCTCCTTTTGGGTCTGTAAATATCCACTTTATATATTTAGGCATTGCTATACTGGGTGCATACATATTTACAAACATTATATTTTCCTGTTGGATTGACCTCTTTGTCATTATGTAATGCCCATCTTAGTCTTTTATTATAGTTTTTGTTTTAAAAGTCTATTTTGTCAGATATAAGTATAGCTACTCCAGATTTCTTTTGGTTTCCATTTGCGTAGCACATCTTTTTCCATCGCTTCTCTTTCAGTTTGTGTGTGTCCTAATCTCTGAAGGAGTCTCTCATAGGTAGCATATATATGGGTTGCATTTTTTTTTAAATCTATTCAGCTACTCTGTCTTTTGATTGGAGAATTTATCACATTTATATTTAAGTAACTGTAGATAGGTATGTACTTATTGCCATTTTGTTAATTGATTTCTGGCTGTTTTGTAGTTCCTTTCTGTTTCTTCATTCTCTTACTCTCTTTTCTTGTGGTTTGATGACTCTCTTTAGTGTTATATTTAGTCCATTTTCATTATCTTTTGTGTAATTACTGTAGGTTTTTGCTTTGTGGTTACCATGAGGCTTACTCAAACACACACACACACACACACACACACACACACACACACACACACACATTTTAAGTTAAGTTTGAACATGTTTTAAAACTCTACAACTTTACTTTCCCACCCCCAGATTTCATGTTTTTGGTGTCACATTTTATATCTTTCTAGTCTGTTTATCCCTTTATCATTATAGTTACTATCATTATAGTTACTACTTTTGTCTTTTAACCTTCATTTTAGCTTAAAATTAATTTTAATAATAGATCTTACTTAATATACTCATAATAACCAATAGAATTTATTTAAATTTTACCAATTGTCCCACTAATGAAATATTCTGGTCCAAAATCCAGTCCAGAGTCCTCTACTCTGAAACCGTTTCATATCCTTTGACTTTCTTGACCTTGACATTTCTGAGGAGTCCTGCCTATAATTTTGCAAATATTGCTTAATTTAGGTTTATATAATATTTTCTCATATTAAATTTAGGTTATGTATTTTGAGCCAAAGTGCTACAGAAGTGATGCAGTGTCTTTCTTGGTGCTTCATATCAGAGCTGCATGATGTCAATTTGCCCCATTACTATTAATTTTAACTTTAATCACTTGATTCAGGTGATATCTGTCAGATTTCTTCCCTGTAACATTACTAAATAACTAACTTGAAGAGAGATACTTTGAGACTATGCAAGCAAAAGGTTTATTATACATTTCCCCTCTAATTTTAGCATCTATTGATGATTCTTGCCTGAAACAATTATTATTGAAGTGTTTGTCAAATGGTAATTTTTCTGTTTTCACCATTCCTTCCCCATTTATTGGTTGGAATTCCACTGAAGAGGAGAACTTTCTTTTCTTCTTTCTTTATCTGTTTATATTATTATACACTCAGATTTTTATTTTATTCAATGGGTTATATAAATTCATTATGAAGATATTTATTTTGTTGCTCAAATTATTCCTGATTGGCCATTTGGAACCCCTTAATGTTGGTTTCTGAGTTCCTTCAAGGTGCCCTCATCCTTTTTTGAGCACTTTCTTACTTTTTGGCATTACAAGATATCCCAGGCTCATCTTGTACTTTCCTTGCCCAGATGTGACATCAGCCATTAATAAGAAAACTTCGATTCCTTTTACCATTGAATAATATTTAGAAGATAACATCTGAACATTAGGTTTGTTCTCTGCCATTAGGTATTACTGTTGGCATTCAGTATTACTGTTGGCAGGCCCTCTCCATGAACAGAGCTAGGTGTATACATGCATACACATATGTTTCAATATCTATATTTAAATAAGTCTAAATGCATGAATTATTTGTAATGTATTACTTTTTTTATCTATTCTCCTATATGTAACCAATCTTCCATAAGCCATCACCATTTCTTTCCTTTCATGAATGCTTGCATCACTACACTTGGGCTCTGACATACTGTCAATATTGTTATGTAAACAGAATGCCTTCCTTATCCTGCTTAGACTCTGACACTTTGTGCCTGGCCACACTTAATCTCACCGCTTACCCGAAGGCCACAGCCTCATGGAGGGGAGAATATACCTAAACATAATCAGTTAGTGGAGAAAAAGAAGAAAGTGGATTTTAGATCGACTGCATGCTACAGTACCCACTGCCATTTTGATACTAGTAACCTGACGTTCCTTTGAGGAGCCATGCATCTTCTCAAACTATCCTTGTGATTTGAGTGGGTCTGGACCCTCCTTTGGCTTCCGTGAGTGCAGATTAACCATATTACAAACCCTTGACCTCTGTGTTTGGTTCAAGAATGGACACATGACCTAAGTCAGGTCAACAAGAGCTTTTTCTGAATTACTAAAAAGATTATATAGAATCTCTTTCTACTGGTGTTGCCAATCCCAGGCCTGCTGATAGTCATTTTGCCACCACATTTGAAAAAAAAGCAGATCTATGACTTGGAGAGAGAAAGATTCCATACATTATTGTTTAAGCATCTTGATCCAGTCATGCCTGAAACTAGTATACTCCTAGGCTTATCAGTTTTATGAGCCAATAAATTCTCCTTTTTGCTTCAAGCAATTTGAGATGAATTTCTTTCACCTGCAACAAAAAGAGTTCTGATACAGATTCACCTTAGATGGCTTTTATATTCTCCCAACAGCTAGGGAAGGCTTATGTATCATAATTCTTAGCTTAACCTAGTGAAATAAAGCTAAGACAACCTTAGACTTTAAGTGAGAACTCCATGGAAGAATCAAAGGGTCAATAATGATTTTTTAAAAATCTCTATGGACCCTAAAATATTTTTAAATGTGAAGCCATTGTTACTTAACTAGTCTATTTCCTAAGTGTAAAAAATAATGGCAAAGATACTAAAAATTTCAAATTACTCTACCCAAAGATCAAGCAAGAAATTAAGAGTACACATTTTAAAGCACCTTCAATCCCTCAAAAAGTACAGCTAAGGGTGTTTTTAAATCTGCTTTTCCTATGCTACACTTCTATTTATCATGTAGCCACAGCCAATAAAAAGTGCTGTTTCTAGACTCTTGAACATATGGCATATATCATTTTTAAAAAACAAACTCATACAAGAAAGAGACTTGGAAGGCCACATCTGGGCATTTTAAGAAAGCGCTTCCAGAAGGAAGTCAGAAGCCTCAGATGGACAAAATGGGCGTTTCTGTCCAAAGACAATGGTTTTTTTTAATGTTTATTTTAGTCATTCATTTGGCACTGGGGCTGAGGTCACTCTCCCAGTCATGCACTTCAGCGTCTTGCCTGGGGTTAGCAAAGAAAGGCGAGACAAAGAGAAGCTGAATTGCTGAATCGACAGGACTGAACTGGCAGCTGTGACAAGAGAAGTGTGACATGAAGCAGCTTTCCTCACAGCTGTACATCTCACACTGTCTCTTTAAATCTAAAAGTTAGAATCTGAGGAGTTTTTGCTCTTTTCTTCAAGATTACAGACTTTTCTTTTCCTTTGTCTCTGGTGATTTCTGGTTCCCAGTCTGTGTCAGCTCCACCCTTGGTTTGAGGTGGTGGTGGTGTGACCTAGTCCTGTGTCAGAACCAGACAGTTCCTGCTAAACTGCCACAGAGTTCCTGGTGGAAAAGACTTAACAGCTATAATCCTGTAATCTCTTCTTCAAACAATGACTCCATTTCACTTGAAGTAGTTGAAATGAATGGCTTTTGTCATTTGGAATCTGAACACATATGGATAAATTTTTAGTTAAAAAAAAATCAAACCATAAAAATGCCAACAATAGTCCCCGTTTTGAGGACACATGTGATTTCATCATATCAAACACATGTTAGAAAGCTGTGCTTATTCTTATTTCCTTATTCTGCCGAAGCCAACAAAGATAGCTGAGCTACTACTCTGCCTCCTGTTAATCAGATAAGGCAGGTATTATGGATTTGGGATATAGGTAGCATAGTTCTGACCACACAGCATTTTTAAAAGTGTGACAAACAGAAAGCCAATAAAGCTATATAAAATTGCTGGCCATTTATTTTTAATTATCATTAAAAGAATAACTTAAACAAATAAATTTAGACTTTTTTAAAGACAATATATCCAAATTTTCTTCCAGAGACTACAAACCCAAAGCCCAAATTCAGGGAAATTCACCCTCTCTTAGATAAAAGAGAAGCTTCATAACACAACTTTTTACTTGAGTTTAACACTTCTAGAGTGATCTGTCTAAGGAATAAATTATTTGGTACCCCAGTGAGACTTTTAGAAGATGGGAAACATAACTGGGTTCCTCTTCTCCATTAGTTCTTAAATAATCAGTCACCAGCCTAACGGACTCTACATCCTAAGTGAGTATGGTATTGGTTTGCTCCATCCACCACATCCCAATTTGTTCAAAGTCTTAATGTTTCTCACCTGGATGACTGCCAAATTCTCTTAACTAATTTCCTTGTCCCAGTCTCCTGCTTGCCATAAGAATATTTCTATTCTATAGTCTGTAGTGTCTCTCCTTGGCTTAACTTTTATCAAAGAATCCAAGTGGCCCCCATTGCAGAACACATACAGTCTTTTGGATCTGGCCCTATTAATTTCTCCTGCCTCAAATTCCTTACTATCCCCACTTGATGTTCCAAGATGCAGAATTGCTTGAGAGCTCTCTTACTCTCTGGTGAGCATTTCTCTCATTTGGGCTTTTGCATTTGCTGCTTCATTCCCCAGAAATGCACTCTGTGACTTTGAAGCTGGTTAAATAACTGCTGCTGGAACTTCAAAACTTAGCTCAGATGCCAGTGCCTCTCAGATATCGTTCCTGGATTGCCATCTGCTTCCAGGTAAGGAATCTTGCCTGTTCGCCTCCTGGATTTATCTTCATTGTAGCACTACTGCTACTATCATCATCATCATCATCATCATCATCATTTTTTCTTGTTTGTCTTGCACACTAGCCTGGGAAGGGCTCTTCCTTTCATTTTTTTTTTCCTATTACCTACCATGATTCTTGGCTTAAAGTTGGTGTTTGAATGCTGAATGAATAAAGGAATGATGTGGAACATAGAGAATTGGTTTTGGTTATATAAAATTTAGTCATTTGTGTTTGGTTATTTTTAATTGGCAATGGCAATGACCATCTCTAGGTCACTGTATTGATCTATTTACTTGGACATTTTTTATTATGTTTTTAGAAGCTTTGAAATATGTATTGAATCTCTGCTTCAGTCAACTGTAGCTGAATGAAATTATTCAACACAAAACAGTAAGGCAAACACATAAATTCACCATATGGAGCCAATAAAAGGTGTTAAAAACAGGAGTTACTGATAAAATGTGAGAAGGTTTTCAAACAGGGGCAATATTGTCAATTTAAATTACAGAGGCCTATTCACACTCACCAGTGAACAAAGTAACAAAGATTACAGATTTGTTTTGGGATATTTGGAAAATGGAAATAGTTCTTGTGCTCTCTGTACCTGTGAGTCATCATCTAGAGACAATTATTATCAAAATTTATACCTGACCACTCTCCACCCTGAAGTCTGGTTTTTGTACTATTTCCTAAATCCATTATCTATAGTGTGGGTTTCATGTCCTTGCTCATATATGTCCTCAATTTGGAATACAGTCATGTGCCACTTAAAAACAGGGACATGGTCTGAGAAATGTGTTATGTGATTTTGTCATTGTGGAAACATTATAGAGTGCACTTACACAAACCCGGACCTTGCAGTTAAGGAGGTCTGTTGGACCACATTTGAGCTGACTCGAGTCCTCATGATCAGACCCAGCGATAATACATTTTGTTGAAATGAATTGGATTATGAAAAAGGATATCTGCAGTCGGCCCTACTCGAGTAGTGTTGAAAATTTATAGAATTACCTTCATTTTACATTATGGTAATTTATATTACAAACATAAATACAACTTCTGGGGAGCAGAGTCTTCTACAGTAGGCCAGTCAAACCCCTGGGAAGATGATATAGCTGCTAACCTGAGCCAAGAAGGGCTCTGGTGTTATTTGGATTTGGTCTAAAACAGTCAGTCACCTCTGTTCACCTCATATGTCTTCCTCTTAGTACCGATCAATCTCCTGTTGAGTTTTGTGCTAGGCACAAAGGAGGATATAAGCCAAATGTAAGATGTTATCCTGCCTTCAAAAATCTTGCAAATGCTAGACTAACTCATTACATGCCCCAAGGAAATCATATATGATAATGTTGTTATATATTTAAGGGTAAACTCAAGCTACAACTCCATAGAAAATACGCAGAGAACAGTTGGGTCAGATGAGAGAAAGAAACGAGCCGGAGCAGATGACCCAAGGACACAGCCACCAGTGTATACATTTCCTATTGCTACTCTCTCTGCTGTGGCTCTTAGAGCTGGCTTAGATGGAGGCGAATAGTGTTCTGATATGCAACGTCTTGGAAATTCCTGCCCATGAGAAAAGTGAGGGAATAAGTTGTAGCTCAGGGAGTAACCAAGTTTAACAATCTCTTTCTTTAATTATTCATTCTTTCATTTAGTCACTGACTCGCTAGTCTCTTTAGTGTTTAGATGTTATGTTTGTTTGGGCAGAAAGGGAAGGAAAGAGTGACATCAATAATTAAAAATAAACTGTAGGGAGAGGCAGTAACGAGACACATTGTCCTTATAACGGCATTCTTAGAAAAACATGCCTGGGCTGTAGCTTCTGACTGAAGTCACTTACTTCAGAAGGTTTTTCCCCCTCCCTATTAACTCTGCCAGGATCTGATGTAAACCAGTCCACATTAGATTTTATGAGATTTCTTAAAAAAAAAAAAAAATCACCAAAAAACCTTTCTCTGTTCAATCAAAACTTTTCTAACATTTAATGCTGGATGAGGGAAAAGCCAACGACCCAATTAGCAACGTCATATTTTGGTAGAAATCGGAGATCTGCATCTGGTTTGAATTAATTTGGGGTGGTTAATAATTGTCATTTGACACTTATTTGTCAAAGCCAAGTCCCAGCAGTTACTAGTCTAAGTTTACATCAAATGTAGATAATACTAATACAGGGTAAAGCTTTAAGCTCTTATTATCCTCCAGTCATTTGCTGAGCAAGAAACTCTAATTGGTACTGCTGTTAATGTAAGTGAATGGCAGCCTTCAGCTACAGTCGAATTGGAACTGGTTGTGAATTAGTCACTCAAAGAGAATTGATTAAATTGGAGAATCACCAAAAATGATGAATGTATACCTTAAAACATTTTGTTTTAACTTAAAACATAAATTTATATTCATCTGCTAATCTTTTGATGTTTAGCCAATATTTTTTAGTATATGTCTGTTAAATGAAGTTCTGGGGTTTTTATTTGTTTGTTTTTTGTTTTGTTTGTTTGTTTTTCAAAAAAAAACCCACTCCTAATTAGTAGTCTGTAATTTCCACATTTAGTTTCTTTAAAAAGCAGCAGGAATTTCAATATACTTGGGATGTACCTTAAATGCAGAATTTGTCTAGCTTGTTACCCTAATCTTTTACAGTTATCTAATTCACACAATTACTTTTCAATGATTTGCCTTTTCTGAGATTTTTCAAAAGCAATCAACTTGATTTTTATCAGTTTGCATGCATTTTCATCTTTTTAATTGAATTAACTAATTATAACAAGTATAAGATGCATAAATAGGTTTGGGAATAAACATAATGACTTACAATCAAGAATTACAATTTAATTAGTGGGAGTAAAAGTATATGCATATATCGAGAGATTACTAGTCTCAAGCAGTCAATAATTCTGCATTTTTTTAAGAACATTAAAAATGGCAGTTATTTAACCTTTCTAAGCCTGAATTTCTTTATCTTTGAAATGAGGAAAATAGTCTCTACTTGCAAGATTGCTATTCGATCAAGTGGAATAATTTATGAAGAAACTGGCACATAGAAAGAGCTTAATAAAGAATACTTTAGAAGAAAATAAGAGCCAATGAATTTCTTCCTTTTGTTCACTATTCTAATTATAATAGAGCTTTTTTTTTTTTTTTCTCCTGATATGCCTTCTCTCCCTCATAGTTCAGCTTATTCCTAACTCCTACCTAATTCTTCATCTGGCTATTCTGTACAGATTTTTCTGTACAGATTATTCTGTACAGATTTTTCCTTTCTAATAACTTACCAGATATACCACACTTTTGGTAACTCAATTCAATTTTCCAAGAATTGCCGAGAATATGGAACTACTAAGTACTAAGCTCTCTTCCACTATTGGCCAGAGTATAAACTGGTATGATCACTTTGGAAAACTGTGTGACAATATCTGCTACACCTGAACAAACACATATCCTGTTACTCATCGATTCTACTCCAGGTATATACTTCCCCCCTCCAAATAGAAAATGCATGCACCAAAACACGTGTACAAGAATGCTCATAGCAGCATTATTTATAATAACCCCAAACTAGAAACCACCCAAATACTCATTGACAGAAATATAGATAAATTTTGATGTATTCATATAAGAAAATGCTATACAGTAACAAGAATTAATAAACTATTGCTACACATAGAAAGATAGATGAATTTCACAAATGTAATATTGAGTGAAAGAAGCCAGAAACAAAAGAATCGAAACTGTATGATTCCATTATATGAGGTATAAAAGCAGGTAAAATTAATCTGTGGTGATAGAAGTCAGAATAATTGTTACCTTTGGTAGTAATGACAAAAAGGAGAATTAAAAGAAGCCTTTGGGTTGCTATGGGGTTGATCCACATGATTGTAGTATAGGTGTTTTTAATTTGTAAAAGAATCATCAGCCTATTCACTTTTGATATTGTCCTCTTTTCTGTATATATGTTATATATCAATAAAAATCTTTACTAAAAGAGAAAAAGAATTTGCTTTTAAGGAGAAAAAAAGATGAGCACAAGTCAAAATGTGAGAAGTGTCATAAAAAGATTCTAAGTGAAATGCTGTAGAGTTAGAGAGGATATATCAGGATGGAAGAAATCATGGAAGGTAAATATTTTTAGTTTGCTTGGGAAGGACAAGGGTAAGGTTGGAGAGGGCAAGAGAAGGGCATTTCTGCAGGAAGGAAATAGCAGGCATAAAGTTATGTACTCCATTGAGCAGGAAATAGGGAGCCATTGAAGATTTTTGAGCAGGTTACACTTCTGCAAGATCAAGCAAATGGCAGTGGGAGGCAAATGCAGAAGCAGAGGAACTAAAACCCAGGCAATCAGTTAGAAGTCTGTCTCAAGTGGACTTTATGCACTTGAACTAAGTTGGAGGCCTATAGCATGGAAAAGAGAGGTTAAGTGCAGGTGTCAACATACAAAGGGACTTCATACAACTTGGAAACCAACTGAACATGAGACCAAGGGAAACAGAGCAGTCAAGAGAGAGAATGAGACAGGCTGTTCAGAAGTATAATGGTACATTTACTGTGAGACAACTTTAAACCATTAAATCTTTTTATTTCCCTATGTTCTATCTCAATTAAACTATATTTTCTGAGAGCAGAGTGTATGTCATAATTTCTTGCATTCCCAGCTCTTAACCTGATGCCTTGAACATAAAAGTATTTGTAAAGATATTTGTTTTTGATTGTTTTTATGATAGGTATAGCATGTGGCCAAGATTTTCCCTCAGTGCTTCCAGATAGACTAGGAGTTTGATTCTGCTTTAAGTTTTAGAGTTGCCAAGTTCAATAGTGCTCTGGCCCCACAAATTCATTGAGCAGGAAAGAATTCCAAAGATAATCCAAGAGTCATCACATGTCCAACCTCTTTGTGTTTAATCCCAAGAGACATCTGGATATAGGAGTCAGGATTGTTCCCCTACAAAGTTCTTCACTCAACTAACATGTATTTAAGTCTCTTCTATGTGTCAGACACTTTAAGGGAACCACAAGATTTACAGAACACTTCTTAAGTAAATTTATGGGGTTTCAAATTTTAGACATCAGTAACAAAGATATAGTTCAGTACCATTAATGACACTTGGTTGGCAGAGAGTATGCTTAAGTAACTAAGTCCCCAAGCCCCAAGGACAATTTAAATTTGTCCCACAATCATCTTGGTCCAATGTTTTATAAACATAATACTTAAGCTTTTTATTGTTTTCTAAATTAACTTTTTAAAATTAACTTTCTACATTAACTTCAGCACCTGGGCTGTTCATGAAGCCAGAAAATGACTTTCTGTGTTAGGTATTAGGTCTACAAAACAACTTTGAATTGTTTCCTAAATAATTACAGAAAAGTTGTGGTTTTTATTTTCTTAGGATCTTATGAGCTAGACCCGTGCTGCCTCAAAACATTCTGCACTGATGGAAATGTTCATTCTGAGCTGTCTGTATAATATCCACTAGCCACTGCTAAACACTTTAAAGGTAGCTGGGGTGACTAAGAAACTAAATTTTAATTTAATTATTTTAATTTAAATTTGAAATAGCTACATGTGACTAGTGACTACCATGTTGGACAATACAGCCCAGGGTGTAAGTAATTACCTCTCTCAGGAGTACTCAACCATCCTACCAACAACACAATTTAATGCTGAATAAATATTTGTGCAGAGAATGCTGAGCTTTTATGCTGCATATTTTATTGAAGATTCTCAGAAACTTGGTGGGGATAATAAGGAATAGAATAGTCAATTCGATTGGACTCCACCTAATACCTCCGGGCCACTTCCTAAGTACCAGACTGTGCTAGTGCGGAGGATACTTTCATGATAATGCTATTTGTTTGAGGGCAGCCCACAGACTAGCTGAAGGGAAACAAATAAGCAAGCAATGTCAGCTCAACGTAGGGAGGTAGTTGAGGGAACACAGGGGAAGGGCATTTCACCAAGGCTTCCTTGTCAATCCTCAACTGGGTCTTGAAGGCTCAGCTTTAGTAACTGGTAAGTGGTAGAGGTGAAAAAAGAAAGTTATTTATGGCAAAAGTTGAAGCACAATCAAAGACAGGACTGAGAAATACACATTTTGTTATAGCAAGGAAAAGTACAAGGCAAGCAGTGGCAGGAAAAGAGGCTGTGAAGATAGACGGGGGCCTACATCAAAGGAGCCAATTTATTCAGCAAGTATTAATTGCAAACCTACTATGTATCAGACACTATTTGAGACTAAATTCTGGGAACATCAAAGTGAACCCATGACTCATCCTCATAGAGTTAAATATCCAGAAACAGCCAACTATGAAACTTTGACAGGTACTAGGATAGATTAAAAACAAGATGCTTTGGGGACATACAAGAGGGGAACAAATCCAACACTGTTATCAGGAAATCCTTCCTCGAACATCTCCAACAGTTAACAAAGAATCAAAATCAAAAAGCAGATGTTGTAACTCTCATTTAAAAGAGTGGACAGTGTTCTCAAAGGCCAGATTGAGCAGTACAGAACAGAAGGGTACACCCAAAATGGCACTTCACTTAATTTTTCCTCAGATATAATATATGATGCATAAGAACTGCACAACTCATTAATTCTTCTGGGACTGTGGATGTTTCAATATCTCTGTAATAGACTGTGGAAAGAGAATAGGATCTGGCAACTCAAAGGTAATTGGGACCCTTGAAATGACGTTCCCTTTAGAAATTGTCTCTTTATTCCCCTTCCCACCTATCCCCCACCTCAAAGTACTCTAACTTATAATTATTTTTGAAAATTAAACCACTAGGTACTCTTTCATTTGCATGTTACTTCAACTAACATTCATTGAAGGCTCTTTTTGATTGAACTCCTAGAGAGAAGACCTCATATTTTTCATCTCTTTCTCCCCAAACATGGAATACAGCATACAAAGGGATTCAAATAATATTTGTTAAAAAATGAATGAATAAGTGAAATAATGCCAGGCAAGTGCTAGATGTTATAAATACGAGTTTAATGGGATGACTTCCATTGACGAGCCCATCACTTAACCAGAAAATCAGACACATACTTTCCACGTAATATCAAGTTGCATTTCCTAGAGTGTGCTCCATGGAACTCTGGTCTTGTGAGATTATCTAAGAAAAGGTAAGTCCATGCTCAAATAAGTGTGTGAAGAGTCACAAATAACATATCTCTTCTCTTCTATATTTGTATAAGGATATTATCACTCCAGAATATTAAAACCCCTGAGAAGTCTTGTGGTAAAGAAATGTATTTAGCTTACCATTTGCCAAACTAATTTGACCTGTTCTTTTTGCATAACATCTGTTAACATGCCACAGAGCTTATGTTCTAAAGAGCACGTTTTGGGTATTTCCGATAAAACGCGATAAATACTTTTCCTCCTCAGAGATATCATAAATATATTATGATGTTTTATGCTATTATGAATGCAATATACATTTAACATTCAAAATACAAATGGCGTTATTTACCATAGTAACAGACTAAAAAAAAAAAAACCCATATGGCCATCTCAATAAATGCAAATAAGCATTTGACAAAATCCAACACCGTTTCATGGTAAAATCTCTCAGCAAACAAAAGAACCCAATAAAGGAATCTAAGGAAAATCTGCAGCTAACATCACACTCACTGATGAAAAACTAAGTGCTGGTCTTGGTAATCATTCCCCAGCATATACGTATATCAGACCATCACATCGTACATGTTAAATATGTACAATTATATTTGTCAGTTATTCCTCAATAGAGTTGGAGGGAAAAAAGACTAAGATCGGGAACAAGGTGAGGATTTCTGATCTCATCACTTCTATTCACCGTACCAGGGCTTCCAGCTAGTGTAATAGGAACATAAAAATAAATAAAAGATTTCCATTGCAAAGGAAGAAGTAAAACTCTTCATAGGTGCCATAATATTCTATGTAGAAAATTTGATATCATCTAAAAAAAGAACCACCCAAATTATTAGAACTAATAAATGAGTTTTGCAAGATTGCAGAATATGAGATCAATAAAGATTATATTTCTATATAATAACAATGAAAAATTAAAAATTCCAATAAAAACAACATTATAATAGTATCAAAATATAAAATACAGAAGAAAATGTCTGATGAAGATGTATAAATTACAAAACATTGCTAAAATTAAAGAAGATATAATAAATTTAAAAATATATTATGCTTATGGGTCAAAGAGGCAACATTGTAAAAGTATCAATTCTCCTCAGTCAATCTCAATTAAAATACCCACAGAATTTTTTTCATTGAAATTGACACATTTATTTTAAAATTCAAAAGGAAATGTAAAAGACTAATAGCACCCTTTCCCTTCCCAAAAAAAAAACTTTGAAGAAGAGCAACAAAATTGGAGGACTTATAATACCTCACTAAAAGAGTTATTCTAAAGCTAAAGTAGTAACCAAGACAATGTTGTACTGACATAAAGATATAAGAATAGATCTGTGGAACATGGTCTAGTGTATAAAAATAGACAGATGTATATGGTCAATTGACTTTTGACAAAGATTCAAAGACAATTTAAAGGGAAACGAAGGTGTTTTCAACAAACGATGCTGGGACAACTAGATATCCATAGGCAAAACAATGAATTTTAATTCATACTTCATACCATATATAAAAATTAATTTAAAATGGATCATAAGCCTAAGCATAAAACCTAAAACTGTAAAATTTCTAAACAAATACATAAAAGAAAACCTTTATGAGCTTGGGTTAGGCAAAGATTTCCTAGATATAACAACAAAAGCATGATCCATAAAGGAAAAAAATATTAATGAGATTTTAACAGAATCCAGAATTTCTGCTCTTTGAAAGACCCTGTTGAGAGAATAGAAAGACAGGCTACTGGAAAATATTTATAAATCATAAATCTGGTAAACGGTTGGATCCAGAATTTATAAAAATATCTTAAAACCTCTATAATAAGAAAACAACTCAAATTTTTTAATGATTAAATGATTTGAAAAGACACTTCATCACAGGAAATATATGGGTAATAAATAAGTACATGAAAACTGCCCAACATAATTTTTCACAAGATTAATGTAAATCAAAACCACAATGATATACTACTACATATCTTTTAAAATAACCATAATTAAAAAGCTGATCATAGCAAGTGTTATGAGGTTTTAGAGTGACTAGAACTTTCATATACTCCTGGTAAGAGCTCTCATCCACTACTTTGGAAAACAGTTTGGCAGTTTCTTTAAAAGCCCATCTATCTAGTCCAGAGAGATGAAATCAACCTACTTATTACTTCTCCTTCCACTAAGTACAGCTAACATATCTGGACATTACATGTAAAACAAAAAAGAGACTTTAAAAAGGTAGAATGACAGACAGGCTAGGAATTTTGGACCTAATGTGGCAGTGAATCCCCTGGATTTTGTTATTACTGCTGTTTTGCCCTAATTAGTTGCTAGAGAAACTTGTAACTTAGAGATGCCAATAGATAGGTTTTAAAAAAAAAAGCCTCTAGAAAGGTCTGCTCTCTCTAGTCAAAGAAATAGAAAAGGGCATCCTGGCAAAACAGAAATGTTTTAGGTAATAACTGCTCTATTGCAGCCAAACACCACAGAAAAAAAGGAATTCTGAACTTAGCCACACCCATGCCATGCAAAGGCTGCGTGGGGCACCCAGATTTATACCCTTGCCAGGCTGTATAAGGTACTCAATGCCCTTGTTGGGGTGGTGTTAGAAGGCCAAATACGAAATTGGATTTTAATCTCCACTGGTTGGTGACAAAGTTCTTCTTCCTCTATAACATCAGTGAAGACCAATTGGAAAGCCTGGACTCATACCTCCATAAAACAGTAATAAGATACTCCTCTCCCTCTTCACTAGGGTGATACCAGGGAAGTCTACAGGAAAATAAGGACTTTCACCATGGCCCAGTGCTAATTGTCAGTAGAAGCCACCATGGTCAGTCAGAACTACCACCCCCACTTAGCAGTAATGAGGCCAAGTGGGGAACCTGGACTTCTACATTCATCTGCCAGTAATAAAGCATTGTCCTTACCTCTTCCCCTGCTGGATTAGTATCAGAGAAAGTCAGCTAAAACAAAATATTTAAATAAGATCCAGGGTCTCATAATAAAATATTCCCAAAATCCATATTTCAATTGACAATCACTTGTCATACCAAAAACCAGGAAGATCTAAAGCTGAATGAAAAAAAAATAATAGATGCCAAAATGAAACAACAGAGATGTTAGAATTATCTGAAAAAAATTTTAAAGTAACCATAATAAACATGTTTCAACAAGTAATTATAAAACTCCTTAAAACAAATGAAAATGTAGCATTTCAGCAAAGAATTAGAAAGGCTCAGCAAAGAAATAGAAAATATAAAGAAGAACCACATGAAAAATTTAGAACTAAAAAATACAATAAACAATGAATGAGCTCAACAGCAAAATAGAGGGACAGAAGAAACAATTAACTTGAATATAGATCGATAGAAGTCATCCAAACTGAACAACAGAAAGAAAATACCTAAGGGGGTGGGGAAGAGCTTCAGGGACCTGCGAAACTATAACAAAAATCTAACACTTATGTAATTGGTGTCTCCAAGAGAGAGAATAATGAGGACAGGCTGAAAAATACTAAAAAAAAATACTGGTTAAAAACTCCCCAATTTTATCAAAAGACATAAATCTATAGATTTAAGAGGTTTAGTGAATTCCAAGTAGGATAAATCCAAGGACAACCATACTAAAACAAAGTAAAGTCAACTGCTGAAAGCTAAAGAGCAAGTAAAATAAAATCTTGTGTTATCTGGAGTATAGGACTACAAGAGAATTTTGATATTCTTCTAACCCAGGAGGAAAAATATAAAAGAACAATGCTTTGGGAACCTTTATATAAATCTCCATATTCTCTTTTCAAACTTTTGCTATTGCTTCCAGGCTTGCGATAGACATTGAATCAGTGTTAGTCGTGACAATAGAACGGTTCATCATAGGCAAGGGATTGTTTAGAAGTGGAGGTCTGTCTAAATGGAGCAAATTCTCAAGATCTCTTTGAATAAGCTGTTCCTACTAGGGAAGGAATAAAGACTGTGGCACAGAACTGAACCTGTTGTATTGTATAACCCAGTACATATGAAACAGCCTTTCTTCCTGGCAATATTAGCATCATATTTCAGGCCACATAAATTTCTGCTATTGAAATATGAGCCAGAAAAGCAGGCTTTTAGAAACTAAAGTGACACCACCATGGTATACATGCTGGAAGCTATAATTACCAATTGCTTAACATTTATTGTGTAGGTGGAACTGCTTTAAAAAATAAAAACATTATAAATGCTGATTTTTTTTTTAATCCCACTTTTAGTATATTGACAACAGGCAGGTAATTTAATTCCCCACGGGGTAAAATTCTTGTTCTGTTACATGTTCTGGCTTTGTCAAATTGAAGAAGTCAAAGGCTTTTCATTCCTGTGGTTTTGGGCTGGGGTTCCTCTAGCTCTAAGAAGATGCTTAATCATGAAAGATTATGTCCAAATACCATCATTAATTCTGTGATTTTGCTGTGAACAAAGATGTGACTTCATTTATCTGTAAAACATGGACCATGTCCATGACCTCCCATGCTACATAGCTTGTAATGATAATAGTAGTATCAGTATTTCATGTAGAGCATTTATACGTAGAATATTTTATCTCCTTCATAACCACCCTTTAGAGATTTTAAAATTTGTCCAAAGTAACACATTAAGTCAATGGAAGAGCCAAAATATGACCTAGGATTTCTTCAATTTCACTGTTTTGTTCTCATGACAACCTTAATTTTGAAGACAGTACAGATAGAAATAAGGGAGAAAAAAATAAGGTAGCTTAGTAGACTGCGATAATAATGTTTTTCTAGAGACAAAGAAACTTCTACTAATAAGGAAATACAAGGTCCTGTCCACTCTCCAGCCTTCTCTCATGCATTCTCTTCAGTTGCTTTTTCTACTCCAGCCTCGCTGGTTTTTTAATACCTGTAATAGATCAAGCTCTTTCCCACAGGACTTTCACACAGCAACTCCCTAACTTGGATTCCTCCTTTATTCTCCTGGTCTCCCTCATCTGATCTTTCAATTTTTTTGTTTACATGTCTCTAGTTCCAATCTAAGTAAGACTCATGTCTTATTTAGCTCAGGTTTTCCCCAAAGCAGAGCCTGAGACAAAGGCTTTTGTGTGAGTACCTAGCAGGATTGAGAACAGGAAGTGAAAGAAAGAAAAAGGATGAACCAACACAAAGACGTATTATTAAGATGACCATTACTGTGGGCTACTAGTTGCTTGATCACACAGGACTTCCTGGGAATCTTATAAAATGCATCTCAGAACCTTTTGGCCATTTATCCATTGGCTCCTGTAAAGCATTTGGTTGGAAGAGATTTGTCTGTCAACTCAATGCTATATGAGGCTGAAATGTCTCTAAACAAACAACATTCTATGTTTAATATAATGCAACCTTGAAAGCAGATAGGGCTGCTGGTCACTGAGATCTTCTACATCTTTGGGCCCCTGAGATATAAGTAAAGTTCTAGCAAATGGGTACAACCAAGATCAGCAATTCCATAATTCTTATAATTATACCAGCAACATGAGTTTGGCCATACTGTTCAAGTGTTACTTTTACCACATAACCCAATGCTTGATCTTCTACTCACATTTCATCCCAATCACCACAAGTAACAGTCTTAGTAATTGTGATGCTAATGCATGCCAAAGTTTATCAACATACTACTAGCAATGGGGTTCTTATTGCTATCTTATTGGTGAGTGATCTAATTCCAAGTTCCCATTCCAAGGGTCTGCTTTCTAGAGCCATATCAGATCATTATGTCTTATCCTTTGTTCTTCCCAAAGCAGAGTCTAAAATAGAGACATTCATTTGATCAAGGAGCTATGGGGTGCTGATGAAAGTTTAACAACCAGCTCACCAAGAAAAATGTATGTAATACACATATACACTTACAAAAGCTTATTATAAATTTTTACCAACATAAATAATGTATAGCACACAATTTCCAAATTATAATAAAATATACATTGCTCTTTATGATAAATTCTACATAGCTGATTGGTTTTTGCAGAATGTTCTAATTGATTTTTGCTGGTCTTATTGCCAACCAGTGTTTATGATTGTCAGAAAAGTACAGTTGCAATATGAATGTTGATTCATTTATACTAATGAGTAGGATTAAAGTGAGACTAAGAGATGTGTATCAACTTCACTCATTTATAAAGGGTTTGAGAGACTTTTTTCCTGAATTGAATAATAATCTAGAACACAATTTTTTATGCCATTTACAATGTAACTGTTAGAGACATGACATGCTTCTAAGTTTAATTTACATTTTTAATATTTTCTTAAGTCTAGACAATCAAAACAATTGATCAAATCCCATTTTGAAACATTTACCTATTTCTGTAATGTAGATTCTTTCAACATGGCTGATAGCAAACTACTAACATATCACAGAATATGTACTTGGGAAGAGATTCAACATAGCACACCATTACATATTATTTTCACCAAACATATATATGATATAAATAACCTCAGGAACACAAATAATAATAAAATGAAGTAAAATAATTAAGAAGTAATAAATCTTTTATTCCCTTTAAAATATAATTTAATTTTATATAATTTAATTTTAAATAATGACTGGCTTTATCCAGTCATTGCCACCCCATTAAGCACACAACTGGGAGGAAGTGAATCATGGAATGAGGGAGAGACAAAAGGATGCATTAGTGAGTGCATCTAGTTGCTATCAACAACTGGGAGCTCAACCTCACAAGACCTTCTGAAAAGCATTTTAAAAAGACTCAAACCATCCTGCCAGTGGATATCAGAAAGATAGAAGCATTTATGCAGTGGCCTCCACATGGCATTAATATTTCCACACTCTGGCTTGCACATGTGTGAGTGTTGGGTGGATTCCCAAAGTCACGTCATACTGTGAAGCCAGAGAATCTCTGGGGCAGGAGCCTGGACTCTCTAGCAGCAAGAGTCTGGTAGAAGTGCAGATTTACACTTGCATGAAACTGGTTGAAGCCTGTTTTGCAACTGGTTACCATGCAGTCACTGGAATCAGAAGTGGAAGGCAGGCAGTACTTGATAAAGCCCTCTTACACTATCTCATACCACCCAGTTTTTTTTTTCCCCATGATATTTATGTATGTCAGTATTTTTTTAATGGTCATTCCTCTACTTGGCTATAAATTCTGTAATGTCATGACTCTGTCTTTTTACTCCCTACTGTCCCCAGTGCCTGGCCCTTGTGTTTTGTGCCTAATAAGTGATCGATACATTTGTTGACCGAATAAATACATAAATAGGACATGACAGGCATTCTTCAATTATCCTTGAACCTCCCATCCTCCCACAACTACCCTCCATCCTGATAAACAACAGCAAAAAAACACACAAAGTATTTGTATGTGGTAAACATTACTGAAGTTGAGGGTAATAGAAAGACACATCCACATTCTTTTTCTCTTCTTTGTTCGTTTTCTGGGACTCCTATCACCAGGCTCATCCATTAATTAGTGGAGGAAAGCAATTAATCTCTTTTCCTCTAGTTGGTTTCTTCTCCAGTTTCATATCTAGAGCCCCTAACATGCTCTGCCAGCAGTGGTGGATTTACTCCCTGTCCCTCTCTCTAGAAGCACAAAAATGTTACCAGAGAATTAAAATTTCCTCTCTTCACTTTCTTTTCTCTCTCGTCAGTCTCTGGTTGTGGAAATGAGCAACACAAAGATTTATTTCCCCATCAATGTGAATTATGATACCTCCCCAGTAAAAAATTTTCCAGAAAGAAAAAGCACCTATGATTAGTTTGGGTTTTAATTATCAGGTTTTCCCATCTTCATTACAAATGCCTAATGCTTGGGAGAATAACAGAAATTAATATCAATCCATTTACTTTTGTCAGTATTTCTCAAACTTTAGCTACTCCATTTAATTTTTACATATTTGACAAATTTACGTACCATCAGAACCATTATTTCCTTTGGAGTTTTCTTTAAATCACTTTATATTTTTATTTAAATAAGTTTATTTAATTGATAAATTATATATACTCATCATAAATAGAACTTTTTGAATCACCTGTTATAAACAGAAAGTAACCATAAAATATATTGTTATGGACTGAAGTTTGTGTCCGCTCAAAATTCATGTTGAACCCTACCCCACAATGTGATGATACTTGGAGGCGGGGCCTTTGGGAAGTAATTAGATTTAGATTGAAGTCTTGAAGGTGGAGTTTCCATGATGGGATTAGTGTTCTTCTAAGAAGAGGGAGAAATCAGAGCTCCCACTCTTTTTCTGCCATGTGAGGATACAACTAGAAGGTAGCCATATGCAAGTCAGGAAGAAGGCTCTCACCAAATACTGAATCTGTCAGCACCTTGATCTTGGACTTCTCAGCCTCCAGAACTCTGAAAGATAAATACCTATCGTCTAAGCCACCCATTCTATGGTATTTAGTTACAGCAGCCTGAACAATTCGTTAATTAAATACCAGCTTGATAAATCCCTGATAGATGCCTTGAGTATGATGCCTCTCTCTTTACTTAAAAAAAAAAAAAAAAAAAGATAAGCATGTGTTAGAAAAGTTTTTAAAAACATGAGAGATTTTTTTCCCATGACATAATCAAAAGGATGAAAATAGAATTTAAAAGCAAGTGGCTTTCTCAGTATGGTTGTCTATGCTCTTCAAAGTTGTGTTTGTGTATCCCCCAAATCTCCTTGTGGATAAGTCCTAGACTTTAGGAAACACTGTCCTACATTCTTGCTGTCTATAAGAGTAGACATTTGAAGGCACTGCTCAGTTTTTGTACGTTGATGCTCATGTGTAGGAGAACATTCCAACTTTATGTCTTTATCTCCTGCTTCCTTTAATGTCCACGAATCTATTGTTTGATGATCTCAGTTTGAAGGTTGGAGAGTTCCTGTAGAAAACTACAGAGTCCTGGGTTAGAAGTGGTAAGGTGGGGTGAGGAGGAGGCTGCATAAATTAGGCAGATATCTAATTTCTCTTACTTCAGTTGCTTTGTCTATAAATGAGGTGTCAGAATCAGTGGGAGAAAATGAAGTTAAATGACAGGTAGTAGATGTAGGGATTGGGTCTCACCCATGTTCTGCCTGGTCTATGTCAAATCCTTTAAAATGGCTACAAAGAACCATCAGGAAATGAAATGCTGTGAACACCATCCACCAGTTGTATTGCAGCAAAAAAAAAAAAAAAAAAAAAAAAATGCTGGGAATGCTGAATCAAATCATTATTCCCAAACCATGACAAGCAGACTTCTAGGAATTGATTTGAGACAGTAGACATGTACCATCATTCATAATTATAATAATTCTGCATTGATTTTTAGAATTGCCTTTTAAATTATGGAACAGACAAAGTTTCTTTTTAAAATGAATGTATTTAAGTAAAAAAGGTGAATCAGTTGAAAGACAAACACTAAACTAATAAAGTAGGCATGGCTTATGGATATCACTGAATCTGTGATGTGGGACTTGAGTGGCTGAAGTGTAGGAAACATCAACTCAATCTTTAAAGTATATCTGGCCTAAAGTAGTAAAATTCTGTGCGTTATTGGGGTTAAGAGGCCCATCTATTTTCTAATGATGCTGTGAACATAATAAAAAAGATTAGTTTATGTGGGGTCAAGGAGTATATGAAAACTATACTTTGTGCTCAATGTTGCTGTGCACCTAAACCTACTCTAAAAAATAGTCTGTTTAAAACAAAACAAAACAAAATAATAAATAGTAAAGCATTCCATGTTACAGGCATAGAAAACTTACTCATCTGCTGCAAAGGGTTATGGAAATAACCCTTTGTTATATAAACAAGATATGTGCTTTGACCTCTAAATATGCAATCTTAATGACTTACTCTTTGCAATTGAAAAAGTTAATCCTCCAAGGTCACATGAGGTAAGTAATTTATTAATGAGGAATTTTGTTCTGTATTAAACTATTATCTGATATACTTCATATATCTATTCCTGTCATTATGGCCTATGTTAGACTGTGAACCCTTGGGTAAAGAAGACTAAGCTAATTAAGATGCCCTTTTCTGCACAGAACAAAATATTTTCATGTAAATGATGATTATAGTAAAGTAGTATTTTTGAGGGATTATAATGAACTAAGACATGAACATATATAGATGGTTAGACAAAGGAAGTTCATCTAGAAGCTACAATGATGGCAAATCAAAAATCATGAAATGTAATAATTTAATACATATTTTTTTGAGACTGAATATAGCCTTTTCTTATACACAGAGCCAGCTTAATGGGTCCTGCACTTGGTTTGCAATTCCGCTGATATCATGAAAATCTTAAAGATTTCATCTTGGAATTTGTGTTTTATAAATGAAGTCCGATGGGTTAATTGAGCATGCACATGAGCTGAGGAGATAAGCACAACATACATGTCCACTGTTTATACACTCCCCATTTATATATCGCATTTGCAATGCCTCATGGGCACAGAATTCTGATGAACCCACAGTGAGACACGAAACAAATGGAAAGTAAGAGTTACATCCACAACTGAATAAGTAGAGTTCCTGACAGCCCGGAGAGGCCATGCTTTCCATTTGAATCAAAATTTGTTTCAAATGCAGAAATAAGGCAAAAGTATTTTAAGAAGCATTAAAACCAAGGAATTCTATCATACCTTTTCTCATAATACTTCTCTTTATTAGTGAGCCACTAATACTGAGAACGACAACATAGAAGGAAAGGGAAAGATAGGGCAACACATAGATCCTTTTCCTTTCTGTTCTTCCTTACTCATTATTCTGTTGGCAGAATGTTTTCGCATCAAGAAGTGAAATAAAAACAGTTGAGTTAATTTTGTGCAGCTTTTTTTAGTGTTCTGGTAAGAATAAAAAATGTATATGCCTGTAAGAGATGAAAATAAGAATTGTGTAATTTCAGTGATTCCACATACAATTTAATACTCTTATGTTTAAAACTGGCACTGAAAAATATAAAGATAAATATTAAAATTCAAGCTAATAATTTTTTTTTTTTACTTAGAAGAATATTAAGTAGCAAATAAAAAATACAAGTTAAAATAGAGAACACAGGAGAAAGGAAAAATAATTATATTTTAGTACCTTTAACACTATTATTTTTCCTGCATTTTGAACAATAGTTTCCACAAGTTATATAGAGTGTTCTGTTTGGAGAGATGGTTTATAAATGTGGTTTTGGTTAAATGCAGAGAAATGGACAACTTTCACTCCAATATTCTTCATTTCCATGTACCTTAGATAACTTCATGGGTTCCTGAAAGATCTGCTAGGCGTGCACTAATGAGTGAGACATTGTAGGCCTTCCCTGAACTTCTCTGCCCCAAGAGAAAGTTAGTCACTACCCTTTTTGCTACTACTGTACCCTTCATTCAGTTTTACTGCTGTACTTAGCACAGTATGTTATAATTAACGTTTCTAGATGTGTCTCCCTTTTGGGGCTGGGGACTTCTTGAGGAAGAGACATAATTTACTTATCTCTATAACCCAAGAAACCTGGCTCAGAATAGACATTCAATATATGTTTCTTAATAATTCATTAATTTAAAAAAATTACTTGTGTATAGAATAGATTCAGGAAAGTCCCTAGAGTAGATTATTTCTCCCCTGAATTATCTGCCCATTTGCTTCAGAGAAGCTCTAGAAAGACAAAATACCAAAGGAAGTGTTGGAGTTTGGGGTGTGGTGTCTCCAAAATCTGTGTTTTTCTTGTGGTGTGGTACTATTTGCAGTCAGAGGAGAGCTGAGTAGAAAAGCAGGCTTGCAGATCATGTTTCTACCCACTTGCTAGAGTTTTAGTTGTGGCTCAGGAACCCAGAAGTGAAAGAGATCCTAGCAACCAGCAGCCTCATCTGTTTTCAGCGTTGAGTTTTATATATTTATATATATATGTCATGTAGAGACCTTTAAATCCTATGCAATATTTTAAACATTTTTTAATTTTTCAATTAGAGTTGACATTCAATATTATTTTATTGTTAATTTCAGGTATACAGCATAGTAGTTACATTTATATAATTTATGAAGCAATCTTCCCAATTAGTACCTACCTAGCACTATACACAGTTATTACAATATTATTGACTATATCCCCTATGCTGTACTTTAAATCCCCATGGCTATTTTGTAATGACTAATTTGTACTTAATCCCTTCATCTTTTCTTCCCCCTGGCCCCTCAACCCCCTACCCATCTGGGAATCACCAGTTTTCATTTTGCTTATTTTGTTCTTCAGATTCTACATATAAAGTGAAATCATATGGCATTTGTTTTTCTCTCTCTGACTTATTTCTGTTATCATAATACCCTCCAGGTCCATCCATGTTGCAAAGGCTAAGATTTCTATTTTATGGCTGAGTAATATTCCATTGTATATATGTACCACCTCTTCTTTATCTAATCATCTATTGATGGGCACTTAGGTTGCTTCTGTATCTTGGCTATTGTAAATAGTGCTGCAGTGAACATAGAAGGCATATATCTTTTCAAATTAGTGTTTTGTTTTGTTTTGTTTTCGGGTAAATACCTAGAACTTCAGTTGCTGGATCATAGGTAGTTCTATTTTTAACTTTTTGAGGAACTTCCAAACTGTTTTCCATAGTGGCTGTACCAATTTACAATTCCCACCGACAGTGCACAAGGATTCCCTTTCCTCCACAACCCATGCGATACTGAGTTAGTTGAGAGCCTAATTTATTTCAACCAAATGCCTTACATTTGGAAGAGATGCTCATTTGTCAAAGATTTGTTAGCTATTAGAAGCTTAGCTGAATCATTCAGATAGTGTGACCTGAAAAAAAATGCAAATGTCAGTAGAGACAAAGCCAACTCAGCAGTCAAGGGACTGTAGAGAGCCGTCATGTGGTCTCTCATTTTAGGGAGATTTCAGAACTTTTGGACTTGAGCTAGCAATGGTTGATGAGATATTTCTCGAATGTCTTGTCATAAAGATATGCTTTCCTGTTAGCCTAAATTCCTGGGGACAGGAATAAGAGTTGAGTGAGTTCCCAGTGAGAATGTGAAGGAAGGGAAGGGATTAGGAAGACCATTAAGCCCACATCTAAAAGAACATAAAGTGAAGAGATCACAATATTATTCAAGTCAGTTAAAAAACCAAATAATTAAATCTAATGATTTTTGGTTTGACACTTTGAAATAATTAAGTAGTAGAAGTGGTAAATCCTAACTTTGCAGAGAGCTCTCTACGATTCCTGTGGGTACTTGTTTGCATGAAACATAAATCGTAACACCTTGGAATTCTGTAACCCTAGGACATATGTACAGTCCCTCTTCCATCTCTCCCTTTTCCTTGTTCCTGCTTATCTCATTGTTGTACTCATTCGTATATAGCTTAAATGTATTTAGATAGATGCTGTAACCCAGGTTCTTATGAAGTCATTGTATGACAAAATATTTGGTTCTGACCATCATAAAATGAAACATCACTGAATTTGATAAATAATTGAACATTCATTGCACAAACAATAACTTTTATTCTCAATGCTTCTTTCAAGGTTACAGTCTTGGGCATACTAATAGGCTAAAGTCAAGCAAAGCCAAGAAAGTTCCATCGACATAGCAGATAATTATCCCTTGGCAAAATCCCAGGCCTGAGACCAGTGTTGACTTGGCAAACAGTCTATATTTTTCAACTGCCTCATTAACTGTAAGTCTTTTAAAAATTGCTTACCTAGTATATTTTAGCTCATAACCTCAGGTGTAGGCTTAAGGGCACAGTAAGAGAAATGGTGACCATTATTAATGATAACACCTGGATCATCTTACACCCAAAGGTGTGTGTGTGAGAGAGGGAGAGAGAGAGAGAGAGAGAGCAAGCACGAGCAGGAGAGAAGGAAGGAGGGGGAGAGAAAGAGGCAGTCAGTGTTCCATTGTTCACAAATGGACCAGCTGCCTTCACAGCAGGAGTACAGCCAAGGGAAACCACTAGGCTTGCTCTCAGGAGACTTGGCTCTAATGCTATGTCTGCCAAAAGATGTTAGTGACCCTGTCAAGTTCTGCCACTTCTCTAGGCCTCTGATATAATACAGAGTTTGAATGGAATATTTGAGTTACTACTAGCATATAATATTATAGTGTCTAATTCCAGGATTATCAAAGAGATAATCCTGAATGACAAGAGATATGTGCCCAGTTGCCATTATTGCATCAGCCAATAGTCAGCAAATTCCCAGAAGCAGAAGTGCCCAGCTGAATGGCAGCTGAACACAGATGTGCCAGTAAATGTGATCAAGACCAGCAAAAGAACTAACAGTTAAGCCCAGGCCAGAGTGCAAGTCCACTAAATCCTGAGCTAAATAAGAAGTCGCTCTTCAAACCACTAAATTTACGCGTAGTCTGCTTTGCAGTAAACCTAACTGATAAAATAATCCTTCAGCCTTTTTACATAGAACAAAATTGAGATTATACTATGTATATTATTCTATAACAAGCTTTTTTCACATGTCACTTTTCTAAGTCTTTAATATTATATCCCTCCTCATAATAAGTTATACCGGGTGAGGATTTATATCTATTTTGTTGCTGTATTCCTATCACATAGAACACTACTATAAACATGGTAGGAACTCAATAAATATTTGTTGAATGAGTGATTAGAAGACATAATTTTTTGGATGGTTGGATAGTGTTATATCGTATGGAGCTACCACTTTTGTTCTGAGTTTTTATTTCTCTAATAGGTTTAATATCTCAGCTTCCCACTAGAACTGAACTCAGGTGAGGTTTTATCACCACCTGGGAATCAGATCTCTGACTCAAAATCCCAGACAGGAGGAGGGCTTTGCTAAGAAGCCTTCAAAATTTAGTTGAAATATCATGTCCTGTGAGGGCATACTTGGCCCCTATTGGGGTTTACATACTGTGTTATGTAACTCTCTATCATGTCAAGAATACTGTGTCACAGTATTTAATTTACAAGTCTATTTCTTTTGCCTTGTGAACTTCTGAGGATAAGAGTTCATCTCTCACAGTGCCTGGGACATAATAAGCACTCAATCAGTGCCTGAGGGATAAATAAACAAATTAACTCATGCACTGCAAAAAAACTCCCCTGACAGCAACATATATGTAATCTTACTCCTTAGTTTTTTTAAAAATGCATTTTTATTACAAATAATAAATACATTAAGGATTACAATAACATTGTGAGATGGTATATTTATATTACAAAAAAACCTTAATTAGGAAATACCATGAAAGAGGACATTTCTTAAATGGCTTTAATTCCATTTGAATCTTTTTAAAAGCACGATGAAGAAACTAGGAAAATAGGAAACAGAAGTGTAACATAGAGTATAATACTCTAGTTAGAGGTTTGCAATGATCCATTATCTGCCATGGATAAGGAGGAAAACAGTATCAGTTTATATATGTTTAGACATAATAAAACCTAGCAGTTAAAGCCTGAACTAAGGCTAATGTCAAATAAAAAGATATATTAGGTCTGTATTTGATTAGAGTTCCATTTGGGATTTTTTGTTGAAGAAAAACGCTGTACTCTTTTCTGAAAACTGCCATTCTGTACAAGTAGTACTTAGGAATAAGACCCTGCCTGCTAAGGAATGTTAAAACTTGATTATTCACGCACACATACACACATACACGCATAGAGTTCCAACACATTACTCTGATTGCTGTAATAAACTTAAAAGACTTCGTTTTAGACAAGCAGCCAGGCTTTGTTATAATAAGGGTGTAAACATAAACTCTGATTAATTAATGTGCTGTGGTTCTTTCCTTATAAAGGATATCAGCTTAAGTTTGAGCTTCAGCAGAACAGAATTTACACACATGAACTTTTTAATGTAAGCACTGTATATGAGTCTATTCCAACATCTTTGCTGGTCTTTAAGTACTAGAGAGCAGAGATAACATTCTTTTTAACTCTCGGCCATGGGAGCAGCATTTACTAAAAGTCAGCTCTGTTAGGCCTGTGGTTTTAGTTGGGAATTTTAACCATTCTAGAAGAGTTTAGGGGAACGGCTCCTCCCCTCAGCCTAGATTCTGGCAAGCAGCTGTGATGGCATGTAATTCACGTGTTTACACTTCCTTATAAGATTTCATTCAAACAAAGATGAAAACAGGTTTTTATGCCCCAGTGCTATTAAGGACAAAGCCTTTCATTGAATACCCAGAGCTGCAACTCTTGCCTGCAGCTGCAGTCCCACAACCACAGCCTGCTCCCAGAACGCTGGCTATCCATTTGGTAAACAAGATGTACCAGAGATTGAAGCAGAAGCCGTGGAGTCACCTATATATTATTTAAATGTATTTAACTGTCAAATGCACTACCCATCAATAATGAAACAGACCTTTATGAAAACTGAAAAAAAAAAAAAAAGAAGAAGAAGCAGAGAATGAGACTGGGTCATAGCAAGTGGCAGGCAGGCCAGTTTGGAGTCCCTTGAATGTTCTTTCAGTACCAAGAATTGGAAATCGTGGAGAAACACCTGTATGACAGACGCAGTTAGTTACATAACCCCCATCTAGTGAATACAATAGGAATTACCGGAACGTTGTAAGAAACATATTTATCTCCAGAAAAAAAAATCAATTAGGAAATACTATCAAGGAGAAAATTTCTCCACTTCTATCTTGCTAACAAAACTTCAGTTTAGTTCGCTGTTCCCAGTCTTAGGCAAAATAATAATGATGGTTTTATGTCAATAATGGTAATCCTATTTCCTCTTTTCTCTGCCTTTTAAAAAAGAAGACTATTTTTTCAAGGAAGCTTTAGGTTCACAGCAAAATTGAGCAGAAGGTACAGAGACTTGCCATATACCCTCCACCCGCCCACATACACAACCTCCTCAACTACTAACATTCTTGCACAGAGCACAGAGAATTTTTATTTATTTATTTTTTCAGTTTCCATAAAGGTCTGTTTCATGTGGCCTTTTCAGATTGGCTTATTTCACTTAGTAAGATGCATTTAAGTTTCCTCCATGTCTTTCTGTGGCCTGATAGCTCATTTCTTTTAAATGCTGAATAATATTTCATTGTTTGGATGTACCACAGTTTGTTTATCCATTCATTTACTAATGGACATCTTAGTTGCTTCTAAGTTTTGGCAATTATAAATAAAGCTGCTATAAATGTCTGTGAAGTTTTTATAAGGATATAATTTTTCAATTTATTTGGGTAAATACCAAGGAGCATGATTGCTGGATTGTATGGTAAGAGTATGTTTAGTTTTGTAAGAAACTGCCAAACTGTCTTCCGGCTGTACCATTTTGCATTCCCACCAGCAAGGAAAGAGAGTTCCTGTTGCTCTACTTTTTCCTAGAATCTGGTATTGTCAGTGTTTGGGGGTTTGGCCATTCTGATAGGTGTATAATGGTATCTCATCGTTGTTTGAATTTGCAATTCCCTAGTGATACATGATGTGGAGAATCATTTCGTATGTTTACTTATCTTTTGTCTATCTAATTTGATGAGGTGTCTATTAAGGTCTTTTGTCCACTTTTTATTCAGCTAGTTTGTTTTCTTACTGTTAAGTTTTAAGAGTTCTTTGTATATTTTGGATAATAGCCTTTTATCAGATGTGTCTTCTGCAAGTATTTTCTCCCAACCTGTGGATTGTCCTCTCATTTCATTGACAGTGTCTTTTGCAGGGCAGGAATTTTTCATTTAATGAAGTCAAGCTTATCAATTCTTTCATGGATCATGCCTTTGTTGTTGTGTTTAAAAAGTATTGCTATATTCAAAGTCATCTGGATTTTCTCCTATGTTATCTTCTAGTTTTATAGTTTTGTATTTTACATTTAAGTTAATAATCTATTTTGAGTTCATTTTTGTGAAGGGTGTAGAGTCTGTGTCTAGATTATTTTCCCTTTTTGCATGCAGATGTACAGTTGTCCCAGCACCATTTTTTGAAAAGACTATTTTTGCTTTGTTATATTGCCTTTGTTCAATTATCAAAGACCCGTTGACAATATTTTTGTGGATCTAGTTCTGTTCCATTGATCTATTCATCTGTTCTTCTACCAATATTACACTGTCTTGATCATTGTAGCTTTATAGTAAATTTTAAAGTCAGGTAGTGTCAGTTCTCCCACTTTGTTCTTCTTAAATACTTTGGTGGCTATTTTGGTTCTTTTACCTCTACATAAAAACTTTGGAATCAGTTTGTTGCTATCCACAAAATAACTTTCTGAGATTTTGATTGAGATTGCATTGAGTCTATAGATCAAGTTGGAAAGAATTGACATCTTGACAATATTGAATCATCTATTCATAAACATGAAATATCTTTGCATTTATTTAGTTCTTTAAATTTGTTCATCAGAGTTTTATAGTTTTCCTTATATAGATCTTGTATATATTTTATTAGAGCTATACCTAAATACTTCACTTTGGGGGGGTGCTGATATAAATGATATTTGTCTTTACTTTCAAATTTCACTTATTCATTGATGATATATATGAAAGTAATTGCCTTTTGCAGATCAGCCTAGTAATCAGAAACTTATTATAATCCCTTATTAGTACAGGGAGTTTTTGGTTATTGTTGATTCTTTCAGATTTTCTACATAGATAGTTATGTCATCTACAAACAAAAACAGATTTATTTTTTCCTTCCCAATCTGTATACCTTTTATTTCCTTTTTTCATCTTATTAAATTAGCTAGGACTTGAAAAATTTTTTATTTAAATATAATTGGTATACAATATTATATTAGTTTTAGGTCTACAATATAGTCATTCAACATTTATATACTTTACATTGTGATTACCACACTAAGTCTAGTACTCATCTGTCACTGTGCAAACTTATCACAATATTTTTGATTACATCTCCCTTCACCCTTTTCAGCCATGCTCCCCATTTCACTTTGCTCTGGCTACCATCAGTTTGATCTCTATTTCTACGAATTTGTTTTTCTTTTGTTTATTTTTTGTTTATATTCAACATATTCGTGAAGCTCTATGGCATGTTTTTCTCTGTCTGACTTATTTCACTTAGTATAATACCCTCTAGGTCAATCCATGTTTTTGCAAATGACAAGATTACATTCTTTTTTATTGTTGAGCAACATTCCATTGCATATATATTCTACACCTTACTTATCCATTCATCTATGCTTCCATATCTTGGCTATTATAAATAATGCTACAATGAACATAGGGGTTCATATATCTTTTCAAACTAATGTTTTTGTTTTCTTCACATAAATACACAGAAGTGGAATTGCTGGGTTATACAGTAGAGCTGTTTTTATTTTTTTGAGGAATGTTTATATTATTTTCCATAGCGGCCGCACCAATTTGCAGTGCACAAGGATTCTCTTTTCTTCACATCCTAACCAACACAAGTTATTCATTGAATTTTTGATAACAACATTCTGACCAGTTTGAGGTGTTATCTCATTGTGATTTCGATTTGCATTTCCCTAAAGATTAGTGGTGTTGAACATCTTTTTATATGTCTGTTGGCCATCTATATGTCTTCTTTAGAAAAATGTCTTTTTATGTCTTCTGCCTGTTTTTTGATCAATTTATTTATTTGTTTGTTTGTTCAGTTGTATAGGTTTCTTTTATATTTTGGATATCAACCCTTTATCAGATATATCATTAGGCAAAGTTTGCTGGATGTGTGTAGGGGTATATGTTCTGGGAAAGATGTAGCTTTCTTGATAAACAAAGAAGAATATAACTGACACTGTCCTGCCCTCTTTATTTGATTTTGAACATGAATGCAGTAGCTGGAAATATAGCAGCCATCTTGCCATATTGATGGAGGGAGAGTTCAGTAGAAGTATAGGGACAGTAACTGTGAAATCATTATAGGGCCTTGTGCAAACACCTATCTCTGAACTTCTTGCCATATAAGAAAAATAGACCACTTTTTTTTAGCCACCATAGCTGGATTTTACGTTATATATCCAAACCTATTTTCAACTGATACTCATGTCATGTCCATAACAAGACACATGGAAGTCATCAAAGAAGACTACACTATTGCTTTGTTTTTGCAAGTGATGCTCCGGTGTCTAAGCTTGGGAAGACAAGCCATGAAGGGGAAGCCGACAGAGGGTAAAAAGGAGAGTAGCTGAATGAAAAGGAATCAACAGAGCATCTGATTGCTAGGGAACTCCTAGGTGAGACCAGATTAGTGTAGAAAGACCAACACATGGCCAAGGGCAAGACCCACGTCCTAGGGGGAAGGCAGAAAGGTGTTCAAGAAGTGGCAAGATAAAGTGATGTTGCAACATGGTTTAGTAGAAGTAGATGAGCCTAGAAATGGGAAACTGAGTCTTTGTTTCACTTTCCTTTTCACATGTTCAAAGTCAGAGTGAAGTTAGCAAAGAGATCGAGGTAATATCTGTTAGACATAGACTGGAGAGAAGCTTGTGTGTTAATGAGTTATGCTTATAGAAGTTCTGTGAATAAGAGGTCTCTTAAAGTCAGTAATCCAAAATATCTTCTTGGAGTCACCCAGCCTTAAATGCGCTGCAGCTAGGAAGCAAGAAGAGCTTCCAAACCTAATTGAATAAATAAATCAAAATGTTAATATTCCCAGAAAGCAATAGGAATTCATTGGCTTTCATGTATGTACTGAATGTGTAACAATCTGAATTAACAATCTAAATAATAAATAATTTGTTGAATTAACAATACGTTAGAACATTAAAAAAATTTTAGTAGTCCCTATAACAATATTTGCCTGGCTTACAAAATCTTTTTTGTATTTTCTCCCAGCAATAATTGGAGGAAACTTTTCTAGCTTCTTACTGGGAGGAAGTCTAAATTAACTAGAGGACACCTAGAGAGTTGGGAACAAATTCAAGATGATGTTTCATCACAACCAAAGTAAATTAAAATTACATTATTTTAGAAAGAAGGAAAATCCAAAGGAGATTTAAGCAGTTTAATTCGTGAGAGAATGAGGATTATACTAGTTGAAGATGCATTAGGGGCATGTTTAGTGAAAATTGCAAATATATCCTGAGAGTAGGGAAGATTTCCCATGACTGGATTTCCTTCTGAAGTTAGATTTATTCATTTCCTAATCCAATAAGTGATTAGTGAGAATCTTCCAGGTGCTAAACAGAAAACTAGAAGTGCCTGAGGTTTTTTTTTTTTTTAATAGTCTGTGATAATAGTATCTGTTCTTTAAATATAATGAGTCCTAAGCTCTGTGTGCATAAGAATCACTTGGGTAGCTTGTGAAAAATGCTTACTTCTTGGGTTTACCACAGAAATGCTGATTTATGGAGATGGGACTAAAATTTTCATTTTCATTTTCTTAAAGCACTTCAGATGATTCCAGTGAAGGTGGATGTAGAATCACACTGTGAAGGATATTATTCTATATTATAGGCTAGTTGGAAAATAAAAAATACAAATTTCAGGAGGTCAAAAATATAGGATGACAGATCAGGATGAAGGGTGCCAAGGCAGAGGCGATAAATCAGAATATGCTAGTTTAGGGAACAGATGGACCTGATGTTTTCTGGGAATTGTGATCATGGGTAACTAGAGCTAGACAAATTAACAGTCCTAATTAGAACATATAATAATCCCACAAGTCGGGATAAGGCAATGATTGAGACTAAGCAGGGACCACAGGAACCAAGAGCAGTCAAGAATTACAGATTTTTTAAAAAAGACACACACACACACACACACACACACACACACACACACACACACACGACTAGGAATAGAGACCCTGATTTGGGTGGAAATTCAGTCTTATCCAAAAGTTCCTTATAGCTTTCCCATTGGGAAACAACGCAGAGAGGCTTGCCAGCAGAATCAGGGGAGTGAGGTAGAGAGGCGAGTGAAGAATTGAAATGGAACCACTTAGCCTGCCCACAGTTGGAGAGCAAGGAGAGCCACTGGAAAAGTAAAATATGCTTCTCTGGCCTGATTTTAAATTCATTTAGTGTGGTAATGTCCACTTCACTGACTTAGCAACTAACCAGTAACCAAGGCAGGCTGATGGACAGGGGTAACAGAGAAAAGTGAGAAAAAGGCCTTTTAAATACACTGGCCAACTACCCCTGAGGCACTGGGAGCACTAGGATCTCAGTGCATGGTCTTCTTGAAGGCAGATTTCAATATTATGTATTAGTTTGCTCATCAGCAAAACAGGAATAAGAATAATATCTAACTCATATAGTGGTAGTAAGTACTAAAGGTATTAAATGTAAAGCAGTTAGCTTCCTGCTTTGCCCACAGTTAGCATTCAGAGTAAATGATATTATTATTTTATTATTATCATTATTAACCCTGTTCTGTGGTTTTCTTTAGGACCTGAGCAACCATAGGTCACTATTTGCCATGCTTAGGTTTTTTCTGACTCTTTTTTGGTTTAAATTTTAGTTCACTGTCAATATTTTGAGGGTATTTTTCTATTAATTAAACAATGCCAGAAATCTTGTCACATTACATCTTCTGAATACGGATCCCACCCTTGCAGTTTATTAACTCCATGCCTGGAGGTGTTTAACTGCTGACATTTATTGAGCTCTTTCCATGTTTTGGGTCCAGTATTTAGTGATTTATATGAATTACTACAATTATTCCTCACAAAAACCACTTGAAGTAAATACTGCTATTGCTCTTACAGAAGAGACAAGGAAACTGGGACTTAGAAAGTATTAAAAACTGTCTTCAATTTACCAAATACTTTCTTCTTACATAAGTATGAGTTTCAGGCAGATCTTATTTACCATCTCCTATCTCTGCACCTCATTTTACATCTGTTTTTCTCTCTGCTTATCAGTCACCACTGTCATCAACCATGTTTAAACTTTATAGACTACAGCTTCAGACACCTGAGATAATGTAATCTGATACTTTTAGTTTAAAATCCAAAAATCAGAGGAGAGAGGGAGGGATCACTGCCAAGTCTAAGTTACAGATATACCCTTTGACAGGTCAGCTGGCGCCAAGAGAACTAAGGAAATATGGCAGTTCTTTTGTTGATAATAGGATGGAATGGAAGGAAAAGTTGTTCCTAGAAGAGGGTGCTCTTTTGAGAACGGGTCTCGGAAAGATTAAAAAAAAAAAAGGTGTCCACTGCATCTATCTAGAGCTGTGTATTTCCCACAACCTCATTGCATTGTTAATATTTTGAATTCCCATTTTAAATCATTGTCAGTACAATAGAGATTTAAGGATATAGAGATACATATTACTTTGGGGGCTTCCTTCTTTTTCATAGATTTCAATTCAACATTTTGAGTTGTTTCTTTAAGAATTTTAATGAACACCTCTCCCCTCTCAAATTGACAAAACAGAGCAACAGGCAGTGAGAATTGGACCTGAGACAGGCTTGTCTGGCTCCTGTTGTAAACACTTTTTTAGTATAGTTGGATAAGGTTAGCAAAGTTCACTTCTCCAGAGAGGGTGAGCTCTGCAGGCAGGTGTTTGTAACTGGTGATTACAGAGCAGGCAAGGGGCTTGATCCTTTGAGTGGGATCTTTTGGTTCTACTAATTAGTTGCCCAGCCCTCTCCCCCTTCCTTCCACTAGTGAACTTTTCTTTGATCTTAATCGTGTATGGAAAATGATTACAACTAGAATGATGTAATACAATAAACATATTTGTAAAATTAATTTGATAAAACAAAAATATTGTCAGCATTCAGCAGCTCTGGACAGTTTTACTTCTTCTATGTATAATGTAATTTTTGGCATCCATTAGATCTATTTTTGTATATAAATGTGAGTTTAGGTAGGAGGAAAGCTACATAACCTAAATTCCACCTCGAAATTTGGACAACTGACAAATCTATCCCTAAATCAGGTGTAAACAACTTATACTATAGAAACAGTTCTCCTCCAAAACGTAAAAAGCACAAATGAATGCAAGTATGAAAGAACTGATGACTTTGCTTATAACTTTAAAAATTTGTGTAAATGTACTTTAAAAGAAATAATTTCTCTAATTAAAATAATAGCTAATTCAGTTTTAAAGCAGCATATATAATTATCCAATGGCTTGAAAATAATTTGGCTTTGTTCCTTAAGTAGAGGCATTATTGCTTAATTGCAGATGAGTCACTCCCCCAGTCCCAAACAATTAATCACTGCTTCCTAAACTTGCCTAAAATAGAAATCATTTGGGGTTTTTGTCAAACATAAAGATTCCTGGGCCCACCCCAGACCTATTGAATTAGCATTTCCAGAGAAGACCTGTGGAAATCTGTATGTTTATTAAGAATCCCAGATGGATCTTATTATCAAGCAGGTTTGGGAAATACTGTTTGGATTCCTTGGACAGTGGCATTAGCTATTTTATTGAGTGACCAGAATAGAGCTTTATCACTGGAAGAACTGGGACATTAGGAAGCATTCACTGACTCTGAACCAAAGCATGTTCTATTTTATGTAGATTTGTCTTCCTGATATCTGAAACAAATACTATGTATTTACATATTTTTTCCTTTATACGTTAAGGTACAGCAGAAATTTGTATTCCTTCAATTAAAAGTCCAAGATTAAAATCATTGCCTCTTTGGAAAAAAGAACATAAGGAGGAAGATATCTCTTACTGACCATCTCACCATTTATCAGACATGATCCTAATAGTTGGTTTACGTAGTTATTTCCCTTAATCTTAATGATCCTCTCGTGGCATGAGTATTTTATTTTTATTTTATAGATACAGCAACAGAAGTTTGAATAGATTAATAAATTTTCCTGTGGTCACTCAGAGCACATTCTAGAGCCAAATCCACCAAGTGCATGCTTCACCACGATACTAGCCTTTAGAGTTTAAATTGCAAGTCAGGGAGTTCAAATTCACTAGACATCATAATCATGTATTTGAGAAAATTTCTTCTCTGTATGCAAAAAACAGATAATTTGTCATATATTTGGGCCGAGTCAGAGGGAGAAGAAAGGACAGGAGATTTCAAAAAGTCTGATTGCCTCTTAAGAGATGATAAGCCACTTTTCTCCTTGTGATCCCTAAAAAATTAACTCTCCCAGAGAACAAATGAGAAAAGTAAATAAAATTGTAAATCTAGAAGTGCAATATGTGTGGAAACAGATTTTACTCCAACTCATTCTTTTTTATTCTCCCCATGCTGTTTATTTTGGTCGAAGTAGTTGTAGCCAGAAACAAAAATGCCCCCTTTGGGATTTCTTGTTTTAAAAACCCTTTTTCCAAAAGGTTTGTTTTCTTAGACTTGGAAGCTGTTGAAAGGTGCCAGATGGATAGCCTTGGAAGCTGTTTATCTGCAGAGGAGGGTGTGGATGGGGGCATCCTGGGCTTCCCACGCAACACAGCTGAAATACTCTTGCTCTTCTGGGTGACAGTTAATATTAAGAGAACTCCCTGAAATAAAAGTAGACGCTACAAGTCAGCAGTACATTCCTTTGTTGTTGCCATTGATATCGCAGGCTAAGACCCAACCATCCAATCATTTTTACTGCAGGCTGTTAAGGATTTCGGAGAAGGCAATGTAGTACAGGAATGCAGGATAAAGGGAGAGAGTAGGTGACACAGTGGGTAGGATGGTGAAAAATAGTCAGAACTTGACTTTTCCTACAATGCTATCTGCATTTTATGTTGTTCTCCCTCCTTCCTATCCTCCCTCCCTCACTTCCTTCCTTCATCTCTCTCTCCCTCTTTTTTTCTCTTTTCTTTTACGCAAGAGTTGCATCCAGCATGTCTCAAATGACTTCTAGTATGTAACTAATTAGTCTTCACTTGATTCAGCTACCTTTAAACTGACCAATTGGTGAAGCAAGGCAGTGGTGGAGTAGGGGTACCAGTATTTGCAGGCCCATTCGAAAAGAATTTTCACCAATTGTTTCTTCTTTAGTACTGACTATATTTTTTAATGTGTCCTATAGTGACATACCTTTTTAGTATATTAGCTACTTCAAGAGAAGTTTCAGTGTGTTCTATATATACATACTCATGTATTTCAAATATATATTAAACTTGCATAAAGTTAAGTTTCTTTGTTACTATTTTTATATTATTAAAAAAATGATTTTTGCTAAATTTGAAGGTATGTTTATGTGACATGGTATACATTGTCAGGCCTAAAAATGATGGTATCCCAGAGGCAAGATAAGAGCTGGAATTTTAAATCTTACAAATTGTCAATTCCCTGGAACAATGTTGGAGAAGCTAAGACCTACTAAAACTTTTTAAATTATAAAGGTGACATTATTTAGTTAAGATATAGTTAAAATTCCTAATGCCTATTAAAACAAGCAGACAAAAGAGCAGATAATGGGTTGTTATCAAGATGGTGAACAGAATATATGCCTATCTTTTCTTTCTTCCCAAAATCTTGAGATGATGGAATAGAACAGTATTTAAAAGAGAACAGGCAGACTTGACAGAGAACTGGAACTTGTACTAGAAGTTCTTCAACTAGAACTTCTACCACAAAGTTATCAGTGACATTTAAATCTCAATGAATAAGGACAACAGTAGATTTGATAAGACTAAAGACTACTGGAAACTCTAAGAAAATCAGCTACAATTCAGTAAAGAGATAAAGATATGAAAAAAAATCAAAGAGTAGTTAAGAGACTATAGATAGACATATATATATATATATATATATATACACATATTTCAAGAGAAGAAAAAGAGAGAAGGAGAGATAATATTTTAAAAGATAATGGCTGAGAATTTTTCCAGAACTTAGAAAAAAAACCCCCAGGAGTCTTCAGACTGAGGAAGCAAACCAAATCCTGAGCAGGATAAACAGATTCATTAGCACATAGACTCACTGTAATAAAAATACAGACAATCAAAGACAAAGAAAAAATGTTACAAGAAACCACAGAGGAAAATATGTAATACCTATTTTTTTAAAGAGTGACAAGTACAGTTATGGTAGATTTATTTTTTTTATTTGCATGTTTATTTTGTTTTTTAGATTTCACATAGATTTCTCATCACCAACAATGAGGAGAGATAATAGAACAATACCTTCAAAGTGGGGAGGGAGAAAAACTTTCAATCTAGCATTCTATAACCAAATAACTGTTTTCAAAACTAAGGGAAAAAAAGACATTGCCAGATAATTTTGCCTTTCACAGTCTGTCATTGAAAGAAACACTAAAGAATATACTTCTGAAAAATGAAAAATAAATCCAGAAGTAAAAAGTAATATAAATCTATACATGCTCAGCCTATTATCAACTGAAAGCCAGCCAAACCACAACTGGATAAATGAGAAATAAATGCTTATTTTTAAATGACCAAAAAAAAAAAAAAATGGCATGAAAAAAGTAAATGAATTAGTAAGCATATTGGTAAATCTAAATAAGGATTCACTGTGCTAGGAACACTACTAAATAAAGGCTAATGTGAATAAATAAAGAAGAGTTAAAATAATATATAACGCTAACATGGAAGACAGGAGGTGAGTTCAAATATTCTAAGTTCCTTGAAGGAAGAGGAGAGAGAAAATAATTGAATTAACTTTTATTTTTTGTAACAACTTTATTGGGATAATTAGCCAACAGTACTGCACATATTTATAGTTTACAATTTGATAATTTAGCATATGTACATACCCATGAAACCAGCACCGTAATCAAATTAATGAACATATCTAACCCCTAAGTGTTTTCACTTTCATTCAGTTCAAAATGTTATATTTTTTCCTTTAATTTTAAAAACTTATTTGTGGTTTTTTAGAAGTGTATCAGTTACCAAATATATGAGGATTTTCCAGATATCTTTGCATTCTTTATTTCTAGTTCTATTGCAGTAAGAAAATATAGTTTGTAATATTAGAATCTTTTAAAACCTACTGAGAGTTGTTTTGTAGCTCAGAATATGGTCGATCTTGGTAAATGTCCCTGTGCACTTGAAAAGTTATATATTCTGCTGTTATTGGGAGGGATAATCTATAAAATCAATTAGATCAAGTTGCTTATAATAATTTTAAATGATTTTTATTTTTTATTTTTAAATTTAAATATATTTACATTTATTTTTAAATTTATTTGGGTCAATCAGACCAAAAATATAGGTTTAGAGATTACAAAGAAAATAAATACATTTGTGGGTCAGAAATGTCCCACCTGGTCTGAACTGCTTTTTTTCCTCACTCATTTTCACCAGCTGGGTAGTTGGGATCTGTGTGTATGTGTGTGTGTATCTATGTCACTGTTTTTCTTTCTTTGATTAGTAACACACCATGAACTTTGATGAAGTAATTTTAGATTGCATTTATTCAGACTTTTGAGTTGAATTTATTATATTCCTTTAAAAAGACTAGAAATGGTTTATTTAATAGAGCATACACACACGTGATGTATTTGTGTGTGTATTTGCTTCACATAGGCTTTTGGTAAAAGTCACTTGTCGATTCAACAAATAGTCATTGAACATTTACTATGCTCAAGGTATCTTGGGGTTCAATAAAGCTGAATGAAATGTGGTCCTTGATGCTTGAGTCTTGGTGTGTTACTTTGTCCAGGAGCAGCTGTTTTTTAACAACAGGGTAACAACCCTGGCTTCATATCAGATTTACCCACCGGAACTTGTTAAAAATACACCTGCCCAGGCCCCAGCTCTCAGCTTAGGGAAATTCTGGTAATAGGCAGGGCCTAAGGTGTGTGTAGTTTTAATAACAAACTCCCTGGGTGAATCTGATCACAAACCGGGATTGAGAAACACTGCTTTTAGCTAAAAAAGGACTAATTGCAGTTCAGCCACAAGTCAACTAGGTGGATGCCCTTGAAATCTACAACATGAGCCGCTGGCTGAAGTCATTTATAAGGCTGTTTCTATTTCCGCGGCTTCATAGTGGGTAGTTATAGTCTGAAAAGTACCCCAGAGGAAGAGGTTGGGCCCAATCTTCTCTGCAAAACACCTGGAACTAGACTTATGGAGGAATGATTGCTACAGCCAAAGATCATCTCCAAAACCTCCCCAGTCTGTTCTTATTTCCATCTCAGACGAAATGTGGTTGTTTTTGTAAATTTTATCCTTCACTAGATTGTGAAGTATTCCAGAGCTGGAGCAATCCTCTTTCTTTCACTAAGGAACTCAGTAACCCAAACATAATAGCTATTGACAGGTGTTTGTTTTGAATTGAATCTTTCTCATTCAACTCCTGGGGTCTGACCATACACATATGAATATATTCATAGTGCATATTTATAAATATCCCTAAAAGTATATTTGTTTATAAAACGTTTCAATCACACAAACGAATATGTAACAAAGATAAGAAAACAATAAAACGAGCACCCATGGATCCACACTCCAGTTTATGAAAAAAGACGCTGCCAATACTTTGAGGTCCCGGGTTCAACTAGATTAAAACAAAACAAAACAAAACAAAACAAAACAAAACAAAACAGTAACAAGACCCTGCAATTTAAATCTGAATGCGTATATTCATTGATTGACTGGATCATTCATTCGTTTGTCAGAGGTGCCTACCAAGTGTCAGAATCGATATAGACGAGATGGTTATTTCTCTTGTTGGAGTGAAGTGGGTCAAAAGTAACATAGCTGTCTCTAGAGGTACACAGATTGCTTTTGCTGCTTGCGGTCCCAACCCTGCCGGGCCCTCCACACGCAGCGTGGTTTCGGCGTGGGGACACTTTGGGCCGAAACTACGCGTCCCGGCAGTCCGCGGGGCGAGTGGGCGGAGCCGGGCGCCGAGCGGGGGCCGGGCGAGCGGGGGCATTGTGTCGGGAGCGCGGAGCTGCATTTGTCTGCTCGAGGTGCTCGCGGAGCGAGCGTGGTGCTCGGCGGCCGTGGGCTGGAAGTGTCAGCGGTGGCGGCGGCCCCAGGGGGAGACAGAGTCGGAGGAGCCACGCGCCGGCTGTTCGCGGGCGCTGGCAGGGAGCGGCGCGCCAGCCGAGCAACATGCAGATAGGCGCCCGGCGCCCTGACGACCCCTCCCGAGGAAAAGAGGCCGGAGCTGCGCTGGGGTGGCGGGCAGCATGAGGGAGGCCGGGGGGCGGCTCGGCGCGGAGCGCTGCTAGGGATCGGTGCGCGCTGCTCTGTCGCCGCGGCGCAGCGGAGGGCGGGGAGCCGCGCGGGTCGCGCCAGCGGGCGGGAGCCGGCCGCCCGGAGCTGTTCTGATTTCCGACGCGGACGCGAGGGGCCCGGAGCAGCCCCCGGCGTGCGGCCAACATGGGCAACGCGGGGAGCATGGATTCGCAACAGACAGATTTCAGGGCGCACAACGTGCCTTTGAAGCTGCCGATGCCTGAGCCAGGTGAACTGGAGGAGCGATTTGCCATCGTGCTGGTGAGTGTGCGGCGGCCGACGGTCGGGCACCGGGCTTCGGGCGGGGAAGCGCTTCTGACCCCCTCCCCGCGCCGAGAGCGAGCCTCCCGTCCCGAGGGGGAGGTGCCCACCTTCCCCATTGTGGCCTCCCCCGCCTCCACGCCGCTCCCCTTGCCAGCTCCTCCGCTCTCAGCCCCCGAGGGGGTCCCTGGATGGGGCCGCGGGCTCGGGGCGGGCTGCCTGGCCAGCCTGGAACCCATTGTCTGGCGGGAGAGGCACCTCGCGGCGTGTGTGCCCAGGAGGTGCGGCGTGGGAGTGAGGGGGAGGCGGCGCGGGCCCGGGAGGAGTGGGTGGCGAACTGCTAAGGCTTACAGAAAAAAGAAAAAAATCCCCGCAAACCTCGAGCCTCTGCGGACCGTCCTGGCGGCACCCAGCCCCGGGGCTGTGGAGTCCCGGGCGGCGCGCCGAGCGGTGCGCGAGAGCGAACTTGGAGGCGGACGATGCGCCTTGGCGGAGGGGAGTGCCCCCAAAGGGCAAGAAAAGACACCCGCGGCAGTGTGGCACCCCGGTACCTAAGCCACGAGAGAGGTATCTGAAATCCAGGCGGGAGAGAATCTTCGCCTCAGTGCGTTCCTTTTGGTCTTAAATCTTAAACCACAAAAATGTGCTCTTTCGAGGGGACGTGTTGCGAGCTGTTCTGACTCCAAGGGCGACCCCTCCCCTCCGACACCTAGCCAAGTCCCCGACTCCCTCCCGAAATCCGCTTTTTCCCGGTTTTACAGCTTCTCACATCCAAGACTCTGAAGACTCCCTTCTTTCTCCCTTTCCTTATGGGAATAAGTTTCTGGGCCCTTCCTTGCCAGAGCTTGTCAGTGCTGTGAGCTCAAGAGGGTGTGGCGGTTCCCCCACTCTTCCTCCCGCCACACCCTAGCTAGTCTGTGCTACAGTTGGTCCCCAGACTTCAATTTTTAGTGTCCCAGCCGCTTTTAAGGGATGTTGGGAAGGAACCAGACAAGATCGGACACTTGTATGTTTCCCTTTTCCTAGTAAGTTACCTCAACTCTACAAGGCTAAGCAGCAGCAAGAGAAACTCATGCTCAGGGCGGCCAAATTTTGCATCTGCCTGAGGGTTTTCAGCATGTAACCTCACAACCTTGGGAAAGGACCAGAGTCTGAACACTAACTGGGACATTTAAATTGCTTTTTTTTTTCAGGCCTTTAAAAAGGGGTGATTTGATATGGGGGAATAATGTTCTGGATGGTAGGTTTGCTTTGTGCTCTTTGGGAGAATGGTGGCCACGAGCTCTTTCACATCACTGGGAAACACTGGTGTGGCAGTTGGGAGACAGATGAGGCTGCCTGTCTTGCTTTGCATCCTCTGTGATCTCCCACAGCTGCTCCCACCTTGTGCAAGATGGGACACTATGAAATGAAAGCATAGGCTTAATTACTTCTCAAGGCAGCCTGGGTGCATGCTTAACTTGCCTTTCTTAACTTAACTTTGCATGAGCTTTGTTACCCTGCTGATTAATAACACATGGTATGAATTAATCTTCAGGAAAATAATGTCTGGTCATTATCATTTGTGTTACTATTAAGTTTAGCAGTCACAAACTTAGTATGTAGACATTTATGGTTCTGCATCATAAGCTCCTTGGGGCAATGGTTTGTTGTGGCTACTTACACTCTCCTGTGTGTCACACAATTACTGGATGCAGTTCCTTTCATAACTGTTGACAGTATTCTAAGTCTATCAAACAAACAACACCTGGCTGACCATTTTTGAATAGAGACAGCTTTTGGGAAAGTCCCAGCTTGGGAGCCCTCTTGTTAGGGATGCACTTGACCCATTGGTTTGATGTAACTCCTTAACTCCAACTGCTCTTGGAAAACCTACAAAAGGAGTTAAAAGGAATCTTGATGGAAGTTCAGAGTTATGGCGATTTCTCTTGTCATTTTTCCGGAAATTGTACATGTGATTTTCTCAACTTTGTTTTACTTCATGAATTGCTTAAGAAATCAGCTCAAACCATTTGTTTCTGGAGATCAAGCTTGGAGGACCTATTTTAGGTTGGCAAGTTTATAAGTATGTTGAGAAATTTCTCTGAGACAATAGGAATCATTTTGGCATTATTGATCTTAGTTTTATTTTTCTGTATGATAAAGATCATATATGTTTTGAGAGGAAAACCAGATAGTAATACTGGGCAGAACATCATACAAGCACCTCATTGTAAGTATGGCTTACATCAATAATTAATGAGCCATTTCAGGCATGGAAAACAATTTCGCCCACCCCCAAGCTCTAGAATATTGAAAGCATTGGGGAAGAGTAAATAAAAATAAAAATGACAGAAGTCCATCTATTTCTGGAAAATCTCTATGACTATTTCCCAACCCCTTCTGTCTATATGAGTTAAATTTTATAAATCTAAAAATGGGTATGAATGGAAAGGTGAGAGAATAAAAGATTGTGAATTAATATCAGTGGAGGGGTAAGCTTAAAAAAATAACAGTTTAAATAGAGATTTAAATAGAGATTTGTGTGAACTTCCCGTAATTAATGACTAGTAAAAAATGGATCCAAATCTTAGGAGCTTAATCCTCCTACGGACTTATCTTTAGCATTATTATCATAATAGTTATAAAACTTAAAGGGAAAAAATTGCTGACTCCTTATATACATTTAACTATTTGCATCTTTGTACCTCCCTTTGAGGTAGAGCTATAAGTGATGTGCCTTTGTGTGTGCGCACACATTTGTGATGTTTCTGTTCCACCCTTCAATATGTTTCATAAATTATAAAATTATAAATTCAGTCATCTACCTCAACTTTTGTTCCTTTGGTATATATGTTTTATATATTTTTGTGGGTAACATTTGCCTGTGTTCGTTAGGTTCCTTACATTTATAATTAAATATCCATGTGGCTCTCCATTATTAAACACTGTCTAATTGTTGGGGACACACATACGTTTCTCGTGTCCTTCATTTTCAAAGATGACACTATGAAGGTGATTTTGGGTGTGGTGAACAAATGATGGTCTTTGTCCAGGAATACTTCTTTCTACATTAGACACTCCATAACATTCAATAATTTTTGGCTTGCACACTGTCCTTCAGAGCCTTTATCAAAGAGCTGTCCTAAGGTTTCTTTGAGTTTCAGAGGAAAATATAATTTTAAGCTCTCTATCCTAGCTCCTCTATCTCTGTATGATATCAGATAGCTGGCTGCTCAGAAAACAGATTAAAAAAGATTAGGAAGTGATGGTTTAGGGCAGTATTATCTAATGTTTGATACTGGGAACTGGTTTGGTATGAGATTACTTTGAGTCAGTTTCCTTTTTTTTTTTTTGCCCTGGGGTTGAATGTGGTCATTTTGCTTAAGAGGAAGTGGGAATATTGTTTGAGTACCTACTATGAGTATGCCCTGTGCTTACAAGTTCTCTTTTAATCCTCATAATAATTCCAGCTATCAGGAACATTATAGATGAGGAAATAAAGATTACCTAAATTGCTTGAAGTCATACAGTTATTGAATAGCAAACCTAGAATTTTAACCCAGATTTAGATCCCCTCCCTGCCCCCATTAGATTATACTTCCTTGGCCTAGGTCAAGGGTTTTCCTAGGAGGAAAACAAGGGGATCAGGGGCTGTAACTATCAGTAAAGTTGTAAAAACCCCAGAAAACCCAGAGCCTAAATCTGGTAAATAAATGCTGGTTTGGATCTTCACCGTGCTGTTGTTTTTGGCATGGAGTTAAATACTGATTTGATCCGAAAGGTACTCTTCAGTTTTTCCTAACTAGACAGACTTCAACTACTTTGATTGGGAAGCTCAGGTTTTCCAAACCAGAAGGAGACAATCTGTCAGTGCAGTGCATACACTCAAAATGTAATTGTGTAAGGGACAGGGAAGGTCAAATTTTAACATTTAAGTTTATTTCCCTCTGCAAGGTGTCGTTCTCTTTTCACCACCTCCAAGGAGAGCTCTTGCCATGAAGTCTGCTGAGCAGATGGATGGGTAGGAATATAGTGAGGCCATCGTCAGATACATGCTCATTTGTTTTCTCACATCTTTCTCCTGTTGGGAGGGAAAGGAGGTGGAGAAATGGGGTAGAGTGTTGCCACTTTGAGCCTCTCAGTCTCATCCGAAGTAGAAACTCCTCGAGCTGTTTTGTTCTCAAAAGTAGGAATACATGCTTAGGACTGTGCTTGCCATCATTATCTGGGTGGATTTCCCCCCATCTCTCTAATATAATACCAATAAAATAAATTTAGGTATCTAGGATAGAAGTTGATAAAAGCTATTCTCTGAATGCAAATGTTTGGCTCCAGTGAGAGATGGGCTACACTGTAAGTGGATGAAATCTGGGGAGAAAGATAGCATGCTCTTAAATCCTTAAGTGATAAGAAGTACTTTTACTTGTAGCCTCTCATTTAGCAAATATCTTTGGCCTGGGAGGCAGGAGACGTTTCCAGAATTATATTTGCTGCACCAGCTTGAGATAATTAAACTCTCTGGTCTTTGATTTTCATCCTCAGTAAATAGGAACAAAATTTGACACAACTGTTAGGACAGTCATAAGATTAAAAAAAAATCATAACACTTGAAAGTGTAAAATTTCCAGAACATATATATTGTAATCCATTAGCTGACTTCGTATTTTGAAGAACTTGTGTAAAAAAGTGTGTAGCTGTATTCTTTGTGGTCTAGAGAATAGAATCCAGGGTTGGTGACTGAAAGTTACACAAGCCTAAGGAAAAGTATTCTAACATTTAAAATTGTCAAAGAGTGAATTGTGAGCTCTCCATTAGATTTGCTCAGTCTGACAGCCTATGAAAAATGCTGACGATTGGAAGGTCTTTCCGAACCCAAAAAGTAGCAAGTGTGTTATTGGCTTGAACTGTGCCTCACCGGCACGTTCTGGATATAGAATGAAAACATCTGAAAGTGGGGAGGGATCTTGTAGGTTCCTCTTGGTTCAAAGAAGAAGAAAAGTATAGACTCACATTTGGGAAATTCATTCAGCTTTATAAAAACTGTTTCCTGAAGGGTTTAGTCTTAATGAAATATGCTCTTTTCATGCTAGGGCTTGGAAAATAAGGACAAGGTGAAGTGGGCTCTCTGGCCCTCATATTTAAGCAAGTAATAGATGTAAAAATGACCAGTAAAAGAAGCACTGATTCCAGATGATTGTCTTTTACAAGAGAGTGCTGGTACCTGGAATCCTTTTAGGAACAAAGCAGTGAATTCTTATAAAAGAACAGACTGGCGTTGCTTAGAAGAGAGGGTGAGTTACAAGCTGTGCAGCTCTTTGGCAATTAAACTCTTGTAGAGTGGCTCTTCCACTCCAAAACGGTGACATGTGCCCCTTCCTCCATCATAAGGAGTATGTTCCCAGGCTTATGGGTCATGGTGTCTGTAGCGGGGCTTACTGCACCTTCTTAGCGCCCACCTACTTGAACAGTGGGGGCAGAGATAACTCGCCTCTTCCCATGAAGATGATGTCTTTATCTTGTGGGGTGATCTTCTTCCTCAGATACCCATCTCTTCTCCAGAACCCTCTCTTTCAGCCTAACACCAAGGACTTTGTGATTTCCAGCAGATATAATTTGGAAGCAATGTCTAGGAAAGAGCTGGTAGGCCAGAGAGCTATCATGGGCTGTGATTCACCTAAGGCCCACAGGTGTGGGCTAAGATGGCTGGGAATCTCTTACTTGGGAAATGCTAAGTTCCTACTTAAAGTTCCTACTTGAAGGTATGATGGTATTTGATGTGGACTTTCTTTTCACAGTCTTAATATAACACCAGCACAGAAAAATGACCATTGGCATCAACTCCAGATAGGCACCTTATTAGAAACTCTGTAGTTTCTAGGGCATACCAGAGGTGTTCCCCTCATCACATCTTCATTGTTCTTGTGTGGTGTGAAACTGACTTTAGTGACTCTTATTTCACGTGTAGCCTTAGTCTACTGTCTTTGCTGAAAAAGCTTAATCGTAAGCCCTTGTATTCGTTGCTACAGAAGCTAAAAGATTTTAGGTGTTTAGACTCTCGTGTCTCCAGGGGTAATCTACCCTGATTGACTGCTGTATAAAAGGTTGTACCCATGGCCTGGTTATACTAAAACTTATTGGCTTGAGAAAGGTGTCAAATAGTTCACATTTTTTTGCCCTATGCCTGGTGCAAGGCACTAAGGTGTGACCGGTGCTTGAAAGTAACAGACCTCACCTATCTCTGGTTCTGCCTTGAGTTGAGAAGATTTGCTCAGGAACCTGATTTTTTTCCCCCTTGTTTCCTCCACCCCCCCATGGAAGTTCAGCACACACTTTGTTTAAGGTAGGATAATGAAGGGATTGACAAGCTAAAGTGGTAGCTTTCACGTGGCTGCATGTCAATATTACCTGGGAGCCTCAAAAAATACAGATGTCTAGGTCCCACTCCCAGAGATTCTGATAAATTGGTCTGGATTTTGACCTGAGCATCAGAATTTTAAAAATCTCCTTAGGAGATTTGAATGTGCAGTCTTGGCTGAGAGCTGCTGTGCTACAGAAGTGGGTTTCCCCCCTTTTGTGCCTTCCTCTACACACGAAAAATAAGAGTTAAAACAATAGTGATAAAAGCAGATGAGTGTAGCAGGAAAGGAATTTTTTTTAAAGGCCCCAGAAAGTCCGAGGAAAGAGACACAGTGGAGGAGGATTAAACAACAAAACTGCTCAAGGTGTTTGATTCAACCAAAAGCACCAAGATGAGAAATACAGAGAAATGGATCGAATCCTGTCGAATGTTCGAGGGACTTATTTACTTAAGAAATGACCATCAAGGAACGAGGAAGTTCTGTATGTTACAGCTAAAGAGAGAACAGTGACTCTAAGGTGTACTTCTGGACTAGAAGACTCAATAAATCAATTGTATTTCTATTCTTCAGCTTAATTGTTGGTTCAGTGCAGGCCTTTTGCTTTGATCCCTGGTTTTACCACTTACAAAGACTTGATGAGCTTGGCTTCCTGGAGTGAAATTCAAATACTCTTGTGAAATGTAAACAACATTCATTTATTAAGAATTCTATAATCAAGGCAAATTGGCATGCTTATATAAGCAATTATCTTTGAGAATAGAAAGATAAATAGGATGTTAGGTCAAGAATGAGCTGACTGTTCCCAATGCTAGACTCTAGTTATTCCTTTTATAATTATAACATAAGCAAATAGACATTCCTCTCATTCATAATCTTTAGCATTTGTGGTTTGGGGTTTGAGGACAGTATGTGGTTTTCTGAGCTGAGAGGGTAGAAGCAATTATTGTCTCATTTTCGTCTAGAAGTATAAATAAATCTTGCAGGGAAATGTAGGTAGTTGGTTTATGACCAGACAACACTTCCTAGCATTTGGAAACATGGTGAAAGAAGGTATGGATTTAGATAGGAATAGTAAAGAAGAAGAATGTAGTTTTATTTTGGTGCAGATGGTAAAGAAGATAACTGTTTTACAAAGGCAGAAAGCTTGAAAATAACCTCATTTGTTTTAGGTGAATATCATAATTATTATTTTGTACAGAGGAAGTGTTAGGGTAACTAATAGCAGGAGAGGCTGGATAGAACGTGATTAGATTTGTACCATGGCGACACTCAGTTTGCACAGGAGTTCACTGCCAAATGTCTTATTTGTGAAAGCTGGAAAACCTAAATGCAAAGGCTGTGAGTCAGGGGAATAGTTTTATGGGTTAGTTTCAGTTTTGGCTTTTTTCAGTCTCGGATATGGTCAGCCTTGTGGGTCTTTCAAGGAACCTTTGCCTTTTCAATGATAATGGAATATCTTGTCTAATTGAGATTCATTATCCCCAAGAATTTCTACCTGGTGAACCTAGGAAGCCAGTTCAGTCCAAATGTCTTGCGACCAGGATGCTATAAATTTGGAATTGGTGATTCCACAGGCCTTATCGCAGAATCATTATTTTATTGCCAACTAATCAGGCCATCCAGATGCAAACCTAGAAAGGCCATTTGGAACTGTGTGGGTTCCTGGGGTTGTGGAACATTCAGCTTGCCAGTGATCAGCCACTCCAATGTCCTTTCACAGTAAAAGTTTTGAGTCTCAGGGTCGGCTTTTTGGAAAGCATTTGTTTGACTTAGAAAACTTGAGATCATCTGAATTTACCAGGTCCCAATCATTTAACGGAGTAATACTTTAACATTAGACAACTATATTTTTGTCATTTTGCTAGTAACTGTCAGAAATTCCAAGGTTGGTTTTCTGTAATTTTTCTATTGATAATGAAGAAATTTAAAAATTCTTTCTTTGTTGTTCTTTGGGATGATAAAGAATCATCTTTTAATCATCCTTCAAATGAATCCTTTTAATGAAGAATAATATACAGACAGAATTGGGGCCATATCATTAAATGTACAGCTTGGTGGGATTTCACAAACTGAACACACTGTTGTAACCAGTCCCTCCTTCAGGAACCAGAATGTTGCCCTGTTTTTCTTTAAATGTGGTTCTACTTGGCTCCTTGCCTCCCTAGCCACAGTCACTCACCTGAATTTACTTTCAAAGTGGCTTGACTTACGTGGAGAAAAGTAGACCACAGGATTGTGCCTTGCGGTCTGACTGTGAATGACTGTAACCGTGGGCTTTCCACCACTTCCTTTGAGAGGTTTCCTCAGCCCAAGTAGGCCTGACTGTTAGGAGACATCGACATTGCAGCATCCTGCTGTTGTTTTTAGTTCTATCATCATCGATAACCCTAATGGTATTTCTTTTGCATGTGTATAGTATCTCTGTTTTTCATAATACTGAGACGAGGACGTTTTGATTTGTACTCCTAGAGTAAAGTATGAATGGGGAGGAGGGATTTCCACTGTGAAAATGAGCGTTTGCAGTTGGGTTGTCAGTACGTGGAATTATGTTCTTGCAGATACACGTTTTATTTATTCACTCTCAAGCCTGAGTTCTAGCCTTTGGTTTTTGCCATTTTTCTTGATGCTTCTTTTAAAATATTAAAAGGTATGTGATTATGAATTTCATTTTCTGGTTCAATTTTCCCAGTAAAGCCCTGTTATTCCAGACATCATTTGTTAATGGTTTGCTTCCATAATCTCCCCTGTAACTTGTGTCCCTCTCAGCCTTCCCCTTGAAGCTTCCTTGAAGCTGGCCAGATCCAACCCTCCTCTTTTTCCTTCCTTGGGCCTGAGTTGGAGTTTGCTTTATCCCTGTCCACAGAAGTCTTGCACTTTGCCTCCGTATGCCTTTTTTCATGGTGATTCTCCTATGTATTGTGTGTTCCCTTTGCTTCTCTGTTTATTGAAAACATCCAGCCTTTAAGGCTCTTCTACAGTCTCACCTCTTCCAAATGTCCTTGCAGACTGACGTCTGCTTGGGAGAGGTGGGAAAAACAACTCTTCTCTCTTTGATCCCTTGATAGGATGAATAGTATGAATTGTTTCTCTTACTCATGAGGCCCTTGATTAAATATCACTTTGTGTGAGGTGTGACTGTAAAATAAGGGGAAGCTTTTATGTGTAGCTTTGTAGTCACTCATTACACTCTTAGCCATCTGTTTATGTCCCTGTTTTATTTGCTAGTTCACATTGTGGACTCCTGGAAGGCAAGGATCATCATATCTTACAGGTCCTTAAACATTCCACTTTTCCTTAAACATTCTAGCTCAGTGCTTGGTCCAGGGAAGGGTCTTAGCAGAAAATTACTGACTGGATTAGAGAATGGTGCCCACTGAAGCAATGCCAGAAATTGAGCAGCTCTCAGAGAACCTGTATAATAGACCACAGTGGGCTGTTCGTTGCACAAAATTGGTCTTTGTGTTGAAATGAAACTTCGTCACACACTCTTACTCATCTTGGTATTCCCCACATCATGTGATTGTAGTAGGTGCCTAAGAATACTATTCAGAGGTAGTTGACATCATACTTTACCTGGAAAACTGGTGAAGTAGGAGAAGAGGAGTAGGGCAGTTGAAATGGCCAAAGAAAATCAGTTCTTCACTGTCACTTAGCCAGATTGGTGTGTCATGATGTACTGTCACCAGACAGTAGTAGCATAGTAGTATAGGGCTTTTTTTTTTTTTTTTTTTTTTTTTACATAAAACGTCCTTCATGATACTTTTTAAATTTGGACTGAGGCAGGTTAAGTGAGCAACATTCTTTATTTTGGCAGTTTAGTGCTTTGCTGTTTGCAGTGTTTTTAAATTATCTTCTGTGAGTCTAAGGGCTCTTAGTAAATGAGGCAAATAGAGCATGAGGGTGTGTGGCTTGACGTTTCATAGGAAGGTGGTGAAGTTTGTGATTCAGTCCTAGATCTTTTGCACTAAAACTCTGGGGGACATTCTACTGTAAAATAAATGATTTTATGTTCTCATATTCTGTTCTGTCCTTTATGGGCATTATTTCTGATAGTCCTGGCAACCCTTGGAGGGAGATATTATCTTTCTTTTACTAACGAGACAGTGAGGCTTTGTGTTATAGCAGCCACTACCAAGTGACAGAGGCAGGATTTGAATCCAGGCTTGTCAGATGAGAGAACCTGCTTCTTCTGTACTACGCTATGTATATAAAATAAGCATAGTTATTTCATACGTATGCTTCTTGTTATTCGTTCTTCATATTCAATTTAACCCTTTGGACTAAATTCATTAATTCACACAAAACTGTACTCTGTGTATATGAGTCTATATTGATTGGTAATTGTAGGTACACTTAAGTTCTCAGGGTCCAGAAGGGAGATGCCATTTATATATTTTGAGTATTCAGAAAAAGCTTCCTTGGCATAGAAAGTGGAAAGATGCTAGCTTGGTCCCAACCAGTACCTAGACTCTACTTTTTATTCTACATTGTGCAGTTTTGCTCTTTTGTCACCGCTTTAAAAGGGCTTCTATTTTAATCTGACGGTCCAAGGATATTTACTGAGCACTTACTATATGCCAAGCATTGTCGTAGGCACTGGGGATTGCAGTGCTGTACAAGGCTGACCAGTCATCTGCCTTTGAGGAGTTTACAGTTTAGGGGTGGGAGCAAGCAGTGGGGAAGCCAGACATGAAAGAGGTACACAGATATATAAATGGTCTCTTCTGATGCTGCAAAGTGCTAAGAAGAGAATAAACCAAGATGATGTGAGGTGGTGCCCTCTTGGTTAAGATCTGAATGATGGGGTGCAGGTAGTCAGTGTGGGGGGCAAGTAAGAGCCCTCAGGCAGGAGTAGCCAGGGCTCCATTTGTTTCTCCCCCTGCTGGCTCAGAATGGGGTTCCACCAAGTCGGGAGTAAATGAAGGGAACAGCATGTGGGATGTATTCAGCCACTTGACTTCAGACCTTACCTGTGGGGTTTCCTCAGGGTGGAGGTGCAGGGTTCTCTTACCTTTGTCTGTTGTAACAGCCGTTTCTTGTAAGTGGCTTTGAGCAGTTACAATTCTGCCACTTGTTAAATTCAAATGATTTCTAACACATGATTATTGCAGTCTTGTCACTTCTAGACCCATGGGATGTACAGTTTGAGAATGGAGTATTTGGTTAGTGGAATATTTGCATTTGCAAGTAAAGGCACTTTGAAGGCCTGTATTTGAAATCGCTCATTTTTGGTGCATGGGTTAACCTCAGTCAGGCAAGGAAGGAAAAAATTCCTTTTTTGCTGTAACTTGCTACTAGCTTGTTGCTTAGATTTTTTTTTCTTTTTTAAAAAGGTTTTTCCTTTTTTTTTTTTTTAATTTTAAGGGCATGCAAGAGGTTTTTATTCTGAAATTAAAAATAAAAGTTGTGTTGTAGTTAAAATGATTCCTAAATTTCCTTAAGTTGTTCATAAAGGTACAGTAAGCACAGTTCTATATCTACAACCCTAGAACGTAATTCTAATGTAGGTTAAAGTTTGAGACCCTCTGAGCTTGACTGAAGGAAAAGCACCAGCAGAAAGGGCTGTGTGCAGCCATCTGGGAATTCAGACCATCTGCCTTTAACTCTCAGACCTCCGGCAGTGACTGGAAAATGGGAGAATTCTAATACCTTGCTTGCCTATAAGTTTATTCTGTTCAGTATCACAGTAAGCTTTTAATTCATGGGAGTGGACTTATTTCTTTTGAGGACTTTAAGGCAGCCCTCAAGTTAAATGTGGGTTTGATACAAGTACAGCAATAATAATAATAGGACCACCTATTGTGCATTTTTAAAATCACTTCAGTGAACGTGAAAGGTAGCTCAGAATGCCATATCATCTCAGTTTCATATATGAGAACTGAGTGTTAGAGGAGTTAAAGGACTGGCCTGAGGACATATTTCTAGGCATTGGAGCTGAGAATCAACTTTGTTGACTCTGAAGCTATGCTCCTGACATACTGTTTTGACTCCCAGTTGCAAAAATATAAGCATGATAAATATATATGTAGTGTTTTGAAGTAAATTGAAAGCCCTTTGAGGGTAAGTGCAGTATTTTTTCAGCCTGTATTAATTTTGTTGGTATATGCCCAGAACCAACAGCAGTTATATATTCTTTTTTTTAAAAAAAGATAAGAACTGGATGAATAAGCTATTGTCCACTGTTGGAATAGTAAAGGCCAAGTAAGCTTGTGATCAATTGGCTATTTTATAGTAACTTTTGTCCTCTGAAGGCTCTCTTTCAGACAACTGTCTCTGAACTTTTGTTTTTAAAATGTATAATCTCATTCATTCATTCAACAGATGTTTTGTTTGGGTGTTTCTTCAAGCCAGACATTGTTAAGATGCTGAGACACAAAGATGAATAAAATATTATCTCTGTCTTTGAGGCGTTAACTGCCTAATAGAAGAGATAGGCATGAAAATAAGATTAAAAGACATTTATGACATGTATGTGCTGTGTAAATGCACTATGGAAGTACAAAGTGTTGTAACATTTTAGGTTAACCTGTGAAATCTGGACAAGTCAATAAATTTGGGTGAAAGTTGTAATAAAGCCCAGATGAAATGAATTCTATTTAGTCTGAGTACTAAAAGATTCAGGTGTGTGTGTAAATGTACCTGTGCAAATCACTTGGAGAAGAATCTGGTAAAAAGTACTAATTTTCAGAGACAGCCTTTCAGGTGGTAGAGCATTCTACTCTGAAGAGTAACAGACTCTGACGCTTACTCCTAGGTTGCAGGCATTAGAATCTAAATGTCTGCTATATTCACTTTGCTAGAAAGCCTACAATTTTCTCTGCAAAGCTTATTGTAGGGAGTAATGGCACTAGACTATTAGGACCCAGAGTTAGCATTTAAACTGAACTATTAAACAAGGCTTAGTTAAAAAAAAAAAACAAAAAAACTTGTTTATGAGCACAGTCTTTGAAGTTAGACCTGAGTTTGAATCAGGATTTTGCTGCTTACTGGTTGAGCGATCTCTCTAAACCCGATTCACCATGCCTGTCATATAACCCGAGAGCTACCTCTTTGGGTTGTTGGGAATATTAAATGCTGTTGCTTAGCACAGTCACATTGTACAACTTGGGTAAGCACTTCACAAGAAGTGGTGGTTCTGATTATTTTGCATTCTTTTTATTTGCCTTTATTAAAACATTAATTTTAGAAGCTAGGCTCTGGACTATAATAGGACTTTAGTTAAATTATCATCAACCTCAGTGTAAAGAGTGCCCAGAATCGAAATGAAGGTGGCTTGCTGCTCTCACCTTAAGGTTGTATTTACTGACCTTTTTTCATATATGAGTGTTTCCAAAGGCCTGGTCCACTGTATGCAGCCTGAACTTGGATATTTCATCTAACCCCTGTGTATTTTGTGCTGTCTAGAAAAAAGAGCCAGGTGTTTCAGGGCATTGGATTATTTTGTATTGGATTATTTTGTATTGGAGCCTAATAGAAATGTTAGCATTTTCAAAATTGGAGCAGACAGCCACCATGCAGTGTACAACAATGTGACTGTGACTTCGAAGCAGCTACTTCACATAAGAAGATACATTCAAGAAGTGACCATTGAAGAAACTGCTGCTGAAGTTTTATTTGGCTCCAGCTGCATTCTGGGATGGATGGAGTCTTCGAGACTTTATTCTAAAATCCAACAGTGGCAGAAAAAGGATTTATATAACTTGGGTGTAGATAGCCTTCTGTTTGATTTGATTGAGATAACAGCATTGTTAAATAAAAGCTTCATCCTGTTTCAAGTAAAAAATATAGTGCCATCTGACTTGATCTAGGAAAGAAAGTAATGCCATTTACAGGTTGCATTCCCTCAGTAACCCTTTGCTTTTTTTTTTTTCCTGGAAGTTCTTTATTAATATATTTGGGTTACATATTACATAATTCGTCTTGTTGAATCAGAGCTAAGCTTATGAAACAAACCAGTCCCAAATCAAATCAATATACTACCACCATCCAGAAATGAGAGCTTCGAATTTTCTGAAGATGCTTTTTACACCCTCTTCTCTCTTACTCACCGATGAGGTTAATTTCTTTTTCTCTCAGCTGATTAATGTCATTTTTGCCCTACATTTTATAGAGGCACTCTACTGTTTAAAGTTACTGAGATAAAAGACTATTTGATAGAACTTTCAGACTAGTATTAAATAAAATTCTGTATTCTCAGACCCTGGAGGGTCCATAAATCTTGTGGGCTGCAGCTGTGTACATGTTTTTCTTGGTGCCCTATTTTCATATCAAATAGCTTTAATTTTTGGATTTTAGTAATGAAGGTAAGAACCCAATCTGTCAGGCTTCTAGTGGCATTTATTGTAGCCCTGAGCTTAGAATTGCATGAAAGGATGTAATAAGCCAACTCTAAGACTGTCCAGATGAAAAGGATTATAACTCGGTACAAAAATATTAGCATGCCCTGCCCAGCGTGTGACTCATTCCTTTTAGAATATCCATTTTGACACCTTTTTTGAATCACACATAAATCACAATGTGGGTATTTTTGGCAGGGAGCTAGACTTTACCCTGATGTTGGCACTGGTGACTGCCAAAAGTGAACAAAGAGAATTAGAAATGAAATATAACAGTGTTGCAAATGTTTTTTTTCTTTCCTCCTGGAGCAGAAACAAAATTGGGAGCCTGATGATGTCTTTTTCATTGTCCCAAGAAAACCATTGCTTTATTGCAATGAAAATAAAGCTCTGATGGGTTGTCCCAATCTTTGGCTCTAGGAACTATTCTTATGTTCCCATTCAAGAGTTTTTTCTTCCCAGACACTCTTCCCTACCCTAGGAATAATTTTTTCAGGGCTTAAGGTTTTTCTCATGATGTCCTGGTGACTAAGCCTGCTTTGGGATCACTCCACCCTGAGCTTCATGTAGTCCTTCTGGGAAGAAACTCCCAAGCACTGCAAAAAAGCAGCAGAGACACAGAGTGTATCTATCTAGAAATGAAAATTTGACCTTTGGTCTCTTTTTCATCTTTCTCTCAAACAGGCCTCCTTTCCGTCTGTGTAAACAGACCCTTGTAATTGTTGTAGTCTATCATGCTGTTAAATGATTTGCATCACTGCTCCAAACATGTGCTGTCATATTATGCAGAAATCTCCTTTCAGACAGTTTAATGCTGAAAAGTCTGTGTACTTCAGTATGAGAAATAGTTCTAATGGATATGTTCTTAATGAAATTGTCCCATTATTACAGACTAGTTGGATAAAACATCCACCTTCCTAAAGAGATAAAATGTTACAGATACAGTCCAAGCTTCTCTGTCCTCATTTCCTCCCTTCCCTGTATATGTCATTTCTGTGCACATTTGGCAGAAATTATTTATAATTGTTTGAGTTTATAGAACTAGTCTCATAACCCATGTGTGCTTTTGACTCTGTGTATTTGGTTTGAGAAGTATTCATGTTAATGCATGTAGCTTCAGGTCATTTAACTTGTGAATTATATTCACTGAATGAATGTACCATAAATTATTTACAGTTGGTCCTCATCCTTCCTGGAGTCTGAATTTGCAAATTTGCCTATTCAGTAAATTTTCTTATCCCCAAATTAATGCTTACAGTGTTTTTGTGGTCATACATGGATCACAGAGTGGTGAAAAATTTGAGTCACTTGATGAGCAGTTTCCGGACTGAAATCAAGCAAGTCTACTCCAAGTGTAGTGCTGAACTGCTGTTCAGTGTTCCTAAGTGTGAGAAAACTGCAATGTGCCTCATGGAGAAAATATGGGCGCTTTGTTAGGGCATAAGTTAGAGAGATGTTGGCTTTGAGTTAATCAATGACATATATTAGATAAGGTGTCTAATCTAATCTAAACAAACACACACGACAGTTTTATGTGTTGTGACCAGAGGCTTGCAGAAACCTAACCCTATATTTCCCCTAGGAGCAATGGGTCAGTATTTGCTAATTCAGTGTTTGCTGTCACTTTATAGAACATGACTACTGTGAATAGTGAGAATCAGCTATCTCTTACCCTATTGGTGGGCATTAGAGATTATTTACAATTGTTTATTAGAAGTAATGTTACAGTCATTATTCTTGTCTATGTCACCTGATGTACAGGTGTAAGTTTCTTAAGGTTATATACATAGAGGTTCAATTTCTAGGTCCTGGTTATGCCCATCTTCAATTTGATCAGTGTTGTTAAAACGCTCAGTAGAGTGGTTATTTCCCTTGGTGTAGTTGATGTTAGTGGGGTTTGTTTTCCTAGTCTACTCAAATTGTACCTACTGCTAAGAGAATTAACAAATATATTTTTCAGCACCTACCAGGTGCTAGAGATTACAAATAATAGCAGTGGGCTGTCATCCAGGAGTTTGTTTCCAGTGATAAGATTTAGAAAGAAAGAAAAAGTAGTTGCCATCTGTTTAAACTTTATCTTTGAGTGAGATGAGTATAGTCTGAGATTGTTTGGGCAATGCTTAATGCTATAATAGCTGCTAATATTAATTGTCTTTTGTGCTGGACTGGACATCTTTTATTGCATTTAATCTTGATAATAACCCAAGATGGTAACTGCTGTTATTAGTTCAGTTTTACTGACGAGGAAACAGGTGCGAAGAGATTGAGCAGTTAGTCCAAAGTCACACAGTAAGTGACAGAGTCAGGGTTTAAACTCTGGCCCCCTGATTGCCTGAGCTCCCAATCTTAAGTGTTTCACTCTATATGCCTAAGTTTTCCACTTAATTTCTTACATGTTGCCATTACCTAAAAGGTAGTCTGTCTTTATATAACAGATTAAAAACAATTCAGGGGAGTTGGGGAATCATGAAGTGGGAAGTAAGAGTGGAGTTTTAAACCAGAGGCAGTGGTGAGGTGGGATGTACAGGGGACCATCATGGCTTTAGTATGGATTACCCAATCTGTCTTTGATCTTGGTGGGAGGAATTCTTAATATCTAGCAATTTTTATCACTGTTAATAAGCCACAGAGTAGTTTTGGGAAGAGGAAAATTTATGAATTCTGTCTGTCCAGTTTATTTGCTCAAGTGGGGATTTTGCTATTTGCACAACAGTTGGCTTAATAATCTTTACTACATTTGAGGCTTTCTAAAGGCTAAGTACTGTGTGATTGCTCCATTTGTATTTTTCAGAACAATCCTGTGGAATTTTGACTAATAAGTGGCTGAGCAGGATTTGAATGAGGTGTTCTGACTCCATAATAATTCATTCAACTAATCTACTCTGCACTCCTTTGGTGAAGATGCAGTGGCCTGGAGTAGATATCACTTAGGAAGGTGACATCCTCCGATAACAAGCCACAGGCTATAAACCCAAAGGCCTGATTATTGAAAAGGTACACACTGTGTTAATTTGTCATTATCAGAAAGGAGAAACAACAGCAGCAGCATTATTAAGGGGGGCGGTCTGTAAGCCACCAATAGTACCATTGTTCTCAGAGGCATCTTTCTTGTTCCTGGTCAGGTGAATGGGCTGTATGCGATGTTCATAGTAAGGGCAATGAGAAAATTGCTGCCTCATTTCTTAGAATCAGTGACTTTGTTCTTATTAACAAATGATCTATATTTTCTAAAAGGAAATATTCACAGCCTACTCTGAAAGAATTAAGATTGTTCTTGGAATCAGCATCTTTCAAACTCCTGACTGCAACCTGTGCTAAAATGTGTTACATTCATGGCCCAATATATACAAATTCTTTCAATCTGAATAAACATGAAAGCAAGTTTTCATAAAACAGTACTTTTACTAAGTGAATTATACTCCATTTTCTATACCATTCTGTTCTTTTAAAATGTGGTCACCTTATTTCAGATGGAAAAGACGCACTATATGATAAAATTTCAGAAATTGTTCATAATTCCTATTGAAGCAACCTGGTCAGTTATCCTCCAAACTCCTTAGCTCATGAAGTCCACACAGAAGAAATTGTTTACTCTTTAGATTTGATCATATGACTATTTCTTCGGTCTTTGATGAGTTGCCAATGTGTCTGTTCCCTATGGTAATGCGAAGATTGGAAATATTTGCTTTATAAAGTTTTTGACTGCATAATGATCGGTGGAGAAGAATTAAGAGTCAAGAGGATATTGAGAAGAGAGCTTACTTGTAGCAGGTGTGCTAATATATTTGGATTTGTACCCTCATTTTTTTCCTAGAAAAACAATTATCTGGAAAATACTACACGTACAAAGTAAGGAAAACTTTTTTGATTCTTTAGATCTCTCAAGTTTTGCGTATGTGGTGGAATCCGGATAATGATAACACAGTTTTGTAAATGTTTTGAAATTTAGCTTGATATTTGCAACTTAATTTTTACTCAATGAAATGTTTCCATTAGAATAAAAACGAGAAACCAAAATCACGGGGTAGCCATTTGGGGTGTCTGTTCTACATTGTTTATGGGTGATTTCTAGGCTTTTTGCTTTGTTCCAAGTATTCTTTAACTTTCTGATAACTTCATAGGTAATGGTCCTTATTTATTATGTCTGTTTTAATCCACATCTGTTCCGCTTGACTTCAGTAATAAAATACTATCACAACGGAATGTGGTTTGATGTTTTGCCTCTATGTGCCTAAATTTTACTGTATATGTGAGGTCTGTAGACTTCACAGAGTAGCACCATTTTTAAAAAAATCGTTCATTTTCCTGGGTTTATGTTTCTGATTTATAGTTTAACCATGAGGGCTGGAATGACTTAAACCAGAGGCTTTAATCCCATTTATGCCGGCCACATCCTTAAGGTCTCCTGTATTTTAACTTCACCATCTGCAAATGGAATAAATAAATAAAGATGTTCTTACCATCTCAGAGCATTGGTGTGGAATAATTCTGCAAAGAGCTTTGGTAAAGGGAAATTGTTTTATATATAATCAGAAAGAGGAATTACACTCAAAGTCTTATTACTGTAATGTTATCAAATAGGATATAACCATTTACACTAAATGCTAATGCTAAGCATATTTAAAAGTAATTTTTTCTACTAATGCAAACAATGTATTTTCATTGTGGAAGATTAGAAAACCCAGTTTAGAGACAGAAAATATAAATACTTTTAATTCCATTGCCCAGAGGTAAGCACTGTTAACTCTTTTGGTGTAGTCTTCCAGTATGGTTTCGTTTTCTTGTGTGCGTCCATGTCATAAGTATCTTTTACCCAATAATTAGAATTTCTGAGTGCTTGTGAACTGTTAATATTGATGTGCGTTTCACTAGTTCCTATTGTTTGAGTCTCATTACTGTCTGACTCTTAAGTTTTGCCAAGATGAATATCCTTGTAGCTGAGCATTGACACATTCTGAATCTTAGAATGATGTTGAATACAGTTTAAAAGGCAGTTCAGAGTGGTGAATTAAATGGGAAGTATGAGAATTAGATTTGACTTTTAACGTTGCTGTTAACTGTTGCTCTAACCTTTACGTCATTTTCTTTCCTGGGCTTCATTTTCCTCTTCAGTAACAGAGGTAAAATGAACCACCTCTTGAAGGGGATTTAATTCTGACCGCAATCACTTCGGAGTATTTTACAGACAAAACTAGGACTGAAAAGGACTCTAGTGTTGCTTCTTCTAATGAATTCTGTGTTTGAAGGTTTACTCTTTTTTTTTTTTTTCCTGATGCCAAAGGTACTGAGCACGCTGCAGTACTTTAGAGTCATAATCATTTATAATCATTGATTACGATTAATGGTGTCTGAAGCTGAGCCTGTTCTGACTTTAGGAAATAGCTTTATTGACACAATCCCACTTAGGAAATTATTGAGTTTAACATTGTTTTCTTTAAATGTGAGAGACTCATGAATGGCTAAACAAAATGTGGCATATCCACACAATGGGATACTATTTGGCCATAGAAAGGAATAAAGCACTGATACATGCTAAGACATAGATGAACTTAGAAAACATTAACTCCAAGAAGCCCGTCACAGAAGACCACATATTACATGATTCCATTTATATGAAATGCTCCTAACAGGCTAATCTATAGAGACAGAGTGGATTAGTTGCTGCTTAAGGCTTGGCGGAGGGAGTGGGGGCGGGGGTGGGAACCTGGGTGAGATTCAGGTGGGCAGTAGCTAAAGTGTACAGGGTTTCTTGTTGAGGTGATAAAAATCTTCTAAAATTGATTGCGGTGATGGCTGTACAACCCTCGTATGTAGTAAAACCTGTCGTATAAAATGGGTGAATTGTATGGTGTGTGAATTATATCAGTAAAGCTGTTACCAAAAAAATCAGATTCTAAAAACCTTTGTTTCACAAAGTTTTTAGATGTTTGAATTATAGCTAAATGGAAATTGATTGTATTAAACTCCTTATATGTTGCTTCATTTCCTGAGAATCTGTTTGAATCTCGATATGGGAGGATGACTGAATTGCCAGCCTCTTCTTCTCCAGGTGGAGTTTGTTTTGAGGGCTTTACTAAGGTACTTGTTAATTTCAACACTTTATCATCTATTTCTCTTGTCCCTCAGGGTTGCTGAAGTGTTTGTAAGATACTTATTTTGGATACTTCTGAAAAATCAGAATTTTAATAGCTTTGTTAGTGGGCTGAGTTTTATAATGGGTATCTGATAGGCAGTGCTGTCCGTTAATTAATGTTGCCATAGCAGATCCCAAGTAGCTTGGAGTTGATATTTGTTGTTCTTGATGTTGTTGGCATTGGAATTCATAGCATTGAGTTTTCCTGGTTATTTGCCTGAGTGTATTAAGGAGTTGCTCATGGGGTAGTTGCCTGCGGAGCCTCAGGTACCAGGCACTTCTCTATTGGGACATTTCCCCTTAGGTGTAGTAATTATGGAAAAGTGAATTCAGCTAGGGAAAACAGAAGTTGGGGTAAGAATTGGTCTGAATTTATAAGTGACCCACGTTTGATTATTTTCACTCAACTTTCCCCATCCTTTGGGAATTTCTACCAAATTCATAAACATTAAGGCTAAAATTCAGTAAAAAATTTTGTTTTTCCCTACAAAGACCTATAGAATATATGTGGAGTTCCTGTTATGTAATTTTGTCTTCAGCCTCTCTTGTTCTGCCATTGTATACTGTAGTGATATCAGCCGAAGAACCAGGCTTTTAAACCAAAACACTAATAAACCATAGAACATATCTTAGACAATCTTAATGCAGCAAGAGCAAATTTGGCAGAATTTCTGAAGCAATTCCATGACTGGTATTTCTAATAAATTAATCTGTTTAGATATGCTTTGGGTACTTTTCCTGGCAAAGTAGTATATTATGCAACTGGAGGAGACTAACGCAAATCTTGGAATTAGCCTATGACTTTGATCTTATATAAATGATTTTCTTCAACAATGTTTCTGTTTAGTATCTGAAAAAAAAATCCAGCTTTGTTCAAGAAAGTTTTTAGCTGGACAGTTTTCTGTGTTACTGAGAGTTCAGAATTGTCTCTCATAATAAGTGAAATTTGTTTATAGGTTCTTGAGAAATTGAGAAGTCTTTTCCTTCCATCTAGAACATCTCGCTGCAAAAACTAAATTATAATGTTTAATTAAACTGTGAAGGTTCAGAGAATTGAGATATAAAATAAAGTACAAGTATTTATGGACACTTTTCAATCCATATATGGTATTATGCATCACTATGTGCCTAGCACATAACATGTAATTTATTCATTCAGTGAGGATTTATTTGCTGGCTCTGTTTTGCTGGGCACTATATTAGATGAAAAGGCAATATACTTATATATAGTAAATGCTGTAATAGAAATATGTATTAAATGGCAGTGTACGGTGATATATGTTCTTTGGAGGCAGAGATTGACAACGAATTAGAAAAGAAACTGAAGAAAAGTTGACTCGAATTGGAGAGTGGAAGATGAATAGGATGGCTCGGGGTTGGGGAGAGGTGAGGAGCACTTTTGGGGGAAGACATTCTAAGAAATGAATGGAAGTATGGTGCATTTTGAGGGACTACATGTAGTTGATATTAGAACATAGGGTGCCTGTAGAAATGACCAAAGAAATTGTGATAAAAGCTATGTTTTAAGAATATTATCTGGAAGGAATCTGTTTTTTTTTCTTACACCTATAGCACCTGAACTTCCTAGGTGGTCCCCCCTCCAAGTATTAACCAGGCTCGACCCTACTTAGCTTCTGAGATCAGACAAGATTGGACATATTCAGGGTGGCATGGCTGTAGACTTGGAAACAATCTTTGGATGGTTTAGAGTGGACAAAGTCGGACCTGGAAAGCCCATTCAAAAGTCTGCAGCTGTAATCAGGCAATGAATGACTGGGGATAGACAAAATAGGTGTGTGTATGAATGAAGAAGGGAAAACCTGAGCATTGGTACCTAAGAAGAAAAGGTAGGACTAGGATTTAAATTGGTTCTTATATGGATCAGGGACCACTTTGAGATTCTTATGAAAACTGTGGGTTGTTATTGTAAGAGATGTCCATATATATATCCATATGTATATAAACAAGAACAGGCAGTTCCAGAAACCCATTTACAGACTGTCAGCTCTCTGGATCCCTGGTTCAGAATCCCTTGGTCAGTAGAATGATGGAGAGAAAAGAATAACTCTCATGTTTACTAGAGCCTGGGAATTTAGTAGGTTATTGGTGCAGTCAGCAGACTAGGCTAATGAGGTAGAGTATCTTGTGTCATAGAAGGATGTATTGAGATTTTTGGGGGTGTGTTGAGATTTCCCTGTAAGAATAAGAACAGTACATTTACTGTTGGTGTTTATTGTACATGCACTTTGCTTGAGACTTCCTGAGGGTGGATAAAACATAATACAGCATACTGCTTGACTGGGTGCAGGCTCTAGATTAATCCTAGTAGAGCTGCAGTTTCAGATGTAGTGTGCCCTGGTTTAAAATGCTCTGACCAATGATTTGATTTTGCTTGCTTTGTCCAGGAGGCTACAGTCTTATTTTATATTGTCAGTCTTGACTTTAGGCATTTAGTGGGCATTTATGTTCTTAATTTTTGAAAATGTGACTACTGGCTGGAGGCCAAGAATGATGCTGAAAAAAAAAAGTGGATTATTAAATTTAAGCAGGTCCTATGTTTATACATTTAATGCCTTTACACTCATATGTTTCATATTTTGGTTGACAGAAGTCTTAAGCAATAATTTTGGCATCTGAGGAGTCACTTGGAGAATTTCTTGGATTCCCAAGAGCACTGATAATTTGTAAAACAGGTTGGAAGGGGATTGTGAAATCAGAGTCTGTCTTCTAGGTGTGTGAGGTCATATTTTCTTGCTTCCCATCTATCGGATTAAAACCACACCTCGGGCTCCAGGAAGCTGACTGTGCACCTGGTTTGAAGAGATTTTGTATCCTGGTATTGAAGTTATTTGTGCGTGTATGTGTGATTTCCATCTGAAAGCTCATTGGTGAGGAAGGTTTATGGGAACTTGTTAGAAATGAAGTGTCTCAGTTCCTGCTCCTAAATGATTGAGTCTTCATTTTAACAAGATCCCACAAGTGATTAGTGTATGTGTTAAAGCTCCAGGCTTACTGGACTAGTTCACCCACCTACTGTACAGAACGCTGGGTTCCCAGAGCTCAAATGCTTAAGTCAAGGCTTTTCCCATTTGTTTTCTACTTAGAGGTGATGGGGAACATCTGGTCACCATCTTTCACATACAAATTTTTGTGGAATTGAAGATGATTTAGGTGCCTCTTAGCCTTTTTTTTTTTTTTTAAGCCTAATAACTGAAGTTTGTATAATCTCTTTCCTCATAGAGAAGATTGCCTTTTAGCCTTTCATCCTGTAATGCTTCTGGTCTCTGTGTCACAGATGATTTTTAATAATATTTCTAAAATGAGCAAAATACTTATTAAGGTCTGTTGTTACAAACAAAATAATTCCCAATCTATGTATTTTATGTTCTTACTCTTAAGATCTAGAGACATTTAGTTTTGGTTTCATTTGAAAGATTATTTTTTAAGCAGTAAAAATAGCAACTAATTCTTCCTTAAAGGAACTTCAAACTCCAAAAGTACTGACCTCTTGTTTCTGAAGGATGGAGCAAGTTGACAGGTGGTCTTTGGCATCTTTTTGCATTGGCACTTCAGGCTGATCTTAAAAGAATGAAAGAAAAGAAGGAATCAATAAAATTAATAAAGGGAGCCAAGAAGACAGAGAAGGGAACTAGATAAATAATCTGTTAAAAGTCAGTCAAATGGGAAATGAGAAGTTTAATGTTGGTGATGTTGGTGATTGTTTTATGAATTTTTGGGGACTCAGAATTCCTTGAAGAATTAACTTTTTTCTCCTGATTTTGGAAAAAAGCCATAAAATATGTCTTCTGTAGTTATTTTACTTTTTAAGCATCATGGATTTTTTTTAGGCATTGTTTTACCTTTTGGATAATTTTAGTCCACACATCTTTGAATTTAGTGTAAGTTGTAGCTCTAAATGAGATGTGCTTTAGATTTCGGCAATAAAGTATCCTATTGAGAAAGGGACAGTAGTCTAGGTGTAGTATCTTTTAAAATGATTCTTAAAATCATGCCTTTTTAGGAAAAAGATGTTTTTTGTGTAATTTCAGACAGGTATTAGAGCTGGAGAGACTTGGCATATTCAGGATTTATATAACATCTTGTCACAAAGGGAGGAGACAATAGTGGTTAATTCATTATTTGTTTCCAGTCATATTTACATAAGGTTATAGGTTCAGCATTACTTTGCTGGGTTGTAATTTAATGAACCTGAAAGTCTAAATTAGTACCTACAAAAGCCATGTGGCTGATTGGCAGATAAGACTTGGACAAATACTTGCTATGCAATTAAATTATAGTCTGCTCACCTTTAAGTGTGGCTTTCTTTATATAGTAATGTCTGTATATTTGGTGTTCTGCCTTTGCTATTTCATTAAATTGCATCACTGTTAATCCACAAAATTTGTAGGTGTGATAAGGCTGATAGGTGAAGGAGGTAGAGGTTCATTTGTGCAAACACTGCATGCCAATTATCTAAGCTACTAAGACATGCAATTTAGCTTTCCATGACTGGACATGTATATAGTTAACAAGAAAGCATTTCTCTCTTTCCCTAGGCAGGCACATGGGGTCTGAGTTAGTGCGAAAGAATGCAGGGATATGAAACCTCAAGGTTGCTCTTACTCTATCTGTGTTCTTTGGAAAAAAGCCATCACCCCTCCCCCCTCCCCCCTTTTTAAGATGGGGAAGAAGCTTATTTTTCTTGGGATACTATAAAATCAGTAATAAATACTTCATGATAAGGCATTTATATCAAATGATAAAACTATTGCTTGGTTATTTATATGCATCTCCTTGGACTTCATGATTTTGTAGTTTTGTTGGCTGCTGCTTTGCTCTATATTATGAGTGGGTAGTAGCAGATAAAGCCTGAGGGGAAGATGAGTGGATGGAGAGGCAACTCAAATAAGTGATCTGACTTAGTTTAACAAAGAAAAAGTTCAGTTGCCTAAAGACAGTTTGAGAACACTAGTTATGGCCTTATATCCCTTCAAATAATACGAGTTTTTATTAGCATTAGGGTGGATGATATTGAGTTGATTGAAGTGGATTTTTAAAAATAACTTCTAGCAGCTATTGATACTGTAAAGAAGATGGTAAATAATAGGACCTGGCCCGGTCACTTAGGAATGATGCATCTTTGCAGAGAAGAGTTGATCAAGAAGTGAGGCAGGTCACTTGAACCATTGGAAGAATGAAATTAAAAATCATTCAAAATTAGAAGATGCTGCACTTTCATTTCCTGAAGGTCGAGTTAATCAGGAAACATATTAGTAACCTATTGCTGTGTGATGAATAACTTCAAATCCTAGAGGCTTAAAACAGTAGTAAACATTTAGTATCTCCATTTCTGTGGGTCAGGACTTTGGGTGGTTCTGCCTCAGGATGTCTCTCTCATGAGGTTGCAGTCATATGAAGGGGCTCCCATTATATGAAGGTTTGTTTGGGGCTGAAGGATCTGCTTCAAAGGTGTCTCATTGACATGGTTGCTAAGTTACTGTTGGCTGTTGCCAGGAGGCCTCAGTGCCTCTCAGGGAGTTTCCGTAGAGGGCTTGCATGTCCCCACAGCATGGCAGTTGGATTTCCCCAGAGTGAGCAAGCAGTCTGAGAGACAGTAAGATGGAAATGGATATTTTTTATTACCTGTCCTTGGAAGCCCTACACATTCACCTCTGCCATGTCTAGTTGGTAACACAAGTCAGCTCTGTTCCTGTGTGTGGTAACTGCACAGGGCATGAATACCAAGAGGCTGGGATCATTGGGGGCTGTCTTGGAGGCTGGCTACCATAGAAGGACACCCAATTAAAAAAAAAATCTTAGATGCTTTTCTCCTTCTAATGATAAGTCAGATAATGCTAATTTACAACTTCTTTAAGCTCACACATGGAGTGGAGTGTATGGGAGACAAGAGATCTCAATGCAGTGGGGAGAGACCATATATACCTTAGGGTAAGGATTTTTATGTGACTAATGAAAGCATTTTAATTAATACAAATATATGTACTAATTGGCATGTATTACTAGCTTATTAAATTTTGTAGCCCTAAGATTATTCTGTAGGGAGACAAACTATACTTAGATGTCTACCAAGAGAGAGTCTAATTTATTTAGTATGTGAGGCAGATTTATGGTTCATAATGTATTCATTATATGAAAGATTCTGTTAGAAGTTTGGTCAGTTGCCTGCCCTAGGATAGCTTAAATAAACTCTGTATGGCATCCATTATGAATTGATAGTTATTCTCTTTATAATTGGAGCTTTTGGTTTATTTTTACATTTCTAGTTTGGCATAGGGCCCAGGGGACAAATCTCATCTTACCTATTTATTTTTGGGATGCCTTCTCCATATTACTGGAGAGTTTTCATTCTGTGCTTACTCATCTTGGTAAAGACCTTGACCACTCCCATTATACTTTAACTTTGGCAAGGTCTTTATGGCCGACTCTGCACTACTTTTGAGAACTTCTTCTTTGCCGTTTCCTCTGGGCAGCCTGAGCACTGGCCATTTTTACCAGTTAAAGGAAAGAGCTATTTCTCTCAACAAATTGTGGTTAATTACAGCCCGTATTCCAGTCATCTGAGATGGAGCTGCTTTCTCTAGTTTCAGTGAAGACTGTTTAGCTCCTTTTTTGTTGTTGGCTGATAAAATCTGAGGAAGAGGCAAATGCTCATTTGAGGATAGGAATTGTCCTTTGACATCAAGGAGAGTTGTCTGGGAATCAGAAGACAAGAATACTATTCTCACTGTATTGTTTGAGCTAGTTTTAGTCTATGAGGGAACATGGCGAAGTCAGACAGCCGTGGACCACTCAGTGATAAGGTTCTAAATTCCATCTAGACTTAACACTAACTGGGTGTGTGACTTAGAACAAGTCATTCAATCTCTTTACACCAGTTTTCTGGTTCATAAAATAAAGATTTAAACAAGTTATCTTTACCTCTCTGCCTCTAAAATTCTGCTAAAAGTTGGCTGTTCTTATAGGTCATGTGCAAAGTTATGAGACTAATCATGTTTAATTCTTCAATTTGAGTTTTTGAGAATCTTTGTAAAGAAGTTCTTTGGGCATTTAGTGATAATAGGAGAAGTCTGGTCCCTCATGACATAATAATTGGAAGATTTATTTCCTTGAACAATTGAGGAGAATTTGATTTTATGCCAGAATGTGAATAAAGGCGTAGAATTGGGGTTGGTGTTTCTGAAGCCCTTAGCTCAGTGGTATTGTAAAGGAAATCCTTAGATGGAGAGGATTGTTTTTAATTCTGGAATATGGGAGTCCAATCTCATTTGAAGCACGTCTCTACTTCATAGTATTATTTTGCACTAAAAATCAGGGCACATGATGAAGATGTTCTGGGTTTGAGAAGTAGTCTGAGTGATGTTCTCTGCATTCAGAAGAATAGAATTTTCTAGATGTTGTGATTGGTTATGTCGATGTAAGGAATGTCCAAACCTGCGGGGAATTTTTATGAGTTTGTTTGAGCCAAACAGATGGAGAAAATGCTCCGGAGGATGGCAGTTTTGCAGCTTATTTCAATTATATTAGAATAAAAGGACATGTAGGGAGGGTTCCATGAAGTTCATTGGTGGTAGTTTAAGGCAGTGGGAAAAAGCAAAATGGGGTATCTCTGGGATTGGATAAGAAAGCACAATGGAGAAACACAGAGCCCTTTTTTTTTTTTTTAATTGGTGGGTACAGGATAGTTAATAATTAACATTTAAAGAACATAGAGTTGATATGCGGGGAACAAGATAACATGAGGGTTTCTGTGGTCTCATGCTTTAGTGCCAGTGGATGTAACCTGAGGGGTCTGGAAAAGAAGATTCCTCTGACGTTTCAAAGATATGTTATCTTAGATGCAGAAAGACAATGGACAGGCTCCTTGAGGTAAAGCTTGACCTTTGTCAAGGAAGCTACAAGCCTAGGATGTGGCTATCTGCTATGACCTTCTTTTAGTTAGGAATTTTTATGTTCAGACCATCCTATATGATTACTTTCGGTCTCTGAGTTTGTAAGGCCCGCCATGCAGGCCTCCCCTGAGCTTGCCAGCTTTAGTAAGTGGTCCCTTTTTTGTCCACAGTTCTGTGGACAGTGGGAAAGGATATTTGAAGCTACGACTGATCCGTATGATTCTGGGCATATAGAAGCTTTGCTTCTAGGTACTTTTCCTCTTTGTGTTGATGTTCAGAGTAGAAACATCTCAGTTATGTTAATTACATTAATTGTTCTCTATTAATGGAGATACAGGTTTAGCGCTAAGAGAAGGAGGCTGCAAAGGGGAATCTTTCACCCTAAATCTGAAGATTGGGGTTGGGGACTAACCATTTTGAAGTGAGGTATTGTTTTTGCCAAGTGCTAAAAGGGAGTTTATCTTGCTTGGCATATTAGTCAGGATTGTGGTCATCAAGACCAGGTAATACTTGTATTACAAATGTTTGGATGAACATCACTTACTGTGGTCTTTAGACTTTCTTGATCACATAATACCTTGCCAGTTCCAGGAAATCAAGTGCTGATCTTGTGTCAGTTGTAAATATGTGAGCTTAGAAGACAACATTGTACAAGTGGGTTGTTTTAATCAAAGTATTTGAAAAAGAGGTAGATAACTGGATTGAAAATGAGGTAGATAATGGAAAAATCTTAATTTTAATGGCTTTACATTTGTTAAGTATCCCAAATAAAACTTGAATAATTTCACGAGGGGGAGAGACTGTGGGGATATGCATTACAATTGATTTTCTGTAGGAACTCCATTACTGTCATTTGGTGAAATCGTGTTTCTTTCTATTTGAACGTGGATTTAATAAGGCTAGTTGGCTGCCACATCATCTTCTAATGGGCCTGTGAACCCATGTGCTGATTATTTTTCCTTTGCCCCCATATCTATTCTTCAGTTTTGCTCTGTGCACCTTTCCCTTCACCCAGCTCACCTTCGTAGATACATCAGAGGCCTCCTAGCTTTCCTGTTCATTTGGATTTAGCCAATGGAAATCAGAGAGCAGGAGTGAGTTGGCAGCATTTATTCTGTCCCCCTTCACTGCTAGGCTATTCTGCCTTTAGACCGTGAGGTCCTCACCACTCTTCACTGTTGCTATTGAACTGGAACTATAGTTTTCCATTGGTGGATTAGAGATATTGTTATTACAACTTTGTGTGTATATAAATACATGTAGATATATGTAATCACACATGAATATATACGTGTGTGTGTGTGTGTGTGTGTGTGTTAAATTTATTTTATATTGTGTCTCCTGTGAGTGAAGTTCTTGGCTGAGTTTCATTACTTTTTGGTGCCCGAGAATGGTATTACCTATTCTTGTTAAAAACCTTTAAATGGAGAGAGAGCTTTGAGATCTCAGTTTGCAAATTAATGGAGATGTAGTAATCCATATCTAGAGTACTGAACAGAGATGTTGCAGGCCAAAAAGTTTGAGTCCTGTCTACCACTCACTGCAGACCAGCTTCTCCACCAACAATAGCTCTCCAGCCTCTGAAGGAAAGGGCATTTTAATTAACCGTTTAACTACACCTGGGCTGGATTATCTCTCTCTTTGGCTCCTGCCATTGCTTTGTTATGATTATCTTAGGATTTCAAAAAAATAATTTGCATACCATAAAGTTCACCTTTTTCAAACCTACAGTTGAGTGGTTTTAGTATATCTACAGAGTTGTGCAACGATTATCAATATTTAATTTCATAGCATTTTTTTTACTTCATTATGAAAACCCCTTACCTGTTAGCAATCACTCCCCACTGCCCTCTCCTCCTAGCTCCTAGCAACCGCTTTCTGTCTTTATAGGTTTACTTATTTTGGATATTTCGTACATATAGAGTTATAATATGTAGCCTTTTGTGACTTAGCATCTTGCACTTATAAACTTACGATGTTTATAAGGTTCATGAATGTTGTAGCATGTGTGAGTACTTCATCCCCTTTTAATGGCTGAATACTATTCCATTGTGTAGATTTACTCCAGTTTTTAATCCACTTATCAGTTAATGGACATTTGAGTTGTTTCTACTTTTTGGCTGTTATGAATGAATAGAACTGTGAATATTCATGCACAAGTTTTTGTGTGGACATATTTTTTTTTAGGGGAGCTGTTCTTGCTTTGTTTTTAGCAGAAGTTTCCAGGGCTGGGAACCTTTGAACTTTTTATACATCTCTGGCACTGTTGAGAGGAGGGTTCCTCTGCTCAGGAAGATCTGCCCTGATGATTCTACAAGCGGGTCAGATGGACTGCTGGGAACTGGGGAAGGAGCTTTGAGTCAGTGATGTCTGAGGAATGGAGAGCACAGGCATAGTGTGATGTGGCCTTGGGTGTTCACCTGTCAGATGCCTTACCTGTAGGGGAAGAGTGACATTACCACTGAAAGCAGTGACCCTTTCCATTCATGAAGTAAGATTAATGAATACATTTTGGCTGTGCTAAGCTCTTCCTTTGACGGCTCACTGTTTCAGAGGCAGCTCTGCTGTAGTGCTGAAAGTAGTAAGATCTGTGAGACAGCTGGAGAAATGCAGATGTCATCGCTTTCTTAGGAATGGGGGGTGATAGTCGCATGATTAGGACACCAGTTAATTTCCAGCATTCTAGGTGAAAAGTACCAGACGTTGGAAACCTGGGTGCATATGCTCTACCACTTCAATGAAAGTCTGAGGAGCAGAGGGATGATAGACACATTTAAAAAGAGGCAGTTTGGTAGTGAGGAAATAACCTCTCTGAAGTTGCATAGATCTGAGTTGGAATCCAGTCTCTCTAGAGCTAATAGGAATAGTAATGGCTACTTGTCAGAATTGTGGTGAAGATAAAATAAGACCACAATTATAAAGTACCTGTCATAGTGGCTGATACATAATAGATTATTAGTAAATATTAGTTATTTCCCTTTTCATCTGGTTCATAGCTGAGCTTCTAGGTAAAACTCTCATCTTGGAAAGAGATTGGGATGGAAGACAAGCCAGCTTGTAACTGTTAGAATTTATTTGATAGTGCACCAAGATATCCCCTCACTAGATCTTGAAGGTTTGTGTCAATACTAAAATTTGTAGGTATCTCTTCTTATTTTTAGACTTGTAGGAATGAATCTATCTTTTAAAGACTTCTCGATGAAATTTAATGAACTTCCTTATCTGCTATAGCTGTTTTCTCAAGCATGGTAGCCACTAGCTCCACATGTGGCTATTTAAATGTAAATTAAACTTAAAACAATAAAACCAAAAATGACATTTTTCAACTGCGCTAGCCACCTTGCAAGTGCTCAAGAGCTATAAATGACAAGTAGCTGCCTGGACAGTGCAGATATAGAATACTTCTGCCATCAAAGAAAGTTTAATTGCCCACCGCTGTTCTTATTCTATAGAATAAGAAGTTGGAACTTCAGTAGAAGCTTATTCTTAACATTCATTTTATGAATCTATTTGTGGCTAGAACCCTCTCATCTCTTCACTTTGGATTGCCAACATGATTGATATCTGAAGTGATGACTCATACTAGTATCTTTGTTCAGACAGTTATTTCTCAGGTCTCCTTAAGATTTCATACTTAAAGATACAAGATAAATTTAGCCTGTATTCGCCCTATACACAATCTCATCAGCTCTCCAGACCTCTACCAAGTCATAGGGGTCTATTTGCTTTTGGGTGAAAGTTTATAATGTTGCAATCATCTTTTCAAATAGGGTCATTTAAAAAGAATGCATTTGAATTAAATTTGCTCTGAATTGTATTTATCACTTTAATATCCATTTCCATTTGTGAAAACTTCTAAACTAGCAGGATTTAGACATCGTTTTCAGAATTACAGTTTTTTCCCTTAATTCTGGGATGACTGTATCCAAATCCTGGTGTGGACTTAAAACTCTGTTAGGCTGGTCACATTTGCATATAAGTAATTAGATATCTGTCATGTGATTTGATTTCATGTTTAACCTACTCTTCCATTTTTCTTCGTATTTTCTTTTCCAGCATTGGGTTAGTAGTCAGAATACCTAATGTTTATTCTATCACCCCAAATCCCTCTCTTGCTACCTTATTTATTAAACATTGTGAGTTGCTGAGGATGGAGAAATGATCACAATGTGGTTTCTGTTCTGGAGGGGCTCCCAGTTCCCTCATGTGTGAAGTTGGGGATATTAATACACAGCCTGTCTGCCTTACTGCTTTGTTAGTGGATTAACTGAAAGCTTAGGTATGAGACACTGTGTGGACTGCTCATTGTTACACAAACAATGTATTATTAGCATCATTTTAGTAGGATAGGTGGAAATATGGGCTATTAGATTTTTCATGGAATGAGTTTTCTAGAGAGATTTTCAAGAGTGAGGAGAGGTATGCCTTGGAGCCAGGTAAAGTAGGAGGATATATTGCAGATGTTGAGAGGAAGGATGAGGAAAGGGCTGAATGGTACAGCTATGAAACAAGCCTAGGAAGCGGAATGGAGGTGAAACCCAACTGTCTGTATCTGTTTTCTTATGCTCTCACGTAGGAGAAATGGGAACTTGAGATCTGCAGAGTGACGTTGAGTGCTGCTGATGAGGAAGGAGATTGGTTTAGAGACTGATGATGGTATTTTAAAGATCTATATGCAATGTGTCTATATGCTGGGCATGAGCCATTTAAGTCAGAAGTTTCTTTCCTGCTTTAGGACCAGTGCTGGGATGTGGAAGCTTGGGATACAGTTATAGCACCGTGTTGGTTTCTTGGGCAACCCATTATTAGTTCTTACAGGTTGGTAGTAAACCTACTGTGACTGTTGGATAGTCTGTTTGCAGTAACTTAAAACACTGATGGTTGGTGGTGAGGCAATTGTATTGTTATGTTTTACTGGTCTCAGTTGGGTATCTGGGCCATCTCGATATGTATAGATCATTGCTTAAGTGTGTGAAGTTAATATCAGAATATGGTTAATACTCCATCATTTCTATGCTTAGCTCTTAATCCTTTGATTTTGCTTTTAAACTTATATCTCACATTTTTAAGAATGTTAGCATATAATGTTTTAGTTTTCCTTTTAAAACAAATATTTTAACAACTTGTTGAAAATGCTCTAGTCATAGAAGGGAATGCTTTGCATCAGGTTTAAAAAATTATACTCTGTTCCTAGGACCAGATGGACGCCACATTCCTAGCTTTGCTGTGGTACAAGGAGTGCTAGGAAAACTTACTGGAAATGGATGTCTAAAATATTTGGGAGGATGGTGATATTATTGTGCATTTTGACTTGAGCCTCAAGTAGATAATAGGGCACAAGGACATGGAAATGATACAGAAGTGATAGATTTTTACTTGAAGGGCTGTCCCATACTTGATCTAGTTGATTATTTCTCTTAGATGTTATAGTGATAGAAAAAAATAATGAAATCTGTGAAAATGGAGAGGTGAGTGAGAATTCAGTAGCTTTATGAAAATGTCTGCAAATATATAAATTAGAAATAGATGTAGCCATATCAGAGATAGGCCTAGATGTGGACAAAAAAGTGAATTAAAAAAACGTTTCTGCTGCTACCCTTTGAATATGGACCTAGGTAATTGATAATAGTCACTCCCTGTTTGCTACTTGTATAGCACTCATTGCCTTTTAATAATTGTGGCTGTCTCCTCCTGGGCTTTGAGCAGCCAAGAATAAGGTCAGTTCATCTTTGTATCCCTAGCATCTAGCATGGTGCCTGGCACCTAGGAGTTACTCAGCAACTATGGGTTGAATGAATGAACCATTTATATGTGCAAAATCTGATCCCTGTGTTTGAGCCAAAGGAGCCCATTGTTAACCGTGGCGAGCACACTGCTGGGAAAACTTTCTGCTTGTGTAGCCATCTAACAGCTGAAGTCTTTCCTGAAAAGTGAAAACACTTTCAGATGAGTCATGAGTACAGATCTTTCTGATCTGTATTAAGGCAGCAGTATTATATCCGTACTCTCCTAATTGTATATGGTAACTTCTCAGAAGTTTATGAGGTACTTTCTTGTAATCTTATATTTCACACTCCTGAGAGAACTGGGAATAAAGTTGAAGGGACTGCCCTTTCTTCCCTGCATATCCCTGCTTTCGCACCTCTGCTCAGTTTTCCTCTTCACCTGGAATGCCCATCCTCTGTGGTCTGTCTGCCCTTTGGCTGTCTTCTGATAGATTGCTTTTGAGGTCATCTCCATCCTTCTAGGCTGAGCTTATATCTAACTTGTCTAAAAAGACTATCTTTTGAATCATGGGGGAAAAATTCTTTTCTCTCCTGCCCCATGTACCCAATACAGTTGGTTTGCAGATGAGTGTTTTACATGGCATCTATTGTACTTTACTGTGTCTGTGAAACCACACCAGTTTGAGAACATGGAGGACAGCAACAATGATATAATATTGGCATTTTTAGTTATTAGTGGTTTGTGGCAGATTACTTAAACTGAACCTTAGTCTTCCCTTAAGCGAAATGGGAACTTGGCGTGACTAACTGGTAAAATGTAATGTGTATGATGCTTAGGAACACCTCTACTAAGGTAAGTGCCTAAGAAGTAGAGGTTCCATCCCTTTTCTTTGTTTCAAATGGTATAAATGAACCTTGTTTTGAAATCAAGAGTTAATGATCTCACCAAGCCTGGTCAAAGGGTGTTGATTGCTACATATTTGTCCTCAGTTTGGTGAAACCTGACTCGTTTTTCTGAATTGCTGTGGGTTTTATTTAAGCACATGGGATTGGTGTTACTTAAGATTATAGTTCAAGAAAGACTCATACATAGCCTGGGAAGTAGAAATAATCATGAGAGCAAGACACTTTGAAGACCTTGACCATGGTGTATTTGGTAAACCTTGGCGTGGTGTCCAGGGCTTCCCTAAAAAGAGGAATTTCGTGATCTTTGAGCTCACACAGACCCTTTGCCTTGAGGCCTCTCAGAAGGGGAAGCTGGATCTCCAGGGATGCTCACTGCTGAAGGAGAGCAGCTTCTTGTTTGAATGTCTTTGTTCACAGCTGAGATCTCATTTGAAGTTCCTCTCTTCAGCAAAAAGAACAGAGTGGAAACTCGTTTAATATTCCTGCCCTTGGGGTTCCCACTCTGGCATGCGGTGACAAGAGTCATAGCCTTTATTCTGGATTCTGAAGCGACAGTTTTATTTTAAAAAATGCATCTCACAGTGTTGGGAAAGTGACAACTGTTTCTGTGAACTTCCCAAAGGCACATACTCAACTCATTTGCTGTGGCATTTTTAAAAAAGAAGTTAAAATGTAGTAATGTTTCAAATGGAATACTTCTAGAAACCATATAAGTCCTGATTAATTAGCATAACAAATAGCAAAACAGGTCTTTACACATGTTTTAACTATTTTGTCCTACTTTTTGAAGCACTTAATAGAAGGTACATGTACTTAACGGAAATGACATGCTTAGTGGAAACACATACACACGAATGGTTCCCAGATAGCTGATTCACCCTTAAGATAGTGCTCAATTTTGTATGGAGGTTTTCGTGCCAGGCAGTCACGTTTACTTCTGTGCAGTAGGCATGCCTTGATCAGGATGAAAGGGGAGGTTCCCAGTCATGTAAGTGTGTGTGTGTGTCTGCCTTTACGTCCTCTGGATGTCCTGAAGTGAATTAACCTGGATTCTCTGTTAGGAGCTCCTGGGAGGCTTCTGTTGTCATGTGTAGGAGACCTTTTCTGACCCTCTTTAATGCTTTCTGGGTCCTTCTGTGAAAAGTGGAATTTAACAGAGGCTAGAAAAGGGAGTCCACCCACCTCCACAGAAAGCCTGATGCCGACAGAAGCTGGCCAAAGAGGCGCTTTCAGCTTCGACTCTGACTACATTATTAAGGCTCTTAGAAATAGGAGTGTGATGAGGGAGGACCAAGAGGGCAGAGCGAGGTAATTGTCTTAATTTCTGGGAGGAGAGATGCTGATGTTAATTTACTTCCCTTTGGAACTTTGGGAAAGGGCAAAACAAGAGGGACCAGGAAATCTAGGCGGAACCTTTTAGGTGTAGACTCGAGAGGTAATACTTTTTTTTTTCTTTAATAGTTTTGGAGGCTATACTGTGTTAGGCTCTAAATTTGGGTTTTGTAACTTTCTTTTAGGAAATGAATTTTATTTTTCATTTTGGAATTTGTTTCACGCAGGGATAATCATCTGCTCTTCATGCAGAATGTTAATAAACCTACCTACATAAAATTCTGAATGTAGTAAATACTTCATAAGAGATAGCTGGTATTAATAATAGTGTAATTATAATAATGTTACTATTATTAAATGTCCAGAATGGTTATAACAGACTTGGTGCTCTTTTTCCTTTGAAAATTACCGTAATAGTTAACCTTAGAAAGCCAAGAAAGTCATTGAAGAACTCCTAGCCATCCTCAAACTTGGAGAAAGTAAACTAGGACATTTTCTTCATCTTTGAGGATCTTGATAATTGTGAAGAAACGAGCAAGAGTCATCATGCAGTTTGATCATTAGCATCTGTTTTGTTTAGAAAATTTTGACATCATACACTAGGAATTTGTAGAACTTTTCATGTGTATGTTTGTTTTTTCCTGCATCAGGATAGCAAGCATATGTTAAACAGAGCTATGTTTCTAGAGTTATATTGTCAGAATTTTGTCTAGTAAAAGCTCATTCTTGACAATTTGGCATTGTTCTTTGAGTTATTAAATAGGAATATTAATTACCACTTACTGAATGTCTACTCTCTACTTAATTAATTTTTATAGCAGCTCTGTAAAGTAGGCATCATCTTTTACATATGAGGAAACTGAGATTCTGAGGAGTAAAATAATTTACTCAAAGTCTTGTGATAAATTAGTAAGTAATAGTACTTGGGTTGGAACCAGGAATTCCAAAACCCGTTTTCTCTTTGTTACTTAAGTGGTTGAACGTACACATTTTCCTATATTTCTTTTCTTGCTGCCTATCCTCACTCTAGAATCTGCGTTACCAGTGTGGATCCAGTAGAAGTTGGGAATGTTGAGGTGGGGCTTGGGCCTTGGGCTATAGGCATCAGAGTTGCTGGCCAGGCTAGAGGCTAGGCCACAGGATGATTATGGGTAGAAGTCAGCTGGTGGGAGATATGGTCAGATAGTGGCTGACATTATCAAAAAGTCAGCAGAGTCCTCTTGAACACTAAGTGGTCCCCCAGGACAGAAACACAGCAGGAAACTCCAAAGGCCATACTCTAACTCCTTGGTGACTCAAGCAATTTGAATCCAGAGGCTTCACAAAGGGCGGGGTTGCCCTTATATTCTGCTAGTGCCTATTTGCTGAAAGAGTTAACAGTGGCCCTTTGAACAATGAAGCATCTGTTTTTGGTGCTAGCATCTAAACTGAAATTGAAGTGATTTCCTCTTGATGTTAGTTGGCAGGTATATTCTCTTCCATAGAGGAAGGATGAAATAGAATCCCATCCAGACAAGGCAGAGGGAGGGAGGGAGGGAGGGAGACTGGGGGTGAGAAAATGAGCTTGAAGGGTTTGCAGAGCACTTGTGGCTTTGAAGCCCAGGCTGAGGCCTTTTACTTCTTAGTGTTCTCACAAACATGCTTCCAATAAAAACAATACAAAAGGCACAATATAAAATTCTTCCATTTAAGAGTACCTTGCTGAGATCTGCGGGAGTTGTTTAAACTGTGCTGTGATTAGAACCATACCCTGTGAATGTGTAATATGTTGTCAGACCAGATGGTCATATAATGTTCACTGTCCTGGTGAGTTTGAATTAAGGACCTCCTCATCTCTCCTGCGAAAGGGGGTGGGGTGGGAGTGGAGGTGGAGCCTTGGCTGGGAAAGGTAGAGTGAGGCAAAATATATCTTTGTCTCAGGGGCAAAGTTGAGTTCAGCTGATTCAATCTCTGCAGTAGTTTTCCTAGCAGTCTTGTCATTATTTGTTGCTTTTTACTATTAATTGGGGTTTTAGACACATGCTTTGTGGTTTGTTTATGAAGTTTTTATTTAAATGGCTTGTGAGAACTATCAAAATGGTTGCTCTGAAGGACTAAATTATGTTCTTTTGTGGATTTTCTTCAGATGACCCACTTAACCATGTGAAAATGCTTCAATAGGCTGTTTGCCAAATTGTGCTGGAAGGCTTTTGGGCATGTCTTGATTCATCTTTCTTTCACTCTTCCTGGATATGCTATCTTCTCACTCAGTCTAAGTGGCATACACTCAGTTCTGTAGACAACGGTCTGTGCTTCAGCATTTCAAAGGTAGAAGTGAAGTCCCCTACTTCTCTTGGGAGGAAGATGCTTGCTTGATAATAGATCATAGAAGAAATTAGAGTATTAGGAAAGGTTCCATCACTGGTGACAATAGAAAAGAGAACAATTTTAGGGAAACAAGAAAATGAGATGAACTTGTCTTTGTACTAGCATACCTTGCTGAGATTTATTATTAGCACCATCGGGCATGGTTGTCTTGGAATTTGTTCACCAGTGGTCTCAACGAAAGGGAAGAAGTAATGAATGGAGTTCTATCCCTGAACTCTGATCCTGGGTGCATGCTTTCATCCTTGATCTGTAAGTAGGATTGTGGCATGGACTTCACTAAATGTAAACCTCTGCTTAGAACCTCTTAGCTCGCTTGTGTGAAGTGAAGCTTCCTTAGTAAAGGATCTCTGCTGTTGCTACTCATGTCTTCACCTTCTCCCTGAGAAGGTTGTACCTTGGTAGTTAAATTATGTGATTTTAAAAATAACCTTTTAATTTGGTAGGGTCAGTGCATGTGGTAAGTAGTTTGGCCATTCATTAATTCACTCAACAAACTTAGGGCTTCAATTGATCATGTTTTAATTATTGGTCTCCTTTGCTAATTATCTTTGATTTTCAAGCTGTTGACCTTAAATATGCCTGTCATCCTTCTCTATAAGACTTTGATGGCCTTACTTTTCAGCAGTTCATTGTCCTGCTTTGAGGCCTGAGGTGGTTTTCATTGACTTGGATAAACTCAGAAGCAAGTTACCATAAATCACTGACTTTTGACTTCCTCCCACTCCCCATTTCTGTATTAAATATTTACCATAGTCTAATTAAATACATTAAGTAGTGATACAGAATGAAGTGGTTTCTATTTTCAGAGTGTATTTAATTCCTCTCAACGATAGGTGGAGATAAATTTTGTTGCTGCAAGAATTTAGGGGACTCTCCTGGGCAGTGGTCCCCAACCTTTTTGGCACTAGACACTGGTGCTTCTATGAGAATCTAATGCCTGATGATCTGAGGTGGAGCTGAGGTGGTGATGCGAATGCGGGGGAACAGATGAAACTTCGCTCCCGTGCCTGTCACTCACCTCCTGCTGTGTGGCCAGGTTTCTAATTGGCCAAGGCCAGGTGGCCTGGGGGCCAGGGACACCTGCTTCTGGGCACAGTTTGCTGTTTTTTCTTCCTGAATCTTCCTCCATCTTCACCGTTTGTCCAAGAAACTTGGATGATGGGTAAAAAGAAAAAGGTCATGAGGGAGGACTGGTTCCCAGATATTTCATGGAAAAGTGTGGCCTGTCCTGGGGTTAAGCCCTTCCTGTGAAATAGGAATGAGCTTTTCATTGCTTTGTAGGTGACCACACTATGTACCTGCCTTATGAGGTCTGGATTGTGTACTAAAGACCAAGCCGTTATCTATAAAGTCTGTGCTGTTGCTAAGCTCCTGTAAAGTTGTAGTTGGACAGACCACACTGTAGTTGCAGATGATGATTTTGTGGCATCTATGTTTGATGAGTGGCTAGACTAAGTTTCTACCCTAGACAGATACTTTTTTTACTGACAGCACCAGCCTAGGGCCTTGCTCTTGTAGTAGGCCTTTGATAAATGTTTAAGTTAAATGCTTGCTGACTTGTTGAATACTGAAGCATTATTAGTTTAAGGCTAATATGTTGTAGCTAAGAACTGTTACTCAGTCACAAAATAAAAAATTCTTTTAGTCTAAAAAGATGTGAAGTATAAAAAAAGTTATAAAATAAGCCTAATGGAGGAAGATTGTGACTCGGGAAACCTGGATGTCCTGTTAATACTGCATTTAATAGCGGAGGTTCAGTTATTTTATTATTTGATTTTGAACTCCATACACTATTGTTCTTAAACATTTTTTTGTTGTTGTTGAACTGTCAAGTGAAGGTCTGATTAACAGGGAAGAATGCACCATGTTAAATGTTTCTCTCAAATATAGTGCACAGAAGACAATATTGAGGAATGTGTTAGAAAATTACTTGTTGGCCAGTCACCTTCTCATGGAATGAGAACAGTCAGGAATCTGAAGGCAGTCTTGTCTTGTGCTTGGCGGGGTTCGGCCTTAATGAGTCAACCTCTTCGGACCTGTTGAAAACCCAGCTGCTGTTCGTATAACTGTGTTCACCTGGGCTTTCCTGCTTTTCTGATATGTTTGGGGAGTACTATCTACTAGGAAGTCTGAACTTTGTGTTCTAGGTGGGCCATGGACTGATTTCAGGAATCACCCAATGCAATTAAAACAGTTTATTACTAAACACATATTTTAGTTGTAATTAAGACAATATTTAATGGTTAAAGAAGTGCTTTCATTTATGTTGTTTGTTCCTCACATTTGTCTTTTGAGCTAGGTACTGTAAACCTAGAGATACGTGATTTCCAGGACAAATTTGTGACTATTACCGTCCATAGATGCAAGAGCTATTTTTGGATTCTAGAACCTCCACCAACACCTTATTGAGACACTCAAGGTAATGATCTCTGATTTTAAACTAAGACATTCTCCACCTTCCCTTCAAAGTTGTTCCCAGTGTTAACCATCAAGGAGTCCTTTCCTAACTGTCCTGAATGCCTGTAACTTTGCACATTTTCATTAACATTTTTTTTTTCTTTTTGGCTTTTCTTTATTGAAAAGCTTCATTGTCCTGATAATTAGGTCATATTTTAAGTATTAGGAAGCCTCTGCTTTAACAGCTTTTCTTAGATGACAAAGATTTATAAAGATTCTAATGGCATTTATTTAGCACTTCCTGGTAATGCCATTTAATGCTGAAAAGCCATATGAGATTAGCTTTAACAGAGGAAGAAAATGCTTGTGCAGTAAGGATCAGTTAAAATGACTCAAGATAAGTGATCAAAGAAGTATTATTTTCACCTCTCTTCTGCCCGAATTAGAAAGCTATCTATAGCAGTTGAATAACTCAAGTGCCTAGTGTCACCACAGGTTTTGTTAATTGCTGATTTTCTAATACCGTTGCAGGACCTTCTGATAGTTTGTGCACAAGTCTTCAAAACAAAGGAAGTTAGTGTCTAAGAGAGATTTATGAACTAAAGTGCCATTAGAACCAATGAACCAGATATTGAAAATTACTGAGGTAGTCACAGTGGGAATGGCTGTGCCTGTCTGCTTTTCTTTATGGAGCTCATGATTGTTTTTAAGTGAAAATGATTCCCTTGTTCTTCACTAAAAATGAGTGTTAAAAATATCCAAGTTAGTTATACTCTGGTTTCTTTTCAGATCCCATAAATCTTTCATCTTTTACTAAAGATTTTTGTGGAGAGGAAAAATATCAAAGGGTGGCCAGTAGTGTCTGAGACAATAAATACTAAAGAAACTGAGTCATGAGTAAAATAAAAATATTAACGTTCATGGTGTCTTTGGTTAGAATCTAAATGCTGTTTACCAATTCAGACTGTACTGGGATGTGGTACAAATGAACGGAGCATTTTTAATTTCCCAAAAATGTTCACAGTATATGAGAGAGATACTTACCTTGTCTGAAGACACTTAAGTATTTAATTCGGAATTCTTACATACCTTTTGGAAATTAGAACTGCTTTATTTCCTATTTGTGATGCTAAATTATAATGATTAAAGTAATTGTTCAGCTAAGGCATGAAAACATGTGACTTTTAGTAGACAAAGGTAGTTAGAATATCAACAACTTCCACACTCTGGTTTGAAAGGATTGTTACTGTGCTTTCTTGGCTAAGCTGAAGCATGAATAAGTACAGTAGCAATGGCAGCCACGCCCTTGTTGTGTCATATTTTTTCAGTTACCATCTGTTCTTGCAGCTTTAGCTAAAGCACAGATTCCCTACTTAAAACCTGAATTATGGCACTGGGTCTTGGTGAATTGTTCCCAAAGGTGGAAGTCAGTGTCTAAATTTAATTTAGCCACTGGTGTCTTTTGGGCAACTTCACTTTGAATCCTTAAAGTTTGACTTAGATAATGCCAAGTGGACACCCTGGTGATGAGATTTTGATTGAACGTTCAGAACAAATAGTTAAAAGAGACTTAATATTTTAGAAAGCAATTACCGCGGAACCAAGTGAATACAAAATCACTGAAGGCAGTGGAGGTAATTGAAAGGAAATGCATAAAGGGAGAACTGGGAGGAGCGGAGTTCACCAGGGAATGTTTTTTGGGGACCAGGTTGGGAAGCGTGTTTGGGATGGAGAAGGGATGGGGTGGTGGTATAGGAAGACATGACGGTGGGAGTAAAACTGAGTGCCAGGAATAGCAGGTTGACTCTTGGTTGGCATCATGAACTTTTTAGATGAGCTGAAAATAAAGTTAATTTTTATTCTAAATGAGACATCTGCTTTACGTATTTTCCAATAGGGCTTGTGAGTATAGTGACTTTGAAGCAAGGATAGTTATCAGCACTGTCTATGGTACCAAATCTTTGAGGGTCACATTATTAATTCAATGATCATTTCGCTGTTTGACCTCTTAAAATTGGCCTTTTCCTGCTACAAGCCTTTATATGTTTTAACATAAATCAGGGTAGAGCCCTTGCCAGAATATTATAGAAAATAGTGAACTTAGAAAATACAAAAGAGTGGAAGCTAGAAACATTCTTTTGAGCTCCATGGAGTCTGGAAAGCACAAGTCTCCTCTCTATCACCTCCTTGCTTTCATTTGCTAATTATCAACCTCACTGCTATTTGAAATAACTCATTCTTTAATATGGTTTAAATGAGATTCCCTACCTAAAACGACAGCTATTTGCATAACATATTAGTTGTACCTAAACATTGTGGAAATTGTTTTCTTTTATAATCTTGCCCTGTAAAAAAAGTTTGATTTTTCAAATCCTGTTTCCTCATCTTTTGTCAGTATTTTAGACCTACAGAAATTAAACTTTTTTACATAATTAAAATAAGTTTCCGATTATTTTTGTCATTATTTTGAAAGTTAATGAGTCCTTGCTAAAGGTTGAACCCCAAAATACACATGATTTAAGTATTAGAAACTTATTTTTGTAGAGAATTTTATTCATCTGGAATTTATTTAACTTTTTCTAAGTAAGAAAACAATTGTAGATTGATTTTTGAATACTCATAGTATGGAGTTTCCAGCTCTGCTTTGGATGCTTTTGACCTCAGCCTTGCATTATGATACTGTCTCTGCTTTTCACTTATATGTAAGAAGTTTCCATCCATCCAACCCTCCATCCATCACAGGTTACCCTGTATGATCTTTTATTTAGTTATTGTAGATGTACTGAAGTGACTTAAAAATATAATTTGACAAAAAGCAAAAACCTGTTGTACTGAAAAATTACAGAACTAAAATTGTGGGAGTGGTTTTCTTACTCTTGAGACTTAAAATGTGTCTGCTCCCGATTCAGTTTATGAAGAATAGATGCTTTTATTTTCTGATAACACCAAAAGTTATTCCTCTTGAACCAAAATACTGTTAGAGTGTCAGTGATGGATTTGCCTTACCTTGGCTGTACTTTTTACAAAATGTGTTAAAATTCCCTTTTTAATTCTTTGGTTTGCAGAAGAAAAAGCCTGCTGAGAAGCCCCCTCTGATCAGCCTGTATTTGCAGTTAGAATGTTCTCTCAGACTCAGGATTGTCTGTATGTTCAGGCTGGGTTGCCAAGTTGTGTGACATGAGGTGGCAAACCTGACACAAGAGTTAAAGAGATGAGTAGTACTTGGGATGCAGATGACAGAAAGTACAACTTGCCAACAAGTTCTAGGCAGGAGGTTGAACTAACTGTTTTAATCCGAAGAGGAAGAGCTCCAATCCAAGGTGCCTTGGTTGAAATGAGATTCAGTGCTTGTTTATGCCCCAGATGGGCTGTGAGCTTCGCTTAGGGAACTCCTTCCAATTTTGTGTCTCCACAATGGTCCTCAGCTAACCATCTGATCTCTTAAAATTAAATTAGATGTGATCTTTTGATTTGAAATTTGAAACCCATGTTTGTGTTTAGAATATAGTGATATACTTAGAATTTTTGTTCAATATCCCCTACTCTGTATGTATTTGGAGAAAAGTAGGAAAGAATAACAAAATCAAGAGACATATGAAATGAGAGGACATTATGGGAATTGCCTTGAATTCCTATTTGTAAGCCAAATTTAATGGAAGACAGCTTGTTCATCTTTGTTGGCCTAGGCTTTGTCCTCCTCTTTCAAATATGCTTCGACCAAAGACCCAACTGTGAGATGAATAGGAAAAATGAATTTGGGAAGTAAAAGAAAAAAGTTTTATTTTCTTAACGTGAAAGCAAAATAGTCACATGGAATCTTCTCTTTTTATTTTTTAATAGTTCTTATGAGCCTCTGTCTTTTGAGAGCATCAGAAAGTCGTTGCTTAAGCACATTTGTCACTACAGAGAGTAAGTGGGATTCTGAAGTCTTTAATGTGGTTTTATAAATATAAGCCTTGTTGTTTAATCATAGCATTTCTGCAAAAATGAACTCTCCTGTGCCTGCATCTCTCCCTCTCATTCATTTTAGTTTCTTAGATTTAGACTAAGCACTTGAACAGCCATTGCTAAGTATTTCCACATTGGAAAACTAGAAGAATTTGGCTGAATATAGTTCTGATTGTCACGGGAGGGAATTATTTTTCCCTCTTCTGTTTTAGAAGTCATATACTGTATACTTGCTCTTTGGGCTGAACTGGCTTGAAGAGTTGAACAGGAATGAATCTAGCTTCTAAATTTAGAAAACTGATTCATAATTTCTTCATCTTATACAGTGGTCATTGACCATTTCATTGTTTCAGTGCTTGCCAAATCCAGAATGAAATCCAAAGCTTGCAGTTTAACCCTCTGTGGCTCTGATAATTCACTTCTACTTATCCAGCTCATTTCTGAGATAATGTGTAACCAAGGGCCCATAGGTCCTGGCATAGGTGGATCCTGTTGTGGGCAAATTTCCATGCCTCTGCAAGTATTTCAGAAATCATTGTCTTTACTACCCCTCACCCTCAATTAACCAGTATGTTTCTGTTTAAATCAAGTTTTAACTCTCCTTTCTCACTGACATTTTCCAAGTTCCCTTTCAAGTTATGGTTAAAGTGAGATTTAAAATAACTGAGGAATTACTTTGTGTAGATGTTCTTTTGTCTTAAATTCTCTTTATGACATTTCCACTTGCCATTTGGAGTAACGGTTATTCAAAGAGTACTACCTAAATTCCATCATTAAAAAAAAAAGTGTGGCTCTGTGTGTGCACCACCCCCATCATTTCTGAAGCTCTCTAAAAGCCTGTCTCACTTAAGGATGCATAAGACTGTGAAGGAGAAATGCACTTGGCACATTGTTCAGTATCCCACAGATTTGTAGACGAAATGTATTTTTTCTGTGGCTCATCCAGAAGACATCGTCATCTTTTAAAATTGCAATTAGCACGGTTGTAAAATTGGCCGATGGAAGGTGATATATTAAGATTGTGTGTGTTTTGGATTTAACATTGTTTTACTTAAGTAAGTTAGAGGCAAACCTAATCCTGCATCACTGGGATATATGGGAAGGGAAATCGAGACTATATATATATATTTTTTTAATTAATAAATTACAAATGGAAGACCTTGATGACTGGGTTCAAACATTTAAAAAGTCACAAGCACAGATGGTTCACCTGGATAATTTACAGAGGAACCAGATGAGCAGAATTAGGTGATTTAGAGAAATTATCTGGATTATTCAGCTTCCTCATCTTAAACTATCTGAGCCTTTGATAAAAAATTGGGTTTTTGGATGTCATAATTACCTGTTGGAATTGTATGTGAACTTAACCAGGAAGAAAAACAATGGAAGGGAGAAGTTCAATTTTCCAGTATGATATAAGAAAACTAAACTGAGACATGCTGGGGAAAGTGATAGAACGCTTTTAGGCTGTGAACCTCGGTCAAGACATGCAGTTTGTAGTTTCCCTTCTCTCCCTCTCTTCCTTCTGTTAGTCCTTCCATCCATCAGGGTCAAGTCTTTGGCGAAAAGTGGCCACAATGTAGCATCTCTAGACTTCTGAGCCCTTTGTCATTCTTCTTTGAGAGCTGGCATAGATGAAAAGCCTCGGCTATTTATCCTCTGGACTGTGATTTGCCCGGAGTGTGAAACTCCACATTATTGAGGCAGTGGCCTGAGTGGCAAGAACATGGAATTTATAGTTAGACTAGTTACATGACTTTAGGCAAGATAGTCAATTTCTCTGATTCGTATCGCTAAAATAGAAATAATGTCTAGCTCAAAGAGATGTGAGAACTGCAAGCTACATAGGAGATAAAGTACTTAATACGATGCCTGCTACACATGGTAGATTGTCCTCAAGGAATGCTATTTTTTTTCCTGCTAGGCCTTAAGAATTGTAATTTTGGACGACCAAGTTAACATTCAAGTGATATTTTTTGAGCAATTAAAATATAAAACTTTTCTATGCCCTGAGAGGAATAACACATGAATGATAGGAAACATTTGCATGCACAGACATTATTTTAAGCCATGTGCACATTTTATCAAGTTTAATCTTCTCAACATTGACTGTGAGGTGTGCTTCATTATTAGCCCCAGTTTCTAGGTGAAGAAAGAGTATAGAACATTAATTTACCTGAAGTCACACAACTGATACGTGATGGAGTTGGCTGAGGCACATATGGTACTTATTCTAAAAGAGAGTGAACCATCAACAAATTGAAAAGGCAGCCTACCAAATGGGAGAAAATATTTGCAAATCATAAATCTGACAAGGGTTAATATCCAAAATATGAAATGAACTCATACAACTCATAGCAAAGAAAAAATTGTATTAAAAAATAGGCAGACGATCTGAATAGACATCTTTCCATAGAAGACATATAGATGGCTACCAGGCACCTGAGAAGGTGTTCAGCATAACTGAAATATAAATTAAAACCACAGTGAGCTATCACTTCACACCTGTTGGAATGACTATTATCAAATAGACAAGAAATAAGTGTTGGTGAAGATGTGAAGAAAAGGGAACCTTTTGTCTCATTAGTGAGAATGTAAATTGGTGCAGTCCCTGTGGAAAACAGTATGGAGGTTCCTCATAGAATTAAAAATAGAACTACCATATAATCCAGTAATCCCACTTCTGGGTGTTTATCTGAAGAAAATGAAAGCATTAACTTGACAGGATAGCTGCACCCTGGTGTTCGTTGAGGTGTTATCACAATAGTGAAGACATGGAAACAACTTAAGTGTCTATTGATGGATAAAGAATATTATTCAGCCATAAAAAAGGAAATCTTTTCATTTTCAGCAACATGGATAGAACTTGAGGGCTTTTTGCTAAGTGAAATAAATCAGACAGAGACAAATACTGATTTCATAGGTGGAATATAAAACAAAACCGAGTTCATGGCTATAGAAAATAGATTAGTGGATGTAAGTCATGGACACATAATATATTGCATGGTGATTATAGTTAATACTGCATCGTATATTTGAAAGCTGCTGAGAGAGTAGATCTTAAATATTCTCATCACAAGAGAAAAATTTGTGGCTATTTGTGGTGGTGGATGTTAACTAGGCTTAATGTGATCATTTCACAAAATATACTGATGTCAAATCATTATATTGAAATTAATATGTCAGTTACAGCTCAATTTAAAAAGAGTGAAAATGACCAGTTAATTTAGAAAAGAAGGCAATTGTGTTTGGTTTTGGTGGGAAAACTAGGAAAGGCTTCAGGAAGAAGGTGTTGTTTAAGTTAGATACAGAAGGAATGAATACGCTCTGGCGAGTTAGAGGTGGAGCCACATAGAGAAGACTGGTGGTCACAGAGATAGAAAAGCTTGGTGGAGCCCAGGAGCAGCAGACAGCTTAGCTGGCTTTATGAAGAATACTGGTTATGTGATAACCAATTCAGAAGCAGCCCCTGGGCACTGGTGCTGGATATCAGACTTGAGATGGGAATGGGGGGGGGCAGGGCTTTTGCTGCCTAAGGTTGTGGTGTGGCAGTATGGGAGCCTGAATATTGACAGAGAGAAGTCAAATCATAAGCGAGGTGACTAAACGAGTGGATCTGAATGGTGGCGGAGTAGAAAGTGGCAAAACAGGACTTGTGAGAATGTTTGAAGTGGTTGTAAAGGAAGCCTAGATGGTGATTCTGGACATGGGTGCAAGCAACTTATCAAACGTTCTCTTTGTGGTGTTGACAACAAGTAGGAGGGAAAAGGACTTGACAGGTAACTAAGTGGTGGTGTTGGAATCCTAAGTGCCAGTGTCAAGTTTGGACTGGAAGAATTTGATAGGCCGTTGAAAGTTTTTTGGAGGGGTGGGGCAGGGGGAGTAGTGATGAAATGGGGATTATGTTTAAGAAAGATGGATCTGGCATATGTGTGGTGATGATGTGTTGGGTGTTTGAGATTGTTTTGACTTTGTAGACAGGACATTTGAGTTGGTGCCTTTTCATCTGGAGGTGGAATTCTGAAGACCTTGCAATTGATTTGGGTTGGAGAGAAATGAGGAAGGAGTAAAAAAATGCCCGTCATGATGTGATTATTCATTTAATAGATATTTAATGAATAAATGATAAGTACTGTGTATTCAGTACTGTGTATGCAGATAGCTGGGGAGGAATAGAGTGAAAAGTGTGGTTCTTTGAAATTCTGAACCTCTGTCATGGGGAAAGTGTGATACTTACTGAGATGGGGCAGGCGGGAGTTGGTTTGGAGACTGTGATAATGAATTTGTTGTGATGAATTGAGTTTGAAGTCAGTTATGGCAAGTAATCAGTTATCAAATTAGATGTCTTGGGCAGAGGTTGGAGATGTCAGTAGATGGAAAGTGGATCAGAAAACAGAGGTCATGTAAATATTCAAGAGAAGAGGGCAGAAGATGGGACTTGAGCAAAGCTTAAAGTTTCAGGGGCAGAAGTAAGGTTCTGCAATGAGGATTGAAAGTTGAAGTTGAAAGTGTAACTTACATTTTTCTACACACGTTTCTTTGGCAGTTTTCAAGCCTGCCCTTCCTTCCTCCCTCCCTCCCTCCCTCCCTCCCTCCTTCACCTTGGTGCTAGTTTGGCATTTTGGGCTAAATAACTGTTATGCTCTGGGGGCTGTCTTGTGCACTGTAGGATGTTTAGCAGCATTCCTGGGCTCTACAGATGACAATGTGTAGCACTCTCTCCTCCCAGTTGTGACAATCAAAAATGTCTGCAGACATTGCCACATGTGCCCTGGGGGGAGCAAATCTCCTGTGGTTGACAACTACTGCTTCAGAAGTCATGATTTTTGTCATTTTCTTTTTTTGTGGGTACGTCCCTCCCAAACCACAGTCAGGGAGTAATTATGGGGCAGACAATGCCAGCAAGAGGATTGAACCTTTATTTGGCTTCAAGCGTTTTGTGACTCAGTTCTCAATAGTTAACAGATAGGAAAGCATTGGCGATTATGCTCTGAAGAGGTTTCCTGTGGTCGAGGAGGCGTGGGCTTGCAGGACCGTTTCGCTTCAGCTCTTCAGCAGGCCTGGGCCTGTGATGCGACTGCACTTGTGGACATCCAGGTGGGATGGAATAGGGGAACTTCAGCTCTGGAAATTTGGGGATTTTATCCATTTCAAAAGGAGTATTATTTTACAGAAGTCCCTGTGCAGTTCTTCGTTCATTTAAATGTGTCACATCAAAGAAAATAGATGTGTGTCCTAATAGAGTTCTTTAAAAGTTTATATTGAATACTTCCCTCCACCAAATCAATCAATATAAGAGGCGTACACAGTTTCGGTAGTTTCTGCATACCCAGCGCAGTACTTTTTCACCTAGTAGATGAATTATTTGAGTTGAATTGAAATCCCAGCTGTCTGTTATGCTTGAGGAATTCTTCCCTTTTGATCTTGAAAGAGGAAGAAGTAATCCTGGGAGGCAAAAAGCATTAGCTTAAATCTGTGAAAGATATCAAAGACAAGTTAGTGACAATGAGGAGTGTGTGTACACAGTTTCATTTGAAACCTGTATTTTCAGGTTGGCTGTATTTGGGTTTGCTCGTTTCGTCAGCAGAGGGATGATGTTAATTCAGGATGTCCCTCCTCCTCTCTGGAGCTCTCCAGGTGCTCCCCTCTTGCCTTTGAACCCCAAGTTGATTTCTGACAGGTGCTTGATGAAGCTGTGGTTCCTGTGATTAGTTTGGCCTACTAAGCTGTTCATAGGGCTGGAGAAATTGTCAGAAAAGAGAAGCACAGAGGAAAAAGGCAACTTTCTAAGTAGTCTCAGCTGTTGTGTTTAATCCCTTAAAAACTTGCAAGGCTAGAGTTGTTCTCATTTATAATTAGTGGTGAAACAAAAGCAAAGAGATGGGAAAGAATGTATGGTTTTAGTCAGAGGCTGGGTGGAGGCATGTCTAAGCCAGCTAGACAGATTCCCTTAATTCCAAGTGGGGTGTTTGGCTAGCGGGCTCTGGGATCCTCTCTCTCTTTGAAAAAGCAGAAAGTGCCTATTATACCTCTGGCCACTGATTAAGATCTGGACTTTTCTGAGTGTGGTCCAACTCGTAATAGAAGCAAATTTAGACCCCAGTCAAGTTCTGACGTCAACAACTTGGCTGATGTTTTCTAGTCCTTGAAGATAGGATAGTGAGTAGAAGGGAATGAGGACGAGTATTTGCTGCCAAAGTGAATTTGGCCAAGTTCATCCATCTGTTCTCCATCGCACACTGCTACTTGTTCCCTCCTCTTTGACTTTTTTTTTTGAAATAAACTTCTTATTGTAAAACAGTTTTAGATTTATAGAAAAATTGAGATGATAGTATAGGGAATTCCCATATTCTCTGCACTTGGTTTCCCTTATTAACATCTTAGTATGACACATTTGTCACAATTAATGAACCAATATTGATATATTATTAACTAAAGTCCATACTTGATTCACATTTCTTTAGTCTTTACCTAATGTTCTTTTCACATTGCAGAATCCCCCCAGGGTACCACATTACATCTAGTCATCATGTATCTGTAGTCTCCTTTTGACTCACAGTTTCTCGGAATTTCTTTGTTTTTGATGGCTTTCGCAGTTTTGAGGAGTATTGGTCAAATATTTTGTATGATGCCCCTCAGGTAGGATTTGTCTTTTGTTTTTCTCTGATGATTAGACTGGGGTTATTGAGAGGAAGGCTAGAGAGATAAAGTGCCATTTTTATCACATCGTGTCAGGGGTACATACTATTAATATGAGTGATCACTGTCGACGTTGACCTTGATCTCCTGGCTGAGGAAATGTTTGCCAGATCTCTCTTTAGTAAACTAAGTGCATACACAACCCTCTCATCGCCCCCGCTTTGCCTCCTGCTCTCATCAGAAGTCACCATGTGCAGTCCACACCTAAGGAATGAGGAGTTAGGCTCCACTGCTTTAGGGTAGAGTAGCTACATAAATTATTTGGAATTCTGCATGAGAGATTTCCCTCTTTCTCCCATTTATTTATTTGTTTGCAATTTCTTGATATCAGTATGTACTCCTGGGTATTTATTCTTTGGGCTATATAATTCGACACTATTTTGTTGTTCAAATTATTACATTTTTGGCTAATGGAAGCTCTTCAGTTGTCCCCTGAGTCCCTTAGGCTCTTTCTCACTTTCTAGTACCACAGGTTCCTGTTAGGTCTTGTAAATGCCTGTGTAATGCTTCCTGCCCAGTGTGGAGTAATGATAGATCACATGTTTGTTGGCATGAGAGCCAAGTCTTTGGTCTCACCGCACCAATTCATCTCACCTTTGTGATTCTGTTTGCTCTAAAATAAATATACCCCCAACTCTTTAGCTAAGAGTTGTAAAAATCCAATAAGTATAAAAGGGCTTTATACATACTATCAAATATATAGTTTTTTGACATTGAAGCACTGTCATTTCTAGGCCTTCCCACAGCTCCTGTCCATGTTTACTAAATAATCCGATGCTCATTCAAGAAATGCAACTCCTACGCTACATTTTGCCAGCTCTTTGAGCAGTTAAATGTATATCAGTTGACAAGTTTTTCCTTTCCTACATAAACATTTTTGTTTTTTGAGTTAAATTATCTTGTGTCTCCTCACCACACAGCACTGGCTCGCAGGTACTTAAAACTGCTAGCTGAGAAGCAAACAAGAAAGTGTACACAAACTGAATTTAAATAGAAAAAACAATGAGGGAGTATAAATAAACTCTGGCGATAGTATCATTTCTTCTTTCTTCCTGTTGACTTAAACTTTGAAATGATCTTTTATTTGTAATCAGGTGCTTGTGTTGTCAGTAGATTGCCAGTGATGGATGAATAAATGAGCAAATGCATGCTGGCAACTATATAGAATGCTGATTTAGGGAAGGGATTCAGAAGAATTATCTTTTGAATAACTCACCTGTGAGTTCTAGACTCTCAATGGTAATGAAGCGGTTGCATTAAATATAGCAAAGTAGGAATGGAAACCTTATTTATATTTTTAAATCCAGTGGGGATTTAGGGTGTGGTCAGCCACTGTCCTAGAGGAGGTACAGGAATAGATATTTTTAAACACATGAAAACATAAATATATATATCATATACACATTAAAATATTTTTTGAGAAGCAGAGGAGGAAGTGACATGTGACATTTTATAACATATGTCCCAGAGTAACACGAGAGGGAGACCATTCCATGTTGATGTTTCTCTAACAATTGGGTTTTGGAATGACAAGAGAAGCGTAGGGCCCTCTGCAGGACAGGCCCAGAGCACGAGTACTGTGGCTGTTGCTCATCTTCCTTCATTTTTAAAACCTGTAAAAGGATCTTACTGGTCTTCATTCATTCCTGCCTCTGAAGAGAATGGTTGGTAAAGGGCACGTTTATATCCTGATGTGTCGGAGAGAAAGAGTAGGTGCTTGGGAACAAATGTTGAGTAAATTGTTGGTGGTCTTGCTGGTTTCAGGCAGCTGCCTTTTCCACAGCATATAATTGCTTCTGTGGACTTTGGAGTTCTAGAAATAAGGTCTTTTCACTCCTTTTTTATCAAAATGAGGCTGGATATTACTATTAAATGTAAGAGTGAATTAGGGGGAGCTTGGATGCAAAGATTCCTCTGACATTCAAAGATTCTCCGTGTGTGTGTGTGTGTGTGTGTGTGTGTGTGTGTGTGTGTGTGTGTGTGTGTGTTTGTTTTCTCCTTTTGAAGCAAGTTTTCTGTCTTCTCTAGAAAGCTGATCTGGTTCCTGTCCTCTCACTGACCAGTACCTAGAATGTCAACAGTGACTCATGTTCTCAACATCCTGTCCTTGTTCTGGAGAAATAGAACTGTTTGCCTTAGGAAAACACAAAGTTTACCTCTGGAAAACCCCAAACAAGCATTTTTTTGAGACACAATTTTTCCTTAAATGATATCTTGTGATTTTTTTTTTTAGTGAAAGTGTTGGGTTTTCCTGTGTCTCTGTGTGTGCCAGGTGATTGAGAATTCGAGGCCTTTAGATATGGAAAGGAATTTGGAGACCAGTTGGCCCAACTCCTTTTTTATGGTTCTAGAAACAAAGTTCCAGTTATGAAATAAACTGATCTGATATCCGAAAACTGATCAGTGATAATCAGAACTAACTAGAACTGGAGTCTCCCGGTTCCTGGTTCTGTGGACTTGACTTTGTGATTTGTAGTGGAGTTTTGAACATTTAATTTGGCTGCCTCAGTGGATGTTTAATGGTACAGATAATATAGTAACATTTTTAAGAATAGATAAGATCGTATATTGTTACTCAGAAGCTAAGGTAATGGAGAAGGGTAAAAATTGTTTTGAGAATCAAGACATTCTGTCCTAGTTTAGCCTCAAGACAAATTTTGGGCAAGTCATATCTTGAGACTTTACTCAGAAGGGGGCTGGATTTGACTTTCTCTTGTAATAAGCTCTGAAATTTTATGATTTCATATTTCTATAAATGTTGTACCTCTTTCCCGCAAGGGTACAGAATGTCTGTAGTGTGGGTAAATCCTTATCCTTTAATTCCAGTATTACAGAATATGGGTTTTATGTTATTTATATGATTTTTTTTTTGGACAGGAAAGGGGCACCTCAGTTCTCTGAGTCATCTACTGTGTTCATTAGCCTTCTGAGTGAGGAGAGATCTAGAGTAAGCTTGCTACTAGGCAAACATTAGACTTCTGTTAGGTTAGAATTAGTGTTACAGTGGGGAGAACCATGGGAAGAGGAAGAAAGCAATTTATTTGTGGGAGTTATGGACCTATCATTTCATTTACCCTTTCAGGTGTCTCAAATGCCGTGGTTGAAGATATTTGGCAAGTTTCATAAAGATGGCAGTCTCAAGTCCTTCTACAGCCCACACTTTCTTTTTTTGGATTCTGACTTTCATGGTGGTAGTATAACTTTTGTCTGCATATAGTATTAGAGATCGAATCATTGCTTTTACCAGTATTAGTTCAATTTTGGAGATGAGAAATCTGAGTCTTAGAGAATGTAGGTAACTTGTCTCAAATCATATAACTGGCATATGTGGGATCTCAAACACAAGTCTTTCTGACTTCAGAGTATACGCTTTTACAGAATTACCATCCAGGTGCCATGCACGTACTGTCCTATCTTAAATCTGACATGTTTCATTTATTTTTTTTTCTTACTGATTAGAAGTTCATTGTTTTCTTAAATTACTCTCTAGTGCCTGATACTAGAAATATTTTTATTATCGATTTAAAGGTAGCAAATATGATGAACTGAAAGAATAAAAGGCAGAGACTTCTGAATCACTCAGACTTCTTTATACTACTGGCTCTGTCACTTTATAACCTTGGACAAAAAAATTAACTTCTCTAGTCACCTGAAAAAGTAGGGAAACTATTATTTGCCACACTAGGCTATTATAACATTAGAAATAGAGTACATTAAACTCTTTGCAGTGCTTAGTACATAATAGGTAATTGAGTGGTTGCCATTATACTTAAGTTGATGTTAATAAAAACCTAAAAATGTTTGTTTCACTTTTTTTTTTCCCTTTTCTTCTAAGGACAGAACATGTCATTTCCCCTCAATGCCTGCTACTCTCAGAGAGTTCTTAGTAGTAGAAGGAATGTATCATTCATGGACTATGAGTGTTTAATGTTATCAGATTCTTTTCAGATTCTTTTTTTTCATGCTCTCCCCTCCCACCCCGCTTCCCCCAGTCATTCATGTAGCCTAAGGCACTGCAGAGTGTTAGCTCAGCTCTGCATGCTGACTACTGGTAGGTCTTTCTTCAGGGAGTTGGATGTGGCTTACATGGTAATTGGTCTCTCTTCTTCAAGTCTTCCTTCTCCCCTCAGAATTCTCAGTTCACCGGAAGAATCCCCAAAGCTTTTCTTCAGCTGATTGTGGCCCAGTAGCCAGATAGTGGCGTCTGCATTTAATGGAGAGGAACCTAATGTTTCTTCCCTTGTTTTTCAGCATGTTGGCGTTTGAATTTTTATCTGCCACCTTGAGTCTGTTGACTCCTCCTCCTGCTGTCACTGGCCCTCTATCTCTTCCATTAACATCACACTTTTCATGGGTTGGGTTAGCCTGCTTTGTCAGTTTTATCTGTCTTAGAAACAAACCTCTTTAATTTCTCTTTCCCTAAGCATTTTGGGAGAAATGGACTTTCTAGGCTGGGAAAATTCATCACTGTGATAAGTAATTAGAAAAAATCTCCAGTGCAGTACCTGGCACGTAATAGGTAGTCAGTAGATGAAAGAAACCACAGATGACTACAGTTCTAGTAGCTCTACCAACATGTTTGGTGTTTTGGGGGAGACTGAGGGATCTGTTTATAAGGATGAGAATTAAATTCAGTAACTTGGTTTGGAAAAGTACTTTTCCATCTTTCTGACACACGAGGACAGAGGTGGCAGGGAACAGAGGTCCCATAGTTTCTCTGGGTAGAGGGATTAGTATGGCTCCAACTCAGAATTAGGTACATATTTAAAATTTACTTAACAAAGAGCCTTGGATTAGCTTCCGCTTGTAGAATTATTGAAAGATAATGAATAGTTGTGATAGGTTATAATATGTAGCACTTAGGTCTTTTCTTATTCTTCAGAGAACTTTTAAAAAAACACTTTAAGCAGTGACCCTACCTCATATTTTTCATTGTACATTGTAGTCTAATGTTCTCTTCTGTGTCTTTGTTGTATTCTGTTTCTTAGGATGAATGAGTAAGCTTTGCCAACTGGTTTAAAAAATGTTTATGAATTTAAGTCTCTGGAGAGTGAGAATTAAAATGACACTATCTGGGATTTCACATTTACAGATAAAATGCTGGCTTAGTGTTCTTGTCTTGTTTATTTTCCCAAGTTGTACTGTCAATCAGAAATCAGATGACATTCAGGAATTGTGAGTTTTGTGTTTTTTCCTTCAAGTAGTTAGTACTGACTGCCAGACTTGGGTTGAAATTTGCATTGTGCATTCATATATAAAGTTAATCCTTAGTAGATGCTTTAAAAAATGAATTTTGCTGTTTAAGAGAGAAAGATTTGCATTTAGCTTCATCAAGTTCTTAGACTTTTAAAGTCGTAAGTTAAGAACCTTTAATGGAACACTAAGATGTGCATCCTGTCCTCTCTCACCCCTTTCTTCAATTACATAACAAGCTACAAAGGTGCTCCAAGGAAGTTCGAATATGATTATTCCAAATGATTAGCTGTTTTCTGCCCAAATTCAACTGCTATGCGCAAAGCTTAAATTCCTCTCTGTGGATTAGGAAAATGATAGCTAATGAAACAAACTTAAGTGCAAAGGTGATACAATAGAACTTATTCATTCTTTATATATGGCAATGTTTTTTGAGTGAGCTGGTAAAGGAAGTAAAGTCATAGCCCCTGCTCTGGACCAACTGTGATCAGAGAACATTTTTGAGAAGCTCAAAAAAGAAGTGAAGAGCAGGGATCAAGTTTTCCTAGCTTTGGAGGAAGTTAAGAGAAGGAGTATGATGGAGGTTATGGAAAAGACAGTTGATGGAGATATGGAGGGTTTTATGGTCTGTGGTATAAGCTTCCTATATGATGTGGGAAGCAATTGAGAGTGTCAAATGAAGTTGGTATCAGTGAAACTGCTCAGTGACCCTGGGTGCTGGAAGATGTGGTGGTGTAGTTCACTTCAGGCAGTGATCAAGACCTGGCTTATGAACATCTGATGACAATAATGCTTTATTGAGAACTTAGCACATACCACACAATTTATATGCTCTCTCCGATTTAATCCTTACAACGACCATTTTCAGATGGTAGTTCAGGGGAGTAAATAATTTGCCCTGGGCTATATAGTCAGGGGTGGAGCTGGGATTTGAAATCGTGTACTGTACCCTCTTGATGAAGTAAGGGTTATCAAAGTAAAGAATACTGGAATGAGAAATATTTCAGAGACAGAAGCCACAATGTTTAGTAACAGACTAGGAAATGTGTGAACTTAAGGCTCAATGAAAAGGAAGAAGATGATTTTCAAGTTACAGTTCTGGAGAAAAGCAAGATCATAGGGCTAGTGAATGAGGGTAGGAAGAATAAACAATAACCCTACGTCTTAATCATGTTTATGGACTCCTTTTCCTAGAAAACAGCCAGTAGCCTTTTATCAGTCAGTGTTAATTTCATCTTTTGGCTTTCAGAAAACAACTGTCACTCCAAGTGCTTGTTGTCAACATGGAACACAGGTTGTGAACACAGTGCTTTTGTGCCAAACTCCTGTCACACAGGGTAATTGAGAGTGCAGCAAACCAATACCCATTCCCAGTGGAGCCAGATTCACACATCACATTGTCCTCTAATTTTGCTAATGATATAATTGGCATCTCATTGCAATAGTACAGTGTTAGTTATTGACAAGACCCTCCCTGAGAAAGATTACATTTATTCTCACTTCTCCAGATCAGCTCTTTAGGACCACAAGGAGAGCCCGCTCTTGTTCAGAGTTCACTCTGAGCAGGTGTAGCATTCTGAAAGAGGTTGTGCTAAGTAAGGCCCCAAGATGCCCAGGCCTGACATAAAGACCGACTCAGGAGGAAAGCTGGCTAAATCTTGAGTTGGGTATTGTGACTTCAATAGATCTGCCCATTGTGGTTGACTCCCTCCCCGCATCTCTGTCCATGCATATTTTTTTTGGATTCACATGAATTGTTAAGTGTTTTTATTCTCTTAAGCTTCTCATTTTTCTAAGTGAAAAGGTGAATTTTCCTAAATGAAGAACTGACTTGATTAAAATAAGCCTCTGAGTAGGAGAGAGTATTAATGTTGTAAGCTGTGTGGCCTTGTGGGCAGCTGGCTGTCCTGAGAAAATTTTTGATTGAGTTGAGGAAAGAGGGAAAGTCTAGGAAGGGAAAGTGAAGTTACATGCCATATTAAATGCCTGTACAAATAGTGGTCATAATTGCTTGTATATTGGGATGTGTATGTGTCATTGAAATGGTGAGTATTTTACTTGTCACTAGTGGGAAGAAGAATGTTGGAAAAATGATAGATGTTTGCTCAAAATAAGAAATGACACCACTTTTCCAAGAATTTGTCTGTAGCTCACCTTTGCTTATATTATCAATTCATTTTATTGACTATACTCTTCTGGAGAGAGAAATAATATATATAAGAAGATCTAAAATCCACTCCCTCCCTCTTCCTAAGAAACCTACTTTGAGCTAAGTAAAGCGCCAGCCTGCTGTTTTTCTCCGTTATCTTAAATAGGATGATAGCTTAGCTCATGCACTGAGGCCTAGTCATTTGTTCATTCTACCAGCTAGGGCTTGGTGGTGGTCTTATTTCTGGCTTCACCTCCCATTTCACTCACATTAAATCTCAGCAAGTTCCTAGCACTCTGAACAGTTTACTTTACTTGAATGACTCCTGTGTGACCAAACTCTTAGGGAGCTGAGCTCATAGTGGTACAGTTTAATTTGATGTCATAAGATAACCTTTGTATCCTTTGAACTTTGAGCTTTCAATTGAGCTTATAGTTAATTTCCCACTGAACATTTTATGTGTTAGCCCTAGTGTGTGGCTTTTATGGTCAGGAGAGATGACCCCATTATGGTGGCCCCACAACTGAGATCATAAAAGCATCTTGAGTATCATTTGGAAGTCAAACACTATGTCATGTGGTCATTTTTTTGGGGGGGAGGTTAATCTTCTTAAGATTTGTACCCAGTTATTCTTCATCAGCGTGAATTACCTGTAAACTTCCATTTTCTTTACCATATTATCACTCCTTACATTATTCTTTGTTTATTGACCTGTGTGAATGAGGCTTGTTCTTGTTCTTTTATATTGTCTTTGAGCTCATGGCAGGTGGCATTTGGATCCCTGTGAAGGATGTCCTTGTGTATTGTTTTCATAAGCTAAATAAGGCACAGAAAGAATGCCAAAAGATAGACTTCTCCTCTAGGGTAGAAGAGAAAGGGAGGATGGACAGTTTGCAGTTGACATGTGACTCTTGTTTGAGTGCCCTTTAGAGAAGAAATTTTCTGATTCTTCAGTCTTATGTTTCTTACCTTCTTTTCCTCAATACATGTTATGTATATATTAGATTTTTAAAATTAAGAACAAAATTTATGCCAGTCTTCTGTTGAATTGATTTTAATTTTAACTTTCTTAGATTAACCAATTTTTAGAGCCCTTATTAATAAGAGACATCTATCTTTTTAAAGATAATAAAATTCACATGGTACAGGGGAAGGAATTTTCAGGTTTAGTCTGATACATATTAGTTCTGTGGCTAGTTGATTATGTATTCAAAGATATTTGTTCTCTTATCAAGAAGAGACAATTTTATAACAGGATCTTCTGACAGGTTTAGTATTGGCAAATATCAAAAGAATTAAAGACTATCATGGAAATTTTAAACTTGTTCATTTCCTTCTATCATTCTTCCTTTTAACATGCCCATTTCCTCTCTCATTCTTCCTTCCTCTTCCTCATTTCTGTAGTTTCCCCATGCTAACTCAAGTAGTGCTGTGTTTCTATTCTCCTTTTCTTTCTCCTTATTCCTTTCTGTGTAGAAGACAGAACAGCCCTTGACTGTTCTTGGTAATGATATTGAAGTTGTTTTCATTTTTGGGGAGAGTCTATTCCTAGTATTTTTTTATTCATAGGTGAGGAATGCCTTTGTACTTACTATGAGACAAAAAACAATACAAAACAAAGTAGACCTTTTGATAGAGCGAAATGGAAAAATTTGGATTGACCAAAGCATGAAGTTACTAAAATATTTATTTAGTTAATAGCTGTATTTAAGAAAAAGTCATTTTTTATAAGTGAAGAAATAGTGATCAGAGAGCTAAACTGAAATGGAAACTTATTTCCATATCCTATCTTGACCAAGTAATCAAGTGTTTCTGTTGCCATTAGTTTGAGCCATATGAACATGCTGTTGTTACAGGCAGGTCAGAAATGGTTGAATGATGGTGATGTGATGAGGTTCAACTCAATGAACCTGATCAGGAAATGGAGACACAGGAAGGTTAATCAGCTAACTTCTCCCCACCTTCTGTACTTGAACCTAGTAGGCAGAAGACTGAGACAAAGCTATTCTCGTTTTTCTTTCTTCTCTTTGACGCTCATCTTATTGAGTTAACAGATAGAAAAACAAAGAATGTTTTTGTAGGAGAGACTGTTGGGAAGTCAGTGTGGCTGACTTTTTCAGGAGAGCAGGGAGCAATAGGAATTCTCTCTCTCTACACTAGGGCAATCATTATATCCAAGTTTTAAGACAAGGATAAAATAGAGACAGCTTCTACAGAAATGAGTGTATTTAGTCTCTGATCATGTTGTGTAATTGTCTGAGCCACATCATGTTGTCCTTGAGGAGCATGGGTTGTGCTGTTTTCATTGCATTCCTGACATACTTTAAAAAAGGCTGCTACAATCTACTGTAGCTGATTGATGCCAGGAAAGTTTATTGCCCCTAACAATAGCCTTTCTCCATGAAACACTCCATTGATACTTTTAGAACTCATTACTGCTAACCAAACAGTAGTGGTTTTATTACTGTACTAATGGAGCCTGGTACTTGGAGGCTGGGACTTGATGGAAGGGAAAGGGTGGAGCAAGGAATGTGGACAGGAAAAAAGGATCTCTTCCCATGATATTAGCAGTGTCCCCCAGATAAGTTGTTAGGCAGTTTTCAGAAAAACACTGTGATAATCTAGATACAGAGCTGGGGTTAACATGCATATGCAAAGATGCTCTAAATTAATTATTCCTAGCAGGGAGGATAGGAACAAGGGCTTTCTCAATGAATCAGCAAGACAGCAGAGTTTTCAGTGGCCTTTTCTAATAAACTAATTTGCTTTCCTAATAGTGCGTGGAGATGAACAAATGAGTTGTAAGAGGTACTGATGCACACAGGACCATGGTAGACTTGGCAGGCTCTTCATTGTGGGCAATAGGACAGGCTCAAGCGACAGCTTCTACCCTCTTTTGTGTTTGTTGTTATGTACTGGGGTCCTTCTCTTCTTCCTTCTCTTCTTTCCTCCTTCCCTTTGTTTTTATCTATTTTAAAATTGGAGTTTATCCATTTACCTTTCATATGATTATTGATATATTTGAGTTTTTGTCTACCATCTTACATATTTCAATTTAACCTGTTTTATGTTTTTTTTCCTTTTAGGTGAGGAAAAAGTTACTCCATTTTTCCTGTTTATAGTCTTGTTAGTTCTTTTACTCTTTAAGTGGTTATCCAAGAGAGTACAGGGTGCATCCCCGACTTATTACAGTCTAAATACAAACTCTTTTACTTTTTTTCGTACATGACTTTCATTTCACCCCATTGGCAGTGAAATGATTTTGTCCTTATTTCCTGCTTAAGTCCCTCTCACACTAGCTCTTAATAATCAAAATGGCTTATAACTTTCATCAGAGCCTTTGCCCAGGGTCATCTGCCCTTGGAGACACTCCACTCAGAATTTGACATCCCACTGGTGAGTTATTTGCTTTCTAGAATAACTGCATAAGCTTTCTAGTAGCCCCCTGAGGCTATCAGCTCTTTCATAGCAAGGACTTGCCTATCCCTTATGCGAGGCTATATGGCACATAGTAGCTTGTCAGTTGAGATTTGAATGACTGAGTTCAACTAAACCAAATGCCAGGCCCACCTTAGAGTCAGGGTGCAAGCCGGAGAGGTTTAGCCATTTTAGGTATGCTCTAATCGTTAAAACTCTCCCAGCTTCTCCCAGTACCTTCTAGCTGTTTCAGTTGAATAAAGGTTGTCCTTTACTTTTCTCTAATGTCACTCTCCCATAAACACTCAACGTAAGTTTCAGCCATACTCACTCACTGGTTGCTACCTGTAATGCTTTTACAGAAAATTTAGTAAAGTGGCAGAGTTCCCGAGTATCTAGTAACTGCCATTGTTTTTCAGGAGGACATGAGCAACATACATGGAAATAATGTGTGAAAAGATCCTCGAGTTTCTTTTGGGCTTATTGAGTTTTGTGTGCCTGAAGCATAAAATTCCACAATAGGGTAACTTACCATAGAATCAGCTATAGGTTACTAATATTTAGGTCATTTTATGCTGTGATAAGGAAACCCTACAGCAGAAACGTGAACCCTGTCTCCCAGTGGCAGCATTACGTCAGTTCTGTTATGTCTTTTTTAAAGTAACCCCAGGGGTTTATAACGTTAGTGTGAACATCCACTTCTCAATGGTGGAGAAGGTTTGTTTGTTTGTTTGTTTTTTGGATTGTGTAGGTTCTTCACTTGTAGACAACATAGTCTGTGCTGTCCTTGGTATAGGCTCTAAGGATATTTGTTCTATATGAGCCAGTTTTGGCCTGCCTTTAGGCATTGTCGACTTTCTGAGAAGTTTTCTCAAGATAAATTGTCAAGAAGTTGTTTCCTTAAACAAAGGCACCCAGTTGATGTGAATTGACTCTCCAGAGAAATATGTACCACCGCTTCTTCTGCCAGAGTGAATGTGGTCACCAGGGGCAACAATAGCAGCAGTCTTGATCCAGACAAGTGCAAGACCTGAATTCAGATGCCCCTTCCTATGGCTGCCAGCTAGTCTGAAGTTTGGAGTGCCAGAAATGGATGCTCAGTGTTAGCTTCCTTGAGTTTTGGGAAAGCCATGTTTATTGGGGCATCTGCCAAGCGTGGATGGATGAAGGGTGTTTCAGAATTACAGAACTACTATTTGAGAGACTTCTGAATGGAGGGATAGATGTCCTGCTCAATTCCTGGAGGCACTATTGAAAAGGTTTCTTAAACCACAAAAGGGGCAGAGATGTTCTTTTCTCTCCACAGGATAGCTGTGAGAATTGGAGGAGATTAGTGGCAGGTACAAGGACACCTTGAGACAGAGCAGAGGGTTTGGTGTGCTTACCACATGTCTGGAATTGACTTTAAGGAGTGATGTTCACTTCTTTTTTCCAAGCAAGCTTAGCAGAGAGCGACAGTAACTAGTGACGAGTATTTTGCCTTCAACTTTCATGAAGAATGAACCCATTTTCTAATTTCTGTAGGAAGCTGCACCATTGTTTAGCCCTCACTATAGAGGCTGCCTAGATGTTTGGCAAAACTTCCATGAAATCTCACAGTTTCTCGGACAGTTGATGTAAAAGACCGAAGCTATAATCAAAGTGTGTCAGGTGTGGACTTCTTTCCCTGGCTCTGCCGCAGCCTTTACAAATGCATTGCAGTTGGCAGTAAGTGCCTGAATCCAGAGTGGTTCATGTTGACTTGCAGCCACCCACTAGAGTAGCACTTCTATGATTTGGAGAAGACTTTCAATGAGATTAGTTTTTAGTTGTTATATTTAACTTTTAATTACACCTTATTGGAATAAGTTTTAATTTCCCAATTGTTAGAGCCAAGGTATGAAAATGTGGGTCAGATAAACTAATAGAATTAGAAGAAAAACTACAAACTCTAAAGTTCACCATTTGCATCTCAGGTAATTAGAGGAGCCTATAGTTACTAATGTGTGTGACTCTTTCACAGGTCCAGAAAAAATAGTCCCAGTGTCTCCTAGTTGGCAGTGCTTCCAAGGAGACTTGAAATAATGAGATTCAACTTGGGTTTTTATACATGTGGGTAGTGAAGCCTTAATGATTCAGGTATAGGTTGTCCTTTGGGTGTTGACTTTCACATTGCCATTTATCATTCTAGTCTCATTAGGGAGCACAAAATCACCCAAGCAAACAGCACAGACATAACATGTGCAAGGTTCCTTAGGCTAAATAGAAAATATGTGAGTTTATCTGTTAATTCAGATACTTCATGCCCCTCTTCTGCTTCTTGAGGGCCTGTGATTGAGGTTTGTGTTAATCTTGTGCTTGAAGTTGCCAGATGAGAAACTTTAAGGTTCTGGTTTAACCAGAAGAGTTTGGGAGTTTTTTGTATGATATTGACACACACACACAATTCTGTGGCTTTCCTGTGAGCTGAATCCGCTGACTGGTTACACTGTTGGGGTAGGAGAACAGCACCCTTGCTGTTGGTCAGTGTGGTGTGCTGAGTAGTGGCGACAAGAGGGTATTAGGTAGTAGTCTAGGCATTGGGACTATTGGATGTGCCTGCACAGAAGTTTTCTTGTAATCTGTGATGTACATCCAAGATAATGAGGGCCTTCAGGTATACGACTCAAGCTGGCTTTCAAGGCAAAAGATTAGAATAAAGAAAACATGCCAGCACATGATGTATCTTCTTTGCTCTGCTCCCATCTATGTTGGCTGCCCTGACATAACCTCACCTATCTTGTGCTTCATTGAATTGCTGTTAGAATCTCGCTGAACTTGAACTGTTATTTTGACTTACCTTGTCTGTTTCTTTGTGCACCTAGTGTGGGAGTAAATGAACTGATTTTTTTTTTTAAATTATAGCAACTCTTGTGGAGCAGTTGGAACCTAGAAAAGTCACCCATTCTATTGCCTTTTGTTTGGTAATTTCCTTTTCCTTTTTATTTAGTAATATAGAGTGTTTTTTTTTGCCACAATTATATTTTTTTATTGTGGTAGAATAAAGATTCAGTGGCATTTAGTACATTCACATTGTTGTGAAGTTATTGCCACTGTCCATCTCACAGTGAAACTCTCTACCCATTAAGCAGTAACTCTCCAGTCCCCATTCCCTCCTGCCCCTGCTAACCTCTTCTAATTCTCAGTCTCTACAAATTTGCCTATTATAGGCACCTCTTATAAGTTGAATTGTACAGTATGTTGTTTTGTATCTGGCTTATTTCACTTGTACCATAATGTCTTCAAGGTTTATTTATGTCATAGCGTGTGTCAGATATTCCTTTTTAAGGTTCATTGCGTATACCACATTTTGTTTATCCATTCATCTATAGATTCGGATTGTTTCTACCTTTTAGTTACTGTAAATAATGCTGTTATAAACATTGGTGTACAAGCGTCTGCATTCCTGCTCTCAGTTCTTTTGGGTATATAGGAGTAGAATTGCTGAATCAGAAGGTAATTCTGTTTAAGTTTCCACAGAGTTGGCACCATTTTATACTCCCATCAGCGATGAACAAGGGTTCCGATTTTTCTACATCTTTGTCAATACTTGTTATTTTCTGCTTCTTTGGATAATAGTCATCCTAATGGGTGAGAAGTGGTATCTCATTGTGATTTTGATTTGTATGTGTGTATAGATTTAAAAAAATATGTTTAAATAGAGCATACATGTCATTTTTCATCTTTGCTCTGTTACTATTTTATCATGTTCTCTTTTGCATGTAAATTGACTATTTATAATTGCATCTTTCTGGGATCCATGTTGAAGTTACCAGTTCTCTGAAGAATTAGAATTTGAGCCAAGATCGCAAATGTGGTCTTTGCTGCAGAAAGGAAAAGGATAGTGTGATACGGTGTGTAGGTGCTCCTGAGAATGCTGGAGGGCTTCCTATGTCTCTCTAGGTGTTCTGAAGGACTTTACCAGTCAGCATATGCAGTGTGGATGCTGCAGAAAATGGGAGGCAGTCTGGTTGTAAGAGGCAGGTTTCTGGTGAGACAGAAATGTAATTAGACCAAAGCAGTGCCAAGTAACAGAGAGCAAAATCATCCAATTTATCATTCTTCTCCCAAGGCTGAGAGGGTTTTAAATAGTTTGGGGAAACTTTGAAGGGGTAGGGGAAGCTCTAGAATAATTTAAAAACTTGTTCCCTGCAGGTCAGTTGTTTTACCAAAAGGCTAAAGCAGTGGTTAAACAAAGCTTTTGAAAAAGAATCTTAAAATACTCCAGTAGGAGAGATGACAGGATATGGTTACTAAACACCAGAGTATTTAAAAGAGGATAGTGAAGCAAAAATGAGTCCTTTGTGTGAAGACGAATTTGGTCACCAAAAATTAAAAAAAACTTTCAGAAGATACAGAGGAATTCTTGTAAGCAAAAAGGAACTCTTTGTAGAACTGAGTTAAAAAATGTTTACTGTGGAGCTTCATTTCTAAGCAGGATTTCTAGATGAAAGCTGAATATTATTTAAAATTTAGTAGGAAAACACCCACATCTCTTTGCTACTGATTGTTTTAACCTGTACTTTTTGGGAAGAAGCATCTGTTTGTGAGAGTTATCTGAAAGAATCAACCCTTAATCAGGTCTCTTTCAGAGAATGAATAATTGTCCTACAAGATGGCCAGATGGTACTTGACACTTGGACATCAATGGTGAGTTCATCTGTGTTTCAGGAAGGAGGTGACAAGCCTCTGAATCCAGAAGTTGCCAGATAGATACAGTCAGCTCTGAGCTGCATAGTCATTCCAGTCAATTATGTGGAGATTTGTAGACTAGAGCAAAGAGAAGAATGAATTGAATGGCCTGAGGGGATAAATTATCCATTACTGTTCAATTCAACTCTACTGAGGGTTTGCAGGGGATGACTTCCATGAAGACAGTGCCTCCATAAAGATCCTTAGAAACCCACTGGTGGAAAGAACTTGACTAGGTTTCACCATGCATCTCAGCTATAGGGTTAGCATGAGGTTGAGCACAAAATTAGGAACAGGAGATCTGGGTTCTGACTCAGTTTTGACTGTATTAGCCCGAGGCATCTAATGTTGGTAGCTTAATATTTCTGCAAGGTTTGTGGCAACTGTCAGTTGCATCATTTATGCGGGAACATTTTAGAATTCTAGAATGCAGCAAGCATTGTTATTAGTAAGTCAAATAGTAAAACTGAAATGAAAGAATAACCCTCCTGCCCCACCCTGTCTCCATTACTCATTTCCTCTTTCAACATTACTTAGGATTCTCCTGTCAGTGAGTGCAAAGTTCCCATTAAAGTCTTTGGCTCAGAGGATAACAGAGTCAAATGAATGACTTCAGATTTCGAAAAATAAATCATTGACATACTATGGACCTTGTGGTGGTTTGTCTAATCCCGAAGCCAATAATGTGAGGTTCTTGAACCAACCACAAATTAATTCTCTTATTTTCCTGAGACAGTGTTAGGGTTGCAGGTGCAGCATAAGCACCACTGCTTTGTGATGCTGTTTCTGAATATTTAATAATTTGCAGTGACATTGGGACAAGACATCAGTGCTGATGTGTCTTGGGAAACTCGGGTGCAATTCTGAAATGTAAGTGTCCACCCATAGGCCCTGCAAAGAGGCAATGTAGTAGTCACCTCTTATTTTGTAAAATCTATAAGCATGGCCAAGAGTAGATAATTGGTACATTCAGGCTCCCAAAACTCTTCCTTATAGGGTTTCTTCCAAATGGTTATCAAAAGACACTGAGCTCACCTAGAAACTTATAGAAATGTAAGAGGACTCTGTGTCAGCATGTTTTCCTGTTGCTGAATCTTATCTACTTTAGGGCTCATTTCCTTTTGTACTAAATGGAGGACAGAGATATATTACCAGGAATTAATGTTATTGGAGCACTGTAAGTGTAGATGAAAAGGTTTAGTTGCCTTGCTATTTTGCACAGTGATCTCTTTGTGTACATTTTATTATGTTTATCTATAATCATAACATGTAATTGGTATTAAAGTGCTGTGTTTGAGTGCTGTCCCTGTGCCAAACACTAGATGCTTGACATTCATCTCCAATCCTGGTAACACATACAAGATAGTGGTTTTATTGATGAAGAAACTGGCTTGGATTGATAAATTCCTATAACTCCTATAGCCATGAAGTCTAGGTTTGAAATCACCTTTGCAAATCTCAGAAGGCTTGAGCTGCTTAGGTCATACTCTGCTGCTTCCCATGTTTAGCGGAATAGGCTTAAGAAAGTCAGAGAAAGTACTGTTGAGGCATGTTTTCTTAGTCACAGGTACTTAGTGTTTTGTGCTTGTGTGAAATGTTCTTCCCAGAAGCAGGCTTCCTAGGGATGCTCTTGTTCCAGTGTTTTGCCAGTTATTTAAATCATGGATACTCAGTGTGAGATCACGTGTGTTCATTAGGACCTCTGAAGAGGCACCAGGGATATTGGTGCGCATGCTGAATTTTGATTCCAACTGAGTTTAGAATTTTGATTTTCATTTTTACAACTACTTAGTTGATTTTGTTAAGTTGATATGTGGTTGTCTTTGTTCTATTTTATTAACTTCTTCATTGAAGTGTAGTTTATATGCCACAACATGCACTCATTTAAAGTGTAGCTGTGAGTGATTTTTAGTAGACGTACAGAATTGTGCCACTGTCACCACAAGCTAATTTTAGAACATTTCTCTTGCCCCCCCAATTGCTCTAGTTATGTCAATTTTTATCTCCTCTGATTTGCTATAAGATTTTCAAGTTGTCTGTGAAGAAGAAAGCAATTTTAAAAAGTATCTTTTAAATTCAAACATTTATTATAGAATATATGTTCACCACTTACCAGGCACTGTTCTGAGTGCTTTGTGAAGACTAACTCCTTGAAGGCCTTGACTCCTCCTAACACCCTTTGAGACAGTAACTCTCATTATTTGTATGTACAAATGAGCAAATAGAAATACAAAAAAGTTAAATATTTCGGCCAGTGTCATAGCACTAGTTATGGTGGAGCCAGGAATAAAAACATGTTATTCTAAGTATTCTAAAGCACTCCGTGAGGCCAGAAAGAATCAGGGAGGCAGTGATTAGCCAGGTGGATGGAAAGCATCAGAAGAAGTGAGCTAGTCCTTTCCAGGAAAGAGTCAAAGCCTTCAGTTGGGGCTTGGTCCAAGGTACATTAATGAGGTATTAAGTAAGGTCTGATACACCCGTCCTGTGGTCTACTGAGCACTTACCTCTTTTCTAGGACTCATCCCTGCAGACACCCTTCCTTTGCCTTGGTGTCATAGGGCACTAAACATGTTTTTAAGGACTGACTTTGGTTTGTATACTGGATGCCCATGAGCTGGAGTGTTGTGCTGGAGGCCCCTTACCTACCTCCAGCAGGAGAGGAGTGTATGTTGCGGTGTGTGCGCACGGGCCATGTTTGGGCAAAGGTCCTTGGTGCACGTCTGAGACACCTGGCTTAGAAGGATCTGTGGGAGGAACTGGGCCCAGTCCGCTGCCCTGAGTCCCTTCCTTTTTCTTGGCCCCTTTCCTCTTTTCTTGCAAATAGTTGTCGTACAGCCGTTAGGGTCTGCCCATTAACCTTGCTTGCTTTGAACTCTGGGACCCCATCTCTGTTTAGAGGGGTGGCCTTTTAAATGTTTTTGGATTCTGGGAGGGCAAGCCCGTAAGGATGGTACAGCGATTGAGTTCAGCTGCGTACCAAAGACAGCTGTTTTTGGAAATGGTTAATCTGGAAAATGCCAACCCTGATAGTAATTAACCTCAAAGGGAATCTTTTCACTCTGTTTTCTGCATAGCATTCTTCTGTCCTTAGGGCATAGAAAGGTTGAGGAAGTATTTGGTGGTATATAGGTAAGGAGACCCCTATGCTGAATGTGTGTTCACATTTATAGTTAGTAAATGTTATCGCATTCTAGTGGGAGGAAAATTTGGCTTGGCATTGTTGGGATTTGATAATTGATATATGTGTTCATTTCAAATATACTGGCTCCCCCCCACCCCCACCCCGATCATGTCTACCATCTTTTCATTCTGCCAGGTTATGGCCCTCATCTTCTGGTAGATTTTCACCTAGTTGAAAGACTCTTAACTTATTAAAAATCATAAGAAGATGCCCAAGAAGAAATCAGAGTTTGTGCAATGCAGGGTAATCTGTCAGAACTGTTTGTATGTATTAAAAATTGGAAAACAGCTAAACTTGAAACGCCAATGCTTTTTTTCTTCCTTGCACCAGTTCGTGTGGGTTTGTTCTAGACTGCAGTCTTTAAAAGCAAAATTTGGACATAGGAATCTATACTGACTAATACTCAAGTGAGAAAGTGTATCTTAATTTATATAGATTAGTTTCATAGACTTATCAGCTTGGTGAGCCACCCTGGTCATTATTGGGAAGAGATGTAAGTTTCTTGTGGGGTGGCATGAGGCACCTCACGGACTGCTGTGTGGTTTAAGTTAGATGGAACTAAAGCACTGATTATAGTCACTGGTACTTGGTCATTTCATAAATATTTCTTCCTGCCTCATCTCGCTCAGGACTATTCACTGCTCTTCTATTTCTTGGTTCTCACTGACCTTTAATGTCTGTTTGTACAGTTTATTCTGTCTCAGTCTCACATTACCTTGCTCCATAACTTAACTGCTTCACGTAGGTCAGTGTAAATATTTACATGTATAAAATATCCTCCCAGATTTGTGGAGATCAGGAACCTGTTCTTTTCTTTCCTACTCCCATTGTGTCTGGTATATAACAGGCATGCATCAGGTACCCGGGTGTAAGGTGTGCTGGCCAAGACACCACTGGTGAGACAGCCATGTCTGTAATGTTTATTCACCCTTCAGATGTCATTTTTTTTTCTAGTTGTGAATTAGAAGAAATGTTGAAGCTGAAAGGAACTTTAAACCTTTAAGCACAACCTGTTCATTTTATGTATTAGGACTTGAAGCCTGGAATGATTGTCAGGTCTCCAAAGTTCTGTAAGGAGTTAGGTGAAGTAAGCAGTCCAGTTTTCTGGTTTAATTTTCTCGTGCGTCTTTATTCTGAAGATCCCATATGCAGCCTTATTATAAAGCAAAGGAGACAGGCCTGTAAGATCTTATTTTCTAAGTAAGATTTCCCTGTGCTACTTCAATAATGGGATTGGAGGAGCTACTTGAGATCAAGTAACTGCACATAGTCTTATAGTTTTCATTCTGTGCTGTTGGTTAATGCTTAGTCAAATGAAGAATTTCCAGTATATGTTTCGGAAATGCTGGTAAAATCTCTGTAAATGACATTTATGGAAAATTTTTATATATTACATAATATTCTTCTGACAGTTATTTAATTCCTTGGCTTAATTTCCAAACAGAAACCCAAAATAAAAATGTACAAACAGAGTCCTCCTCCATATATTTGTATTAATGATATTTTTAAATATCAAAATAAAATAGCAAAACTGCTATATCCTAATATACCAGATTAATTTAACAGTTAAGTTTATACCAGATATTTTATTGTGAAACATGCCCCACAATTGCATCTTGAATGGAATTCTAATTAGATCATGCTTGTAACATTGGGAAGACATAGGAACCCCCCTTGGGCTAAAGTAAGTCAAGGCAATGCTTTTTGTGGTTTTCCATATGTTTCCAATGAATATTTCTTGGCAGTTTCTAAATGACTCTCTCACCCCATCTCTCCAGGGTGAGCATTCCGAGAAAGAAACTGTATGATCTTTGATTAGAGCACACAGGGTTGCAAGGCTTCTTAGTGATGTTTCGTTGGAGGAGCCTTTGATTTCACAGGTTGAACATAGCCTCTGTTAGCGTTTGGTTATACATTATGGAAGATTTGTGGTAAGGGCCTATCATTTCTGGGACGACGAAGGTGTTTTTTCGATTTACCTCACTGCCATTCTGTAGAACTATTTTAAGTGTTACAGCATCAGAATAAATGGAGATGGGAGACATGGAGGAAGGGAGCGAGGAAGAGGTGTTTAAGGTCTTTTAGGCCACAATGGACCTTGAGTTGTGAGTCATGGGTTATTTATTTTTGTAGTTGTCTGTGGTTGAAATGCCCACCAGAATAGCAGTAGGTGTTAGACTAGCAGTCTAGCAGAGTGCTTGTGTATTTAAAGACATTTGGAAGCACTGGTAGTGGCATAGACAAGAAACCAGTAGAAAGAGACATAACAGCCCCTTCAGTATCTTGTATCTTGTATCTTGTATCACTTGTTTTATCCCATCCTCCATTAACATTCAACTCCAGAGGTAAAGGCCATATTACTGTGCATTTAAGTGCCCAAGAATTATTTGTCTGCATAATTCTTGAAAACTCATCCTTTACTTCGTCAATTAGCAGGATGAATACATACTCAGCTTTGATGTGAAATGTGTTCTTTAACCATAAGTTAAGACACAGTGGTTCTGATTTTATTGGTCTGAGGTTTGGGATGTAGGTATTGGGATTTTTTAAAGGTCCCCATATGATTCTGATGGGCAGCTGAAGTTGAGAAAAGACAGAGAGGCATATAAAGCAACATATATCTTACAGACATTCACTACTTGATAGTTTTAGAAAAGCTGTGTATAGCCTATTCCTATTGTTAATTTGAATGAAGAAACCTAGAAGATACTTGTAAGAAAAGTAAGATTTTAAAAAAACTGATCCATCTGGAGAAATAAGAGATCAAACAGTTGCTGCTCTTCTTGCCTGGTCTCCTGGTCCCCACCTCACTGGGTCAGGTGGCCTGTAGAATAGCAAGCCTGGTGTTCTGTATTACAGAATCTCTCTGTGGACCTTTACTTACTTCTGGTAGGGGAGAATTGTGTCAAGCTGGTTAGTTTTCCCTACTCTGATATTGGAATGATTAGGAACAGGAAATGATTCTGATTAGGCCACAAGCAAGCGTAAAACAAAAACCAATGCTCTAACCACTGAGTCCTAAAATATATTTTGCAGAAAAGAGAAGAGAAGTGGGGGAAAAGTTATGTTTAAAATCATTTGTTGTTTTACTTTCTATAATTTATTCCCTCCCATCCTCCCTTCTTTTCTTCCTTTTTGAATATACAGTAGATACCAACTCTTTAGAGACTCTCTTCAAAACTTTCCTGAAATTTTACCATTTTTATTCTTTTTTTAGGGGGGCTACTATATAATGTGTCAGGAAGGTGAGAAATTTCTAGTAATTTGAAACAAGAGTTTGTAGAAAGGCTTGTGTTAACTAACTTCTGTTTTATAATTCTGTAACGTGGCTGTTGGTCTTAAATTGTTAGCAACTTTGTGTGGAAATAGTTTACATTGTGGGGTAGAAAGTGTTTCTATTTATTACAGTATGCAATATCTTCTCTAATGTCTGATGCTATTTTTCTGGTCTGTTTAGAAATTTATGTAACATCGTTGCATGAAAATGGTTGAAGCTCAAGGCATTGTGCCATTGTCCATCCAAATGTGCCCATGCAGAGTTGTCCCCTCTAGGGCCCCTGCCCCAGCCTTACATTGTGGTTAAATTTCTGCTTCCTTACTAGATTCTGGATAAGGGCCTACTGTGAGAACTGGAGCATGAATCGGTAATAACGTCCTGCCTCTAGCGATTCAGTTTTCTTTTCTACATTCTTTTAGAGATAGAGGCTTTATTGAAATTTAAAGGGAGAAAAGGCTAAAAGTTTAGTATTTCAATTTGCCAGCCTATTGCCGACTTGTAGTCAAGAACTGGTGCCAAATTAGTGTGGTTGGTATTTATCGATTGATCCCTTACATAACCCACTTCTCTTATTTCTTTCCCTTCTAAGACTTCCCCCCCACCCCCCACTGCAGTACCTGCCTTCAGTATGATATGAGTCAAAGACCTGATTTTGTTCTCCAGGGCCGTGAATGTCCCATTAAGCTGGTTGAAATGAAGATGTTGGATTAATAATCTCTCTCTTTTTCGCTCAACTGAACAATTTCATGCATATATTGGATCTACATCTCTGTCTGAATCTTTAAAAAAAAATGGCAGCAGATGTGTACTCTGAGCAGTTATTTTAGGATTTTTATACTGGTTTTATCGGATAATGACTAATTATCTTCTCACTCAAAAACTAAACTGGTGTTCATTTTCCATGTGGAAGTCGGGGGATTGTAATCTGAGTGTAGGAAATGTGTTCTCATATTAGTCTGCTTTAGAATTGGGGACATGCAATTCCTTGTTCCTCTGTGGACAGCACCCCTTTGCCAGCCAGCATGTGGGTGTGCACTCACTTTTTACATCTCTTTGTTCATGCTCTATTTTGGGCTAAATGAACATTTTCCCCAATGTGTTTTACAAGTCATTTCAGGTGGGATGAAAGTGAAATATCATTTCCTAATGGCCTTCTGGATGGCTTAGAGTCTGTGTCTGTTGGGGTAGAAGGAAGACAAGAACGTGGTAAGGCGAGATAGTGTTTATAAACCTGTTTTTATCTCTGTTAATCCCTTATATTTCTTTAAAGGCTTAATTCAGAATTTATCTCAGCAAATCCTGGAATTACAAAACCCCAGTATTTTGTTTTTTGCTCTTTGATGGTTATAAATGGGCCTTAAAAATACATTTCCCAGACTTCTTTGCATCTGTTTTGAGTGGTTGTGTTTTGCTTTACAAAGGGCAGTGTGACTTTGGGGGCTGAGTGCTTGCCTAATTTTTAATTAAAAAAAATTTTTTTTTGACTGCTTCAGGGATCTGGAAATTAATTTCTTTAGGTCAATTATTATTTTCTTTATCACACGAAGAAGAAAAGATCACCTTTAGGAACCATTGCTTTAAATCACTGTCCTTAAATATTAGCTCTCTGTTGCTTCATCCAAAAATGGAGACAATTAATCCCTACCCCTACAGACTCATACAAGGTTCAATCAAGGTAATGGTGTAAAAAATTTGAAAATTAAATTTAAGAAAAATTGAGTTAATCTAGGATTACTTATCAGTGTCTCAGTTTAAAATGTGTTTTGTCTATCAGCTTGTTGCACGTGCACAGTTAATCCAAGAATTTGCTTTTCAGGATCATATTTCTTTATGGATCATATTGTGAGATGAAACATATTCTATTCTAGCTGCTGCAGTAAATTGAGGAACATGTTTTTGAAACAAGTGTGATTTTGAATTAGTCATTTAAATATCAACTATTATCATGTTTAGGTTCAGGTACCATAATTTGTGTTTTTATTATATGAAACTTAGAGTATCTGGGTTAAACAGGAGAAATTAATGATCCATGGATTAAGTCCAAAAACTTTAAATCTGAGAGGTATTCTGAATGTTTTTCAGAAAAGATTCTCTTATTCTCTTTGTATGAAATTATGAAATATGATTTACGGTGTTACCAGTATTTGGCTAGTATTTATGTGAAAGGAAAATGGTGTCCTTATATACTGAATTAGTGTTTTCTCATAAAGAAAGACTAGTGTTTGCATTTTTTAAAGAGTCAGATTCAGTTTTCATCTCCACTTTATGGTATTGCCTGTGTTGACTGAGCATGTTAAATCTTGATATGATTAAAACATTCTCTGATTTTGCAGTAATTCAAAGTGGAGCGGAAGCATCATGAGGGTAATCTTGCCAGTTTTCTTAAGGTCTGACACACCCATCTTAATTTAGAGTATTGTTTAAAGATGAACTAGGAAACACACACACACACACACACACACACACACACACACACACCCAGCGAGACATCTGAAGGGGGACTTATTTGGCTCTCTCCTGCCCTTTTCTTGTCTATTCCCTTTGTTTTCCAGATTCAGCAGCCTATGGCTGTTCAGAGCTCTAAATATATACATTGTGTGACCTTTAGCCTAGAGGAAGGCAATCTCTCTTGAGGGTAGCTTTCCAGGCCAGGCCATTGCAAGTAGATCTTTTGTCCATTGTCATAAATAAACTTGTCTTTAGATATTACTTCTGAGGTTTAAGTAGTGTAGCCTTTTTGGGGACTGTAACAGATTTAAAGATAAGCGAGATAAAACTGGACAATGTTCCATGGTAGTTCCTGAGCCCTGTGGTGTGAGAGAATATAGAAGATGCAGTACACATCTGCTGAGGGCTGGCTTTGAAAGAACTTTTCAGGGTATATGGTGGATAAGACATTGTCTTTGGAGCTAGGCCGAATGAGGTTTGAAATCTGCCTCTGCTGTGTGCCAGGGTATTAGCATTTAATGAGGTCCTACATATACGCAACCTAGAACTGATCTTGGACCTCACAGGTGCTCAATAAATTTTAGATCACTTAATTTCCAATTATAAGAGCCCATTCAGAAATCTCTTTATTCAAGGACAGGAGGCTCTGGAACTTAGGAAGAGAAAAGGGAAGTTGTGTGCTACTGAGCAGAGAATCAGGAAAAGAATCATGTGAATAATTTTGTTAGCTTCTTTATCATCTACTGTATTATTTATTGCGTTGGGTGCTTTGAACTATTGTAACATAAATAGAGAATGTAGGTAGTCTTAAAGAAGTGTCCTTGTTTGTGACAACTTATTTTATAGGAGAAGTAACATAGGTTACTGTATGTATGTCCATTGATCAAAAGACCTAAAGGTATAGACAAAGGAAATTGTGATGATCATTCTGGAGGAGAGGAAGCCAACTTCTTTCCCTCTTACTTCTGGGCTGTGGGGTTAACTTTAGAATGGGAAGTCTTGGCTTATTTAGTGAGTCTAGGGGTATAAGTATAGCAAGATCAGTCTGACCAATCAGTTGAATGCTCCTGAGCATATTTGGTTGAGAGATGACAGAAAAAGTCGGAAAAAGTAAATGGAGTAGTTGAGAAAAATAATGGTCTAGGAGTCTTTGAGAAAAATGTATCACCACTTTGCGTTGGCTGTGACTCTACTTGACTGGGCCTGTGATCAGAGGGTGATGGATAAAGTAGGGCCGACATTTCTGTTCCTCTTATTTCTGGATTCTTCTGGTCCTTCCCCGCTATTGATCCTACATTCTAAAGAAAAAGCTCTCTAGATAGCAGTGCGAGAAAATTAGTCCTGGGTAGTCTGGAGAAAATTTGCATACTGTCCTACTTCCCTCTAGCTTTGAAAATCTCAAATGTAAGGCCAAACAATGAATTATTACTAACATGATAGAGGACACTGATACTATTAATGTCATGTAAGGAGAAAGCCCATTCTGAGTAGGAACAGAAAGACACTTATGAGGGAAAAGTTGGCTGGCTGTGGCAAAACTGAGTAGTAGGAAATTTAACTGTAATTATTCCATCGAATTTTTTAGAGGCACTCTTCAAACTGTTGTAGGTTGGCTAGTAATTAGCATAGTGCCATTAACAAGAGCACACTCTGACCTAGAGCAGTGGGAAAGGGAAAGAGTAAGATATGTAAATTTTGTCCAAACTGCTGTATAGCAGGAAAGTATGCACAGTAGATTGCCAGATTAGATCACTCCCCACTAAAATTTACAAATACCAGGGGTGTGGGTGGGTGAAGGCTTTAGGATTGTATGTGATCTTTGAAAACTGCATGTTTGGGGTTCATGTTTCTAGTTGCAGCTAAATCTGAATGTGAGATTTTAATCCCTTTGGATCAAACTAGGTATATTATAAGAATTAGACACTTGATCTCATGCATCTTATCCAGTACAAAGGGGCTCTAGTGCCTCCTCAGCTTTGACATAATCTGGATCCTGGCTGGCCTTTGATTTTAGTTTCTTTGCAGTGATTAGGGGGTGATGGTGAGATCTTTCTACAAAATTGAAGAGCCCGGGCAGAACATAGCAGTGGGTTTATTAACCAGTCCACCTCCTGCTTGCTCCAGTGGGCTGGAAGTTGGCTTTAGGTGGCTGATTGGTTTGTTGTTGACCATAATTAGGTAGGTAGGCTTAGCTCCTTTAATTATTCATGCCACTTGGGGAAAGCATAAGCTGCCTATTCAGAATTCTGGGGCCCGGCCTTGGGTAGGAATTCTTTGGCCAGACCAGCGGCAGGATTAGCATTAATGTGATATTAATTCCTGGGACAGCCCCTCTGCTGTGTGCACACATGTTTGTTTTCCACATCCAGAGTCCAAAAACACATGTGCAGTAGTGCTGAACAGGCTCTAGCAGTCAACATCTAGACGGCAGGGTTTATGGCCGAGAAGGCTTGGAGCATTTGTCGGAGTCTTGAGTAGAGAGAAGGTATTATATTTAATGTCTCTGTGGAGGTGCTGGAATCATACGGCCTAGATTTCTTTACTCAGATACCCGTACATACACACCCTTCACTGAGCTTCCCTCACACGCTTATTTGAGGGTAAATGGGATGGGTTATATAAAAGTCTTATGGGATTTATTTTAACTTCTATATACATTTAAGGTATTTACATTTAGATATCCCATATTGGTTATACCTTGGCATCTTTTTCTGTTCCATTGTTTGTGTTTAGGATTTGTTGTTAAGTGTGGTAAATATGTGAGTACTATTACTGAAAGGATAGTTTCCTAAACTAGTTTGTGGGATGTAAACTGCAATTAGTAGAACTTCAGACAGACCAAAAATAAATGGTCTCTATATAAGTAAATAAGAAACTGTAACAAGCAACAGTGCATTATGTTTCTGTAAAGGTGGTAAAATGAATTGAGGGGTTTCTAGACTATCCCTCTTGACTATAGATTTTCCAGCATTTTAATTTTGTTCGTGCTGAGTCTGAGAGATATAGCTAGTAGAATCAGAGAGTGAGAGAAATGAAAATTAATTTAACTGAATTGGTCATTATGTCCTCAGCAAGTTGCTGTGATATTCTAGCGTTTTATTGTATGATACATTTTTGGACATAGAGGGAACCTGACTATTTTCTTTCTAGAAATAAGCCAGGGTGCACAGACTTGAAGAGGTCACCACAACCACCACGTACTTCCTTGACCCCGCTTGGGTTGCTGTTCAGATCTCCAGGACTGTTCCCTCCACTTTCTGTTTCTTCCACATAGCGTTAAGTACTATAGGATGTGTACAAAAAAAAATGTCAATTTGACCATCAGACTTGTTTTTTTTTCTCTCATCTCTTTCACTGAAGATACCTCAGAGAACATCAGACCATATTGCAATCTCATGCTTGATAAACTCAGGCCTTTTCCCACTTCTTCACCCCATTACAAATCTAATGTAAAAGTTCCGAGTGAGTGTTCTCTGCTAGAAGTCCACTGGCCGATTGTGATTTTCACTTACATAACAGCTCATTGTGGACGTTCTTGGTAGGTGAGTGGGTTATCAGATTTCCTTCCCTCCTTCCTTCCTTCCTTCTTTCCTTCCTTCCTTCCTTCCTTCCTTCCTTCCTTCCTTCCTTCCTTCCTTCCCTCCCTCCCTCCCTCCCTCCCTCCCTCCTCCTTCCCTCCCTCCCTCTCTCCCTCTCTCCCTCTCTCCTTCTCTCCCTCTCTCCCTCCTTTTCTCCCACCCTCGTTCCCTCCTCCTTACTACCCTGTGGCTTTGGGCTTCTACGAATCTAGATAGCATAGATAGGAAGAGAGGGTGAAGACACGCCACTTCTTTGCCACTGTTGCCCAGAAGTGATATACATCATTTCCTCCTGGTTTTTCTAAGAGTGAAAAGTAGTCTCAGTATCCCACATAGATGTGAAGGGCCTGAGGTACAGAGTCCTGGGTGGAAAACCACTCCCCAGTGGCAAGTTGACAGTATGAAGAAGATCTGATGGACAGGTAGTCCCCTCTGCTCACAACACTTATATATTCTAAGAATCTAGATTGGACTTTATTTAAATATCATGGGGCTAGGCATTAGAGTTGTCACTATGTATCTGGCATGGAGCCAAGTCATAAACTTCTTGGAATGTATTTTATTTACTGTCTGCCATGCCTGTTTGCGTAGGTTGTAAAGCTTAAATGAAAGAGGATAAGATTATATTGATGAGAAATCCTAGCTGCAAAGCAGTGGAATAATGACAATGAGTCCTCTTTGCAGAGAAGATGCTCTGGCCCAGTGAAAATGATACTGACTTTGCGAAATCATTTCTGACTTGCAGTAGATTGCTGGATTGATTTAATGCTGCCTTTTAAAAACAGACAAATGTTGATTATGCTTTTTTTATAGTCAATTCGTTTGTCTGAAACTATATTTGTAACCGTAGTGACATAACAGCTAGGATAAAAACCCAAATTCAAACAACAGGAACAAAACTGACATGGTAATCCCTTCTTGGCCATTCTTTGTCACATCTACAAAAATCATATAGTCGATTTTTTAATTTGACTGCCTTTTGGCTGTTTATTGGGTTTTTCTACTGAAAGAGGCCAATTTGAGACCATTTACTCAGTTCTGGATTACTCAAGTCTTTTGTAGAAGACATATTAGAATGTGTTCAGGAAGAAAAACAGCGCCTTTATGAAATGTATACTTGAAACAAGAGAGGTGTTTGCCTTAAATTTGACAAATTTAAAAATGACAAATAATAGAGACTTACATGGAAACTTTGGAAGCATTTTTTAGTGAAATTTGTTCTTAAAGTCTTCTCCTCAGTGCCAAAAGAGAAGGCAGAATGTCCTCATGTTAGCATTTGACTCATTGGGAAGGGGAAAATTTCTATAGAAAGTGGGAAGTATATTCACATGAGAACAACACAGATATTATGGAAAATAAGAATTCCTGTTCAACATTGAGTTTAAATAGAGAGGAAATGGGACATGCTGTCATGCACTGTTGACTCATCCTTCTTCTGGGGACAGTCATTCGGAAATCATAGGCAATTAGCCAACTACCCTTTGTATCTAGAAGTAAAAGGGTCACCAATTCAGATGTGTCCAAGGACTGTACAGTTAACCTAGGGGGTTGATGCTGGTTTGAATTAAAGTAGCAAATGGAGAGATGAGTTTCTGGTGGAAGGGAGAGAAAGTAGATATTGAAGCTTATGCAGACATACAGGACCAGTGTTGCAGATCTTCAGGTTTTAAAAGAGAAGCAAGAAATATGTTTTGTTTTGTTTTGTTTTGTTTTGTTTTGTTCTGAGACGTGAGTTGTATAGGTTAGTGAAAAGTGATCTGCTGGTCTTATTTGTACTGCGAACTGCTTCTATTTTAGTGGCAAGGGAAGCCACGTTTAATTCTGGGAAGAGCTCTCTGGTTTAGCACCATATTATCTGAGTAAACAGTCAGGCTCAGTTTGTGCAGTTGTAGCCTCAGGAGGCTAATGCCATTCTGAATCTACAAGGATAGAGTGGCTCTGTGGAGAACCTGCCATTACTGATCTTCTTCCATAAACTGAAATTCTATTTACTCTAAAGAAGTGCCATAATGATCAGTTGCCCACACTGATGTTCCTGGTAGTTGAGATTAGGAAATCAACAAAGATGGTTTACTGGGGATTGAAAGCATAACAAGTTAAAAATCTCAGTTATTAAAAAGGAAGTAAACTAAAAGCAGTTGGTTTATGAAATGGATGGAATTCAGTTTAATTTTTTTGTGTGTGAGTTGGCCATAGCTAACTTAACTGTTCTATGTTTCATATTTCTATATTTTTTGAGAGATTTGGCTTTTAGGGAAAAAAATTTCTAGATGTAGGAAAAGAAGTTATCATGGAACATATGGAATTGACCAAAGTAAGATATACTCAGAGAAACTATATTAAATAGTGTTGCATGTCTATTTAAAAATGACTAGTTTGATGATTAAAAATCTAGCAAACTACATCATAAAAAATAAAACCTAAAAATAACTCAAATCAGAGACTGGATGCTGTGTTGGGTTCAAGATTTATTTTTTCCAAGATATTTTGGTGTGTCTGTGAGTGAGAGAAATTGAGAGATTGAGAGAGAGAGACAGAGAGACAGAAACAGAGAGAGAGAGAGAGAGAGAGAGACAGAGAGACACACACAGACAGAGAGAGAGAGACACAGACAGAGAGAGAAACACAGAGAGAGAGAGACAGACAGAGAGACACAGACAGAGAGAGAGACACAGAGAGAGAGAGAGACAGACAGAGACAGACAGAGAGAGAGAGAGAGAGAGAGAGACAGACAGAGACAGACAGAGAGACAGAGAGAGAGAGATACAGAGAGACAGAGAGAGAGACAGAGTGAGAGATAGAGCTTCATTTTACACAATGGCTGTGTTAATTAAATAATAAAACAGCTTTTAAAAACGAAGCATTTTCACTTTAAACGGTCTTTTGTTGAATGATTAACCTGTGTAAATCATTGTCTCTCTGAACCTTCATCTGTAAATTGAGAATAATTTCCCCATCTTGCAGATTGTTCTTTAGCCTTAAATGAGCCTTTGTATAACGTACCTATTGCAGTACCTGGCATGTAATAGGGACTCATGCCTTCCTTCAAAGTCTTTGAGCTTAAATATATCAGGGTGCTGACTCCTAAAGGCTATCAGACTGATCCTAGCCAAGGAAAGAATATAGCTTGAACTATTTTTCTTTTGAGCTATGTTTTGTTTAGTTCACTCTAGCGTACCGTGATGATAATTTTTAGGCAGTGTTTACCTCTTTTTCTAAACTCCCTGGAAGTTCTAGGCATATGATATAGCAGGTGCTTAGAGTAGTTTTACCACAAATACATTTTTTAGCGCATTCTTTGTAGAATTGGACAAAATAGTTAGCATTTTAACCACTAGTAGAAAGCACATAATCAATTTAACATACTGCCAAGTGGATCTCTCTACTTTCTCTACTGAGAGCACCTGAAAAAGAGTCACAGTATGAGAAACGGCCTTGAAACACCTTTGGATCGGCCTGCCTTCCCAGATAGAAGGGTTGGGGCTTTATTGTATATGAATTTGGCAGTTAAGCTCCTAATTTAGCTGTGAAGTTGCTTGCTTGTTGGAAGACATGGAAAAGAAAAAAGTTTGATAAATGTTCCTGCTGTGACTTTATGCTTGTAAACAACCAATATCTTAGATTGTTAGTATGGCTGTAAATACTCACATGTCCTTCTGCTTCTTGACACACTACTTACAAGGACCAGGGAAACAGCATAACTGACTGTGTTTGGGGTCAGGAATTCTTCTTTTGCTTTAGAAAAAAACATCTTTTGGAATATGAAGTTGAAACTGTCTTCACAGAATTTAATTTCTGTGACATCAGTTAGTTTCAGAAGCCCTCCTTGATATGTATCTGTAATTCACACCAGAACTAATTTTGTGATTAAAAAACAAACAAAATTGAATAAGTTGTTACAGATAGTGCCATGTGGAGAACACTTTTCTTGTTCAAGCTGTAAGTCCTTGAACTGGGGAGAGTCTGCATGAGGAAAACACAGACAGGCTTTCATTCTTTTCCTTTGAAGTGTTTTTTTCTTGCCTTTCCCCACAAAAAATGGGAGACTACATTCATGGGAACAATAAGAACACTATAATGGGAAAGTTAATACATTTTTGTTTACTTAATTCCGAAATGCGGCTAAATCATACTAGCCTGCAAGATGTGGTTGAAATGTAAACCTCCAACAAAATGGTGGGAATCAAAGAAACACTGTCTTTACCTGGTCTTTTTCAAAGTGGGTGACATAGGGAAGGCAGGTTAGTCTTTATGACTTCTAGGAAGTATAATTTCTGAAGTCTTAATAGCATTTAAGGACTGTACAATATATGCAGAGCACTAGATAGGATTATAGGTAATGAAATTTTGAAGTTGGAATTGACCTTAGTTGTCATTTTATTCATCCTCCTTATTTTGAAAATGAGGGAAAACAGTTTTGCCTTTTAGTAAGTTAAACCATTGAACAGATATATTTGTCTTTCTAAGTATTCTTGAGTTTTATGATGGAGCAAGTGATTGATATTTATACAAACATACACATTAACACATTTAAATACTGAGGATTTGTAGAATGATGAGTATGCTCGATTGTAGTGATATATTTTCAAGAGGAGGTAATGATATATTTTGTAAGTGGTTCAAACCAATTTTTGTAAAAGGTCAGGGACTTTGGATCAGCAGAGTTAAAGCAGATTGAGAAGTGGAATGGGAAATAAGTAATTGGCGAAAACCTTAAAGGCCAATTAAAAACGTGTTTATAGGATCAGATGTTAGAGTGTAATAAACCACTTTTTATTATTTTTATTATTTATTATTATTTTTTTAATAGGAAATACTGGCTAGGGAGTTTTATATGTTATATCTGTATTGTGACCGATTTTTTTCTTGGTGAAGGGGGACAAGATAACTGGATGAGGAACATGTAAAATTTCGACAGCTGAGAAAGAGGAGAAAGTGTCATTTGCTACCATATTTTTAGATGGCTACCTCCTTGGCCTCATCTCTTTTGATCATTCAGAATGTGATCAGTTTCCTCAGTGTGCCATATTTCTCTCTTTAGTCCTTTTCATGTTATTGCTTTTGCAAATAATACCTTTTCCATGCCCCTACTCATAGGCTGATCCATTATCTGTTTATTTGTCATTGAATCCCTACTCACCTCCCCTCCTCACCAGTTCTCATTTTAGGGTAATTATTTCTACAATAAATAATGTTGAAAATTTGATCTTTATTATAGGAACAGAGACAAGCCACCAGAAGCTTTCAATCAGGAGACTGATGTGAGCAGATCTATATTTTAAAGCAGCGGTTTTCAAACCTTATTATGTATCATTATGTATCACGCAATTACCTGGAGGGCTTATTGAAACTCACATGGCTGGGTCCTGCCCCCAAAGTTTCTGATTCAGTAGGGGTTGAACTGTTTGCATTTCTCACAAGTTCCTAGGTGCTGCTGCTGGCCTAGAGAAGACCATATTTTGATAACTACCACTGCAGACCCATCTTTTAGTGTTTCATTTTCATGCTAATTAGCACAGATAGAAATGCCATCAGCCCGTCCTCAGGGTCCATGGTCAGCTAATTGATAAGCAGCCTCATAGTACACCTGCACGCACCCACACTAGGTCCCTTTTCCAGATCATTATAGCTCATCCATAAAGCTGACTCATGACACTTTTTGAGCAGCCACGATAGCTGAAACAATGGCCTTCTGAGGAAAATCTTCAGCCTTGAACAGACTTTTTTATTTCAGCTTTATTAATTTGCTCTCTAACCTTATAAGATATTAGACTGTGTGTAGTATATGTAGAGTGTGAGTAATTTTCACTTTGCCAAGTTCATATTTAACATTATACTGAATGATTTTTGTATTCATTCTGGCTGGCTGGACTGGGCTCAGGTGGGCTGTCCCTAAAATCCTGTTTTAACCAAAAAGGCTATTCTATACTTGATTGTCTCAGCAGTCTTTGGTTTTTAAGTATTTATTGCTTGGTTTCAAATTTTGGGGTAATAGAATTGATTTATCTTTCCCTTTTATAGAGTTTCTTCTAAGGAAATGTTTGTACCTGCTTGGATGATGATGATGATGATGTGTGTGTGTATGTGTGTGCATGTGTGAGCATGTGTTTTAAAAGAAGTGATGTTTTTGACTCTTCAGTGGAGTTTTAGTGTTATAAAAGGGTAATGCAGAAAAATCCTCTGGGGATGTGAAATTTTGTCAGGACAAGCTTACTGTCCCTCAGTCAGACAGACAAGACTAAGGAGCTTGCTCATAAAATTCTCCTTCTTTGACCGACCTTGGAAGGACAGGCTAAATGTAGTTTAAAATTCTTGGGAGTTTTCTCTTTTGTGGATTTTTTAGTGTGGTATAAAAGGAAATCTTTATAACTTGATAATACAGAGCCTGGATGTATTCATCAAAGCATTTGTCAAACACCTATTCATGAGGCTCTGCTGTTCTCTTGAAGCTTTGCCCCTACCTTTTTCAGAAATGATTTTAAAAGTAGGCCAGCGACCACTTCGAGGTAAGAAAAAAAGTTTTGAGAAAAAGAAAATCCTTAGGGAGTGCTGCTTTGATAAGATCTATAAGCTTGTCCCCAGATAACTGACTAAATGTGTCTGTCTGGATTTCCTACATCTCTCATGCTCCCTCCTTTGAAGAGTCTCTGAAATACAGAATTGTTTAGTGCTTTTAAGCTTTGAACTTTGGCTTTGTAAAGAAAAGAACTGAAAGACCTATGTTTGACAAAGGTGTGTTGGAGCTTCTGATGTCATGGGGTAAGATGGCACTCAGTGATCAAGACCAAACTTGAACTCACCAAGCACAGGTACCAGAGGGGCTGTCAGATGTTTCTCATTTTTGTAAATGTCTTTGCACCTCTTAGTTGCTAGAAAAGACTAGGTGATATCCATTATGTAGACAAACGTCTTTTCTCTCTTTTTATTTTTTCTTTTGTATTTTATTCTCTGGTTTCTCTCTTTTGAGCTATGAGATTGTTATTGCATGAAGTCCTTAGATGTATGACCAAGCTTCATCCAAGGTTATATGCAGGGAACAGACTCTGGCTGGGACCACTTTTTTCCTTTTTTTGACTCCACTCATTGGCCTTGGTATATAAGAATCTTTTCCAGGATTTTTCTACCATCTAATGGATATATGCAAAATTAATTAACAATATAAGATTTCTCCATTTTTTTCTTGACCCCTCTCCTCAGAATAATCTGTTCTTTTTATGGCAGGACTGTGGGTTCTCACCCCTGAAGGGAAGGATTAATCAAGGTTTTCACCGTAAATACGTCTTTGAGACATTTAAAATTACCTGATGTTCTCTTTTAGAGAGGAGGGAAAACCTTTCATTTAGGTTCATACCATTTGAGCAGGACTTTGGTATAGAACAGACTAAATGTTCCTATTTAGGTCATGTTTTCATTACTTAGTTCCTTAGTGCAGATAGACATATGTAAGAGTTGTGGCTTTTTAGAATAAAGACAGTCCTTAAAAAAACCCAAGAACTTATAAAATGAAATTTGCTTATAACAGAAGTTTCTCTGATATGGTATCAAAGCTATTTGTTAAAGCATTAATATGGTCACATGTTTGACAGACCAAGTAAAATTTCTAAATTTTCCTAGAGTGATCTAATGAATTATCACTACCTTCATACACTTTCACCCAGATGTAAACTTTCCCTCATTCAAATAGATTTCAAAGATGAGTCATAGCCTATTCCAGATCTATCCACTACACTACCACTTCTATATTCTTTCCTCCACTTTCTCAGTTACCCACAGCGGAATAATCTAATTCTTGAAAAATGCCTAGTGAGGAGTTTCAATCACTGAGTGCTCAGGGAATAAAACCTGATTTTAATATTCACATTTGCAAAATAGTCAAATATACTATGAAAAATGATTCACAATTTCAAAGCCAAATACATAAAATCTATATTAATCAGAACTTGTATTTAAGTCATATATATTTTTTTGCTCTATGTTAATAAGACCGACAAGACACAAACTGAAAGAAAAGATTTAGAAAACACAAACTACTTTTAAGTAATATAATGAAGCGATGATAGGATCACATTAAGTTTTTACTTCCAAAGTATTCTACAGTGAGAATTGATGTAATAGTACCTTAAGGTACTACGGATTTTTCATATGTTATAGTTATAACAACTAGAAACTTTCATAATACATTTAAGTTTTATATTTAAGGATGAAAACCGAAAATCTTTTCTGCTTTTAATTAGATATATTATTATTTAAAAAAAAAAAACCATTCCCTTAAAATTTTCCTGTTAAAAAGTGATTGGTCAGTCTTCGTTATCCATAGCACCCCATAGCACACACATACCAACATTTATATAGTTGAAGGCCAGAAAGCAGGGTCAGCTCCAGCTTTTCCTCCCCCTCCCTCAATTCCAGGTAAAGTCAGCCCCCGATCTCCTCTCTCCCCACAACTTCTATCTTATTCCCATCTGCTCAATTTCACGTTCTCCTGCTGAGCTTCCACAAAATCTCATAGCTAACCTCTCTGTCTTCAGCCTCTTACCTCTCTACTCCATCCTTCGAAACTATTGACTGTGTCATCTCAAGAAAAACAGGACAAGATCATGAGATTTGGTCCCTCCTCTGCATGTCCGTTGCCTGTGGTGATGGTTTTCACAGGTGTTTTTGATGCCGCTGAGTCACTGGGTCTCCAGGTCTCCTCCACCCCAGCTCACGTCCTCACAGTTCTAAAGCAGCTCCACTTTTGTTCTGCCTTTTGAACTTGGACTAAGATTTTGTTGAACAAAGTGTTCCAGGACTTAAAAGAAGATTGAAAAACATGGGCTGAGATAACTGCTCAAATGCGATATCTTCCCCCATATTTTGCTGAAAGTGCTATCTTTGAACTTTTGGCTTTTTTTTTTTTTTTTAAAGAAGTTTTTATATTGTTCTAAAATACATTGGATGTATGTTTATGTTCAGATCACTTACATCTCTCCAGTTCGTGGCTCACCTTTATTGAAGTGCTTATTGTGACTAGATCTCTTATGCATATTAATTTATTTAATCTGTACTTGATTGATATCGGTGCCATTGTTTAGTACTATTTTATGAATAAGACTAAGGTACAGAGGTTAACTATTTGGCCTGAGGTTACATAGTAAGTTGCAGAGCCTGGATTCTGACCTCAGCCGTCCCAGAGTCTATACTTTTAAACATCAGAATCTCAGAACAAACTCAATGCGTTAAGATAAGTAGGTGGCTTTTAAAGACTAGTAAAAGAATAGTCTCAGACATTTGTTTCTGCAGGCTGAATGTGCCCTCACATTATTGTTAAGACGAGGCCCGTGTGGGGCTAATTGGGAGTGGGTGGAGGGAGAAGAGGGAGCAGGAGGGACTGGACCACAAAGGCCAGAAAAGAGAGGCAACAGGCCATCTCCTCCAAAATCCAGAAGGACTCTGGCTAGTAGGTTCCCTGACTTGGATCTGAAGTCCCTGGAGCCATTCATTTGTCTGCCCATTTAATTTTTGATGTCAGGACAGTGCTCGCAGTTAACCTGACCCAGTCAGTGTTGATTCCCTTGTCCCCTTCACTCGTTCACTTCTGAGTTTGTTGTTTTGTTCACCCGCGGTGTTAGAATCTCCTTTCCTCTCCCCATCCTGAGAGACAGTTGGAGTACTTGTAGGGTAGATTCTGAAGAAATATCTCTGAATCATAGAAATCAGATTTTCAGGAGCATGGCTTCTTTAGCTATCGGAAGCCACACCCGCAGTGCTGGACAGAGGGCAGCTCTATGCCCAGTGCCACTGCCTCCTGCCTTTGGTAACATTTCAGAACAACAGAAGCTTGCCTGTGTCCCTTCTCACACATAAGTTGCTTCTGCGGAGTCACCATTGGGAGGGCTGGTCAGGGCTGTAACCTCATTACTGTGGGCAGAAAACACTACGCATTAGGCAAAAACTTCTTTACAAAGACAAATAAATGTGGGTTGGGAGGAATTTGCGCAAAAAAAAAAAAAAAAGTCTTTTAAAAAACTTTTGTAATGGGACAAATGTGACCGCTCAGATCCTTCCCACATTGGCCCTACATAATATATTTTCTCTTTCTCTTTTGGAGATGAGGGGGCAGTTTAAGTATGTGTGGGAAGTAACTGAGCTTCCTTTACAGACTTTTGTCCAGGCCCAGGTGGGAGGGTATTGTGCCAAGTGAGATGCAATTTGTGTTTAATCTCAGCTATGGAAGCAGCAGGGTTTGGTTCTCAGCTTCTCTGTACAAATGTAAACCAGAGTTTAGAACCAGTGTGGTGCAGGATTAGAAAGAAAATACAGCGGAATGAAAGGTCAGGAGTAGATTCGGGGGCCTGGCTTGACCCTGTGTGATTATGAACAGACCCCTTAATTAGAAGCGGTCTGCTAAGTAATACCCCTCCCATATATATATTCAAAGGGAGTTGGCTGCATCATGAGTGAATGTGAATTATTGGACCATTTTAATACTTGGTTGGGGGAGGAAGGTGTATGGAATCCTCAGCCCTTCGTCTTCAAGGAGGGGCTTATCCAGTTTGTGGATTGCCAGGAAGCTTGTTTTTGTTCTTTTCCTCCCCTGCTGCCCAGCCTTCTGGCTATTTTACTGGTTATTAACCTCTTTGTTAGAGGAAGAAACAAACAAAAGTTAAAATTCAACTTCTTGTTTTGTTTCTGGTTTAGCAGCTTCCCTTGAAGGTTAGCTGGGTCGGTTAGGAGTTTGGAAGGTAAAGATTAAAACTATTTGAGTTATCGATTAGTTTAACCGATCTGCCCCACCATCTCTGGCATGCTGCCTCTTTGGGAGTAGAGCCCTGATGAGCAGAAAGTGAAAAGAGAGATTCTTTGTAACAGAAGACAAGGCTTTGGAGCTTTATTGGAAAATATACACGCCCAAAATGTGTTCTCTTGTAGCCAATAATGTGGTTTCAAACACATGGAAAAACGAGGATAATGCAGTGAAAAATATTCAGAAAGCTTAAATAGCTCAGATAGGGTATGGCAGGAAATGGACAAGTTAATATTAGAACTGGGTTCTTTTTCTTTGCAGTTGAGAAGACGATAGGCAATAAACTGATAAAGACGGCTAGCTATCGTTATTTTCCTAATCTTTTTTGGTCTTATATTTAAGACTGTAGGCTTATCACTGGTTCTTGGAAACACGTTGGTAAAAATCCTCACACATCAAGTTGAAAAAATCTCTACTTTGAGTGGGTGTAATGTTTCACGTGAAAAAGAACTGTTGAAATCCTGTGGGATCACAGGTAACGGTGTGAACGGCACTGAAAAAGCTAGTCTTAGGCTTAAGGGTTTTTTTTTTTTTTTTTTTTGAGCCTATGTCATGTTACAAACTTTGTTCCTGCCGCCATCCATAGATTTACTCATTGCTGGCTTGCTGTGAAAGAATGTGGGCATTAAGGAGATCCCAGGCACCCTTCATTAAGCTCAGGCTCTGCATCTTCAAGGGCCACTGCATGACTGGAACTTTAATCAACATGCATGAGGAAGGGACCTAGAAAGGCTGTTTATGCCTTTGAGTTAATCAGAGAAAGGACCAATGAAGGGGCAGTGACCGTGGGGAAAGAACACCACCTGTAGTAGCTGTTTCTACTCAGATGTAAAAAAGCAATGTTCCTGGAGGAGAGCCACATCCTGTGTAGAAGCTTGTATCCATGCTGCCTCAGGGCAGGAAAACCCTATCCAGATACCTTCCTTTGAAGTAGAGATATGATTGAGAAGCTCCCCAGGCTTTTGTGGGGAGTCCCTAGTCAGGGGAGAAGCTGTTGCACAAGAAAAGCCTGGTAGTATTCAAAGCCCACCTCAGAGGTTTTCTCTTCAGAATTGGATGCCTGGAGCCAGGAGGCAGCCCTGCTTTTGTATGGATGGCCAGAAGGGAGGTCAGGGAGGGAGGGCGAGGGAAACGCAGCACCAGAAGGCAGACACAACAGAAAAAAGTGAAGCAGCTGGGAAAGTGCACTTAAAAGGGATGAGGGTGGAGGTTGGCTACTTAAAAGGCAAGAGGAACAAGGCCTCAGGGAGAGAAAGCAAATAAATAAGGAAATGGAATCAAATCAGATGTCCTTTTAAGGAAAGGATAGTGTTAACAAAGCAAATAAATCATAGAGAATTAGGGAAAGCACGCTGATGAAACTGTCAGAGGAAGGTTCCAGGAAGTGTATATAGGAAAGAGGGAAACTCATGTTCAAAATTGAGGTGAATGCTCTGAAGAAGGAGCTTGGAGAATTAGTGCCTCATTGATACCTGAGCCACTGCAGCTTGTATTTCATGTCATGTTTTTCTTTGTTGTATGATTCCCAGACTATCCCATGTCTTTTGGTGCAACGCATGTCTTAATTCACGCACACTTGAATTAAAGGCAACACATTAATAAGTGTAAGAGGGGAAGATTTTAAGATGAGGGTCATCTTAGAGCTGGAAATGTCCTCTTTTAAGCTCCATGTACATCTGTTTCTTTGGCAAACTCCTATTTTAATCAAATTTTCTTCCAACTGTCTTGTGAATAGGAGGATTTTGTTTTGTTAACCTCGTCTCCTAGAATTGTAGATTTGGTAAATAAGGTTTGAAGAGGTTAAATAAATGAAAGCCTCCATTTTTTAATTTATCAGAATGTTGTATTTACTACATTGAAAAGTTCTCCACCTGTGAGAGCTCGTTTAATTAGATTGGGCCCACCCAGATTAGCCAAGATAATCTCATCTCAGGGTCCTTAACTTGAATCCTAGGTGTGAAATCCATTTTACCATGTAAGGTGGCATAGTCACAGGTTATTGGGATTAAGGTTGGACATCTTCCTTTACCAGAAAAGGAGGGTCCCATTCTTTTTGCTGTGCCAGTGGTTCTCTAACCCAGGTAAGTAGGTCTCCAGGTGAGTTTTCTTTCACACTGTTAAACCACTGGTGTAATTGCTAGACAGCTCTATTTGATTTGTCATTCTTCAGCTCAAATACTCCTTAACCCTTAGCCAGGCACTCGGGTCACGCCTTCTCTTTCTGGTCTTGAACAAGAACTTGGCATTCTGGTTGGATGTGCTTACTTGACATCACCCTCTGTCCCCTGTTCCATTCTGTGCATTCCTGACTGCACGCTTTTGCCTGGGTTGTTCATGCCAAACCAGAACACCCACTTCCCCGATTTCTGCTTATCCTTGTGAAATCTTGTGGCATTGCCCATCTTTCTTCCACATGTGGCATTTACCATCATTACGTAGGACTGTCTTTTAACTTCTATGTGAATGCATTTGATTTTCCTATCTAAACTTGTTAAAAAGGCGGAGTCCTGGGATTCACTCTTGGAGAGATTGATTGAATGAATGGTCTAGGATGAGGCCTGGAGTTTGGCTTTTTAACAGACTCTGCAGGTGATGCTGACCCAGGTGGCCCACATGCAACATGTGCTGCAAACTCCTTGAGGGGGGCATGGTTTCTGATGATCTAGCCTCTCATGTGATAGACATGATACTATACTTGTAGGTGGAGACTATTATGTTTTTGAGAAATGAATGCCAGTTTTCTGCAGGTGAGTTTTAACTTAGTGTCTTTTGGGAAGTGTGCAATAAAAGTTAAGGACACCAAACTGCCCCATCTATTTGGAGCCAACCTTTGAGTTGTAAAAGTTCAAAAATAGACCAAGAGCCGGTCTCTGAACACAGTGGTAGTGGGTAAGACAATTCGTACAGTAGAGATTTGGAAATAATCTGTTAGGATGGCAGAATTGTTATGCCTCTATGTTTACTTTTTTATTTAACTTTCCTGTGTTTCAGGGACCTAATGTGCAGTATCAAAACCAGAAATTCTGTTGTGAAAAAGATTTGGAAAACGGAAGATGGCTAATTCTTGGGAACATGCAGAGGGAACTCTATGCTTTCAGTGCTCATTTTGATAACTAGTTCTTCTTGATGACTGAAATGCAAAGAATACCCCAAAACACGAATTCCAACTGAACTAAGCATTTTTGGAATGAGGCCTTTCATGAATGTGCCATGATTTTGATTTCTGCTTTTGTTAAGGTTGGAATAAGCCTTTGTTATTTTACATTATTTCCTAGACCCCTTGGAGTGTTTAAGTCTAAATGATTGAATTGATTTCCTGATTTTAGGAGATCTTAATGGCATAAACTGAAACTATTAATGGGCTAATTAAGCAAAACCTTTTTTGTTTCACTTGTTTGTCTACTTTTTGTTAATTTTCTGTCAGCTTTATGGCAGAAAGGGAAGACATCAGTTTTTATTGAGAGACGAGGTTTAACTAGCTATTTTAGAGTTTTTATTATAATAGGGTTCTACCTGTTGTAAATAATTAAAGGAATTTAAACCTGAGCCAGAAGAGCAGGTATTAAAAAATAACATGTTTCTGTGAGCTGGAAGCTGTCACAGTGAGTGGTGTATACTTTAATTGGAAACCACCAAAATTTCCTTCCGATACCCTGTTCACCAAACAAAACATAGTCATATTAAAAATATATTGCTGTCTTTTATTGAAAGAAGAGCTATTATAAGATGAATTGTGCTAGGCATTTTAATTATAGTCTCTGCTTCAACTTATGCTAGTTCTCTGTGCTTGTTAAATGAAAAAATTTCATAAATGAAGGAAGTTGTGAAAAATCACATACTCTTTTTAGTGGGCTCATTTGCATACATGGTGGTCCTGTTATCCTCAATCACTATTAATGTTCTGTGATGATGCCTGAGTCTGATTGACCAATAGGGGCAAAGAATAGCATGTTCTGTGCTGCAGAGCTAAATTAAAATGTTGCTAATTAGTGTAATTCATTTGGTTTCAAATGCTTGGATTTTTTGTTTTAAGCAACTATTATGTTTGCAATATCTTTCCAGATAAAGTAAAATGAAAGGCTGAAGAAAGTTACTACTCAAGTTGTTCCTAATACATTATTTCTTATGGATAATCAGTGTCACAATGCTCAATGTTAAAATTCTCTCCAGTATAACTAAACTTAGGAATAGCCAAGGTATTTTGGCCTAGTATTGAATTAAATTGAGTCAATATTTAATATCTTTCTTGCTCACAGTGGGACTCTCTATAAAGAACAAGAGAAAAGTAACATAATCCTTACCTTCAAAGAATTGATGATTTAGAACAGAGCTGTATAATAGAAATATTAGGTGAAGCACATAATTAACTTAAAATTTCACAGTAGCCACTTTAAAAGATAAAAAAAAATGCAGGTGAAATTGTTTTTAATATTATATTTTGTACAAGATAAGAAAAATATTATTTCAACATGTAATCTCTATAAAGATTACTGAGTCATAATACATTCTTTTAAGAATACTAAGTCTTCAAAGTCTAGTGTGTGATTTACTCTTAAAGTACATCTCAGTTTGTATGCTAAGTTTTCATGGGAAACGTGATTTTTTTTTAGAATTTAATAAGTTGAAAAGATTCACAAACCAGGTTTGTCTTATACATATTTAAACGTTTCATAACTGAAGTGAACATCTGTTTTTAAATTTGAATAAAAAATATGTAATATTAAAAATCCAGTTTCTCAGTCATTCTAACATTTCAAGTGCCAACTGTCCCCCCATGGCTGGTGGATACTCTATTTGACAGCACAGATTTAGATGCTGTGACAAGTTTTTGCACCTTCAGTTCCTAAATAATTCAAGATGGTATGTAATTACAAAATGAATTAATTTGCATTTATGTAGGATATTTAAGTGTGGGTTAAAGCAGTGCTGTCTAGTAGAACTTTCTGTGATGAAAATGTTCTTTGTTGGCACAGCCCAATGCTGTAGTCATAGCCCTATGTAGCTTTTGAACACTTTAAATATGGCAAGTGCAACTAGGGAGGGAGTACATTTTAATTTTGTTTGATTGAAATTTGAATAGCCACATGAGGCTAGTGGCTATCATGTTGGTTAGCCCTGAACTAGAGTCTCAGGAAGGACCCCCAGAGTGAATTAGGGTAGGTTTTGAGAAAATAAGACATGAGTGTGGAATAGCATGGACCAGTGGTTCCCAAACATTACTGAACATTACTGAACAGGAGGATCTTTAAAAAAATCTATATTCAGCTGCTAGCTCTAAATATACTGATTTAATTAGTGTGGGTGACCTAGTCATTCATTGAGTTTCCAAAGTTCTCCAGATGATATTGATGTACAGCAAATTTGGGAACAGATCTGTTTGTATTATAAATTCTTCACAAATCTGTTTCCTCGCTATTCATATCATATGTAAGTTTGCTAGGAACAAGCTCAAATAAAGAATCCAAATCAGTACCTGGTATTTTCTAGGTTCCTAAGACTATTGAATGTATACTCTCATTTGATCATACAGAACCCTGTGCATTAGATGGAGCAGAAATGATTCCCAGTTGTCTAATAAAAACATGGAGACTCAAAGGTTAATTCACTTGTTTGAAGGTCACATAGCTGGTGGTGCGGTATGGTGCAGTGATGGAGTCTTGTCTTGAACCTGAATCTCGTGTTTCTCCACCACATAAGCAGAGTAATATGGAGTATCCAGCCTCCTCTTATTCGTGGCTTGTTTTCTCTCTCTTCATAATAGAGCCCTTGTGCTGAGGTTTATAAAGAATGTTTCTTTTGATATTTAGAGGAAAAAAATCTCTTTAACAATTGGATGTTTGTAGTCAAATAGATTCATGATTCTCTAAAGAGCACTGTGCTGGGTGTTGGGAGATCTCTGTTCTTTTCCTGGTACAACATATGAGCTTGGTGACCTTGAACGAGCCAGTTAGCTAGTTGGTGCATCAAATTTCAAGTTGTTAGAATGAGAGTTATTGAACTTGCTTGTAATAACTTAAAGGATTGCCATGGGGAAAAAATCGTCTCAGGTGAAAGACTGTTTATACTTTTGCAAATTGTACTTGAAATACTTATGAAAGTAAAATATTTCTTTCCTTGACTCTCTTTAAATAACAAAGAGAACTTTTCTAATGCTAGATGTGAATTAACTCAACCCTCATAACAGCCTTGGGAGATAGGGATTATGACTCTATCTTACAGATGAAGAAATCGAAGTTCAGTGACTTGCCCAAGGTCACAAAAAGCGATTAGCACAAAGGTTGTTTTGTTTCAATACCTGTGGTAATATCTGCTGCAGAGAACCACATCAAGCCCTTGTGGCCCCAGTGCAATGTGGTGTTTTACGGTGCTCCATGTTAGTGCTACCTACATGGCAAGACTCATTAGTGACTTTGAAGTTCCCCCACTTATAATATGTGGTGGATATTTTCTCAGCCTCAAGTAAAATGTGAATAAAAGCATCATTAGAAACTACTGCTATTCATATGGCTCAAACTGTAAGAGCAGTGAGCTTGCTATGCAAAGGCAGCTTTTAGGCAGTCCTCTTCCTCCAGCTTTTTCTAATAGTGACACTGGAGATCCCAGTACTATTCAGCCAGAATTTAATTTGAATTGAATTAGTTGATAACTAATTGGATATCATTTGTAATTCTCCCTTGTTTCTCCCTCTTGGAGAAAAGTATTTTAAATCTAGACTAGGTATTAGCTTTATTTGATGCTTAAAAGTTCTTTTTTGCTTTTCTGTAGGAGTGGCAACAAATTGAGTGGTGGATCCTTTTGTTATTCTTACCTCCTTTGGCTAGCTTTAAACATGTTCTTTTCACTTTATCATTTTTCTAAAAGTCTGATGCAGCCTTTTTTTTTTTGTTTGATTTCCCTTCACTGGGTATGATAATTGTCAAGATTTCTAAAGCTCCTTGGGAATGCATCTTGATCAGCTGAACTTTGTCCACTTCAGCAAAATTGTTTTGGGGGAAAGGGAGCAGAATCCACTTTCTAGAAGGTTCCTCTTGGCATTTGTCTGCTGATGAGCTTTTATAATTTCCATTTCACTGTCCTTGCCCCTAGAGGATAACCTTGGATCTTAGTGTGGACTTGACTGAGTGTAAAATGAGTTAGCACAGGTGAAGTGGAAACAGATCAGTCCGTGAGGAGGAGGTTCAGATGCTCAGTCCTCTAGTTTGATGAGTTTGAGGTATCTCCCTCAGAGCCTCTTCAGGCATGCCTCTCTTGTTTCTTAGAGAAGTAAAGCTAATTTTTGTGCATGCAGTTGCTGTTTATGCCTTTGGCATTTTTGCTCAGTCTGTGGGGCTACAAAAAAATTAATATTATCACTAGCCTTAGGAAGATTATAGAATTGGGAAGATGACCTAGTATTTGCTAGCATGTGTCTCGCTCCTCTCCGCTAGGCTCAAGATGTACAAAGATTAAAAAAATAGCATGAGTGCTACCCTCTTTTGGTTTACAGCGTAGTAGAGAACTCCTCTGCGACTTATAATACAGTATGATCAGTATCACCATAGAAGCATGGAGCAAGAAACAGTGAGGACTCACAGCCCAGAGCGAGTGCCAACCTCTGCTAAGGAAGTCAGGATGACTTCACAGAGAGGTGGAGTTTACAGAGTTTTGAAAAAGTTTCCCCTCACTAGTGGGATAGGGTACTTTTAGAGGTAAGAACATCATGTGCAAAGGCAATGAGGTGTGAAACAGCCTGGTGTGTTGGCGGATGCACCACAAGAGTACAGGAAGGCCTTTAAGTATTATTTCGTATGTGTCAGGCAGTACAGAGGAGCCTAAGAGCAGGAAGGCTGAACTATCCAGGTTTGGAAGTATCCTGCTGGGATGTCCCAGATGAGTAGACTACGTGGACAAAGTGGTTAGAGTGGAATGAGGGCAGAGTATAGGAAGGACTCCATGGAGGTCAGAGGAAACATGGCCCCTTTAATACCCTGAGCAAGACTTTTGGATGTGAGTCCAAGTACAGTGCTGTTTTTTTTTTTTTTAATTGTTTTTGCACCTTTTTCTTTAAAGACAGTAATTGTTCCATATAGTGACTATGGATCTGTCCTCCCCCTGCCCAAGCTAAACAGTTTGCATGAGGAGGGAGCAGCAGGCTTAGCGTTGTTGACTGGTGCACTTGCATCTCTTTAGTGAGGTCATGTTTCTTCTATGGGAGAATTATCTTAACACACTTGTCTTAATACTTTGACTCTAGGACACTTGGTAGCCTTGTACCCAGAGCAAAAGAAAGGGGTTCCCTAGAATTTTCTTCCTGCTTTGGGAGCATACATGATATAATAGAATATCCTTGATTAAGTTTATGATATCAGTTTATGGTGGAGATGAGATTTCCAGAATGATTGCTGAAAAGGTTGCTGAACAGAGAATTGTGGCTCGTTATTTTCAAGAAACAACATGGTATTGTGGAAAAATACATTGGACAAAGATTTGGGAACCGTGGAGTCTAATCCTGGTTCTACCCTAACTAGTCATGACCTTGGTCTTTCTGAGCCTTTGTTTCCTAATAGGCAAATGAGAAAAGTGTTGGGAGAATCACAAGAGCAATATACAGGCCTGGTAAACTATAAGGCCTCACAAACTTAGAGATCACAAGCTCTGTCTGAATCTTGTCATTTAGTACCTCCATCTGGTGGCCCTGTGTGTCCTGCCTGCCTGCCATGAGGGAGGAAGTATGTATGCCTGATGCACTTGGGCTAGACCAGCCCCTAGGTGACTCACTGTAGTTGTGCAAACGTCCTTAGCTCTGAGGAGATTGTTTCTCAGTCTAAGTGAAACTTCATTTCTTTAGTTTATTTTCTCTTTAAGGTTTTCATAAACTGTGATGATTTCAAAGAAGTGTCTGGAATTCTCTTCTTCCTTTAACCCTTTATAGCCTATTTCTCCCCAGTGACCACTGCAGTATTTCTGATAAATGATAGATATAATTTGGGCCACAGTGGATTTGAGTAATCAAAGAAAGTCTGGCTAGTAATTAGGTTTGAAGAAGTGTGGAGCTGAAGTCCCCTCATGAAATGAAAATGGTGCATTGTATGTTGTTAAAACTTGGCCTCCTTTCTCTTCTGCCCTCATAAGACCCTTGGGATTTTCCTTAGTATTGAGGAACAGTGGGGGATAAATGGGGGTAATATAGACAGCCTTCTAACTGATACTCTTGAACTAATTACCTCTAAAGCATTATAAACACTTACAGATTTCCTCACTATAGAGCAAGTCTTCCTTTCTCAACTTGATTCAAAAAAACAAACACCTTTAGTTCTCTCAAAGTGCTGTAAGGGGGAGGCCAGAAGTAATATTTATATCTTTCTGTGGGGTTTGCTTGGTGCAGTTGAGCCTGTTGCTTCTCTTCCTGAGTTCAGGCTGTGACCCTGAGGTTTTTGATGCTGTGGAGGATTATTCCCTTTTCCTTCTTCCTGCCTCCTCCAGCCTGAGCAGCCTCACAGGCAGAGGGTCGCAGTGAGGCAGGGCTGCATCTACAGTGAGGGAAACTACAGTGTTCTTGGCCCTGTCCTTGTATTTGTTTTTTCCCTAGACTGACACTGCCTTACCTTAACCCTTGAGTAAGCACAGTGCCTGGGCAGAATCTTAGTTCTCCTTTATTCTTGGTAACGTGGCTCTTTTTATTTCCCCAACAAGAGGTAGAATCATGGACCCTACTTGTTACCCGTCCATCTTCCCTTACTCCCTAGTTTTCCTGGAGGTGCCAACACATTTCTCTACGTGCTGGACTTGTTCATCAGTAATTTTTGGTGGATTGTCATTCCTTCTGGCAAACTGAAATCACAAAAATCTCAAAATAGATGTAACCAGACTCCTCAAAATTAATAAATACCATATGTGCTTGCACTTTGTCCTGTTTGATAAGTGGTACTTCTCTCACTCTCCTGCCTCTTCCCTACCTCCCTGTTTTCTGCAGGTGGAAGGCCGACAGAGCTTTTCCAGCAGCTCTTGCCTGTGCAGTTACGCTACATCTGTTTTGATGCCATGCACCTTGTTTGGGTAGAATACAGTGTTTAAAGAACTGTCTGTACGTATTTTATTTGTGGACGATGTTAACAGTAAGGGGTTAATTCTGCTTAGCATCTTTGGAGTGAGCTAGCTGTTGTCCTTTTCCAGTGTGTTCATGGCATGCGCCCACAATGGGTCTGGCCATTGCAGTGATTAACTTCTGAGAGCAGGTATGGAGAGAGGTTGTACAGGCCGATAGCATTACTTTTATTGCGCTCTTAATGTGTGCCAGGCACTAGCCGTACGTGTTTTAGCTCATTCTATCCTCAAAATAACCTTACATGGTAGGTGCTCTCATCATCATCCCACTTCCCCAGTGAGGGACTCAAAACACAGAGAGGTTGAGCTACTGCCTAGTGATCTGGATTTTTCAACCCAGGCAGTTGAGCTGCAGAGCTCATGTTCTCACCCAGATCTAAACTGCTGCTCTTAAATTATCATTCAAGGAATTGATTTAGCCCCTGAGTGAGAAACTATAGAATAGTCATGGCTTTATTTTAACAGTGGTATCTTTATTCGAGGGATTCTAAGAACTCTGACTTTATTACTTCCCTTGAGGCCTTTCATTAAGAAACAACTTTCCCTGATCCATAATGAGATTCCTGCCTGGTTTCCTCACACGGGAGTTTGGCTGTGGAGCTGTGCTGTCTAAGACAGGAACCAACAGCCTGGTGTGGCTGTGGAGTGTTGAAATGTGGCTGATATGACGGAGGAACAAACATTTTCATTTTAATTAATTTCAGCTTAAAAGCACATTCAGTTCAGTTAATGAAAACCACTTATGTATATTTGGAACAACTCAGGTATGTGAATTTACTTTTTCAACTGTATTTTTATGAAATCTAAACATAAACAAGTATATATGATGAAAATTTAGCATTCAAATTGGAATGTGTTATAAGTATAAAATATGCTCAGGATTTTGAAAATTAATTTTGCCTTTTAATATATTATTAATAACTTTTATACTGGTTACATGTTGAAATTATGTTTCTTACTTAAATCAACATCTAAATTATTGAAATCAATTTTATTTCCTTTTACTTTTTAATGTGGCTACTAGAAAATTTAATTCCATATGTGGCTCTCATCATAATTCTATTTGTCAGTGCTCTTCTGGAGCATAGATGTGAGTTGTCTCATGATCTGAGAATTGCTACACATACATGCTATTGCAGACTTCCTTGCTATTCTGTGACACCTAGGAGACAGTCAGTGTCTCTCAAATCAAAATTAATTGTCTGTGTTGCCTTGGAAAGCCACATGCCCGAGTTGTGACACAGTTCTGTCACTACCCCTTCCCAGCGTCCATCTGCCTCTGACTATTATTTTCCAGCTTCCTTAGTTAGTGTTTGTTTCTGTGTGCCCCCTAAAAGTTTGTATGTCTTGGGGTTACACTCTTCCTCATTTTATTTTTCTTTTCATTCTGCACTCTTCTTGAGCTTCCCCATGTGCTCTCATGACTTCACCTTCTCCTTGCCTGGGTTCCTAGTGGTTGGTCAACCTGGGTGGAAGTGCTAAATGAACCCCACGAGTCCTTGCCTCCTCTGGAGGGGCTAACACTTAAAGTTCTGTGATTGATTGATTATGCAATTAAGAGTCAGAAAAATACATGCTCTAATCTTCTTTGATACTTTTCTTTTAGTTTGTTTTCTGGTCATAATCTTCTTTTTTTAAAATTTTATTTTAATGTCTTGGTCCTTTAGTTTACCTCTTTGTAAAACGGGAGCAGTATTTGCATTAAAATACCCTGAGGAAGCATTACACTACCATAGAGAAACACAGCGAATCTGTGGTGTACATTTGGCTTCATGCTAATTTCAGATTAGTTGCCTGCCATTAGATTTGAAATAATAAATTCAACTGAGACACTAGATTTACCAGCGAGGGGAATTTATTCTTATTAAAGCTTTTTGAAAATGAATGTCTTAAGTGTCTATATTTTCTTTCCACCCTCATCCCTTGCTTTGTGTCTGAATTATTGTTTTAAAAGTTTCAAACAGATATGAATAACTCTTGGCTTTAAAGAGTTAGAGATAGATAGTATAGGCAGAATAATGCAGTATTTAGAGCATATGCTTAGAAAGTGGAGAGACCTGGCCTCTATTTATATTTCTGCCTGTTCAATCGGGGTGTGAATTGCGCATGTTCCTTAATCTCAGATGACCTATATCTCTCTTAGAACAGGATCTGTTATGTAGTAATTGCACAATAAATACTAGCTGTTATCATTGACTGTTTCCATAGAACACCCCTTGAAGATTTAGATGAAAGTTTTTGAAAGGTTACCATCCGTGAATTGTCAACGATGGTCAACAACCAAGACACTGTCTTTAGGTCTTAAAAAAGTAGGAAAAACTGATAAAGATGAAATATCATCTAAAAATGAGATTGAAAGTTTATTCTCCATTAGAAATAGACTATAGATAATAGTCTACAGGAAAAATATGCCTAATCAACCTGCTTTCCTCATGTGGCCATAATTAATACATAGTCCTGCCAACCTTTATAAAGGTTTGTAAAATAGTCTTCTCACAGTGCCACTCTGGATTCCCCTTGCAAATTTAATTCCAGATTCTATGAAGGATTTGAATTGCATTATGGAATCAAAGTAATTATAATGGTCATATACAGTTCCAGGAAGGAGTGAATCATATGTTCTGGTTATTACATGAATGGGAGACCCGAAAGTTCAGCCAGCTAATACACATCTAGTCAGAGAAACTGTAACTAAGGGAATAAATACAATTCTCACTTGAAACTGGGAGCACAGCAGGGACTTTAAAGCTGTATGCTCTCTTAATGAAGTTGTTAATTTAATTGGTTTTTAAAAATGAAGGGGATGGGGATTGACTTTTGATCAACAGTTAACTGGCCTTGTTCTTGCTTTTTCTTGGTATGACCGAATCCTCTTCTGTGGAAGTGTTAGAGAATGTTTGGCTTCACATTAGAGACCTCCCTTTCATGTCTAAAGAGGCAAGGAATGTAATTTTAAGTTGTTTGGAAGATTTAATTTTTAAAGCTGTGCCGTAAAAAAAAAAGGGCAGGAAACCCCTATCAGCTGTCGTTTTCTTAATTTTATCTAAGCTGGCCTCACTTTTTTGCCCTTTGTACCATTTGTACAGCCATGGAATATTAGTTTATCTCCCTTGGCAATTTGGGACCACATTTTGTCTGGGGAAATGCAGTTACAAATGAGTTTTTTTTAACAAAACAAAGTGAGGCTGTTTTGTCTCTCATTTTGATTCTGTGAGGAGTGAGAGGCTGTTTACATTGAGCAAGTAAGGTATATTTATTCTTCTTGACAAAGAAGGACAAATTATTTACCAGAAAGCACTTTAGTTTCCTGTACCTAGCACTTGACTGCAGGGAGCCTTAAAAAAGCAAGGGACCAAAAATATGCAAAAGAATGAGCTCTCAGTACTATCCAAGAGGGGGGTGGGGGTCAGCGCCTGGGGATACTTGTGTAGCAAGCAGCCCCACGCTGGAGCTGGAGCCAGCATTTGTTTCCTTGTGGTTAGATTTAGAAATTTTTAACCCTGCCTTCTCACACTCCCTTAAATTTATAAATAGGAACCTTTTCTTAAGCTGGATCACTTAGAGGCCTGCTATTTGTTTGGGGTTCTGAATGATGATATTTGGGAAATTGCACTCTTTGCTTACAGCATTGGTAAAGTTTTTCTTTGAGACGGGGAGCCCACCTTAGCACCTATTTTAACCTGGTGGTTCTCAAACTTGGCTGTATAATCGAAGCATTCTGGGAGCTTTTGAAAATTCTTAATGCCACATTGTACCCTATGCTGTGTGAGTGCTGACTACAATCTCAAAAGTGGGACCCACTCAACACTTTTTAAAGCCCCCCAGGGGATTCCAGGGCACAGCCAACACTGAGAACAAGTGATCAGATCTGCTCTAAATTTTGGGTTGTTCACTAGCTACCAGAAGAGATGAGAATCTTCCTTTCCAATAAATGCTGAGTGACAGTATAATAAGGATGTTATTCTGCTGTGATGATTAGAGTGATTTCATTGCTTCGATTAGTTTAGCTTTTCAGCATTACAGCAGTTGAGGCTTTATGAACCAGACATGTCATAATCTTCCTTTGTTGAAACAGAGGCCTCTCATTGGTGTCCTGAAGTATCTTCAGGTACCTTGAGGTAGTACCTTCTGATTACTGGTGATAAAAGGCCAACAGGCTCTAGATGCCCTTTTAGTATATGCGAAACCACTTCAGTTACTTGTATCTCAGTTTGTGCTTTTTTGTTCAGATCCACAACCCTGAATTTGTATTTCTGATTAACACGCTTCAGAAAAGATTTTTCTTTCACGATAACTCATTTGTTTGGCAGAGCCTGGCCAGATCTGAGCTCACCTTGCAGTCAGTGTGACCTCACCTGAAGGAAGCTGCTTGCAGCTTTATTTATCTTACTTAGTGCGAACATTTATCTTTTGTCATAGACGTTTTACTGTTTTTACTATGGGGCGCTGCCCCAGACACCACGAAGTATTAGAGAGGGTATGACACTATGTTTATTACCTTTCTAAATTCAGAAAGAATTGTGAATTCTGAACTGTATCTGGCTCCAGGTAATTGAAGGTAAGGGATTCTAGATCTGTGTTGTGTCCTCATTATGAGTTCTAGAATCCCCTTTCCAATCACATAGTTTGCCTGTGTGTTCCAGTCCTGCTCCTCATTAGCTGTGTGACCTAGGGCAAGTTACTTGACCTCTCTGAGCCTTGATTGCCCATTTGTAAAGTGGTACAAATGATAGTATCTGCTTTCAGAGCATTGCAGGATTAAGAGGAACAATGTACAGAGTGTTTTAAAAATGGAGTTTAAAGAAATTGCAAATACCACAGGTTCTTCCTTTGGGAACCAAAATGGCACATGGTAAAGCCTCAACTATAGGTTTCTTCTAGGTGGGAGTCCACTGTATATTACAATGACACACAGTGAAGTGTTCTCACTTCCCCCCAGCTATAGGTCAATATTGTGTCTTCGGAACCTGTTTAGTAGGATGTGATCTTGTAACCACTTTATATAGAAAAGAAATACAGTAATAGAATGAAAAGAATTTGTGCATTGCATAAAGGCAATTTTTGTATGTGGATTTTAAAAAATAGATATTTCTGTACATTTGTATATGTGTGTTCAGAGTCACAATCCTTAAATTGAGAGTGACAAAGGAAAAGAATTGAGACGGAGTCCCCAAACTGTTGTTAATGGTCTGCTTATTTTTAATGTACTGAGATGGCCTAATACACATATAACACATACATGGTGATTCAGAGAATTTAGAAAATGATGGAGGTGTTATGAGTCAAAGTTCCTTTGCTTATAATATCCAAAAAATCAAGGCCAAAGATTTCACTGTTTCCAGCTATATGGACAGTTGCTTATGCTCCTCATTTTGTATTGCATATGCAGACCCAGTATTGAGAGGTCTCCATAGAAAATAACTGACAATACTCTTCTGTTAGGAAACTTACTGTAAGAAAGGCACATACTGATTTTCTTGGACTATGGAATATTTGTGTATTTTATCACATGTGGGATTTTCTGCCTTTCAGGAGTTTGTCTAATCATAGGCCAAATTTACTTAAAACCAAACCAAGGAAGTGTCTTTGCTCTTGTGCCATCTCGTTTTCCTAGCTTGGGTCTTATGCAGTGATCTTGTCCCTGTGCCACTCTGTTCCATCAGGAAAGGCCATTAAATCTATAATTTAATAGTTCATGATAATTATTTGTTTGAATGTTTACTGAAGAAAAATTATACCTTTAAATGTAAAGCACTTTAATTAATTGGAAAATGAGCTTAAGTAACTTTATTTAATTATGATATTACCAGCACTTATCTCATAGACATGTTTAGACTGACCTTTGGTATAATGATTAACAATTATTAGTTGGGTCTGAATGGATCTATGGAGTTTTACTTAACAGTTCTTGAACTGCTGGCTGAGAAACAGAGAAAAAGAGTCACAGAGCCATTGGAAGAGGTATCATTGTTGTCTTATTTATGTAACTAAGTTGATTGTAGGGATTTTTGCCTTTTGGAAGGCTATATAACATAGTTGGAATACAAACTTGGAGCTTCATCCCTATAGCTTACTCTCTAAATTCTAAAGGACTATGAAGACACTTAATCTTTTGAAGTCATTTAATCTCTTGAAATAGCTGTTTGCTTTTTTATAAAATGAGGAAAACTGCTCATGTACAACTTGCATTGAAGAATTAGGCAAAAATGAGTGAAATATGTGTGAAACCATTTTTGAAAACTGGTAACTGCTATTTAAATATACATCGATTACGTAGTGATAAAATACTGGACAATTGTTAAGGATAGGATCTGTATCTGATCTTTGTACCCATAAAATATAGTTAACGTAATGCTTTATAGCAGTTAGGTAAATTCTGGGATGTTAGTTTGCCTCTGAAAGACTCTGAAAGCTGTTACTTCTATTTCTCTTTTAAATATTTAGATATGAGTACTGAGAGGGCGGAGATAGGTGTTTAACCTTTTAGACCGCAGTCTTGATAGAAAGCGAGTCTTGGTCTTAGATTTAGCACCTTGGGTCATTATATATTTCTAGTAAGGCCAAGAAATCCCTGAGCAGGGCACTGGGATGCAATCGTTTTGGGGTGGGTGGGTGATGCGCTTTACCTTCTCCTTTTTTATGAATATGATGGCAATTCATTTCAAAATTTCTGGCTTATGTGGTATCCTAAGGAGCCTATGGGTGACATCAACAGTGTGATCTATGGCCATGCCACCCTAAAAAAGCCCGATCCCATCTGATCTTGGAAGGTAAGCAGGGTTGGGCCTGGTTAGTACTTGGATGGGTGACCACCTAGGAAGACCAGGTGCTGTAGGCATAAAAAATAAAAAAAATAAGAGATTGTAAGATGACAAGGTCCTTGCAATCTGTAAGGTCAACCATGAGTTGCCTCGCCTAAAAAAACAAACAACAACAACAACAGAAAACAGTGTGGCCTCCTGTCAGAGCCTTTGGTGGCAGCTGGTGGAGATTCCTCAGAAGTGTACCATCCTAGCAATGGCTCTCCTTAAAGCACTGGCTATGTTTATTATTTAATGTGCATTTTTTTAGTGTTGGCTTTTTATTATTCTATTAAGGAAAAGGAAACCACCATTTTGTAGATGAGGGATGGAGTTTAATTGATTTGCACAAGGTCATGCAGTTACTAAATAGTTTTGAGAAGAACCCTCCACTGTAGGCGTAACACCCTACCTTGTATAATAAACTTAGTGTCTGACAAATGTTTATGGGGTTTAAAAAAGTAATGATGCTGATCGTGCCGTTTTCACCTCTGAGAAATAGAAGTTTATAGATGAGTTCTGGACTGAGAGATTGAGTCCATTGTCTAATTTGTGGGAGGAGTTTCCTATCTGGGCAGTTAGTCTGATCATTTGTGTAATATGCTTTTTACCCTCTCAAGCTTCAAAACAGGATTATAAACATTGGAAAATTCCAAAAGCAGGTGTTCTTGGTTAGAAACAAAAAATATGGGAATGCTTAACTTTTCTGGAAAGAAGGCAGATAGTTTGAAATCTCCCTATTTAGGAAGTTATCGTTTAGCATAATCAAGAAAATACTTAGTTCTTTAGTTAACAGGAATTATAGTTCATTAAGCCATGGCAGATAGCTAGCTCCTTAAATCCATAAATTTTTTTTTAGAGAAGAGACTACTCATCATCAGTGTTGACTTTTGGAACTGACATTTTCCTTAGGAAGTCCTGGGATGTCTGGGAACTAAAGAAATACCCGTATAAACTGGGAAAATCTCTTAACTTTTTGGGTCCTCGGACGGACCTGTAAAATGAGAGGGTTAAGATTAGAAGACCTCGGAAAAAGTTTCAAAAACAAACCAAACCAGGGTATCCAGATTCTGGTGCTGTTCTACCCCTGTCTCAAACATGTTTTTTCATCCTTTGGTTCCTTTCACCTCTGCTTGCTGTAGATCATAGATCATGACAAACTGGGGTCTCAGGGCAAGCAGTATACAAGACTGGAGTATCAAGTAGGTTGTCTGTTGAAGCTTTACTTGGTGTTGATGTTCTTGGTCTATTTGGAACCTTTCAGGTCCTGGCCAATCCTAATAGGTGAGTTTCTTTCATAATTTTATGCTGACAAGTTTTACAAAAAGGGAAGCAGAAGACGGATATTGAATATAGGTTGGATAATAACTATAAAAAAGGCCTGAATTCTATATAATTATGGTCAGATGTGGTTCTAGTAAAGATGTACTTGGTTAAATTAAGTAATGCAAGGTGTATATATACACACAAACTATATACCTATAAACATAGTAGGTTCTAAATTTAATGTCCCAGTGTTGCTTTATACCACATGTAATTTTTATTGAGTCAGCACTGTCTGCTAAACCAGACCTCAGGAGACTTGAGCCCTTACTTCAGTGGATCTAAACACTATTGATAATTCACAATCGGTGGTTAAAAAAAATGTTTTTTAAATAGCAGAACCTTTGTTTCCCAAATTAAAACTTGAAACAGAACCACTGTGTACAAAATAGTTAAAAGCAAAAACAGTTCTGTTTTCCTGGGCTCCTTTGGCGACTTGAGGTGGCCTTAGGGAGTATAGGTTACATTGTTTGAAAAATCTGATTGAAATATCTTTCAGTTATCACTATAAGAAGATGAAATATACCAAGTAACAATTACAAAACACCACTCAAGTGTTATGGTAGTGAGGTGTTTTTGTTTTTAGTATAGTAGAAACTGCTCTCTGCACTAAAAATCATTTGTGTTTAATTTTAAATCGTATGAACAAACATCCATTATAAAGACTGATGTAGCATGAGAGCTGAATTTCAGGAAGTTGCTGTCTGTATTAACTGAAACAAATATGATGACAAAGATGAGTTTTACTAAAAAGTATATGAAGATAAAGTTAAGCAGAAAGGAGAGATTAAAATTTGTGGCCTGGTGAATTTTAAATAAAAACTGCTGTATAAGCCTGAATATACGGCAACTCCCAAATTAGGCAATGTCCTGTTTTCTTAAGAGTTTGAACATATAAACTTCTTGAAATATATATAAAATAATGGAAAGTATAGTAATATTTAGTTACATACTACATGGCATAAATATATTAATTTAGAAAATTTGCAATTTTCTGTTATTATTTATTTTTATTTATTTTTTATGCCTACAGCACCTGGTCTTCCTAGGTGGTCTCCCATTCAAGTACTAACTAGGCCCGACCCTGCTTGGCTTCTGAGATCAGATGGGATTGGGCTTTTTCAGGGTGGCATGGCCGTAGACCATGGACTGTGGCTCCACTGGGGTGTGAATCCAGGATCTTCTGTGTGTAAAGCAGACGTACTAACCACTACAATATGGAGCCATGTCCTCCATTCTGTTTTTATTAATCAGTTTTATTTAAACTCCTTACATGTGCTTTAACATCACCATCACCAGAACCACTTTTTGGCTTTTCCTATAATTTGAGAGCATAGTGTCTTCATTTCCATATACATTTTTTTACTATGTCATTTTAGTCTGTATGATGTTGTCGGTTTTGCATTAACCTTCCAACTTTGATGTTTTTCAAATATAAATTACATATGTGCTGTCAAAAAAACAGTTATTTGGAAAGAAGAAACAACATAGGTACATTGGCTTTTAAAAAAATAAATGCAACTGGCAGATTGATGGGTCATTGACATTGTAGATTATTATTCTCTCTCTCCCTCTTCCCTCCCTCCCTTTCTTTCTTCCTTTTCTTTTTTATTTAAAGCCTACAGCGCCTATTTTTCTTAGGTGGTTTCTCATCCAAGTACTAACCAGGCCCGACCCTACTTAGCTTCCTAGGTCAGATGCAGGCACATTTAGGGTGGCAAGGCCATAGACTAGATTATTTTCATATCTTAACTCTCTCCTTCCATTTGATTTACATTGCATGAGAGTGTGTTTCCTGCTCCATTGATCTTGGGCTTGGCCCATAACCTGTTTGGCCAATGAAATATAAATGCACATGATGCAAGCAGATGACTTACTCGGGCTGCCTTAAAAGCGATTGGGGTTTTGTGCTCCTGTGATTGTCATGAGAAAAATATGCCCCAGCTAGCTGTAGTTTTTTTAGTCTGGACCCCACAATGAGTCAGGAGGTGTAGCTGACCAGATCCTTATCCGGAGCAGGCAGGCTGAAATCTTTAGGATTTATCAGACTACAACTACCTGTTGGCCTAGCAAGATCTAATGTGACTCTTACAACTCAGAAATCTATTAATATTCTTTTCTTCTTTTTTTTCTTTTTTTTTTCCTTTTCTCTTTTTTTCTTTTTCTTTTTTTTTTTGATCTGAATTAGCACAACCAGAAGTTACCTTAGGTAATTTCTATATCAAAAATAACTTTGGAGATGATGACTGTCTACCAAGGGCTAAGTAGTTTATGTGGTAACCTAGGATTCTTGACAGTTGGTGCTTTCAAGAATATGTACACCAAAACCAGACGTATGCAGTAAAAATGTATTGCCAGACTTGAATGCACTGTTCATTTTTCCAGTGAGACCTCCAAAGGGCCTATGAATAGAAGCCTGGTGTTTTGCCTTGTAGATGACTCACTTTTAAGTACAGTAGGAAAAAAATTTTGGCTTTTGTGTTAGGCATAGTTTCAGAGTCTCTGTATAATACATTCATCGACTTTTGCATACATATACACAAACACATATTTGTGTGTAGGTTTTAAGCATATGTGTTGTTCATGCATAGTTGTCTGCTTCTACGCTTGTTTAAATTTATTGCACATACTCTTTTATTCTCTAAAGAAAAACACTACCTGTACAAAAAGTTGATTGATATTTTAAAAATGTCTTCTTAGAATAATTTGAGATTAAATATCTCATTATGTCTGTATTTATCTACTACTTCCCCATTAACTCATGAGATTTTAGATTCCCAAAGTAGATAATGTAATTGAAAATATCCAATTTGTGCTATATCTTCCTAAAATTTATTTGACCAAATTTTGACACCCCTCTTTTCATAATCATTTTCTTTCATATATTTAACTTGATCGTGTATGTGACTGACTAATATAGCACTTTCAACAGCCCTAAAACAAGATTTTGGCCTTTTTAATACTTCTCTTTCCTGGTTTCACATGAATCCAACATGGGGAGCTTTGAAAAAGTAATGTCCAGACTCCTTCCTCAAGATTAATTGGGGCCCAGGCACTGGTATTTTTAAAGCTTTCCAGGTGACTGACTGATGGTCAGAGTTGACAGCCATTGACACAATACAGCCTTTCTGTTACTTAAGCAGTTCAGGTTAGAAATTTGTTTTGCATGTAGGATTGTTCAATTATATCATCTCCATTGTTCCAGTCAACCTGATAATGTCAGGTCTTCTAGGAAATTAGCATCATGTTAAAGGAGCTTTATTTATCTCCTATTTTCAACTTACTGCTTTTGGACCCTTCTTGATAGACTGATAAAGGAAAATTAGTTGCATAAATAAGACCTTAAGCTAGCCTGGGGATCGCGGCCTTTTATCTCTGTTTAACCATTTGGGTAATTCTCAGAGTTATCTCTTAAATCACACTACCTCTGTCAACTTTATGGAAACTGATTTCAGTTGTGAACTTTCCTTCTCCATGGAGAGGAGCCCAGTGGATTTTCTCAGGTGACCTCAATTACAGTGAGCATAGTAGAGCCTTGTTAAGGACCCAGGAGACAGTATCTTACCTTTCTCTGCCAGATACCTATGTAAATGACAGGTCTCTATGTAAGTTTCAGATACAAAGCCTTAACATTTGTGCCTTTTAAAAAATAAAATACTGAAGTTCACAGAACAGGAAGTGTGTATTTTCTTCCATCTAAACCACACTTACTAAATAGGTTATCTTGTGGATATAGCCTAACAGCATGTACTTGAGTTTCTTTCATGGTTGAAGTAGCATGTTAGTCCCACAAGTCATTAGGACTCATACTACTATAGTTAGTGATAATGTGATGCATTGAGTCTTTTTGCTTCATTCTTGCTCTTCTCCAAGGACCCTTAACAGCCTGTGTGGAAATTTGTGATTTCTTAAAATGGCATTGATGGGTTTTGAGTGTAAGGCAGTGTGATTAGGAGTATAGGTTTTGGACTTGGACTTTTTGGATTTGGACTTAATTCGAGTTATGGGTTATGACTCAGTAGCTGAGTGACAGGTTTTTTCTTTCTTTTTTTTTTAAGTTTCTCTAAATCTTAAACCTAATTTTCATCACATAGAAAATGTGGTAATCATTGTTATCTATCTCATAGGGTAGTAGTGATGATAAAGTCAGATTTTTAAGCCTTGAAAAGAGTTTCTGGCATTCTGTAAATGTTGGCTGTTGCTGCATCAACCCCATAATAATTACTAGTATAACTACACTAGTGCTGTCTCAGTTATTGCTCTTACAGTATTATAAAATATCAGCTAAACTGAGGTCATTGGTGAATTAATATGAAAAAGATCAACTGTCTTTCTGTAAACCTTCTTTTATAAGTTCTATCACGTCTTTTATTTGAGTTGAGGATTATCTTTCAGTAGTTACAGGCTCACTGAAGGCAGGATCTCTTTTATTCTACTTAAAAAACTCCATCTTCCCTCTAAAGGGCTGCAAAATTTTTGTGTGTCAATAGAGAATGTATGAGGCTATTAATATGAATCTTATGGTATAGTTTTATAATCATAGGAACTGTATAAATATTGGACAATGTTTTTTCCTGATAAATTGACTTAAAGTACTTAAAAATATCTTGGAGTAACTGCACCCTGGAGACTTAATTCTTCAAGTTCATGTCTGTGTCACTGTAGTCACTGACTGGAAAGTCATCATTTCCTTTAACCAGAGGAATGTGCTGAAACAGTAGTAGGTGTTAGTTAAAATTAGAATCAGCTATTTCCATAACCAAAGCTCCAGACATGTTTTAAAAAGAAAAAAAAAGTGAAAGTGACAGAGCTCTACTAGTTTTTGCTTGTGGGTTCAAGAGGTTTTTAATCCAGTTCAGCTAACTACAACTGGATTTGTCCCTGAATTTGGCACATGACATGTATGGCAGACTTCTTAAACTTAGCAATGGAAATTTAGAACTCTTCCCAGGGATGAGGAGAATTGTCACCAGGTCATACCATTGTCCCCTCCTTGCCCCACCCCATGCTGAACCATGGGGAAGGACTTAACATTGACATTATTTGCACTTAATAGCTCATTACTGCTCCATGCTCTCCAGCTCTCCTTTACTAGCAGAGAGCTTGCCAAAGCTCCAACACTGTAACTACACGTGTTTCTAGACTACAATAGGAATTGTTCATCTCTTGAAGCTACTTATTAGTAGCTAATAGCTAGCATTTGATGTCTCTTGAGAAATGCGTACACAGTTTCCATGGAGAGGTGAGAAGAAAAACAACCTATGATCTAGGCTCCTTTTTTTGTGTGTGTGTAAGGAAGATGCAGTTTGCGTGAGCAACACTCCTCAGGTGTTTTTGTACAGAGTTCGGGCTTTAAGTCACTGGTGCTTAATGTGTCTGCAGAGATGGAGCCAGAAAATGGATCCCAAGTCTGGTCAGTTAGTTGAATTGAATCAAACCATTGCCAGAAGCTCCCGAGTAAGCAATTTCTAGTGGTTGTGGCTCCAGTCGCTTTGCATGTGGTTTGTTTTGGCCCCTCACATGCTGAATTATAACAGTGCCACTGGTGTGCAGTGCCAGAATTTCTCAATTTTTCCATCCGATACCTAACATTTACAGAATGACTTTAAATATTTGCCACAGTCTAAGGTCTTGGCACTCGGCATCTTTTTTCTCGCTTACATAATTTCTAAAGTCCATGTTGCCATTTTCTCAATGAACAAGCCTAATTAGGCTTTAGGATTCAGACTGTAAGAGGTGATGCAGAAGAGGTTTACTTTACTGAAAGAAAACAAAATGTTCTTGGGAAATTTGAGTCTCTGGTGCATTTAGTGTTTTCACGGCTTGGGGAAAAAAAAATAAAAGATGGATGTGGCAGTGTCTTGGGCTTTTCAGAGTAGCTCCTGGCTATGAGATACGGTCGTTTTCAAGATTGCTCACCAATGGTAGATAATAGGTGTTATATGATGTTTGTTATTTTAATTTTTTAAAGTAAACTTATTTTAGAATTTAAAGGATTCTGATACGGACAGTTTTCAACTTAAAATGATTATGTGTTTTGAAAATTTTTGTGATGATTGTTTGAAGACTGAAAATAGTTTCTCCATACAAATAAATGTTATGAATTAAAAAAAAACAGCATATTTAACTTAAGTATGTTAAGAATACTCCATAAAGGAGGAATCCAGTGACTCTCTTTGAATAAGGATATTATTCTCTGAGGGGGCAAAGGTGTGTTTTGTGTACAAATTGTAGCAGAAGAGAAAAGACTACCCTAGAGGGATAAGAATAGTTTGGGAGGGTGCATAGTGAATTCACTGCCAAGAGAAAACTTTAAAAATATATATTGTTAGTTACACTGCACCCCGGGCTGTGCAGGGACATAGGAGGAGCATGTGCTTTTTCTAAAATAATATTTAGAGGTAGGATTTTATTGTATAATTGGTAAACTCCCCACTTTTGGGGAGTAATTGCTTGATTTCATGGAAAGGACAAAACATAGATATCTTGAGGCCTAAGATAAATAGAAAGCATTGGATCATGATGGTCCCCAGGGTTACCAGGCGCTCAGTCCAAAGTGGACTGCTCTCCTGAGTGCGCCTGTGCCAGGCTCTGCCTGTGTTAACTTTCAGCTTTGAATCGGCAAAAGAAATCATTGTAATATTAATCTAATTTGCTGGATATTTTCCTGCCACACTGCGTGCTTGTGTGTGTCACAAGACTCAAGCTTCCTGCCGCTTTCCATTAAAGGAGAGCTTTTTGTGTCTTTAACAACATTCCATTCTTTCGGGAGCTCTTTATCTGGGGCTGGTTAATAGAAAGATGGGGACTGGGCTCTAAGCTTTTTAACGTAAATAAATTTTTGGGGTTATTATGAACAGCCTTATATTACAAAACTTCAATTAACTAGGATTATGTAGAGTAAGGGCAGATTCTGGTTAAATGAATTTTCTTTTGAATAGAAGGTTAAACATTTTACTCTCTCTCAACCCTTATTATTAACTTTGGCTTTTGGAATTCAGATGTCAGGATACTGAAAATGAGATTTCTCTGAGTTAGTCTGTGATAGGTCTTTGGAACATCCTTATGAGTTAGGAATCTTATTATTCAGTCTTTATTTTCTACAGGGGTTTCAGAGGCACGGGGTGTGGCTGCTGAGCTCTGTAAATTGTTTTTTTTGGGGGGAGAATAAATCCCTTTTTGTGTTATTTCATTTTCTTGTATCTTTCTCAGATTCAGAATGAAAAATCTATTTCACCATGCCCCGCATCAGTAGGCCTAGCTATTTTATATCATCCTGTTGTTTGAGGGTTTACAGATATTCTAGCAAAATATAGTAACAGAAATGATTTGTCAGTAAGCTACTTAAGGTATTGATTTTTATTCACTGTGAGTTAGTCAAGTTGTATGTACTTTAATAGGCTGTTGAATGGGCTCTTCTGCATAATCCAGACAGTAAATGCTTCCAACAAATATTGTGAACCTGCTCTGTGCTCTTTATGTACCGTGTCAGGCAGTTTTAATGTAAGTAATGTCACAGCCTAAATGTATCAACTTCTGATAACGTTTGCAGAAATCTTACTTTCTTTTTTTAAATCATTTTTGGGGGTAACATTGGTTAATATATAATTTTCAGGTGTACGTTATAATTTGACATCTGTATATTCTATTGTGTTTATTTACCACCTAAAGTCCAGTTTCCTTCAGCTACCATATATTTGATCCCCTTTACCCACTTCACCCTCTCCTACTCCCCAATATTTGACCCCCTTTAACCATCTACCTACCTTCTCCTCCTCTACCCCTTACCCTCTGGTAACCATGAGTCTGTAGACCATGTCTATGATATCTGTTTTTTTTTTCCTGTTCATTTGTTGCTTTTTGGTTTATATCCCACATATAAGTGAGACCATGTGATTTTCAACTTTTTCTATCTGGCTTAAGAAATCTTACTTTCTAAAAAGCAAGGTAAACTTATCTCTGAGGGGCTTTGTGGTTATAGCAGTTCTGATTTCCTTGTTTGAAATTAGTTTTTGAAATATTCTTAAACTTGCTAGCTTTTTTCTTTTGTACTCAGTAGTTAGAAATAAATTGAATTCCAAACGTTAAAATAGTATAATTTTTATTAATCATAACTTATAGATATTTGAGAACATAGAAATTTTTCTAAACATAGGTAGAAAACTTAGGTGAAAGGATTGCTTTAATTTCATCTAAAATGTAATGCTGATTTTCAAATATGTCATCAAGAGTTTAGCGTTTCCAATAAAAGGAAATTTACATTATCACCTATCAATTATAACAGTGAGAGCTAATAATATTAGGAAATAAGGTAAGAATAATCATTTATAGTTCAGATTTTGGCTTGAAATGAAATCTATTTTCAGTTATTTCTCCCCTTAGATATTTGACCTAGCTATACTGTGACTATGAAAAAAATAACCTTTAAAACATAACTCCCCCAAAATCTGAAGAAAATGTAGCAAAGGTTAAGATTTGATAAGAAGTGGGTCTGAGTTCATAGGGAATATATTATAGTCTCTATATTTATGTGGGTTTGAAATATAGTAATGCTTTTAGATGAATCATTTCTTTTAGACATTTATTTAATACATGTCTGCAAAAGTGTTTCATTTTAGTACTGTGAGAGGAATGGGCCCTATGTTGGGTCTTGTTGGGGTTTGTGATTTATAGATGTCAAAGTAAATTTCACACTTTCAAGATGAAGCAGTCTACCTCTATCAGGTTTTTATACAGAGCTTGCCTATGGGCGTTAGTATCAGGTGTCATCTTATTATTTGACAATTGAGGGCAAGAGAGAGGTCAGTCTATTGGTGGAGTCCTTAGAGCTGGCAAGTCAGCAAATAAGCTTTTGAGCTGCTTAAGCCTAGTTGTTTTATTGGCATTGAAGCCTTGGTCACACCAGCCACACTTGTGCAATCAAAAGTGTGATTTCTTCAAGGTATCTACTAGTCTTGCAAGAAAAATGAATGATACTAGGATAACAATTGAAGAATTTACTAATTGTGTATACACTTTGAATCCAGAATGCATGATATAATATGTACACACATTTTTAATCACAGTGCTATCTTCCATTTAATTTGTGAAATTTGTCTTCAAACAGAGCCACTTTAATGCCTGTAAGTTAAGTTACATTTTCTGGAAACAATCTGCAAGATCCTAGAAATCATCTGCAAGATTCAATTTTGGTGTCAATTGGAGAATGGGATGAGGGGATGTGGCTATCATGTGATTATGTTGTATAGGGTAGATGTACTTAAACTGCATACATTTATATGAGTTTATCTCTTTTCCTTCCCATTGAAATGACAAAAGGAATAAATCTGTAGGAAATAGGAAAGGAATCTTTAGTGGGCAAGAAATATTTAGGAATTTTTTTTTCTAATAAAAAGATGTGGACATGGGAGAAATAGAAAGTACCTTCTTGTTGGAACCCCAAACAGTGTCTGAGTTCAGAGTCCACACAATGGGGAGTAGGGATGGTCGTACACTGAGGTGAAGAATATAAAAGATGCCTGTGGAATCCCATGAGCACTGTCCTTCCTCCTTAGGACTTGTTGGTTGACACTTGCTCACAGGCTAAAACCATGAAAAGAACTCTAACCCAAAGGAGATTTGGGAGGCTGGGGAGGAATAGCAGGGGTTTTTGCTATGGTGAGGGAAGAGTTGAAGTTGAAGGGAAAGGCCAAACAACAACAGAACAACAAAACTACAACAACAACAAAATAATTCCTAGCTGTCAAAACAGAAAGGGAAAAATGAAAAGGCAACATCCCCAAAAGGAAGGAAACATTGCACCTGGAGTGAAGCTCCTTATTTAACAGTTCCAGGTTCGTCTTCTGTGTCCTCCTGCTCTTCATGCCTTCTCAATGCCTCTGTAGATGAGTCTGCTTTTCAGCAGACTTTCTGGAAGGAGCCAGATATAGAAGTGCCGTACAATACAGTGGAGGAAGCTCTCACCCAGCTACCTGTACCAATAAGGGATGTGACATTTGAGGAAAATGAATAGCATGAAAGCAGGGCCAATATGAACAGAACAGTTGACTCCAGAGCAAATAGCATAGCTGTAGAGCCTCTGTGCTCACTACATATAAAGTACAATCCTTGTAAGGGCAGAGCCTGGAGAAGGGTGCCTACTCCACTCTTAACAGTATTTTCCTTTGGGGACGTGGATATGGTAGGTGGAACCTAAACTTCTTACCCCTATGCCTTGATATAATTTATTTGATTTTAAACTTTTACAAGTTTTTTATTTTTTTAATTTTTAAATGTATCTTGAACTTAGGAGATGTGTGGTAAAGACAACATGCCAAATACTCCATTGTCAGAAAAATATGTATGACTGACACATTTAATACAAACATTTGTCAATCAAAATATATTGAGGGTTTTAGTCATAGTAACTGAACTGAAAGTGTTATCACTAGGGGATATAAAAGTCAATACCTGTATTTTAGTGATAAACCACAAAGAATAAAATGGGTTTTTAACTAGCATCATGTGACTACTTATGAATTAGCAAAGAAAATGTCTGTGACAGACCCATTTTGTTCACCCTAATTTAGAAAAACAGATGGTAGATTTCAAGTATTGCCTATTACTGGGGGAGATTTAAAGACTGTACTAAAAAAAAGTCTTAAGGTGTTAATATTTGCCATGGCAGAGGCAATGAGGAAACTTGCCAAAAAGAGAAGAGGGAAAGGAATGGTTGTGCTAGAAGTAAATACGAAGCCTTATTTGGGAATGAATTTAAAATGAGGGGTGAGATAAGCGAGGAGGTTTGGGTTTGGAAGAATAGGGGAAAGTGAAATGCAGGTATTGAGTCTTTATGTTCATTTTTTTCTTTAAAAACCAAAAACTTACACCACCATGCCCAGGCCAATTCTGTGATGACTTGAGTTTACTGCCTCTTAAAGCTTTCCTGGGAGTCTTTGGCCTCTGAGCTGACTTGTCGTCTGTTGTGCGTGAGCCAGGAATTTAATAGCTCTGTTACGTGCACTGTCTACAGATGCTTCTCTTCAGCTTTTGTGGTGTGTGTGTGTGTGTGTGTGTGTGTGTGTGTGTGTGTGTGTCTGTGTCTGTCTGTCTGATAAACTTAAAAAATCTGTTGATTGCATGCCCCGGTGATGAGCTGCAGCCTAAACTTGAGAATCACGTTTGGCCTTGTCTTACACGTTGGATAAAACTATATTTGGGGTAGGGGGACAGCGGGGAGGTAGATTGGGTGAAAAAGGTCAAATATGTGGTGACAGAAAGAAATTAACTATGGGTGGTGAACACACAATGCGATATATACATGACTTCCTGTTGAATTGTACACTTGAAACTTACCGGATTTTGTTAATGTCATCGTAATAAAAAAAAAAAGTTTTCAGGAGACAGTTCTTGGAATTGAAAATAAATAACCAAAAAGAAAACCATCAGGCTCCAAGCAAGTTGTTTATGGACCAGTGTGTGAACAGAACATCTGATTAAAAAAAAAAAAAATTTACAGATGGGTGGGGATGGAAAAACAAATGTGTTGTGTAGCTGGCCAAGTAATATCTGACTGTCTCAAAAAGTGAGAAAAAAAATTTTAAATGTGTTACATTATTTTTATTCTTTCCATCTTGCTTGCCATTTGCCTTAGATAATGCTGCTATTCCTTGAGCCTGCTACGTTACTCTGTTGTGCCATTTGTGGGGGAGCCCAGGTGGTTTGGTGATGTGCGTGCTCGCCTCCTGCTCACTCTTGCTGCTGTTATTTGAAAATTACTGGTCTAGAGAATGAGTTGTCATCTCCCCCCACCATTGCTCTGTGAAAAAAGCCAGTAAAAACGAACATCTGGCAAAGAAACTGTCCTGATTTAAGAAGAAAGTTCCCTGGATTTATGATCTCCTTTTTCTGCTCAAGTATAAACTGAAGACTAGCTGAGGAAGAGAGCTTGCTTCACAGTTATTTGGAGGCCAGGGATAGGATGGGGTGAGGGGTCACTGGAGTTGCTGCCCGGGCTGGAAAAACATTCCCGTCAGCAGGTCAGCTGCGTGGCTGCTGGGTGCTGCTGTTTTCTCTTCTGATTCATTTTTGTGAAAGACAGTGGGTATGAATTGTTGTCTGAAAGCTCTTGTCCTCTTCTTGGTCATGAACCAGAATTAAACTAAATTGGCCACGAGAAAATTCTGTTTCTTAAATCCCAATCACTAAACTCCCTATTTGCCTTATTTACCCCTTTTCCTTGAAGTTTCTTTGCATTGTAGGATGTATTTTATCTTCACAATGACTATTAAAGGTGATTTAAAAAACGAACTAATACAACAGAATGATACTGACTCACACTTACATATCATGAAAAGCAGTAAATTGATTCTTAAAAAAATTATTAACATGGAATCGTAACAACACTTTTTCTGTTGAAGGGGTTTTGTTAAGTCTTTGTTTAGGTGGAGTCCTGTTTATTAAACTCATGGTTATTGTATAATGACATCTTTAGTTAGTACTCCAGACTCTGCCCTCAAAACATTTTCCTTGCTTTATGTGTTTTCTTGTTAGAGTCGTCTCTACCTCCAAAAGCAACTGGGATAGATTAAATCAAAGCTCATGGTCAGCATATAAAAGCAGGAACTTCATTTCAGGGATGATTTTTGTAAGATCACTTTCTCAAATAGCATAGTATCAGAAATATTTCAGTAATGCTTTTGAGCAAGGAAATTAGTTCAATATTTTTGGCTTTGTCATTTCAGTACTCAATAATAGATATGCTCTCTTGTCATTATGATATCGGCTTTTATCATCTGAAAAATGATTTTAGTTTAAATGCTTTGAAAGCACTACTTTTTTCTTTCATTTTTAATTCTTTGTAAGTGGGATTCTCAAGTATAGTATGGAATTAGGAAAATCTTTGTTTCCTTATCTTCATCATTTTCTATATTTATGTTGAATTAATTAGCTTTGATTCAGATAAGAAACTAATATTTAAAAAGAGCTGTGTGTCTTAGCATATTTGGGGGGTGGTTAATCATCTTTTGTTCCTTGTGACACTAAATTTTTCTCAAGACCTAAGAAGATCAGATATTCCTTTATTTTATTAAACTTCCTAATAGAAAAGTGTTTTAACCAAGAAGCAGCTTTCATGGGTTGCTGATAAGAAGAAAATAGCTGATATATTAGTAATTGTTCCATGTTTTTTCTTCCATATCAGTTTGTTGTGCAAACTTATTTCATTGCCTAACAGTTTTCATGACAACATTCAACAAGAATTATATGCCTACTACTGCCCAACATAGCAGATGTCTATTTCCTAGCTTGAAAGAATATGTAATCTAATTAGATCAACAAGAGGTACTTGATGAAACAATTAATGATTAGAATTGGCATTGTAAGAATAAGTTCCAGATGGTATGGTGCAACCTGTACAAGATATAGAATATAAAGAGAAGCAAGAGATTGTTGTGCAGTTAAGGAAAATGTTCCTGAGTAGGAACTTGACAGTTCAAACCGTTTTCTCACCAAACTTGTCCTCATTTTAGATTCAGCATTTGCTAGACTTCCAATTTAATATCTTTCTCTCCCCTTTACAAAAAGCCTCAGAGTTCTGAAAATGATCTTTAAGAGGAAAGATATCAGTTTTTAAAACTCAGCTGTCCTGTCTTTCTAGAAGAATATGGTACTATGGAAAGAAACGAAGGTGCTGATAAAATGAATGATGTTAGTCACTTTTAATTTGGGCTTGTAGGATCCTGCAGTTCTTAGAAAATCATTAAAAAAAACTCATTTCAGATATTACCAAACCATTTGGCTCACATATGTTATTTGCTTGATGAGTACACAGGCTTGGTTAAAAACAAAAGAAAACACTGTTGATTTTGTAAGAAAAGAAAGCCAGCAGCATTTCCTGGTGGATCCTTTTAACCATCTACCCCAGGAATGTTTGTAATACTGGGTCAAGTAGACTGAGGTCTCTGGAAAACTGTAGGATAAACAGGGGTCAGCTAAGAGGAAGGGGGCCATCTTCAGTAAGCTGTGAGCCTTTCCTTTTGTAGGGTGAGTGTTTTGTTGGACCAAAATTATAAACGGCCTTTGACCTCTTTGTTATTGTACTTCCTATTTAACCCTCAGGATTCAACGCCAAATAACAAGTATCTTTTAAGTAACTAGGGACAAAGCTGACAACAATCAAAATTAGAACCTGATTCTAAAACAAGGATTATAAATTGTGCAAAGTGAGATGGGAGTAAAACATAGGGGAACTACCACTGCAGTAATGCTGCAGTGTTTTCAGAGCTGATGTGAAATGTGTTTTTTATGTTTCACTAGTGTTAAGTTTCGCTTAAGAAACACATGGCGTTAAATAAAAATTTCTTAAATTGCTACTCATTTCTCTCCTTTCAGAGAAAAACAATATGAACCTGAGAATTGTCATTTTGGTTTAATTAATGATTGTTTGAAAGATGTTTAGCACTACTGTGGTAAACTAGTTTTGCCTAAACAATTGCACGATGATTACAGGTTATTCTTTAAATTTGATTCAAAATGAAAAGCTTTGTGTAGTAACCCTTTCCCATGTCCTTTGGCTATTGTCAAAGTAAGCCCTAGGTTATCAGATGGTTTTCAGTCTATTAGAAAAGTGACCTGGTATGCTTTGAAACTGAAGCAGATCAACAGGACCCTGCAGATTTTATTCATTTGACAAATACTGTACACCTATTCGTTGTAGATAATGTTTGGACGTAAGTGGAGTCCACGTGGAAGCAAATGGAATTGTCAACATAATTGGAACATGGGAATCACCCCTACAAAGTCAGCATTTTTGGTTTAGCGCAGTTTAATTAACAGAGTTCACTCTCAAGAATACATCTAAAATCTGGAAATTCTGCGTTGGAACACCGTATTTGGCTACGCTGCCCACTTACTACTTCTATACAGAGCCTGTAAATGTTAAGGGGAATTTAGAGATCTTTAAGGAAAAATTTTTATTAAAAACAATACTAAGAGGCAATAGGAGAGTCACTCAGTGTTAAAGAATCCTTTGAGTTTCACTGTTATTTCAGGTAATTTCTTTGCACAAGTCAGCAGACACATGGATTTTTTTATTCCTTTTTTATATGAGTGGTGGTATATCAGGTGTCTATTGCTGCACAAAAATTACTATAAACTTAGTGACTTAAAACAATACAAATTTATTATGTTTGGACTGGGGGTTGGGTGTAGCTTTCGATAGATCCCTCACCTCGGGGTGTCAGCCAGAGCTGTGATCTCATCTATGGCTCAGGGTCCACTTCCAAGCTCACTCACAAGTGTTGGCAGAATTCAGTTCCTCGTGATTGTAAGACTAAAGGTCATCTCTTAGAATCTGCCCACTGTTCCTGCCACATGGTCCTCTCTCCAGCATTTAGTTTGCCCCTTTGAGACCAGCAGCAGAAGTGTCTCTGCTGCTTTGAATTTTTCTGACTATGTTTTCTCTGACAGTAGATACTCTTGAAAGGGCTCACCTGATCAAATAAGTCCCACTTGGGGTGATCTCTCCACCTTTGCCAAATAATGTACCGTAATTGTGGGAATACAATTCTGTTGTCTTCATAGTTTCTTCCCATGCTCCAGAGGAGGAGATGATACAGGACGTGCACCAGAGAGCAGGGATTTTAGAATTCTGCATTACCAGGTAGCATGCAATAGGTACTGTATTACACATAACATAATGAAATATTATGAGAAAGGTTTGTTATATTGGCTGTGCTTCTCTATAAGATATGTTGGTTTTTTCTTTAATTTATTAAACTATCTTTGGGACTTCAGAAGGTTTGAATTTCTGTTCTAGTGGTTACCTTTGTACTTTGTTTTTTAAAAAGCCCTCAGCCATTGGTTTCTTATTTAACCTTATCTGGTTTGTCAGTTTTTAGTGATATTCTTACCTGTTTCCTCTACAACAATCAATGCTTAATCTATTTTCCTCTGTCACTCTCCCTTTTTCCATTTTCTTAGTTGTATTGTTTTTATGTTGTCATAACGTGTAACATTATTACATGAGTCTCCTAGATCTGCATTTCATTCTTTGTCCTGAAATTTTGTTGCAGGCATGGTTTCTGTGTGGCTTATTTTTTCTTCCTAGTCTGTATAACTTATAGAAAATACTTTGCTCTTCTTAAAGCAGGAGTGTCCCCCCCCCCCCATCTTTTTCTTTAAAACCTTGAGAATACTGAGTTTTGGAGATCATCAAAGAAAATAAAATTGAAGACAAATGGGCACACTTACTGGAATGTTCAGAGACCTCGCCATTTATGTGTATTATTGAAAACATAGCAAATGGCCTCTACTTCAGAAAAAGTTGGAATGAGTCCTTAATTAACTTAATTAGTGAAGAAATTTAGCATCTTTTTAAAGATTAAAGGGCCTATATGATGAATATGTGGCTTTCTGTAAGGTGCTGAGTATGAGGAAAAAGAGATCTTTGGTTATTTAGAACCCAAGCAAGATGGGAAGGCTTGATGGCATTCTTTAAGTAGAAAACCAGTAAATAAACAGCTTTTTTTCTCTCTGGGAGCTTGGTAAGCTATGCTTCCCGTTAAGCCTGATTGGAGGGTGAAAGGTTGGCCCATTGGAAAAATATTAGTGATGAGAATGCAGATCCTAGAGATTCATTACTTAGGATCTCTCCTCAAACTCTTTGAAATTCACAGCTAAAAAGCTGTTGAAGCTCCAGAAAAATAAAATGAACAAGTGAATGGTCAGAGTTTTTATTGACATGATTTTCCTAATAATAGGTCAAGCGTCCTGAGAATGACTGTTTTGAAGCCTGGCCCTGCTCTCTCTGCTGGCCTTTGACTTGTTCGGGAGGGTAGCTGAGTGTTTGGGTAGTTGGCTTCTTAATGTTTATGACTTACATAATGGAGCTCTAGAAATTTTTTTAACCATGACTTAGTTAATGACCAAGCCTAACCTAAAATCTAAAAGAAATTACTAGAGTGGAGTGAAGTGAGAAAGTATCTAATTTGTGAAAGGATTTTCTCAAATTGTTATAGTTCACTCAGGACCAAGTACAGGCTTTTTCAAGGTACGTATCTTTTAAGCCTGAGTGGGTTCTAATCTATATGAGAAAGCTTGGTCGTAAATCTGTTTCACCAGCTGATGGTTGGCAGAGTTGATCATCAGCCTTTCAGGCTTGTGGTTCTGACAGAAGATTCTGTGGTACAAGCTTAGAACATGCATGATCCACAAAAACACGTTTGTGTGTTTACATGTTAGCTAGCAGCACATTGAGATACAAGTTTTATTTTTATTCTGGTAGTCTGGCGCTTTTGGTTCTTTTGTATTTGTTTCTGGAGAATTAGATTGTACTGTGTTGCCACAGATCAAACTCTGGATTTACTAAAGAATTCATCTGAGTTTCACTCTCATTTTCCCTCCAGCCTGGAGGAAGTCTGTCTGCTTTCTTTTTTGCACGGTCTGGAGATAGAATGTTGACCTCTGATGCAGTGCTAGGTTTACTTCAGTGGAGCTTACCAATGTTAATAAAAGCAGAAGAGTGACTCAGATAGCTCTGACTTCAGAACGAGATGACTTGGGTGGGGGATCTCTGAAGATAACATGTTGTTGTAGGCAACACCCAGAGGAAAATGGACAAACTACGATAAGGATCATTGGGTATTTCTGGCCCACCAAGAGAGCAGGAGACTGAGAATTAAATTGTCTTCTCAGATAAACTTAGGTTAAGATCAGTTTGATTCTCATCCCACAATGTGCCTTTTATCAGAGAGAAAACAAGACTGGCCCCAGGCAAAATTGATTGGAGTGCAAAATATATTCTTTTATTCTCCTCCTTGTTTCTACGGAGGTCCCCAGAACCTGGTTAATTAAATCCTTTCATTTACCCACTCAAAACCTTTTCTCGGAAACCACCAGAGATTTGTTCTGCTGAAGAATCAGCAACTGCTAACTGCTTCAAATAGACCCCCCCCCCCCACCTTCCTGGCCATAGCCCAGGACCCTAAACACAGGTCAAAACTCAGATGTCTAAAGGTCAGGTTGTTCCATCAAATTAGTAAAATCTATCTGGATTAAGACGAAGGGGAACGGTGGGGCCTAAGGAAGCCAGAGAAGTAAGTGCCCTGACTAAGGAGCAGACAGGTACTACTCAGCTTTAGCTTACACTAACTAGCAAGACTGACCACTGCTACCAGACCTTCTAGATTTTAATGAGAAGATGGAAATTTGGATTCTTACATGAAATCTTTGACACCTCGTAATATTACACAGTTTTAAGAGTTTTGTGGGTAATACAAACAACTCTTTAGGCCCTTGGTGCCCCTGTAATCAAAGCACATAGCCCAATAATTCCTAAAAAAGAAAAAAATAGAAGTCTGTGATATAATATGCTTTCTCAAACCTAATTCTGAGACTTTTCTTTTTAGTGTATTGTTAGGGTAAGGATATAATTGCCTTTATAAAATGACTTGGACGGTTTGAGGGTAGGGGAAGGTAACTTTTATCTACATTCAGTGCAACTGGAAGAATGACCCCCTTAAATGGTAGCTTGGAAAATTTATCTTCAGCTTTTCTAAAAGACATGTCTTATAAAAGTATAATTCTGTGTGAGCTGATACCAAGAACTTCAGATGGGTTGATGGAAATGCTAACCAAGGATCCATTTATTTGTAAAAATTATCTTGAATGACAGCATAGAGGATCCAACCTGACTCAGCCAGCTTGCTGTAATGCCTGAAGTGAAATTCCCCAGTCTACCCAGGGTTTTGAGTGTGAGATGTTTTAGGAATATTTACATAGAGACAAGCAAAGAACCTGATTGTGTTCCTGGAATTTATTGCTAATACTCCTTCATCCAGAAGGAAGATTACTGTACATGTCTTGTGAACATGCATACTGTACTGTTTCCCTAATGGAGTCCAGTGTACCCTGTGATTTAAATATTGGCATCAAGGGATGGTATACACTTTAAATGCGATCCAATGGTTCTGGTCCATTTAAATGTCATAAATTATAGCTTCCTGAAAGAAAAACTGTTGTCTGAGTGTATCACAGCAAATCTGAAAAGGAACATGTGGTAACAGCTTTTACCATTGGGCCCCACCACTTAAAAATAGGCCTGAATAATTCTAAAATCAGCAAAGGCAAGAAAATATTGGTGTCTTAACTTTTACCTCTTGGTTTCTTGTACGAGGCTATGAGAAAGTTTTTCTTGTGGAGATGGGTTATTTCCTAGGTTTAGGAGAAAGTGGTAGCAGTGCGAATTTTTATTTGAAGTAAATGCTTGTCTGATTCTCTCTTCCTATTGAGATATGGGATTGATTGTTTTACCCTTGGAATGCTGACTTGCACATAGCTCTATAGGAAGCTTAATATGAAAATAGCTACTGTTTATTGAATACTTTGTAATGTGCCATACATTGTGCTTTGCAACATGTGGATTGTAACATTTATATTTCACAACTGCCCTGTGAACAGAGAATATAGGAGAATGGTTTCCGAAGATAGGAAGAGAAACTTGCTTGATTTTCTTGTGAGGAGCGTGGAAGAGGAAGGTACAGATGTGAGGTAGGTTTTTAAGTTTCAAAACAGGAAGTGGAGAGAGTTCTGGTGTCAGGTGTTCACTTCCTTTGTGAGGTGTAGGGGATGAAGCTAGACTCAAGAGGGAGGGATGAGAGGGGATGAAGGTGGAGGTTTGAAGAGACTGGAAAAGGATTGATATAGTGTGTATGCAGAGTGAGTTGATCAGGAAAATGTATAAGGTTGTCTGGGCAGCGATGAAGGACATTTTGTCACTCTGGTAGACCAGTTGGCTTATTGGTGGTATTCTGTAGCAATGCTCAGCTGCTTACATACCAGGATGAGCAGATTTGGTAACCAAGTTCCTTTGAGTTTGGGGCATTGTTAAATGACTGTACTGAAAAGACAGCTAGTGGAGCAAGAAACTTAAGTGTTTTATCAAGACTAGTATCTATCAGGACCATAGATTCTAAGCTACATAAGGAGGGAACTACAGATAGCACTGAGCTGATGTGAGTCTTTTACTAGGGATCAGACAGATTTGGGGAAAGTATTACCATGTGGAAGAAAAAATCGTTAAAATTTGAGCCGAGATGTTCCCTTGCAACTAAGTTTCTATTCTCGTTTTTGACAAGTGATCAATTTTACACACTTTTCACAATGAGAAGTAGTTTGTCCATTTCTGGTTTGAACTTCCTTTCTCATGGTTCCTCCTACACAGATGAAGAAAGACCTCTTCATAATCTGTCTAGTCTATGTCTCCACCATACTTGTGTCTCATGTTAGGTTTTTAAAATAGATACATTCATAACCAAAATTGTGATAAATGAGTAATTGGGTTATTCACTGAATGTAGGCCTCTCTTTTATGCACGGAGGCGCCTTTTAATCGGTAGATTGAAGACATTATGTACAAAAGGATTTCTTCCAGAGTTGTAAGACATGTGAATTCCTGGGCTTGGATCCCAGAGTTCCTGAGACAGGACTCTCAGGCTGGGGCTGGGAATGTGTATATCTGTATGTTACTACTTTCAGGATGCTTGGAGAAACGCCACTGTCATTCACCTACATCCTAGGCCTTAAAGCATGGGAAAATGCAAGGGTGAAATCAATTTTGTCTTGAAATACCATCACATTTGAAGCACAGTTCTTCAGAAATTGAGTGAGAATATCATACGATATCTCACTCTATTTAGCTGAAATTATTTGTTAGTACCTCTGTCCTGGATGTTATGGAAAGTCAGGCATGAATGTGCTTTTCTTTAGGAATCTGTATTTGATGAAATCATAAGATTTTTTTTCCCTTTCTTACCCTAAACCATGAGAGGTTTTGAGAGAGGAAAAAAAAATCATTGCATCTTTAATTTTTAATGAACAAGAGACAGCATGAAACCTTATCTAGTCACTGATTTTCTTAAAATGAAAAGAAAGTAAAGTTATTGGTGCATAAGAAGTGTTTTGGTACCAAAAAAAGCAGGTAGAATTTTCTATAGGGCAAGTTGGATGGTTTCAAGAAACAATTGGTTGAATTAGTGAAAAGCTCCAGTTGTAGCTATCTTGAAATATGAAAAACTTTTGAACAAATGAGGATCTAGAATTCATGAACTGCTTTTCTTATGGCATTTTCTCCTTTAAATAAATAAAGACAGGTTATTGCTTGGCTTATTATTTCAAATTATTAACAATTTATTGAAAACATAATATACAACGAGCAGAGCCTGACTCACAGGTTCTTTGGCCGCTAGACGGGCTGATTCACTGTCTAGCCCCAGTGACTTCAGAGTCACAGGACTGTAGGATTAGGAGGAGGATATTAAGGGTCATCTGGTCTTAGCTGGTCTTTGAGCATCTGCTACTGAGTTCTTAAAAAACTGAAACCCAGTATTATAATTCTGATTCTTGCTTAGCTCCAAGTAGACATTGATATCTTGATTTCTTCAGCATGTAATTGCCCTTTAAGTGAGGATGGCCATATAATTAATCATCCAGATTGGAGTACTTTTGAGAGTGAAAGGCACTGTTAATTATGCCAGGACAACAGGTATTTCAGATTAATATTATAGCACAAAACTAAGTTCTTTCAGATGGTTTTGAAAGTGTCTAGTCTGAAAGATTTTTTAGAAATTACATGCGAAAAAATTTTATTTAAACTGAAGTTTAACAGGTAATTAGTGCTACATATTACATGACACTGTTTACATGGAAGGAACTGCTAGAGCATTATCTCTTTTTATGACAAAATTTTATTTATCTAGTTGAAAAATATGTATGTTTTTCTCAAATCACCCTCATTCAGTTCTTTTAATAATTTCTTAGTTTGCAGTTCCCTTAATGTCTCTGTAATATTTTATGGTGCCCCGAGACCAAAAGGAATCAGATGATTGCTCCATTTGTTAAGTATTTATGTCCAAACAATTTAATATGTGTTTAGGTACTAATAATTTAGTGGCTATATGAAAACTATTACATGTAAATTGAAAGAAAAAATACTTTGATTGTATCCTTAAAAAAATTCAGTTTTGTGTAATATAGTGTATGTATCTGTTGAATGCTGTACAACTCAGATATTGAATTCAGATTCGATACTGTGTCCTTTTCATTTCCTATTCGATTTTTATTTTCTTGTGTTACTTCCTTTTTATCACGTCCACCACTAAAAAGTCAGCTTTGCAAAGGTAAGCCATCATAGTCAGGGATGTAGTGCAGTATAATGTGAAAACTGTGAACTACTTCAGGGTAGTAGTTTTTGTGTGATGTCAGGAGATTTTGTTTTGTTGTGTCTTTTAAAATTTAAAATAATTCTGTATTTTTCCTCTGAGTTCACCGTAGTGTGGCATTCATTTTGGGAACTACAGATCTGGCCATCTCTCTTAAGTTTATCATGTGGACTATTAGCTAAACATGCATTGTATTTAGCACAAGAATTTCATTCGAATGTGTGCATTTGAGAAGCCCTCAGAGACACTGATAAAGAAGTGAAGATGCTCATGTTTTTAATCCTTCCTCTTTCTTGAGTTTGGTTGTATTGGATTCTAGTACTCAATAGATAAAGGTTACTGAGCCCTTTTTGTGTCAGGCAATGAGCTCAATGAAACACTTTACATGTGTTCTTCACTCATTTAATTTTTTTCATGGCCACCCTACTGTATAAAGCCTCTTCTGTCAGGCCTCTCCAGAAATCCCCTGAATTGGATAGGATCCTCGTTTTACAGGTGAGGAAACCAAGGTTAAAAAAAGTTAAGTGACTTGCGAGTGAACATATACTAAGTAGTTTTAGTTCTAGGATATAAACTCACTTTTTTTTTAAAAAACTCTGAGAACAGAGTCACAGTCTCTTCTATAGACACCATACTGCTGTCCATGTGTTTCCTGCTATGACAGGTACGTTTTATTTTGACTCCAATACAGAGGTTCTTTTGTCCTCATTTTCAGATGAAGACACTGAGGCTTAGAAATTTAGTTACTTGTCCAAACAAACCTCTGATAACTAGAATTTGAACTCAGGCCTCAGTGATTTCAACCACAAGGCTTATCATTGTAATTTATAGGGATGATCAGAAGATATTTTAAAATCCTGAAGTTCATTCAGAGTCATTAAAAAAAGATTAAGCTATGATAATATAGCTTTTGTGTTAATATATTCTGATAAGTCGTATTCATTGAAAATCATGTACGGTATGTGTGGTACCTCTCCATTAGACAGTGTCTCTCTCTATTGCTCAAACATATAGAATAACAGAGAATGTATTGTGCTTACCATTTATAAATATATGTATAGAAGAGAGAAAAGGAATGAATGGATCTATTTGTCAGTGGGCCAGCTGACTAAAATGGAACATTTCAGCAGCACTAAGCCAACAAATCCTTGAGATTGGAAAGTGTGTGGAGGACTGACTGTATTTCAGGTTCTGTTTTAAAGTTCATTTAGGAAGTAGAGCAACTACTGGGTAGTTTTTTAAGTCACAAATTGGAAATTTTCTTGACACTGTCACTTCTCATTAAAGCTTAATATCCAACAGTGGTTCATTTATACTTGGAGTTGAATTTCTCTCTGGAAGAAGACAGATCCAAATCAGAGACAAACTTGAAGTTGGCAAACTCTGTGGGTGGAATTTACTGGATAGATTGTATCGCTTCATCCCTGGGGTCCTTAGGACTTGAACTTGAAGTTTAGTTTGCAGTAGGATAAATTGTTTTGTGTGTGTTGGGTAAGGTCTATCTCTTGAGTGAGGGGAGTAGAGTTGTTACAGAATGTAAGAATGCAAAGATTAAATGGACAGTGTAGTATTCTGGCATTTTTCCAAATACTTATGACTCTCTTGGAGAAGCATAACACTGCTTTGTAGGAAACAGAAAAGTGTTTACATCTAGAACATGTTGAGTGGGTGTGCTGAGTTCAGCCACCAGGGTCATGTCCCTCAGGCCTGCTCTTGTGCTTTACTCAGTTGGGAAGCACAGGGAATCAATACGGCCAGATTCCACCCCTCCTCCCCCCACCTTTTCAACTCTTGCTTGCATGCTTTCTTGTTCCTTTTTCTTGTACACGGCCAAGTCTAGCATTCAGATTGAGTAGTGCTCACCCTTGGGGCCTGCTTTCCAGAAATTCGTTGTCTGTAAATGTAGGTGTTTGCTTTCCTGTGAACGTGTTTTATTCTTGTTGCTTTGCTTGATGCATGTGGCCATTCTTCCTCATCATAGACCGAGACCAGATCATACACTTGGGTAGCACTTTATGCTTAGAACACATCACTGTAGTGTGAGAATATAAAACCAGGAATAATTCAAATGACATGGATTTTATTTCAAATAAACCGTAATACTCTTCTAGATAGAAACAACAAAGATTGAAAGCTGTACCCCAAATAAGAGATAGCTTTTACTAAGGTGACTAGGGGTTTTAGTTTATAATATATGATTTAGTTAAGCTGTTTAATATATAGTCTTTTATTTAATATCATAATTGTTTTGTAGTACATGTTATAAAATCTAAATTATCATGCACCAAACATCAGAAGGTTTTGGTTTTGCTGGTATTGTGGGAATTTTTACTTAACTCATGAATGTTTATTAAGTGTGTAGTTCGTCTGTCGTGTTCAGGGTTTTGTTAAAGATATCAAGTATGCCGGAGAACTTTCAAACTGATTGGAAGAAAAAGCTTACAAATGTGAAAGGGTAGAACAACACAATGATCATATCTGGTCCCCCACACGAGTGCTGTAGGAGGTAACACATAAAAAAGGCAGCCCTAAGCATGGTGTATAGAGGACACAGTGGAGGCGTAAATGTTGGTAGAGAAGGATGGAGTGGGGGCTGTAGGGAGGGGGAGGCCAGGTACAAGCTAGAGGACAGGAGGAGAAAGTACATTCCATACCTTCTAAATATCTATGTATTTATATATTAATTAATATATAAAAATATGTATTTAATTTTATATATTCTATACATAAACATATAAACATATTTTCCTTACATAATTGAAATAGACATTATTAGTAGTCATCGTGTCAGATTTAATGTGCAAATAGATGATGTTAAATGTAACACTTTTCTTTTGGCCCTGATCATTTATTTGTCTAAAAGAAGATAAAACATCTTGGGGGATGTCTTTAGTTTATTAAAATACAACTTGGTGTGGATGAGCAGAATTCAGCACACAATAATTATGTACTACCTGAGTGTTCTTTGCCAGAGGTTAAGGCTATAAGGGGCGCCTGCAGGGACTTGCAGGGTTATAAGGACAGAGGGAGATAAATCAATAAAATAGAATGTGACTGGTGGTCCCTGCAAAAAGATTTTGAAGTCGTTGAATCATTTTGTTCTTACTGTCAGTTATTAAGGGAAACTTTTCAGTGTTTATGACATCTTGAGGAGTTGAGCACTTAAAAAAATTAATATAAAAGAATGTTTCCTTTGACATCGTGTATGAATTAACTTTTTGATGATTGGTATTGGTCGCCAAAATACCAGTGGAATTAAAGTAAGTAGTCTTTTTTTAGCTTTACTATCTACTATTTTTTTGCATATGACTTATTTGAATTAGTTATTAAATTCAAATTGATTATCCAAGTTTATGTTCTTTCATTTTTTAAACATCTTTTTAAAATTAACTGATATATAATAAACTGTACTTTAGTGCTTTTAATAACAGGTTGTTGTACATGTTTATACAAAAGTTTCCCTGGTGGTCTTTTGCACAGCTATGAGGGGTAAGGGTTGAAAAGCTAAGTAGAAGGTTAATGGAGGAGAGAACTAGGAGCTGAACAGTGAAGACTTGTCACCCGTCTGAAGAAGGCCTGTCAGGCAAGACTTCCCAATTTTCATGCCTGTCTTGGCGGCACTTGCCTGTAGAGGCTCCACGGATCTCTTGAAACGAGTCATTAAGACACAACCATGCCTTGCAGTGAAACCTAAATTGTGACAATGTTATTGTGTTTCTGTGACTGCATAGAGTTTTATTTTGTAACATGTCCTCTTCATTTTTAGATTTAGTTTTAGATTTTATTTTTAGATTTTTCAGTAATTTTACCTTCGGACATCTAGTCTCCCAAAGTTTTCCATTTCCTACTGTAATTAAGTACTGGCTTTTATCAATTTGAATCTGCAGCATATAATTGGAAGCTGTGCCTCTGCTCATTGTCAGTGAGTAGTGGAATGAAAACTTTGGACTTTGGTGTTTTGGAAAAAGAGAAGCCATGCATTGGGGGAGCCAAAATATTGTCAGCTAGAGTATTAGTTTCCTATTGCTTCTGTAACAAATTACCATGAATCTAGTGGCTTAAAATAACTCAATTTAATTATCTTACAGTTTTGTACGTAGAAGCCTGACACTGGTCTTGCTGGTTGAAAATCAAGTTCTCAGTAAAGCTCCATTTCTAGAAGCTCTAGAGGAGGGTCCACTTCTTTGCCGTTTCAGCTTCTAGAGGCTGCCATGCTCCTTAGCTTGTGACCCCTTTTCTCCATCGTCAAAGCCAACAATGTCTGGCTGGTGAAGTCCTTCTCAGGTTGTATCACTCTGACTTCTCTCTGACTCCTTTCTGCCTTCATCTCTTTTAAACTATTTTTTTATTGTGATAAAATATTCGTAATATGAAGTTTACCATTTAACCATTTTTTAAATGTACAGTTCAGTGGCATTAAGTAAATTCACAGTATTACACCACCATCATCACTGCTTATTTTCAGAATTCATTACCCCAAACTGAAAACTCTGTACCCATTAAGCAGTAATCCCCATTCCACACTCCCCCAGCCTCTGGCAACCTCTAATCTGTTTTTTGTCTTTGTGATTTTTGCCTATTTTAGATATTTCTTATAAGTAGAATTATACAGTATTTGTCCTTTTGTGACTGGCTTCTTAGCATGTTTTCAAGGTTCATGTAGCATGTATTGCAACGTCATTTTTTAAAATTCTGTTGTATGTATATACCACATTTTGTTTATTCATTCATCTCTTTATGGACCCTCGTTTCTATTTTTTGGCTATTGTGAACAATGCTGCTATAAATATTGGTGTGCAGGTATCTATGTGAGTTTCTTATTCTTTTGGAGATACATACCTAGGAGTAGAATGGGGGGGGGTCAGCTATTCATTTTATATATAACTTTTGAACAACCACCACACTCTTTTCCATAGTAGATGCACCATTTTACATCACCAACAGCAATATATGAGAATGTCAGTTTCTCTACATTCTCACCAACATGTATTTACCATTTCTTAACAGTCTTCCACTTTTAAGGACTCTTGTGATTACATTTGTCTCATTCAGGTAGTCTAAGATAATCTCCCTATCTCAATATTCTTAATCATATCTACAAATTACTTGATACGTAAGGTAACATATTCACAGGTTCTTGGGATTAGATGAGGAAACCTTCAGGGGTCATTATTCTACCTATGACAGCAAGTCTGCCCTTGAAGTTGCAGTTTTACAAATGAGGAGTTATAGATTTGCTATTACATTGTCAAATGGTTGCCCATAAGGCAGTTGTCTAACATCTTAAGTGTGGCCTCACATGTAACTCTCCATCCCAGTACACAGATGTGTGCAAGGAGGCACAGCTCTTGGCACAGCGATTAGCAGACGGTTGGTAAAGAACTGTTTGAATTCTAGAAAATGTCAAGGAGTCAGGAATCACACCTCTAATGACAATCAAGTGTGAGGTTTGAAAGAAATTTAATGAGTGTTTATTTCTTTTATTCCCTTTGTGTTTGGATATAAGAATCTGTATTTCAGGAGCCAAAGGAGGGATGTGTGGTTTTGGCATCTATTGGATTTTGAATCACTTAAGCTGGTGATATATGGGGAGTTGTAGAGAGATGGGCTGTGGGGAAACTTGGCCTAGACTGCTAGAGCTGTGCTGGTCTGTTCTGTAGATAAGGGGGGCTCTCCTGCCTAGCTTCACCCATACATATTGATGATAATCTGTCCTTTTAATTAAATGGAAATTATATGTGTGTGTGTGTGTGTGTGTGTGTGTGTGTGTATGTTCAACACTTGTTCATACCCATGTGTGTGTGTGTGTGTATGTGTGTATGATCAACACTTGTTCATACCGATTTGCAAAGAGTAGTGAAAATGTGACAAACTTAAAACAAAATTTACATGAGACTTTGGGAAGTTTTTTGTTAAATTTGTGTTTACTGGTAAAAACATGTATAATTTTCTAGAAGTTCATAACTTCACAAATAAAATGAGTTCTATGACTACAAAGCCCCAAATCAAGGAGTAATGATAGAGACAATGGCAAATGTTGGTACTTCTCATTATGTGATAAGAAAACTTGTATAGGCAGGAAATGATGGAGGCTTCCTAAAGTAGAAGAATATAATAGTAATTTACGTATTCCTTAAAATGGTGGTACTAAAAGTAACAATATATAATATGAGTGCTTACTATGTGCAGGACTTTGTACTAACTACTATCCATGCATTATCTGATTTGATTTTCCCAAACACGCATGTACACACACATGACAGATATAAACGAGACTTCTTTCATTATAATGGAAAAAGAGTCGGAGACATGTTGGCGTGGATTCTTTGTTCTACCACTGGTTATCAGTTATATGAACATTTTTTGAATCTGGTCACCTATAAAAGACAATAGGATGAAAATACAACAAGCTTCTCTTCCAGTTCTGTACTTTTTGATTATTAAAAAAGTATGGAAGAGTCACTTGTATTTAGTTCAATCCTTAAAGAAAGCCTTCCAAGAAAACAGACTATAACTAAAATTGTGAATGGGAGATTAGAGATACATCTCATACTCATAGGTTCCCCAGAAAGGACAGCTTTCCAGTCAGATTTTATTTTGAAAATGTAATTTGATGAGAGAACAAGCAGATTTCTCTTATTATGGGATTCACTGGCTACAGCGAATGATAATACCCTCGATGATTAAATAAGAGTAACAGTGACAGTGAAAGATGACTGACTGATGATTCGCTTCGGGGACTATTTGGCTGGCTTCCTGAGTCCTGTGCCAGGAAAGAAGCTGAATATATTTTAGTAGCATCCTTTAGGCTAGGAGAATATTACAATTTAGGATGTCAGGTAGTTGCTTGGAATAAGAAGATGTAGATGATGGAAGGAAATGGCTTTGAGGTTGGTGAACAGAGGGATGGGTCATGTAATTTTGTAACCATCCTCCTGCTGCCCTCAGATGTTGCAATTTTAAAGTGAACTCATAAGGGAATTGGTATATCATTCAGTATCCAGTCAGTCAACCTGATGTCCTAGTAATGGTATAAGGGGAAAAATGGCAATGTGAGAAGAATTGACATAGGAGAAACCCTTTATCTGGTGTGATTTGAGGACCCCAAAAGCCTCCTTTTCCTAGATATTTCCTTGGCTGATGACTTCCTGCTGCCTGTTAAATAAGTTTAAAATTCTGTGGTCTGTGGTCCTGCCTTTCTGACTTGGTCTCACACTACCCATTTTTTACTCTCAGTTTATTCTGTGTAGTTCACACTCTTCTGCCTTCTATGTTCATATCTCTGTTCACACTTCTTCATCTGAAATAATGTGAATAATAAGATCTAACATATTGAGTGCTTTCCATATGCCTACATTGTGCTAACTACATGCATTATCCAATATAATTTTTCTTGAACTCTGTGGCAGGTAGTGTCATTATTACTGTCATCATCCTTATTGCTTTCACCACTTTCCTCTCCATTTTACAAGCAAGGAAACTTAAATTTAGTTTAAATGATTTTCCAAGATTACACTATTAATGAGTAATAGAGTTAGGATTGCAATTCAGGTGGCCAATCTTCAGAGCCCAAATGTTAAAAATCATATTATGCCATTAAATGCCATTTTTTACTATTCTCCCTGCACATCCAGGCCCAATCCATAGCATGTCCTGCTTTCCGTAATGAAAAGTGATGGCTGTTTTGAGGGTTGGTTGTATTACATGACAAGTTCTGTTTTGTAGTAGTGTGTTTATCTTCTCCTTCATTAGAGCTTGAGTTTACCTCATGTTTGTATATCTGAATTTTTTTTTTAATTGGGGTTTATTGTTTGCTGAATTGAGAGAGTACCTGACTGTCTGTAGATTTGATCCAGTTACTTTTTTGGGGCTCTAGTTCATATTTTTAAAGATATTGAAGGTTGCTGTTAAAATGACATTGTTTTGTCTGAAAATATCAATAACTTAAATAATAGTGTGCATTTTCACTTTAACCTTCCATGCTAACGACTATCTCTGTAGTTATTCATGTAGAATTGTTGGATTTCTTTGCTTGGACACGTCATATTTTAGGAACACCATAGTTTAAGTGTCATGGGAAGATTGTGATCATACAGACCTCTCTTTTGAGTCCTGCCTTTGAGTAATGGAAGAATTACTTAAACTCCTTGTCCTTCAGTTTCCTTCTCTGTTGAATGGAGAAAATAATACCTACTTGTGAGGGTTTTGAAGCAGAATAAATGGGATAATGTGTGCAGAGAACCTACGTGCCTGAGACATATCAGACCATCAGTAAATGATACATCTTATTGTTTTTTGTCTTTAATTTTGATTCTGACCTTTGATTTTGAATTATATTTACTTGCTTTTTTAAAACTATGGACTGTTTGTTCGTTTTAGTTTGCTTTGTGATTCAAGTTGTGTGGGCCTAGAATCCCAATAGTAAGTGGTGTAGATCAGGGTTGAAATCCAGCTAGTCCAACTTAAGAGCCAAGCTGGTGGGTAAGTCCTTACTCCTTACTCCCTCATTCGATCTCATTCTGTACTGTGCTGCCCAAGCGCCCAGTTGCAACCCATCACATTTCCTTGCTTTTTGTAGCATGAAGTCATGGCTCTGGGGAGGGATAAATGAGGAGTTGTTTGGGTAGAATTTCAGTGTCCTGTGATGAAAGCGTTCTAAATATATGTTATACCACACTGCGACTATTGTTAACACTACTAAACTGTACACTTAAATGTGGTTAAAATGGCACATTTTATATCATTTTTTTTACCATAAATTAAAAAAAGTAGTGGCTCTTTTATTATTTAAGAACTTTAAATGATTGTCTATGCTACTTCTCTTGAGACATGCTTTTTCCTGCTCCCATAACCAACACTGCTTGTAAAGTCCACGTCTTTTCTTCTTTTGTACAGGTGGTTATGTAATAGAACAGTTTCTGTTGTTCAGTTTAGTGACATAATACTGAGAAGTTTTAATTTAGAGATTATGAGAACAAAGGTGCTATATTACGTAAGGTGTTTTGAGTATGATTTACTTTCACTGCTGTGTGTCTACATAACACTGTGGACTTCTCAGTATGAGCCTTGAGGATATCAGGGAAAAAGAAGGCTTTCCAAATTTTCTTTTCTTCATGCACTTGGGTCAAGAGCTAATATCAAAAAACTATTACTAGGACATGGGTTTATTTGTTTCTGAATGAGTAGGGTACCTTCATTTTGCTCTCTGTGTGTATTAATCTGTAAGTATAACATCAAATGTGTAGACTCTTTATTTTATTTCTTTATTATTATTATTATTTATGCCTATAGCATCTGGTCTTCCTAAGTGGTCTCCCTTCCAAGTACCAACCAGAAACTAACTTGGTATTTCGTTCTTATTTTCAAAATGTTCAGAGATGGAAAGCACATTTAAAAACAATGTAAACTAGTATAGTTAAGAATAAAACCAGAATATAGACCAAATTTGTAACTACCACTTGGTAGATTGTTATATTTGATACTGATTTTAATTTACTGTCAACAAAAAACAATACAATTTTCATAGTTTACTGTATGTGGCAGAAGAGTGCCTAAAACATAATTTTTCTTTTCAGGATTGAAGAGAATTGAACTTGAAGATTTTTCCCCATGACGCTTTGTTTGAGAGATAACTACTAATAAGTAATAGGCATTATCATTGACTGAGGTTTTATAAGCAACAAGCATTCTTTAGTGTATAGACTTTGTTAATAGCTAAAGCACAAATGCTGACTCAGTGAAGATATTTTTGGACTGTACAGCATGACCAAGTTAGTTTGCTTTTCATTTATTCAGCAACCTGCTCAGTGCCTACTGTTTGTCATACACTGTGACAGACATTGGAGAATAACAAAGAAATTGTCCTTGAAGTACTTATTCCAGTGACAGTTTGGGTAGGGAAACAGATTGCTAGGTTACAGTGTGCAAGATGTTTTAATGGAGATGTGTATAGTGCCATTAGAGAAGTTGGGGAAGGTTCTCATGGTAAATAATATTTGAGATGATTGTTAAAAGTTTGCTTGGTTGCAAGGAAGCAAAGGGACATTTCTTACAGAAAGAATGCTCTTGGATCGTCTAATTTATTTTAACTAGCAATTTGTACAGTCTAGACATAGGTAATTAACATCCACTAAGCTTTTCAACTCAAGGAGCAAATGACTTCAGTGGAGCTTTGGCATGTCCTTGAATGCAGCAACTTCATGATTAAATTCTCCTCTATGACTATAGAGCAACTATTATGGCACATGGTCAAAGCCAGTAAATGTTGGATGGATTGATGAATGAAAGGAAGAAAAGGAGAGCTCTATGTCATGGATATCACAAAGTGTGAATGAGGTAGAGTTAGATGTTACTGTGGTAGGAAAACTAGGAAGTTGATTTACATTTTCAGTCAAATATAAGAGCAATCCACTTTTATCCAGGTAGCAAAGGGACCTGGAAGATAGAGCCAGTGTTTTCCTCAGAAAATAGTTTGGACTCTTAGGAATTACCTGCATAAACATTTAACTTGGACTCCAGAGTCCTGCCCTATGCAGCACAAAAGGAATGAGTTCACTCTAAAAAAGTTTAAGGGCTAATAGCAATATCCCTGAACTTTAGCCAGACCTCTGAGGAGTGTCTGATTTTAAATAGAGCTGCTTCCTCATGGTCCCTGTTGAATTGTTAAGCTATGCAGTGTATGCCTGAGCAGTTCAGAGGCTTGACCTGTGGAAGGGGTTATTTTAGATGAATGATTACTAAGTATAGTATTAGTTTTGCTGTACTGATGTTGAGCCACTTCTCCCAACAATAACGAGTCATCACGCCCCAAAAGACTTAACGATTCTTCTTGTTTAGAAAGATATGGGTACCCTTTTTTCTAACCTCCTGAATAGTAATCTACTTGACTTTTCTCTTGGATGTCTCATAGCTATCTCAGACTTAAACAGGGCTATTTAGAAATGTTACTTCCTACACACCTGTTCTTTCTTTTAGGTGTGCCACTCTCACTAAATGAACCATCATTCACCTAAGTGACTTAAAGTAGAAGCAAGGCATTAATTCTTTACATTCTCCATCAACCCTTACCTAAGTCTAACCAGTCAGTTTTACTTAATATTACTGACATCCATCTACCTTACTTCATTTGATGTTTCATTACCCTCGTCCAAGCCATCATCATCCATTTGAACTACTGCCCTGGCCTAGGCCTCTGTGTTTCCACTTTTGCTTTTTTAATCATTTGTCCACAAAGCACATAACAGTAATCTTTCTAAAACATAACTTGATTATATCATCTCATGGTTACAAGCCTTTAATAGCTTCCATTGTACTTTAGATTAAATAAAAAGTATTTACCCTGGCCTACATTGCTAGGCATGACATAGCCGTGATTTATCTCCCCAACTTTAGCTCTCCCTCATCCCCTCTCTTACTTTCTCTTCAGGCATGCTTACTCTCTTTCAGTGTTTTGATGTGCCAAGCTGTTTCACCTGTTTCCTCTACTCAGAATGTCGTTGTCCACTCTTCACCGGGCTCACTCCCTCTCAGTTTAGGAATCATCTTGTTACTTTTTCCTAAGAGGTTTTTCCAGATTGTCCAATCTAACGTTGACCTCTGATGATCTCTGTGAATACTTATCAGAGTTTAAGATGAGTTTTTTCCACCTGTGCCTCTCCAACCATAATATGATGCTCCACATGGACCATATTCATTTGGTTCCCCCACTGTGCAGCAGAGCACAGTGCTTATAAAAGAGCAGCGCTTCATAAACGTTTGTTATGTGGAAGACTGTTTCATTAAAATAAAAGTTAATCGAGAAAGGAGTATCTTGGCTTTCTCTTTGCAGTAGCAGCAGAGCCTGTATCGAATTCCTTATCAGAGTTTGCACACTTTTCCCACATGAGTGTCTAGTAGACTAGAATAGTAACAGAAAGTCAGTTATTTGCTACTTTTGCCCTACTGCCAAAAAAAAAAAAATTGGTAGAATTTTCACTGTTTGTCCTTGGAAATCTAACAGACTAAGTTTAGGCCCTGGTTTTACTCCTCTGAAGCTGTCTAACCTTAACCTTGAACAAGTTAAACAACTTCTGCCAGGTCTATTTGCTCATATATAAAATGGGGAAAATTATATCCATGGGTTTATTATGAAGATTACATGAGATTATATATTGAAAGGCCTCATACAGTGCTTGGCACCTTATAGTTCAGGCATTCTTTTCTTATCCCCTTTATATCGCAAAAGATTAATAAGGACTCAGAGAAAAACTCATTTAACTTACCTCATAAACTATTTGTTCTTATTTAATGTGTAATCATACCCAGGGGCACTTACACGAGATCAGCATCAGTTTAAGAGGAAATAATCTCTCTCTCGGGTGCAAATAAACATTGATGGACTGGTTATTTAATGGTCAATACCATTGGGCTCCCTCAGAAAGATACACGTGGAATTCTCCTTTGCCTTATCCCAGGAGTTGTTGTTTAATGTTGTAAAATTAAAATAACAAATAAATACAAGTAGATATTTTCCATTCTAGTTCAAGCAGGCAGTCTATAGAAATAGGCCCTGTGAAAATATTTTCCCATTTTAGGTATTTCTAGGGAGAAGCCTTGGCAGTGCCATTTGAAAACTCTGGAGTCCAAAGCCTTCTAATTATGTTGTCAGCTTTGAGGATCATTAAAAAATTTAATATTACGAAGACAGTTTATTAGATTCAAATGGGTTAGATTCAATTTAGTAAGCGCTGTATATCTACCACCTACTTAGATATTCCAATTTGGATGCTAGATTGAGCTTAAGGGAAAATATTTGCTTTATATCTATCAGAATCATCAAAGGTTAACTCTCTGCCTCTATTAAGTCAGAATAACTCACTTACCCTTGTCTCTATTAAATTTGTTTCTGGATGACATGACACAGTAACCATGGCAAGGGGAATCACTCCTCTGTAAGCCAGGTCCTCCGCAGAGCTGAGGGCTTGAGCAATAAAAGTTCAAGAACTTTGCATTTGTGTACTCAAAAATTGACACAGGGAAGGAGCTGTATTGTTTATTTTGGGATAGGAATGATTTAGAGTGTTGATACAAGAGGATAGATAGGACAATTAGTAGGTGTAAAACACTGAGTACTTAGCTCAGTTGTTTAGAGCATTGGACCTTTAGGGAGGCCAAGGGAACAGATGTGAATTCCTTCTGGGGCTATCCCACTTGCCATGTTCTGTAGCTAAAGATTTTACCTCAGACCCAAGCCAAGTATCTTGAGAATGTGTATGATTGATTATTTGGGACATTAGGCTAATAACATGTAAATGTAATGGAAAAATCCATGGCCAACACTACAGAAGGTGTACTGTAGTGACAAAGAGGGGAAGGAGTTATATGAGTACTACTTGTAAAGCCAGTATAGCTAAACTGAGAATTGGAGTTGCTCATGTTAACATATGTCTTGAAGGAGTGCTGTCATCTCACAGAGGTAACAGAACAGTTATATCATCTTAATTTTTTTTTTTTTTAATCTGTGCTTTTACTTGTAGTTGTCTGTCAAAGCAAGTAGAAGTCAGTGTTATTTATCAATGGCTGTAGTCACTGAGTTTTCTTTTGGTGTGTGCTGTTTAGTGTCTGGTGGGACTACAGTGCTTTAAAAAGAAATTGGGACAATACCTTCTCAACAATTTCTGAACCTTTGTTGAGTGGAAGGGAAGCCCACTGTTAAATAAAGAAATAATGCATTACCTATGCTGAAATGCAAGTCTGTGTAGTTCAAAGCCGACCTCTTCCCTTTCGATGTCCCAGCACAGGACTTCAGAGTCTCTCCCCTCCCATTAAAATGATTTGATGTTTAAATGATTTCCGTAGGGTATTTCTGTTTAATCAGATGTTAGAAATTGAAAAGAAATAATAAAATAAACACAGTAGTATTCTTTGGTCTACCTATGAGTTAGGCATTAGCAGTCTGTTGTAAAATGTAACAAATCTCTTCTTTTTTTTTTTCTCTTTTTCAGAATGCTATGAACCTACCCCCTGACAAAGCCAGGTTACTGCGGCAGTATGACAATGAGAAAAAGTGGGAACTGATTTGTGATCAGGTAAGAGACAATGATGCTTTTATTAAGAATCAGTGAAAGAAGAGAACCAGATTTCCTTCCTAAATATGTCAGACTTTTTCCAAGGGGTGAATGAATTATTGTTTTGTGACTCTTTGCCTTCCTGTTTCTTATGAAAAGTTAGAAAGGAAAAGTTAGGAAGTGACTTCTTTTATTCTTGCATTATTTTGACTCTTTTTTATTTTCAGATGTTTTGCTTAGACTTTCTGCGAAATCTTATCAAGTGGACAAACCAAATTCAGATCTGTTTTACTATTTACATAGCAGTTTATACTGCTTGAATAATGCAGGTTCCTTATTCACATATATTGATGTGTATTCATGCAGAAAGCTGAATTGTTTATAAAGAAACGTTGCTTAGGCTGATAAAAAATTATTTCAGGTTTTTAAGCTATTCTCCAGATATTTTTATTTTATCATTAACACATTGTAACAAATTATACTCTTCAGAGGTATATAAAATAAAAAGTGGAATTTTCCATTTTCTTTCTACCTTTCAAATTCTGTACCTTAGAGGTCTACTGGTAAGATTTTGAAGTCTGCTTCCAGCTTTTTTTATGTTTTTGGTTTTTAAACACAAAGTGTATATGAATATATACACTCTCTTCTGTATCTTGATATATTCATCAGTATATATCTCTACCTCATTCTTTTAAATGGTAGGTAGTATTCCATTGTCATTAGTAATTTTGGGGGAGCTTTATTCTGGGGCTAGATGCAGGCTAGTTGTTTTAAAACCTAATTATTCTCAAAAGGGAGAGAATTGGTTCTGTATATTATATATTATTAGCTCTTTTATTTTGTGCCATGAGCTTCAGAGTGGTTGTGTCCCTTCTCCCATTCGCTACCCCCCTGAAAATTTCTGAAGAGTGTTATAATTCCTCCTAACACAGCTCCCTTGGATCTCTTCTATGGGGATAAGATGTGTCAGGGGAGCAGAGGGGTTTCTGTTCCCCATAGGTAGAGAGTCCATGTTTGCTAAGAAAGAGAGACTCGCATTTCACATAGAATTTCTGAAGCACTCATTGCATGTTGTTTGCCCCTAAACTAAAACAGTAACGAAATGGTGGTGAAATCCTCCTGTCTTCTCCATGCTATATGAGTCGTAAGAATAGACAGAAAGAGGAAGCTATTGCTTATATAACAGCAATCCAAAAGAAAAATTTTGCTGGCACTAATGTCCTTTTTTGAGACTTAATTTTTAATGAATATTATCTAAACGTATTATTGCAAGGAAAAATGATTTATGACAGTGAACAAAGAGGGGTAATTAATATAAAGGAAAGAAAATCACACAAGGGAGGTCCAAGGGTGTGAAAAATGCTGTAGTATGATAGGTTTTGAGTAGGAAGAACACAGACAAAGGGGAGGTGTCTTGGTGGGCTATTTTGTTAGTGCTGCAAGGAAGGAATGAGCCGTCCTTCCTCAGACCTGCAGAGACATTCACTTGCTAACTCAGTCTGCCCTGATCCTTTCTCGCTTTATTGAATTATTAATTTTTGTATCTCCAATATGCTATAAAGGGAAGACTGCTGATGATGGAAGATTTCTAGCAGCTGAACCCAGTCTCTCAGACCAAAAGTAGCTTTATAGGGTTGGTGGTAGAGTCATAGGGCCTCTAAGGCTGGGAAAGGAGCAAGGCAGTTATCTAATTCTGTTTCTGATTTTCAGATTCTCAAAGTTCAGGTTATTTTAGCCTTAAATGTTAATATGCCAGAACATGGAGAATTTAGCTGCTTCATCTATTTTTTTCTGGCGGTCACTTCAACACGTATCGAATGCTCCACACTGAAGCGGCTCCATCAGTTCTGAGGTGTCACGGTGATTTGTTAGTAATAGTGAAATAATAATAATAATTATTATTGTTGTTGCCAGTAGCCAGCATTTAGTAAGCAGATTTTCTTAAGAGCTTTGTGTTTAATCTTCAAAGCACAGCAATAAGATATTTATTAGTATCTCCATTTGACATATAGGGGAAACTGAGACTTAGAGACTAAATCATTGCCGAAGGTCATATAGCTATTAAGTAGTAATGTGGCGTAGGTGATCCGATTCTACAGAATGTGCACAGTTTGGGGTCTGTACCCTAAGTATACTTTCTGCTCCCTTCCTCACCAAGTACTCAAGTGTGTGGTTGATATACTAAGAATAAATAAAAAATACAGGGTATTTCTGTTTCTCAGACTTGCATTCTGGTATTCTTTCCTGGGAGGGAGAGAAAGTCACTTGTAACACAGGCACTGAGCCTGACCTACCTTACACTTATTACCACTATGGTGAACTGCCATTTTTGGTCAACCATTAGTCATTGTGAAAATTGTGAACTTTTTGTCACACACAGGTAATTTATTGGTGTGTCACATACATGCACATCATTTCTCCTATGTATGTTTATCAGGGAAAAGGTGACATCCGTAAACTTAAAGCATGCATAATGTACTAGTCATATGGCAAATATAATGTATAGATGTTTATTTGATCGAATGGACATTCGAATTACCTGATGGACATTCAAAATACTTTTGCTTTTATGATTCCATTTATGTGAAATGTCTAGAATAGAAAAATCCATAGAGACAGAAAGTCGATTAATGGTTGCTGTGGACTGCAAGAGGGGATGATAGTGACTGATAATGGTAATTGTATCTCAATAAACCAGATATTTGCCTCTGCAACAATCAGTCATAGATAGGAAAAAAGGGGAGGAAAACGAGAGAAATAAATGTTTGTGTGGATCTTTTTTGGATCCTAATCTGAGCAAGCTAAATATGAAAAGACTTTTCGAGAAAGTTGGGGTTATTCGATGAGTGACTCCAAAGAAATTATTAGGTGATTCCAAAAAATTATTGTTGACTTTGTTGGGTTTGGTTTTGGCATTGTGATTGTATAAGAATATGTTGTCATTTAAAAAAAATGCATCCTGATGAGGTGTAAAATTAGATGATTGGGGTTTGTTGTAAAATACTTCATTAAAAGAAAAATTGAAAAAAGAGACAGATGAAGGAAATGTGGAAAAATCTTGATAGTTGATGAATCTTGGTGGTGGGATACATTGGTGTCTATTATAGTATGCTCTCAATTTTTGTGTACATTTGAAAACTTATAATATAAAATTTAAAAATAAAGATATTTGCACTTAATGATCTCCAGTTTTTACTCATCTGTAGAGTGTAGGTAATATTAACATTCTGAAATTATTTTGAGGAGTAGAGGCAATATATGTAAAATATATAGAATAACACCTGGCACATAGTAGGCGTTTCATAAATGGTATAGCTGCTTCTGCTGCTGCAAAGGGGTCCAGACATTTAATATTGGTACCATTGTTTTTATTGTTAATTTGTCTGCAAAAGATTCAGGAAAATTTATTGTGTTGGATCTATCATTATATGTTTACTCAAACAAACTTTGTAATTAGAATGCAGGATGCTGTTGGGAAAAGGCGCAGCTATAAAATTTCAATCCAAGAAAACATTAAGGCAAGCATCTTATCTGTGAAGTCTTAAAGCAATGACTGTGGAGTGTTGTCATTGACATCTGACCCATTAGACTCTCCCTGTCCCTTGATGCTTTGTACACAGTATATTGAATACAAATATTAATTTTATTTCTTTTTAAACAAATAATGACAGATATATTATTACTTGCTTTTTAAGATACATGTTATAGGCAAGTTGTACAAAGTGAAATAGGATATTATAGAAGGAAATATGTAAACAAAAGTGTTGAAGGGCTTATGGTGAAATTATTTCAGGTTTAGTTCCATGAAAAATTATCATGTGAACACTGAACCATGGATCTGGTGAGTGTCTCCTTTTATTCGTTGGCTGCTAGAATGCTCAGAGCCAAACTTCGGTCCACCCATTACCAAGTAAACAGTGTTCGACAGGCATGTGTTTTGTTTACCAGTCTTATCCATGACTTCCTGTAATTTTTCCTGCCCACATTTTTTCTCCTCACTAATTTCCTCATTTAAAAAAAAGTCTTTTATAAAGTTGTAAACTTCATATGTCATCTTTTTGAATGAGGAACATAATAATATATCAGGACTCCTGGTGAACAAAGATTATTGTTGCACTAATATGAAACCTAAATTTTCTGTGTATTGTAGGCATCGTATAAATTAGTCCATCAAACCTACTGTTTTTCTCTAAAGAAGCACATATGGAAGGTTAAAATAAGATGCTTTGTCCTGATTCAGTTTAGGAAAGTCAATTGAGTTGACTAGAATTCATATACTTTTTTATTCTTTCATATGGTTGCATTGGCATGTCTCTTTGTTTTGTAAGTATTTAAATATGTCTCCCACACCATAAGTGAGTTACTTAAGGGCATGGGCCATGTGTCATTTGCATGCGTACCTCCAGTACCTTGCTTAGTGCCTGAAACAAAATAGGTGCTTATTGAAAGTGTATTGAATGAAAAAAAGAAAGAATAGCTAAATAATATGTTAGGGTGACAGTGGGGAAGGAAGAGAAGGCAAAAGGGAGGAGAAGGTAGGTAGGAGAGGAAGCATGGGGGCAGAAGTTTCCTGTTTCTCTATCCTTTTTACCTTCCTCTACCTGTTGGTGTAATTTGCATGTGATAAGTGAAACTAAACTTCACCGCTCACTTCTGGAAACTCTTTTAAAGAGGAAAGGGTACCTGATGTAGATACAAAGGAGTCTGTATGGGCATTTGTGCAGTGAAGCTCTGTCTTCACCTACCTGTGGTCAACTGAAAATTCAGTTCTTTGGCTAATTCTAGGGCACAAAATAAAAAAAAAAAAAGTTTTAAGTGACTAAATCCCAAAGAGCTTTCTATAGTAAGAGTATTCCAGCAATGTTCCTTAGTGCTTTCCTTGATTATCGCGTAAATGTAAAGAGGACCTGAGCTTCTAGTGGGTCTCATAAGTTAAAATAACATGGGAGAACTGTTTAGTCTTGGTCTGAATGGGGCTGCAGAAGCCACGGAGAGCCCTCCCTGATAGATTTTGGGTGGTGCAGCGTGCACCCCAAAGGATTTATTTCTGTGCTGTATAGTAAGTGGGCTGAGTTCCCATGAGGACATTAATTTGAGGACTCTGAGGACACTAAGAGAAGTTTCAAATGGCATGAGATTGACAGTTTAAGAGTAAAAAGCTGGAAATGTTAAAGTTCTTTTGACAATTGCAAATGACAGTAAAAGGGCTTTTTCAGTGTTCTTCATAACTATGCAGACAGAGAACACCCCTTGCTCTTCTGCCTCAATTTTTGGTGTTCCCTGGACAGAGATTTTTGTGCTGTTTTGTTTGGCTTTGCGGTTTTGGCTATTTCACACCAGTTTAGGGTAAAGACTGCATTTAGGGAGCTTTAGAGATCTCAGATGAACCTAAGACTTTCAAATCATTATATCTGGTAGGGTTGTAAGAGACCATTTATTTCAAACCACTCTTTATTTTTCTAACTTAAAAAGTTAACACATACTTGTCAAAATTAACTCTTTTAGAGCATATGAAATACAGTGACAGTCTTTTTACCTTTTCTACCTATTCACTCATCCTCTAATTGATGATGAAACTGAAATTTAAGAGCATAAGTGACTATGCTGCTAGTACCAAGGCCATCCTGGCTAGTTAGTGAGATGAGAACACCTATTTTTAAACGCTAGTTATAAGCCCTTTCAATTATTCTGTTACAGAGGGACCTGGAAATGATCCATTGAAACCAAAAAAGAGGCTATCACAGAGGCTTCATCTGTGCCTTCTCAGGTGTTATTGGTGGGGAGGGAGATGTAGAACTTACAGGTGGTGGGAGATTGGTTCATAATAACTATGCCTCTGCTGAATGATGAAGTGGAAGTGGTTAGTCTCAAATTCAGGAAGTTTTAGATGACTAATACTGATGAGTATAGATTACATGAATGCATAATTCAGTCCTGAAACATTAGTGGTGCCACACCTGAGTTGGATTAGAAAGTTTCCATGTGGCTTTGCCCCTACCGATGGTGTGATTTATTTTGGGGGGTGGTTTTGCATGGCTCGACCTTGCCCCCTAATGGCTGGCTATTGTTTTGCATTGTAGCCTTAGTGAGAGATGGGGGTCTCCTTGACTTGGATGGAATGATAGGGGAGATTAGAAACAACAAAAAATGTGAGAGTGAGGAGGTGGCAGGAAACTATTACCCACTTACACTCAGCTTCCTGTGTTAAGCACTTCAGGAAGATTAAATTCTACCTCCTAAGACTTGGCACGTGTCCTTATCAAGAAAGAGGAGGGCTGTAGCTGCCACTGGGCCAGAGCTGAGTCAGACCATTGGCACTGAGATACTCCACTACGCTAAGATACTTCATTACACCATTACAGTGAGAGTTGCTCTCTTGTCCTTTTCAACACAACCGACCCATACCATTTAAATGCAATTATTAAAAGCATAATTATTTTTTAGACGCTTTACTTATATTTTCTAATACTGTCTCTTTAAAAAGATAAGAAATTACTTATTGGATAACTTGTATCAATAGTTACAAGTTAAGCCAATTTACCACTTGAGTAAAATTTCTTAAAAAATTAAAGAGCAAACATATTGCTAATTTTTTTTTTTTAATGTTTGTGATTTTGTGAGCTAGTACAGCTCTTCTCTGCCAAGTAAGCAAATAATATTGGATACTGATATATCATTTCATGTAGACCATCAGATCCTAGGTAATGAGGGCTTGTCCTTGGAGCACCAGGGGTAGTAAATGAGTGGCGACATGGCGAGGGTGGGAAGGAGGCTCTGGCCTACTTCAGTGTTGGTGGCTGCCATGTTTGTTATTTGAGCAAGCCTGTGAATAGCATAGACAGTGGGGATGAAGTTGAGGAAAAGACAGTGATGCAACAGCAGCCTTACCCCTGGCTCCTAGACTCTAGACTTAATCTGTCTTCGGCCACTGTCCTCAAGTTCTAGGCTTTGATTCTACATTTAGCCACAGTCACTTCATTCTGGCTTTACCAGCTGTTGGTTTTCCAGACGGCCATCTCCCCTTATCCAGTCCTCTGGCTAGCTGATATTTTTACTATATTTAATATTATTTGATGTTAAATTAAAATTTTTATTATATTTCCATAATTCTGTGACATGTTGAAATGCTATCTTTTAAAATCATTATGAAGTTTTTGAGATGTTTAATCTTTGTAAATTCTATCTTTCAAACTCTAAGTGTTTTTCTTTTATCATTTTGATACTCAGTATTTCCCCTCTATGTAATCCTTCTTTTGGATTTCAGATTTTTTTGTTTGGTATTTTGTTTCCTAGTGTTTTTTTTTTTTTAATTCGGTATTCATCTTATGAAAATGAGAATTTTCTCCTGTATCCAAATAATCTCAATTAAAATGAATAATTCCTTAATATTGTCTATTACCTAGTTCATATTTCCCAGTTTTCCATAATATTCTTTTCACCTGGTTTGCTCATACAAGAATCTAGTCCAGCATTAATCACACATTGCATCTGGCTGTTATATTCTTTAAGTCTATTAGAATCAAAACAGATTTTTATTCATGATGCTCATAGAGCGAAGAGAACCAGGCAAAGCCATTTTGTAGCAAGTTTTGTTTTCTACATTTATCTGATTGTTTCCTATTAGTGTTTGAATTCCTGAATTTCCTGTTAACTAGAAGTTATGTGTAAAAATGTACTAGATTGATGATGAACTTCTTTGTCTAGAATATCATAGGAGACATTGTCTGATGTCTCACTATTAGATAATATTAGTTAGTGGATCAGGTCACAATGTGAACCCTCTGTTGTATAATTATGTTTTTACCCTTGAACCAAAAAGAATCTGAGTAAAGTTACTTTGGGACCGTACATACATCTGGTTACCTATCAGCCTTGTACCTAGTGGGTTTAAAACTAATTGATAAACTTCTGCTGAATCAGTTGCATGAGGAGTTGCACTAAGGTGATTTTATAATCTCACTTCTCCTCTACATTAAGCCAGCAGCTAGAGCTTTCAGCTGGGTCTTCGTTTTACTCTGGCATGTAATTATTCCTGGAAGTCCTTACCTCAGTTACCATTTTTCAGAGTAAAGATTTAGTTTCATAGGTATCTCAAAAGGTGGCAAATAGGTTTGCCTTTTGTAAGCATCATTGTGAACTCATGGGTTTTCAGAGCCAGTGTGTTTCAATCAATATGAGATTTTTGAGCTCACATTATCAATACTTTGACGTAAGAGAACCCCTCATGCTGGCTCCTGTGTCCTTTTTAACATGACTCTATTAATCTTTGAGAGCTTGTTTTTATTTTGCAAAACCTGGTATCTCTTATGCTTAACTTGTATTTTCCTTGCCCCAGACCTGGAGTCTGACTTTCTCTAAGGAGCCCTATTCTTTTTAGCTGGGAACAGTATTAGCAATGAGAATGTGAGAGGGTAGAGGTTATCATAGCTGCTTGGTGCATCTGCTTCTCAAAGTTTAAGTTATCTAGACCTTGTCTAAAATATATGTCTAAAAAGATATACTGATATTTTCAAATCATTTTTAACATTAATGTACTTAATTTCTTTGATTTTATAATGATCAGTTTTCTTTTACATTGAACTGTTTGATTCCTAACATAAATGTAACTATTTATCTTTTTCCTATAATATAAAAAATTTCCTCTTCCTTCTCCTCCTCTTCCTGAGCAGGATCATCAGAACTCAGGTATTTTTCTTTTTCTCCTCCATGATTTCATGTATATAGTACACAGTTAGCTCAGACTTAAAAATCTTCAGTATGTTACTGTTTAAAAGGCATCCTTAAATAGTATGTAGTAAATGAAGGGAGAAACTTTTTCATATTCCTGTTTTTCAGGTGAAGAAACAATGAGGTGTGTTTGTACCTCTTGCATTTTTATAGGAGAAGTATTATCCAGGGATTTTGCAAAATTTTCTTGAAGTTTAGTGTAGACTGTAACTATGGTTTTATAATGTAAGTCTGTATTTCTAAACATAATTAAAAATATTTTTAAGCCTTTCCTTACCAAGGGTTCTTTTTGTAGGTTCTTTTTGCACATTCTTTTTGTAGATTGAGAAAAGAGAGGGATTCAGGTATACAGGGGATATACTTGGGTACTTTAAGAAAATGCAGATTCTTGAGTACTTGATGAATTGAGTCAGGAGAATTTTTGCAGTTTAGCAAGCATCCTCAATTGCTTTAGATGCAGGTTTTTGCTAGCGTATATTTTAAGAAATGCTAGTCTAAAAGAAGGGAAAGCTTTAGCTGTTGTGGGCAGAGAACAAAGGATTTGAAGATTATCTTGAGAATTTCCCAGTATAAATCCAATCTTCTGTCCCTGTATTCAGTTCTTATATCCCCAATAATAACAACAACTATATTTACTGATACTGCTGTGTTTCAAGCAGAATCGTTGTTCTGTTTTTTTCTTAGGACAACAGGAGATAATAAACAAACTTCATTAACATTCCTTCCTTCCTTACAAATTCAAAAAATTCAATTAAAACACTTTAAATTGGAGGACAGTGATGAACTATGAATAGGATTAAAGAAGGCCAATTAATTTTAGAGAATGAATTATAGGATGTTATGATTAGGAAAGACCTGTTGAACTAGAAGAAACTTTTGCTAGTCTAAATAAAGGAAATTATTTGGAAAAGTCTCATCAAAAGTTATTTTCAGTCTGAGAGCTGTAATGGAACACTTGGAAAGTTGTCCTCTCCTCTCAGACTAGGAAAATGATTTCATATTCAGAGCTGAAGAATGCTTCAAGGCTCTCCAAGAAACTAAGGCTGTGGAATGAATCTGACATACTGATTTTTAAAGTCTAGTCTAGTGCAGAAATGGCCAACTTTTAAAGTTGGGAATGAAGAAAGGAGAGAACTTTATTACATCCTTAACCATGTGCTCTTCCACTATTCAGAACTCCTTATTGACTCGCTGTTGTCTGTCCTGTATCCAGTAGCCTATTATTTGACGTCCACCATTGCCCTTTCCAAGTTACCGGATAGATCCTTTGTGCCATTACCTTTCATAAACTGTGTTACTGGGACCCAGCTAAACCCCTTGAAGTTGCGAACACGTGCCCTGTGCTTTTCTACCTTTATTCCCATGGCCCCCCATCTGGAAAACTCCTTTTTTTCCTGCCTCTCACACTGTCCCAGGATATCTGTATGCTGCCTGTCCTTCAAAACTCAATTCAAAAGCTACTTTCTCCAGGGAAGTTCCTTTGATCATCTCAGTTGGAAAGAGCCTTACCTTTCTTTGAACTTCCAGACTATTACATATGGTTCTTATCATATTCTACTTTGTATTACAGTGATGTCTGTTGTATCTCAGAGATGAGAGTCGGTGTTTTGGAATTGAATTTGTTTCATTTTGTGCTTTTTATACAGCGCATTGCATAATGTTTTCTGGATGAATGAAAGAATAAAATGACAAAAAATGATTTGTTTTTTCACCTTGGTATTTTTCACATTGGTGCCTAGAAATAGGAGACCTAAATGTGATAGTAAGATTTAAGATGTTCAGAGTCAGGGACCTATTTAGCAAAATATTTCATCCAATAATAACCACAGGGACTCTTCTAAATAGGATCACAGCTGGCACTAGCTGCCTCTGGTAGTTGTTAGATGAAATTAGAATCCCATCTGAGCTTGCTTTTCTTTCTATCTATTATTGTAAGTAGGTAGAGTCTTAATACTTTTTCCTCATTTTCTCTAAATTGTCCTCCTCTTTCATACATATACTTTTTGTAGGTGGGACAATCTGGCAGCCTTTCTGAAGTTTCAGAATTTTTTTTGAGGGGGGGACATGGAATATATGTTCCCTTGGGGACTTTGGTATTCTCAGTTTTGGTGACGTAGGAATCTAGATCTGTTTGTGTAAATTTTTTTCTACTTGTATAAATTGTTGGCCCTCTGAGGGCTGAGATATTAAGGCTTCCCTTAGTCTCTCCTGCTTAGGAACCCAGATTCTGGTCTTGGCACCCCCACCTCCACTTCTCGGGACATTATTCTTGGTCTCTCCTATACTGTATAAATTATTTCTGTGTATATACAATATTAAGCCCTTTTATCTTTTCTTATCCCTGTGTACTTATGTCAGTATTATCAATTTTAGAAGGTAAACTCCTTGAGAACATAGATTATTCCTGTCAACATAGTTCTGAAGAGCATCTAGTACCAAGCTAAATCCTGCAAATGAGTAATCATTAGTAACAGTTATGCTGGCTATTATTATGGTTTGTTTAGAGACTACAGTTTGCTTACTCAGCTTTGGGAAAGGAAGTCTGACCACTTTCAGCTTCTAGGAGTAAAAATCATTCAGTTGTAGTGAGCTTATGTGCACAAAATCAAAGCCCTTTGAATTTTCACTATCTGAAGTGAATTATTACGAGATCAAATAATAAAGCATTAATAATGGCATAACAATGGTGACACCTAATTTATCCCTAAGGGTGTTTAAGCAATTTATGTAGCTCTGCTAACACACTACCGAAATAGAGCCAATGGCCCTGTAGTATCCCAAACAAGAAGAGAAACTCGGCAGTTATGTCCCCCGTGAGCCATCCATTTCCTAGAGACTTCCTTTATTCTCAGATGTCTTGCTAAAATTTCTTTCCTTAAACCTAAGAATATTAAGATGTAAGACAAATTTAGAGTGAAATTCTGTTTGATTTTGGAGCTGCCTATCCAAATATAATTTATAGAGCGGAAATGCTTTTAACATGCTTGGTGTAAATCCAGTTAACACCAAATTAACCTCAATTAAGTAATTTCTTATGTAATTATGTGCATGGATAAAGTGGATACAAAGGATTATAAATGTTTTGCGAGATGAGTGGAGTGCCCAATTCTAATCCTTTATGCAGGAAGGCTTTCAGTGACAAACTTTATTAGATTTCAGTGAAGAAAGAGGGGCATGGAGGGAGGGAGGCACCAAAGAAGCAGTTCATCTGGTTAGAAAGAACCTAAGGCTCCCTGTCTGTGTCTACTAGGGAAGGCACATAGGCGGTAGCATAGCTGATGAATTCCATTTGTTGTGGCTGACCTAATGAACTTAATACACTCCTTAATACAACCCTTTAGTTAGTTCATTTAGGAATGGCCTGGTTTTCCATTTTGGGTTGCAGTAGATGAACTTTAGTCATTAAATGAAGACCAGTAACTGCTTTGTCTTTTCCTTACATGCGGGTTGTGCTGGTGTGTAGGCCACCTAACCTTCCTGGTGGCCCGTGGGGGGAGGGGAGGCTAACATAAGCCTTAGTGGATTGAGTTAATGAGAAATGTATGATAATGCAAGGCACTAGGCAGTTTCAGAGCCATTAGAGATACAGCACAGGCTTAACAGCAGATGTTCTTCAGATATGACATTAGTTTGGCTGACTTATGTCTAGCTTTGGCTGTATGATCTGTACAGAGTGTTTACAATCTCTTTGTGTACTTTTAAACTTTAATAAGTTACCTTTAATTTATGAGAAAAGTGACTTGTATATGACATTTAAAAGAAATGTAAGTCTTTGAACATTATTAAAGACTAACTGTGCCAAGCATTCTTCCATATATTAAGACTCAGAATAAAAGAAGATGTTTCTACCCTCTTAAAAACTTTTATCAGAAAGCAAGATGAGCACACTTATTACAGCGTGGTGAAAAGAACAAGAATTAGAGATGCAGAAAACCTGAGTTTGAATCCTTGATCTGTGCTGTGTGTGCACGTGTGTATGAATGTGATTTAAGGAAAGTCATTTAATCTCCGAAGATCAGTTCCTCCACCTATAAAATGGAGTTAATATCAACTTGATACACAGGGAGGCTTGAGTGAGCTAAGAGGTATAAAGAATATGGTAAACTGGAAAGTTATTAAAAGATAAGTTAACCTTTGAGAAACAAAGGTTTGCCTCAGATACAAAAGTAATTGTGTTCCTGAGCTTGCATAAATGAAGTTGCTTTTAGCAGTGAGAAGAAATTTCCTACTTATTACCAGAAAAATTGAAATCCTAACAGCCTATCGAGTAAAATATTTGCAAACAACACAGAAGCTTAATGAAGATTCTGATTTTAAGGCCTGTTCTCCCCTCCTTCTCCCAGCTACTTCTCCCAGGGCAGTCTCTGGCCAGGTGCCTGAATTGGCTTTGGGCTCTTTTTTGGGGCCAGTGTGCATGCTTATGGGGAATGATTAAAAACCCCAGGACAATTGTTATTTCCCATCGAGAAATATTTTGTGAGGAAAATTTGATCATACAAAGAGATAAATGGCAAGAGGTCAGGGTGGTGGTGATGTTGTATTGATGAGACATTTTGAATGAAATTTATATTTTAAGGACTTTCAGATGGCTTATCAATCCATATTGACAAGTCACTGTATTTAAAGAATATTTTTTATCCCTATGTATATTTCTGTATCATGTAACTCAAGCAGAGGACTTAATTTCTATAAGGTCTCCATATCAATGATGCTGAGCAAGCAGGTAACCAGTTGTTGAAAATAGCACTTGGGAGATGAGGGTAATGGAACACTGCCAGCCAAGGACGTTTTGTGTTTCAATTCAAAATCTAAAATTCTAATAGAGAGAAAAATATTAATTTAAATAAATACGATGTCAATAACTTGTCCAGAGTTCTTCACAATAAAAATGTGTTTTGGCAAGGTGCTGAGATTCTTTATTGTATTCCTTCAAATGTTTCTGTTATCTAAATGTTCATATTGTAGAGACAGAAAAGGTTTGGTAAACCAGATGCTGGATTTATAACTCAAACAGCAGCTCTTTTTGAGATTAAATGAACAACCTCACGTTTTAGGAAAATAATTGGGGCTTCATATTCTTCTGCCATAGAAGTTTTATTTGAATCCCTGGATATAGGCTGAATTTTCTGCAGAGTAGCTATAATGTTAACCTACTGTTTTTTAAAGCATTAGGTGTATTCATTTTCTGTTTCTTGGAAATACATTAGTAAGTTACTCAAACAAACGAAAAATGTGTGTAAAACATAACAATAAATGCTAATAAACACAGTTGAAAAAGTATGAATGTATTAAATTTAGACATTCATAATTTCAGGGGAGTAATTATAGAGAAATATTTATAGGACCAGTAAATGTATATATATGAGAAAACCATTCTAGGTCACCCCAATCTTAAGTAAGAAATGGACAAATGTTCATTTATTGACTATCAGAAATGGGATTCACTATGCCAATGTTATATGTTGTATTCAATCACATTTTGTTATTATAAAGGAATAAACACAACCTTTGTTTATTGTCACAATGCCTAAAAAAGAACAAGCATTAGAAGGCTCAGCAGCTGTCCACACATTCAGATTTTAGGTCCTCAAGCAAATACTACATTAGCGACAGTTAAAATTCCTTGAGGTTCACGTGTTAAGGACCTTATATTTAGAAGTAATTGGTTTCTGTAACAGAAGAGAGAACATTACATTGTCAATGGTAGTAGGATTTTTAAGAGATTGGATAATTGGATTGTTATTAAAAAGCATGAATTTTATTATGTCCTGATATATCTCTGGCATCAACTGTTATATGCAAGGTTGGAAATAATAACTGATTTCTGGATAGCTTATCAGTTCATTTTTCAGACCAGAACTTTTTGTGATTATTTTAGCCTTCAGCTGGGCTATTGCTAAAACTCCATGGCACTTGGATTCTTTCTGATCCCTTAGTGAGTGATGGTGATTAAAAAAAAGAAAAAGGACTTTATACATAAACACAGCAATGGCACTAGAGATGTTACTTATTAATTGTTATTTAAGAATTGCTCTTAGGTTAGAGAATTTGAGGGAATAATTAGAAACAATATGCTAATCTTTTTTGTTAATAGCTTTGTTGAGATATGGTTTATATGCTATTAAATTTATCTAAAGGAAATTATTGATAGGTATCTCACTACAAGCCACTTTCCCCTATTTTAAAACATTAAACAATAATAACATATACTTTCACTAATAAGATTACCTTTCTGATAGTAGTAAGCTGATCTTTAGCATTTCTAAATCTGTAAATGAACAAGAATTGAGTGGACTAGGAAGAATGTTGTGGTTCCCTGTGTTGGGAAATACAATTTATATGGGATAAACAAATGCTTAAACATGCTGGCCAGTGTCTGTGTTGTGAAATACTAAAAAATTTCATTGTGGCATAAGCAGTAATCAGTTTTAAAAGAATTACTAGGAAAATGTTTTTGGGTTGTAGGTAAAGGAGAACCTGATGAGAATTGTCCTGATTTCATGATGAATCTTTGTTTTTCCCTTTAGAGCTGATGTGTTTAAATGTTTTTTTTTTTTTGCATGTGTAATATAGCACATGTACAGAAAAGGCTATGAAACCTAAGAACAGCATAATAAGTAGGATAAAGCCAGCACCTGTGTAACTGCTACTTCGATCAGAAATAGAACACTGCTGGCCTTTTCAGGATTACTCGGTATTTTCCTTCCCCCACCTCATCCTTCTTCAACTATTATTTTTATGTTAATGGCCTCCCTTCCTCCATCACCCTCCCTTTCTCCCTCCTTCTCTGTCTCTCTCTGTCTCTCTCTGTCTCTCTGTCTCTCTCTCTCTTCTCCTCTCTCCCCTTCTCTCCTTCCTTCCATTTCTCCCTCCCTCTCTCTTTCCATACACAAAATCATCAAAATATGTGTCCCAGCCATTAGAGTTTATTTTTGCCTCTTGTGTAGATCCATATAAATGAAATAGTATGTTCTTTTTGAAGACTCATAAGATACATCAGTCCACACAGGAGGATGCAGTACATGAAATATAGTGTATTCATTTTCATTGTAATATACTGTCGTATGAACGTAATACAAGTACTTATTCATTTCACAGTTTGTTAGTTTTTCACTACTGCTAATTATGCTGCTTTGGACATGGTCTATCAAACCTGACACACATGGGCATGAGTTTCTCGAAGTATGACCTCTCCATCCTCAGCATCAGTATAAAACTTGTTAAACATGTAGATTCTTGGGTCCTTCCTCAGATTTACATTTAAATATCACCTTGAGATATATATTGGGTGCTTATTTCAATTATTGTGTTTTTGCTCAAACTATGTTTTGGGTCTTCCAGTTTGGAACTGCCTTAGGAACCCTTTAATGATCACACACATAAACACATGCACACAAGAACACTCACACTCACTCTAGTCTCTTAGTAAGAGCCTCATTACACATTTTTGAAACAAATTGGTTTTATCCAGTTTGAGTCAAGTTTTTTTTTAAAGATAAAATAATAAAAAAAAAATTGCCAACTTTGGAAATATTCAAAAGAATATGCAATAGACTGAAGACCTGGTAAAAGAAAGCCTGATACCAGGTTGAGCAGAGCATTCCCAGAATGAAAGCTCAGAGCCCTATGAAATGGTATAGACACTAGAGTACAGAAGACATAGATTTGAAGGCACAGGTTTGAATCTACCTGTGCCACAGACAGCTGTGTCAGCTTAGAGCAGTACTGAATTTTTAGGATATTCATTTTCCTCGTATGCAAAGAGAAGATAATAGCATCTACTGTAAACAGTCACAGCTGTTAGTACATAATGATTATCTGCAGGGCCACGTTCATACTGTGGGTATATTTCAGCCTTGGACCATCAGTATTAATGTGTTTGACATGGCTGACTGTCATGCCTTCGAACCTGTCATGCTTTTTACTTTACTTTTTGTGCTTCCTGCAGGAACGATTCCAGGTAAAGAACCCTCCTCATACATACATTCAGAAGCTCAAAGGCTATCTGGATCCAGCTGTAACCAGGAAGGTAAGATGAATCTGTTTCCACTCTTTGTTGCCGCTTCCCCATTAGTGAACAGAATCCTCTGCATTGGAGGAGACCTTCCTTCCTCTGCATTATAACCTCTGCCAGAGCCTCCAAGAAAACAACCTTTGGAGATAGACAACAGGAGAAGACAAAGAAAAAAGCCATCTTTCTCACGTGAGGATGTGTTTAAAAGTACTTCTTTAAGATGGGAGCCATGTACCTCTGATCGTTATTGAGTCACCGCCGTTTCTCATTACACAGGGCAGTGAGTCCAGTGCAGAGGTGTTTGGGCCCCTAGAAAAGCAGGCTTAGCAAAAAGGAAAGGTTATCTTTCATGTCTTGGTGCATTTCCAGAGACCTTGAAAAATCACTAGGGCATTGTCATCCCAGCTGTGCTCTCACATCCTGTGTTGATGCTTTTAGCAACTTCTCCCATCGAAACCCTGCTCTTGGCCCCCAGAAGGTAAAGAGAGAATAGCTGATTCCATTCTCAACTGACTCTCTCCTTTTCCAAACAAGCCCTGCTTTGTGCAGCCACACAATTGGTTTATACTGATGCCTCGTGGTAAAGGATGAAGCCTGGTACAGCTCTGCGGGTCCGAGGTAGTCCTAGGATGTCTCAGGGCAGAGCTGTCCTTGCTCAAGATGAGTAAAGAGACTCTTCACCAGATAATGCTTGACTTTCAGTTGACCTTCTACTTCTGCTTTGAAGTCTGCAGTGAAAATATTGTGAGCTGAATTCTCTGTTGTTTCCACATGTGACTCATCAGAGCAGAAAGGCACACTTTTCCTAGTTAGCTACTGTTTCCAGGGCTCTAGTATTTAAAAAAAAAAATCTTTTTCTTCATCTTTTGCTTCCACTCTACCGCTGCCCCCCCCCCCGCCAAATCAGACAAAAGGGAGCAGGTATTATTTACTTTTGGAAGTTTTCTGGCCCTTTGTGCTATGGTTAACATGTAGGCAAGCAGAAATAAAATCTAGGTGTAATGATGAAAATGGACTGTAGACCTTTGCTGTTGGCTAGACGTCATATGTGACTTGAATGACACAGCCTCATCTTCTAAGAACAGACCTGTCAAAGCATCTTAATATTTCTCCTCCTCACAAGTATGGCACACATTTTTTTTTTATAAAGAGTTTTTGTCAGCCCTACTCAATGAGACAGCTGCTTAATTCTTATTCGTTTCTTTTTTGTTTTCTCCTCCCAAGGATGTAGTGGTCTCAATTTAATCAGATTACATAGGGTTAAACGAAGGCACATCCTTACACACAAAACACAATTAGAAAGCTTCAGGTGGTTTTCTAGGTTGTTTCTTTGTACAGGGCAGCAGGATTCTATTTTAGAAACATTTTCAGAAATCTCCAGGCAGAAACCTTTGGGCACGATGGCTCAGACCCCAGCATTAGGCATACTCGCCCCAAGCTGAGCATGGCCAAAATGTTGACGATTATACACAAGACTGAGAGCTCCCCTCAGAGCACATCCCATTCCCAAACAATTATTGCAACACTTGTCAGATTCTGAAAAGAAAGGAAAAAATGTGTTGATCCTAGGGAGCGTTCGCTTCAAACCCTACGGGGAGGAAGATTCTTGGAGGGGAGAAGTGGGTTCCTACTGGCACAGTCCCAGTTCTCCTTTAGAAAGATTATTTCTGGGTTAAGGCAAAGACTGTACAACAGAATAAGAGTCTAAGAAATTGTTTTTACTCCCATGCAAATAACCTAATAAAGAGGCCCAAGACAAAGATGTCATTTTGGGTTGGCCTCATTCCTGAAATCTTTGCTTTGAACCATGTGTGTTCACCTGGATGGCCTTGTTTGGTCTGGGCCTCATCTTTCACCCTCACTCATTTGGCTCAGAAAAAAATAAAATGGATGTTGGATGAACCATCCCTGCTTTTAGTACGATTTCTGTCAGCTGGCAGTAGAAAATGATCTGTTCCACTCAACAAAATTGTCATGCTTAAAGCCTGGAAGTAAAAGAGATTTTGTTTGGAATAAGGCATGGCTTGCAGTTAAAATGACTGAAAGATTCTCAGCTGTATTATGTGGGGTTTGGGGTGGGAGAGATTTCAATTCAGGGCTTTCAATTTTAGCCAGACAGCATAGGCTGAGCAGTCTTCCCTTAACTACATCTGGAGCCCTTGAATACTTCACTCATTAATTTTTGTTTATATTGAATACAAGATACTTAATTTGCTGTCTTCTAAAAAATTTCTTAAACATGTGCTATTTAAATTTTCTTCTGAATAGTTTTAAACCCTCCAGGGCAGAGGAGGATGAGCCTCAGTTAGATAGCTTTGTTTCTAGAACTCTCCAAACCAGCCTCCTCATTTAATACTGGGCAGTTCTTCATCAGTGCTTTGCAGGGTGGGATTGGGATGGCTCGCACAGGCTTCTGACCATGGAGAAAGAAGTCTGGTCCTCTGTGGTGCTGCAGTTGTGAATTGAAACTTATTGTTTAGATCTCTAGGGCTCAGCTGCCTCTGAGGGCCTGTCCCAGGCCTTCCTCTGAGGTAGCGGGCCGGGACAGTGCTGGAGACTGCTAACAGACGGTGCCCGGCTCCGTGTTGCTGGTCCCCACAGGCACGCAGTTTCCCTTCTAATGCATTCTGGATGCATTCTAGGAGTGCAGAGTGTTAGTATTCTTTGTTCATGTGTTAAGTGGGTGCCAAGGCTGCTCTCTAGTCCAGAGTCCAGCTGAAAATTGTACAGTTCCCAAAATAATATATCAGAGGGGTGAGATCAGTTTAGTTTTACCTCAGGTATTGTGCTGTTGCCATAGTAAATGCCTAATAAATGTTATCTACTATTGTAGTTTCCATTATCTCATAGAGTTTTGATGGAGTTTGGTTTTGATACATGCCTGTTAGCCTGTCAGCAGATCCTCTTTTTTACTCTTAGGTTCTCAGTACTTCCCTGGATGCCCTTGTGGCTGACGATGTCTAGAAGGGATGACCTTGTCCTGAGGAAGCATGAAACGGAGTTAGGGGATCAGCAGAGGCTTCAGGGAGCGCGTCAGAACTGTGCATAATGCATAGTCAGGAACACTAAGTTGTTTTCTAAAGGCTGCATGTACAGACAGCCCAAGACTTGTGACTCTGACATGGGAATGTTCCCTCTGGAGCAGCCAGAATTGGTTTCCTGGAATTGGTTTCCTCAGCTGTGGCAATCGATTCTACCTCATCAGCAGCCCTCATTGCTTGAAAGCTCTCCAGGAAGCCCTGGGCTTAGATGTCCCTCCAAGCCATAGATGACTCTTTGCCATTTCTTAGGCCTTTTCTGACAAAAAGAGGCCTGCCCTTCTTTTTTCAATGCATCAGGGATACTTTTATTTTGTATTTCCCACTGTGCCTACATTCTAACATCTGAAAAAGTCTTTGAGGGTGCTTTAGGGATGGCAACCAGAGGGAAATTGTGATACTTTTGGCCTGGGTGAGAAGCAGTTGGGGGAGAAGCGAAGGGCCTTCAGAAAAGCTGAGGAGGGTGACAGAGTTCCAGGTCTTCACTGGGGCACCGGGATCCAGGGATCCATCTGTGGCATGGCATGGCTCTCCCCACCCGATATCTTGGAATTCCTTCCAGACTTTCTTCTTTCCTTCTTTTATTTGCATGCCTTTGCCTTTGGAGCTGGATGACCCTGTTTATACTGCAATTGTGGCAGCAGAGAAAGGTCCCTAATAGCCTGAGTTCGAATTCCCAACGACCTTTCCTAAAAGCAGTGTAACTGAAGGTGGTTTGGGTCTGTAGGACGGAGAATGTAGAACTCTTAGAAGTCATTGTACATCAGATGTCCCTTTTCCAGATTGACCTAAGGCTTTAGTTGCTGTAAAATATGTTTCTGTAGGAAATTATGTTCCAGAGAACTGATGTGCAGTACAACCTAATGATTCCTTGGAGATTATTTAGAGTTGAGAAGATAGATGGATGAATACATTTACTATCAGAAGAGGATTCATTGAAGAAGAACGACTTAAGGGAGTTCTAGAAGGATTGGTGGGATTTTTTTAAGGCAGGGGAATAAGGAAAGGCATTCTGAAAGTAGAAGGGAGGTACTCCAAAAGAGGTACTCCAAGTGAGGGCTCATGGGCAGAGATAACTCTGAATATTTATTTCTGGAAAATGTAGGTCATGCAGAAAAAAATTAACAAAGCAAAGCCTGAGACTGCCACCTTAGAAAGGCCTACTTGTAAGGCTGGCTCTTGGTTGTCAACTGGGAACCTAGATTTCAGGAGCATTCCCACCATTTCCTGATAGAATGACTCACAGTGCCTAAACTGTTGATGCCAGCGATACAGTTTAAGTTGAATGCTTGTTTCCCTTCTGCGAGTCTGGACTTTTGGTATTTGCTAGGCAGAGAGTGCTCTGTGACCAGCCCCCAATAAAAACCCTGGGCACCTAGTCTCTAATGAGCTTCCCTGGTACACAGCATTTCACGAGTATTGTCATTTGTGACTCCTCTGGGAGAAGACTCTTAGAAACTTGTATCTGGTTGGCTCCAGACTTCACCCCAGGTGTCATTTCCCTTTGCTGATGTGCCTTGTATTTTCTTGCTGTAATAAATCCTAGCCATAAGGACAACTGTATGCTGCATCCTGTGAGTCCATAGGTCACTGAAACTGGGGACCCCAACACATAGGTATATTGGTAAATATTGTTGTATTGTGGAATTGGGAGAAAAAAAATTTTCTTACTCAAAGTACATGAAATAAGTAATTTTTCCCAGTCCTTTCACATAAGCTGATTTTCATGATGAGAAAAATTGTGTGCTTTGCTAAAAGAAATGTGAGAGAAGCTCACTTTAGAAGCAGAGATATTTTCCTATTGTGTTATTAAACTTGTTACAAGTAAGCTGCAGTTATAGCAGTTGTTAAAATATGTTTTGTGAGAATATGTGTTTTTGAATTATAGAAATTCAGACGGCGTGTTCAAGAATCCACACAAGTGCTAAGAGAACTGGAAATTTCTTTAAGAACCAACCATATTGGGTAAGTGTGCCCATTTAACATCTTAGCTCTAAGGCTTTGGGACACTTTACAAAGCCACTGAATCACATGCAAAGAGTTATGCCTCCTTACTGTTCATTATAAGTTAGCAGACTGAGGTTTAGATGGGTGAAACTTGTGTTAGCACTGGAATTGTTCACTATATGAGAATCAATAGAAGGACAGGCAGACCTTGGTTGGGGGTTTTTATAACCATTCTAAAATTTTTCTTGGATGCAGTGATAAGTGCTTGGTCTCTCATGTTCATAATAATTCCCTGGAAAATCAGGAACCCTTTGAGAAGTAATATAGTTGCAGATCCTGGAAGATCTCTAAGTCTTCATGGAAGTTTTCTGAGTTGGTCAGTTGTGAAGTCGCTCCATTATCCTTTTTGCTCAGTTCCCTGACCTTTCTGGCAGAAAGGGACAGAAGCTGGAGTGATGTCACCTGACACACCTCATTGCACTGTGTACTTTCTTTTGTTCAGAGTCATTCTTCCTACGTAGCAGAATTTCGGGACCATGAAATACAAATCCATTCTGGAAAATAAAGGTTGGGGAATTTTTGTGCTAAGTGTTTAAGAATTTTTCATTCAACAACATCGTTGCTTTTGCCTCAAATAAATGCAGCTTTATTACATTCTCCCTTACTCATAGATGTCATAATTGTACAGTGCCTTAAAATAAGATGATTTATCTCCAAGGTAGAATATCAGGTATTCTATTTTTTAAAGCCTTAGTTTCTCCTAAACTTTATTTGACACTCAAAATCATTTAACCTGTTGGGTTTTCATTCTTTGAGCTTTACAATGAGAAGACTTTAGATCTTTTAGAATTTTCCCCTGTGGCATTCTTTGGAGGTCTATTGGAAATGACATGTATATTATTTTATAGTTTTACAGACTATTCTGTAAAATAAATATATTACATAAATAACAATGTACTTGTGCTTAGACGGTGTTTGTTAACAAGCCATTTAAATGTGTTAATTTTCACAGTTATTTCAGAATAAGCTTTTTTAGCAACAAAATGTTAACATTTTATTTGTATCATCTACACAATTTAATTAAAGAAATAATCAATTACAAACTTATTCAAATAAAGGTGTTTGTAAGTTCAACATAGTGCCTAAAACATCAATCGCTATAACTGTACATGGAATTATAGAGAGTCTAAGTTTAGGTGGCATTTAAAGTTATTAATTTTGACTCATTAACTTGGAATTTATGATAATGTAAATGAGGACTCACAGGCTTGTATACTCTTCACAGAGGAAGAAGTCTTAGAAAACATCAAGACTAGAGGTTTCTCAACTGCACTGTGTGTGTGCGTGCACGCACGCATGAGAATAAGCATTTTTAAATTGCACATGTGCAAGATTGATTTATAGGAGATTTATAGGAGATTAAATGAGTGTGAATGTTCATTTCCTAGAGAGTAACTTTGCACCTTTGTCACCTTGACAATGAAGTATTTGAAAAATGAACTGATTCTAACCTAAACTTGAAAAGCACCTTTGTCCCAGAAAATAGACTATAGAAAAATGGATCATAACATCATGATTTAGAACTGGAAAAGAAATTAAGGATTATGTAGTCCCTCATTTTACAGATTAAAAGATTTAAGGACCAGAGAAGGTGAGTGAATCCCACAGAGTTGACAGCTGTAGAGCCAGGTGTTTTGGTTCACAATTCTATGTTCTTTTTCTAATGTAGCCTAATCTGGCAGCTCTTCCCCTGAAAGGAAATAAGATAACCACGGCTCTGGGTTCAAAGCAACGCCGCTCATCTATTGGGGGTGAAAGTGGTGGTGATTTAAAACAGTTGGGCATCCAGCTTAGGAAATTCAAGTACTTTCCAATATTTGTGAATCAGGAGCTAGATTCCAACCCTAAACATTTGACTCCTCTTCTTGACTGAAAGTTGTGGAATGAACTGCAGCCAGGATTTCTACAAATTGTCAAGAAGCATTTCTTCAAGCATGGCTGGCATAAGGTGAAATTGACCATCAAATACCAAAGCAAGATGATCATTTTCAATACAAAGTTGGCTGACTACTAGAGCCCAGGTTGGGTTGAAGCCAGTGCAAATCTGCAAGCAATCGGAGTGGTTTGTTGTTTAGGATACTATAGGCATGTTGAAAGATCCTTACATTCCTTTCATCTTCTCCAGCTGAAGTTTTCCCTTGTCTGCCACCTGTGTGGAACACTCGGAAAGCTTTGGCTTTAGCAGCAGAAAAAATCACGGAGCTGCATTATCTGGTTGTGTGTAACCAGTTAGTGGCATAACTTTACATGGCAGTATGGAATGAAGCCACACACTATCTTGCCTGTCCTGAAAACCCAAACCTGAACTTGACTCTTCGTTATGGAAACTAACTGGCTTGACTTAATTTGATTGGAAATGTTCTGAAAAGTTATTCAATAATGTGAAAATAATCAGTTACTACAATGAGGGATTCTTAGAATGCAAAGTGCTCTACAAGAGATAGTGGACTTAATGCACTTTGAGGAACCATAACAGAGGTAATTGGGTGCCCATTCGCCTTATGGAAAGAGAGATCTTGGTTCAGATTTTTGCACTGCCCCGCCCTCTTTTTTTATTTGACCTTAGATAAGTTATATGAACTCTTTGTACTTAACCATATGACCCTAAGTTAACTTCTCATCTATGAAATGAGGTTAATACTTACTCCATAGGAATGTTGTAAGGATTAAATGAGATAACAGAAGATCTAATATAGGATTTAATACATAATAATTACCCAATATATGATAGCTATTTCTTATGCTTGTTGAAAATATATCTGGTAATAATTAAGCAATATTATGTAATATATCCCAAAGGAATTCCATGCAGAGAATGTTGCTTTTTTCTCTGTTTAAAATGACCCCAACGCCTAGGAAATTGTGATTCCCAGAATTAAAAGGAAGAATTACATTTAAAATCTACTTGCCCTAAAAATTCTTGGCACATGCTTGCATTTCAAGGTTAAAGTTTGGGGCTTTGTTGAGATAAAACATTTCAAGCTACAGCTTTGTCAAGCAAAGGGTTTGGTCTGAGTTTTGATGTTAGCCTAAAACTCTATAAATGGAGCAGTTTTCTGAGAAAGAAAATCAATTTTCTTTGAGCCAAATCGAAATAAGAATTAGACTGGAAATAATCTCATTCACTTACTCGTTGGAGCTCTAATAATAGAAAAGAATTGGATTATGACTTATCCAAGATCTTGAAATGACTGGAAATACCCATGAAAGGAGACAAAGAATGTTAAAACACTTTGGCCGTGCAGTGTGAGTAGGCACATGGCATGATGTTTTGGATGTCAGGGTGATAAGATTCAAGTTGTGGCAAGGGTGGTGAGCTAGATAGATTTATGGGCTTTATTTCATGGAACTGAAGTATAGGCTCTGTCTCCTTGCAAGTAATTTATTTTCATAAAACTCCCTGTTATGATAGAAAATTAATTTTCATCCTTGAGTACAAAGTCATAGAAATTCTGAAAGATGCTCATTTCACTTTATTTCACTAGAGTTGATGGCATGGGCATGAGGTTGTAGGAGGAATTTATGAGTTAGCAGGGGGAGAAGGAGCTTTGTAGAAAAGGAAAGGGACCAAGGAACTACTCAGTGACCAATTCACTTCTGGACTCCCTGCTTCTTTGTGGGCTGGGCCAGGCCAAAAGGAGAAAGAGAGAAGAATAACTAAGGCTGGTTTTAAGAGGTATAAAACATGGGAGGGGTGGGGGTGGGAGGGCATGTGCATTAAGCTATCCTATGATTAATTCATTCTTTGATGGTGCTTTTTGGAAATTCTCTAGATCATAATCATTTTATCATTTATTAAGCCCTGTATTAGGCACATTAAATGTATGGTTTTATTTACTTATTGCACACTTTTTATTATTGCTTTTTACCTCTGTTTTACACATGAGAAAACTGAGTCAGCTACTTAAGTATCTTGCTCAACTCCACACAGCTGAGCAAGAAGCACTGAGATTCGAACCCAGATGCATTTGAATCTAAAGCCTGTTACAGAAAACCAGCAGTTCTCAGATTTTTAAATTTTAGGACTTCTTTGCTCTCTCAAATTATTTTGAGCCTCAGTAGGCTTTTATTTATGTGGGTTTTATCTATTAACTTTTACAATATTGGAAATTTAAATGGATACATTTACACATTTTAATTATGCTTATTTAATATTTAATAAGTATAAATATGTGAATATAAAGTACAAACATAGCACACATAACATGTTACATAAAAATAAATTATTTTCCAAAGGGGGGAAAAAAATCAGTGGTAAAACTGGCACTGATTTACATGTTTACAAATCCCAGTGTCTCAATAGAAGGCAGCTGGATTCTCATATCTTTGCATTCAGTTTGTTGTGATGTGTTGTTTTGGTTGCTATATATGACGAAAATTGGCCTTACACAGATACACACTTGGAAAAAAAAGTTTTTAAATAACCTTTTCAGATAATTTTGGATATTCTTCTTTGATATTACATGAAAATTCAAGAAGTGGCAATTCTTAAAGTTAGCTGCAGTATGAAATCTGATACGGTATCAATGAGCGTTTTTACTCTTACACTAAAATCTGTTTTACTGTCTTGCACCTGAATGAATTTTTTTACCCATCATAATTTTGTAACAACACAAATTGGTCATTTGGAAAATATTGTTTCACTGAATTATTCTGATCTTTTTAACATCGGCACATTTTATTCTACCCTATACAAATAGTCATGTTTGTTACAAGCACCGTTCTCGTCAGAATATGCTTTTAAGTATTGAGAAGCTGTCAGGTTAATGGTGTTGAATACAAGTGTTTGAAAGTTCTATTTTTTTTTGTGTTCAAGGACTCAGATTTTATCATTGACACAAATAATGTCACTTGTTTCCTCAGAATGACAGACTCACTTCATTTACTTTTGAGAAAATACCAAATACCAAGACAGAATAACCACAGTTTGCCAGGCATTTTACATTCCGTGTAAAGTGGTAGTTCAGTTTGCAACTCAGATAATTGCACAAGTCATTTTTCTTAAGACACCTGTGGAACTTGGGTGTGCATCAGATGTGCTTTCTGTGTGTTTTTTTTTAATCTTATCACATAGAAAATTAAAAAGATGTCTACTCTAGGAGGAGGCGTTAATAAATCAATAGTTTTTATTGATTCACTAAGGACAGTTTAAGTGAAGCTGCCTTTTTTCCCCTTCCTGAGTGTATGGGGTGAAGGAGACAATAGGGATATTCTTTGGTGGCAGCAGTTTTACCCACAGTTGTTTTGTACCATCATCAGTGCAAGTGTCAGCACAGTGACAAAAACAACTGCTTTCTTAAGTAAAGGTTTTTGCAGAGCTGTTTTTCATGACCACAGTCTCTTCCAGCTCCTGAACAGCTACTTGGAATTTGCCTAATTCACATTTGCAACATGGTAATTACAGTGAATCTGTGAAGCACTTAGTGACTGATGCATGCTGTCAGAATCAGAAATAATTCTGCTTTTCCAAACCTATAATTATGCATTTGAAGCAATTTGCATATTGGTAATATATTAAAAAAAATATATGTAGCATCCACAGAAGTGAAAATGGAAATTGACTGCAGGAACCTAAATTTCTGTTATTCCATTGCATGATCATATATGTAAATCTGCAGAACGGAGTATCCATTTTTAAATGCCTTTGGATTCAAGAAATTGCTTTGAAGGTTGCCTTTTCTCACCTTCACCTATTTTCTTTCGTTTCCAGAGAGTTTACTCTCACCTCTCTTTTCTCCATATAGAATACCCCAAGTGTGGGAGGGATAGGGATCAAGAGGACAGGGAAAAAGTGAAGCTTTTTTTTTTTTGCCCCTTCTTATAATCCATAGCTTTTTTGTTTAAATGACTCTGCTAACCTGATGTCAATTGACAGAGAAGTTAAGGTAGTGAACCATGATGAATTTTTATCTCCTTTACTGAATCATTTAGGGGTTTCTGGGCCAGATCAGGACCCAGGGAAGATCTTGTAGCTTACAAAAAAAAGTTGTTAACTGCCTGAAGTTAAACCTTTTGGAGGAAAGACATTGTTACTCTCTAGCCTGCTTTTTAGGAGCTAAGCAGCTGGCTCCTGCCTTTCATTTAAAAAATTATTTTTAAGGCACTTTTGCTCAAACTCAGCAATTGGGAGTGTGGGTAACAATAAGTTCATTGAGTTGCAGTAAGAGAAGCTAATTAATAGTTTTTAGCCCTGCGTCAAAATAAGTGTATATTAGCTTTTTGAGTCTAGAGAATTGTAGCTCAGGCTATACTTGGCTCTTTCTTCCCCTTCTTTCCTCTCCCTCTCTTCTTTCCTCTTCATTTTAACTTTGTTATCTCTGAGTCATTTCCCTCCTATCCAGTTTGAGGCTGAACTTTCTAAGTGAGATGGAGGTGCTAGTGCTTGGGACAGTGACTGGTCCTTGGGGTGTCCTGGACCATCTTTATTCTTTAGGGGCAGTGTCTAGAAGATCAACCAGAAGGAACTAAATGGCTTTCCCCCCCTCAACTCTGAAATTAGAGTACTGTCATGGGCCACTCAGATAGAATATATAGAACCGAGAAATCTGAAAAATCTGGTCCTTATGGTGACTTCTCCGATTAAAAAGATGACCCTCAGGCCCAGATCTAGGGGTTCTTGCTGTGCACCCATCACCGAGGGCCAGTTTAAATCCTGGATGCCAGACCAATGGAGAAGCCTGAGAAAAGCTGAGGGGCTTAAATTTCAGGAGCAGCTAGTCATCTGATTTTCATAGTGAGTTTCAGCCTTTCTTTGGTCTCCTACCAGTTGTAAAAAGAGAGAAAAAAAACCTTTTACTATTTCTAAGCTTTTGTTTATCAGTGCTTAAAAGTGTCCAGTTATTTCCGGAGATTTAGCTGCAGAGTGAGTAATTAGATTAAATCAAATGAAAATAAGTAGAAGCCATAAGATGGTGTACGTGGTGTTTTCGAAGTGAAGCTTCAGCCTGGACCAGCAGCTAGTCCTGTTGGTTTTGGTCTGTTCTTATGACAAAGCTACTTTGTGAAGTCCAGTGAGTGGTGTTTTCTTTGCCATTGTTGCCACTCTAGATCTCTTTTAAATTAAATGTTATTTCCTTCCATGTGGCTATATTAAATAAGTTCATACATTTTGTGGTAGTCTGCCTGCAGCTCTTAGGGGAAAAAAATGAGGCAAACTGTCTTCTTTTCCCATCCTACTGCCTCTTGGAAACTACCTGCAGACCAGGATTTACATCATGGAGATGACAAAACTAAAATAAAGTGAACTTTGAGGATAAAACAAAAGCAAAGAAAACATCCTTCAAAAAACAAAAATAGAAAACAGCCATCCTGAGTTCACCAGATTTTTTTCTTCCTTAAGACAAAGACCTCAAAGGGCTGATCCTTCTCAAGGATACACAGTAGGATTGTCCTAATGTTGTTCTAACAGCTCTCAACACTGGCTTGTATTGTAACTATCGTGTTCATGGTAGATCTCGTTGGCTTGGTGTGCATAGAGGAAGGCAACCAATTTGGAATGCCATTGGCAGATGTACCACAAGTTTTATTTCTGTGATAGTAGCAGACCTTTTTATTTATTTTTTGTTGGTGTTTCCAATCTAGCAAAGGCTTAATGGGATATCACATGTTCCTTGAAGATGGAGATCTTGGAAGAAATCTGTAAGATGGGGTAACAGCTACTTATCCTCAGCTGAAGGTTCTGTTTGACACTCTATTTAATCTCTATGGGTTATTATAAATGATGAATAAAACTGTGTAAAATACAGTGAACTACATTGAAATCCATCATTCAAATGCAAGATGATACTATTTTAAAATGAATTAAAAAAAAACATGATATTTACCACGTCTCAGCTTTGATGATAGTGTTTGGTGCCTGCAACTTCTTAAAAGGTTTTAGCATTCATGGAAAAAATTAAGCAAATCATCCTTATTGAATTTCCAGAAGCCCATAAACACTGGTTTCTCATTGGTAGTTCAGTGTTTTCTACAGCTTAGTGTGCCAAGAAAGAGTTGAATGTGAATTTGGACTCATGCCTGGATTTTAGTGGTTATGTCGTCATGTCCCCTGTCTGCCTCATTCCCTGTGAAGTCTTGGCTGCTTTAACAAGCAGGCTGTGGATCAGTTATGGTAGAAAAAGCACATTTAGCAAGTTCCTTTTTTAGAAAATTTCTTATAGATTATATTAAGTCTCTTAAGCAGTAAAATGCAAAGAAGGCAGACATATACCTTTTGCTCCCTATTCTTGCACATTGAAATGTCGTGGTTTTCTCAGTTGTCGAATCTAAAAGCTCCTACCTCATGTGATAGAGTCCAGGCCTCCTTTCTCCGTATTCCTTTCAGGCAATGAATGTTTCTGGTGGAAAAACAAAGGTTTTCACTGTGGCCTATTGTGGCAGAGCATACAATGAAGTTCCCAAATAACTTTTTTTTCCCCCAACAGATGGGTCAGAGAGTTTTTGAATGAAGAAAACAAAGGTCTTGATGTTCTAGTGGAGTATCTATCATTTGCTCAGTATGCGGTAACGTAAGTAAAACTTGGCTTGTTTCTTTTTCGTTTTATGTGGTCACAGAAGATGCAGCTCAGTGATGAAATTATACACTACACTGAAGGGAGAAACTATAAGCAGATGTAGTAAGGCTTAAAGATGTTTGTTTCTATTCAAATAACTAAAAGCAAACATAGAATTGTTATTAGAAATGCTTTTCAGGCACAAATAAAACAGGGGAGTAAAAATTACCCTTAAAGGAGTCCTTATTTTAAAAAGAAATACATTCTTTAGTGCTCAAGTTATATATATCTCTAGCAGTTATTGAAAGAGACATATGTTATATGGTTGAGTGAATAAAGCAAGATACAAAAGAATGAGTCCTTTTTATTTTATAAAATGACATCTGTGTGCATATTCATATGTGCTAGAAAATATAGACATAGATACCAATCTGGAAGAAGGAATAAACAAGAGGCTTTCCTTTTTTACTTTATATGTATTTGTATTTGTATGTTTTTTTTGTTTGTTTGTTTTGTTTGTTTGTTTTTGTTTGTTTGTTTTTTTTTTGGTTATGCCCTTTATAAGGGGGAAGGGGAAAAATACTGGAGCAGAGCAGGAAAAAGAATCAACTTTTTAACCTTGTTTTTGTTAATTCACAAAACTTTACCATTTGCTTCACTTCTGGAAAGATTCACAACAGGAATGAAAAGTGTACATTTGAATGAGATATTCTCTTCTTCACATTTCCTCTTTGAATCCAAAAATATTTTCGTATCCACAGATTACTCTTACATGCACAGCTTGAGAACCAATATTGTATTTTTAATTTGACTGGAAGACATTTTGTCCTACTTGTTTTTTCTCCTCAGCTCTTCTTTTCAAAGCAGTAACTTGTTTTTTTTTGTATTGCCTCACTCCCGTAAAGTCTTAAGACCTAACCAGATGTTATCTTATATTCCTCATTACTTCCTTGAGAATTTGTGAGAAAACTATAATTACTCCTATCTTTTTGATGCAGAAACTAAAGTATTAACTGAAATTGGCTTGATGAGTTTCAGTTTTGATAATTCATATATGGAACAGAGTAAGAAAAACCAAAAAGACAAGTTCTACCTTTCTGAGAAATTGTCCTCTGAAATATAATCCTAGTTTTTATAGCATACTCTTCCAGAGGTCTGTCTACATCAAAAGCTGCTATTCTCCCTTACACTTCATATTACATGACAAAACAATATTACCCTGTTGCATATTTTAAAATCTGGAGGAATATTTATGGCATTAAGGAAGGGCTAGGAAACTTCAGGAATAATGACAAGAATGGCATGCTGTATATTACGTTTAACCCTTTCCCTACTTCACAATAGAGCTTGTGATCTAGCTTTCCCAAATGTGCCCTTACATAAAACCAGCAGGAAAAGGTAGTACTACTATGAGGGAATTCCAGTCTGTGGTGGAAAATCAAACCCAACAGAAGTTTAGAACTAAAGAGCTTTTGCTTCCTAATCTGCCACTTTTTTGGCATTAGCCTTACGTTCTTTGCTTATTAGTTTTAGTTTAATTAGATGAAAAATCATAGATGATTTTTTTTCTTTCTTGAAACTAATGGGCTAGGAAACATCTTATTATTCCTTGGCATTTGACAGTTTCCTAGTCCATGTAATGTGAAACAACGGGCTTGTGCTCCATCCCTAAAACAAGCTCCTGCTAAGGTGTACGGTTCTTTTTCCTGCAGTGTGAGAGTAGGGGCTGAGCTGACAGGAACATGAGAGTGCTCAACAGCTGAATGATGTGGGGGGCTGCAGGGCAACTTGAGTGTTAAAGGCCTGAGTGATCTCGGAATGTCTCCTTGGTGTAACCTTCTCCAATATCAATTACGGGCTTCTATTTTTAGTACTAAGGGTCTATTTGATTACTCAGTTCTACCTCTTTTCTGTTCAGCACTGTTTCCTGCATCCTAAGGCAGGACAAAATTTTCAGACCGATTCAGTGACTTTATATGTTTGTCTGTGCCATCTGGATATTTAATAGTTGGAGAGTATCACAGTTTACAGATGACCGTTTGAACCAAATATTTTATTTTGGCAATCATACTTTTATAAAAGTCATACTTTTTCATAAAGAGTCATACTTATTATTTCTAACCTGCATTATTGCTGTTTCTTGTGTGATAGCCTCCAAGATCTTCCAGATGATTATTAATTATAGCTGCCTTCTGTTTATTCTCTATCTGATCTGGTGTTGCTTTGTGGAACTAGGGTAGAAACAACTGATAAAATATTCTGAGGATGGGGAACAGAGTTACTGGCTTTGGGAGGGGGAAAATATACAGAACAAAAAGGCCTGTAGGTTTAAAAACTAAGTTCCTAAAATTATACTAAAATGAGTGACTTAACTTGCCATTTATTCTAACGTGGTTAACATGAGTAATAACCTCAAAAAATGTCAGAGAAACAACAGTCCTACTTTAAAGAGCACCACATTGGGGAGAGATTCCAAAATCAAAGCAAATTCATAACTTTGTGAGTAATGTATCACATATGGTTGGAAAAGTATACTTGCCAGCACTGAGCAGAAAAGGCTCAGTGAAAATTGATGGGTAGGAATAAATTAGTATAAACCTAACATATTGACTTGTTAAAGCAAAATGAAGACAGCTGTAAGATCTCCTTTCTCCTTAGCAATGTTGGCAATTGGTAAGTTAGCAAGCCCTGTAGGAAAATGCAAATAATATATATGTATTGTTTATATTTAATTTTTGCTGTTGTTCAACTATTATTCTGCCTGGCCCGGTATTTGTCATTCTGTATTTTTGAAGCTAACACTGAGTCCACGGAAATTCTTTTCTATTTCCTTTTTAGTTTTCTTTGTTTGCAAAGACTACCCTATGTGAAGGTGCCGATGTATAATAGGAAGGTGCAAGTTATGCACATTTATTTGTGTATTTGTGTGAATGTAAATCTTTATGTCTTCAGTGGCATTTTTTGTTGTTGTTTTAGTTTTGACTTTGAAAGCATGGAAAGCACTGTGGAGAGCTCGGTGGACAAATCAAAGCCCTGGAGCAGGTCCATCGAGGACCTGCACAGAGGGAGCAATCTGCCCTCCCCTGCGGGGAGCAGTGTGTCCCGCTCAGGAAGACATTCTGCACTGCGGTGAGTTTCTTTAATCAGGAGGGAGGCAAATTTGGTAGGATACACTGGGACGAAAGGGTCCCTCACTTCTATGATGATACTGAGCCATGTAGTGCTGTATCTTGCCACACAGCACCTATATTTCCAGTGATTCCAAATGAAAGTTTTTTCAGGAGTTCCTGGGATCATCACTCGGGCAGTATGCTATATACTTTAAACAGCTTCTGGGAAACTCCGTGGCACAAAGAGAAAATTCTGCCAAATGATACTACTATAAGAGAGTAGTCTCCATAGAGGCAAATAAGTTTCTGAAACCAGTGAGGTGCTGATATCGTGGTTTAGGCTCTGTCTGTTTCCTGGGTAGAGGCAGCACGTTGAGATTTGAGAATCTCAAGACCTCCTTGTTGCTGTTTGGACCTGTTCTTCCTCTCCCTTCCTCCAGTGGTAGCTCAGGTGTGTTGTGTGGGATGTGTTCTTAGTCATAGGTACAGAACTTTACAGTGATCATTTTTATTAATGAGAAGACTAAGTAGTGTTCCTTTCTTTGATTAGGTGTGCTCAGTGGTCAACCTTCTGTTTCTGTCTAAGGATTTCGTCTCTAGTCTCTTCTTGCTGAATTATCACCGTGCTATGGGAGGGTGGGTGCTGACCACCAGTGCCATTAATGGGTGTAATTTCACTGAGTTGTTCATTCACTCATACTTAAAATCATTCATTCACTGAAAAAATGTTTTTGAGCTTCTATAATCTGTACTTAGAGACACTGTACTTAGAGTTAATATACATGGGTGAGTAAAGCAAAACTCCTGCCTGCCAAGATAGATAGATATAGACTCCGTTCATAAAGGTTTCTGTGATTCAGGAGTTTAATAAAAAATTTCATTAATACATCCCTCATTCCCAAATGTTGCTTATTCTGTGTAGCTTGAAAAATTTATCTTGCTTAATTTCTGGCTTGATCTGGCAAGTGGATGTTGTTTCTGTGCATATTTAAGATCACCATGGGTATTGAGTTACTGTAGTAGCATCCATGTGTCAGGTTTTAGGCAATGAATTTGTGGCTTTCAGACCTTTCATATTTGGTAGCCTTTAATTACCTCTGTCCCTTTGACTTGTGCTTTGGTCATAGGAAGTTAGTCTCTGATGAAGTTCAGTTCTACAGAAGGATTTGACATTTGAATATGATGCTTCCAATCAACCATTCAGATTTTTCTTGTTTGCGAATGCCAAAAATATTAATGGGTTTTAAATGTTCAATAATAATGAAAAGCAGTGTTTTAGTTCCTCTCATGGTATTTGCAGTAGGCCAAGGGCTGTATAACCTGCTAGTCTGCATCGACTTTACATGTGGATGGGCACATATGTAGGCTGATTTGGAAGTTGAAGAAAGGCCATTTGTGCCTGAAGAATTCCCTAATCTCTGTGGCACTAGAATGGAAAGTTTTTACCATTGGTATAGCTATAATTGTATGTAAGGGATTTAATTGACAGAGTACATTTTAATTTGCTTTTCCATCATTTCCTAACTAGAAAGTATCATATTGCCGAGCTACCACCTTACCAAGGATTAATTTTTCTGATTAATAATTCATTATGCTTGTTTTGAATTATTGAAGACCATTCATTACAAGCATTTTTTTTTTTCTTTTCTGATAGAGTGGAAGAGTTGGGGAAATAATGAAACATACCAGGTTCAGGGAGAGTTGTAATTCTGGATCCTGGAAGGCATGGTACAGGGACATCGGTTTCCAGCCTGATTTACTTCATGGGTAGCTCAAGATAGATCCTGCCAGAATTCATTTTAAATTGAAAAAAGTAGACCAAAATTATAGAGATAGACATGATGAAAACTCTTTTTTGAAATACTCAGGACTATCTGGCATTTCCGGTTGGCAGGTGTGCTTGGAGATGACCAGCTAAGAACCAACATCAAATTCTTCTGTTTTGTGTCTGAACATTTTCAGCCCCAAGAACGAATGGAACATTGGAATTTCCTTTGACTCTCCTTCACGAGTTCTAGTCACTCAAGAAAATCAGTGTGGCAGTAACTTTTATGTCACTCGTTGACCTGAAGCTTAGATTTTTGTTTTTAAACCATGTGTATCAATGATATTCCAGCTCTGTGGTTCATGGATTTGTGCCTGGATTCTAATTCTGTATTTGGTAATTTGATAACATCTGTGACTTAAAAAAAAAACAGCAATCAGAAGTAAAGGCATTTGATACATGTTGCTTTTCATATACCCAAAGATCGTTTATGTTTTTTTCTCTTCCTCCTCCTTCCTCTCTCCCCTTTCTTTCTCTGCTCCCTACACTTCCTTCACTTTTTGGCTTTCTTTTTATTGCCCTTCTCTTTTCATTCTGCCATCTCACTTCTGATTGTCTTCTCTTCTTTGTTCTTTCTCGTCCTACTGTCTCTTCCTCTGGTTCCATTCATCTCTTAACACCACCACCAGATTGGTTTCTCTGCCTGAGTATCTTCAGTACAAATGCCACCAGAGCTACTTCTCTCCCTGTTGCCTCTGGAGCAGCTTCAGTTTACACACTGATGATGAGGCTTCAAACCGGAAAATCTCGTAAGTCACGGGTGAAAACGACACCCAAGAGAGCTTGTAGTGCATGGTGGCAGGGTATTGCAACTGCTCTCCATGTTATAATATGATAACTTCATGACTTAGTGCCATCACCTGTGCTGGATGTGCCTACTGCCTTTTAAATTTTGATACACTTTGTTATCATATTGTAATTCCTCATTTTAAGAATTCAAACCTTTAAGGTATTTTATATTTTTATTAATAATGTAGGTTTTTTTTTAAAGAAAAAAAGGATATTAATTCATGTTCTATAGAGATGATTTATTCTGGTAGCTTTCTTTGATTAGAATATATCTAATATATCCAAGTTAGATTTTTGTTCCCTCATCTTCATCACTAAATACGTAGATTGAGTAATCTTATCCTCTATCACTTGGCAAAAAGTGTTGATTAAACTTGGAAGAAGAAATGAGATTTCAAGAAATTTAAAATAATTTATAAATGGGGCTTGATAAAAGAAAAAGGGGAAAATGCTGTTTTCAAACAAAATTCGAATGTTGATGCATACTACCCCCTTTGTTTCAGACTTTTTTTTTTAACCATTTAAAATGCATTTGTAAGCCTTGTATGATATGACATTCACCCAGAGTTGTATCAGCTATTAGATTATTATCATAAATTTGTTTTATCATAAATTTGTCAGCTTGGCCAGCAGTAAAAATGTTATCGATGCAATAGAAACCTACATTGTGCTGTCTTCTAACCTTAGAGGCCTGATGTGACTTCAGTTAAGATAGGTTTTGTCAATGTGGCTACAGGTCTAGGTAAATTAAATGATTTTCTATACGCGCATATGTGCACTCTAGATCTTTGAAGATACAGCTTGCATATTAATTCTGATGCAAGAGAAAGTAATTTTTAATTTTAATTGGTTAATGCTATTAGACTTAAATAAGCCGTGACATAGACAATAAGTAAATGTTCTGAATTTTTAAAGAGAGAGGTAGAGCACTGAGAGCCTGAAGGAAGAGGTCAGACTTAAACTGGGATTTTGGATGATGGCCAAAGTTTGATTCTCAAGGTGAGGAGTGGCTGCTCCAGGTGGAGAAAAGATGAAAGAGAACGAGATGAGCAAAATCTTACATCAAAGATCAGGCATGTTTGGGAAAGAGGAAGGAACCTATCCTTTCTGGGAGAGGCTTTGTGGTGGTGGTGGAGGACTGTGTAATGGAGTGACTGGGCCATGGACACACAAAGCTGGAAAGGCCTCGTAAGTCACCTATTAGTACTTTCAACCGTGTTGAAGAAACCAAGATCCATATTTCTTTTCAGATATTAACTCCTGTTAAAATTTCTTCCTAAGATCCCTCAGAACAAATTTCACTGTTTTTCCTGAGATTTTATGTTAAATGAATGGCATTTCATGATTAGTCATCACCTGACTCTTTACCATCTATATACTTAGTTTATTTTCGTGAAGTGATAAGAGTTCAAATTTAGATCCTTGTTTGTACATTTTAATACAACAATCCCATTCCTGGCATTTTTTTTTTAATGGGAGTAATCTTTTAAAGTATTTAAAAATGGGCATAAAGATTTACATATAGATAGCGTTGATATAGTTTTTACTGGGGAAAAAAGCTTTTTATTGAGTGTCCACTGCATGCCAGGCACTGTTCTAAGGACCTTCTGTGATTTACTGCACACAGAGCCCTTTGTGATGGCTACTATTATTATCCCTACAGGAAACAGGATTCTGGGGGTTAAGCAGCTTGCATAGGCTCAAACAGGAGGTAGGATTTGAAGTAGAATTGCCTGACCCTAATGTCCACACTACATTATCCTGCCTGTTTATTCACAGGATGATTTTTCTCCCCATTAAATACACTGTTTTTGTATCAGGCTGTCCACATGTCACTAGGTAAAGTGTCCCCTTCAGGAGACCAGAAGATATGCCTTTTTTTACCACACAGAAGAGCTAGCTAAGCTAGTAGTGACCCTGTTCCATATGCCATAATATTTTATAGCTATTAGAAGATAAAGTCATATAGAAACATGAAGAAGTGTTTTCTAAATAAATGAATAGTAAGAGAAAAAATTTATTCTCTCTCTCTTTTGTGCGCGCGCTCTCTCTCTCTCTCTCTCTCTCTCTCTCTCTCTCGGTGTGTGTGTGTGTGTGTGTGTGTGTGTGTGTGTGTGTGTGTATATATATATATATATATATATATATATATATATATATATATAATTTTATTTCCATCCATTGCCACATGGGAAGGCTTTGAAAAGAAAGTTCATTAAATGAAAATAGTGATCTATTTTTACTGATGGGCATATATGCATGAATGTTTTTCTTTTCAAATTTTTGTTTTTATGATGTTTTGAACTGACATTATATATGTGTAATATGTACCCATGAATCAGGGAGAGACCACATGATAGAGAATTGTGAAATTTGGAATTTGTGAATTGTGGAATTTGGCTTTTACCTGGCAGGCAGCAGAATGGGAAATGCTGTGAAGCAGTTGGTCTTTTCAGGTGTGTGGGGTCTGGTGAGTTCACTGGATGTTGATTGGAGGAAAAGACTGCTAAAGCAGCTGATGCTTGGACCTACACACAAGGTATCTAGAACTGAGAATGTAGAGCAAAGGCTGAAGATGAGAGCATTTCAAAAGTGGCTTAGTGACCAAAGCACTTAAAAAAGAAGGTTTTGTGTAGGATTGATTAGAAAAGAAGTAGAATCATTAGTAGAAATAGAGAAGTTGGAATCTGGAAGGGATTTCAAATGTTGTTTAGTTGAACTCCCCTTTTGTTGATGAGGCACCTGAGGCCCAGCTCTAAGACCTTGTTCTCCAAGGAGTTACTTAGGTCCTGTGAACCTCTTTCCATGTATCGGTAGCCCATGTAGTTTTTGGCCTTTATTGCAATAAATACTTATGTTCATAGCAGTTTTCTTGATCTCTGCATAGCAGTGATTCTATTTAAAGATACAGAAACACCAACTTTGTACTGATTTGCTTGTAAAGTAAGGGGTATTCTAGAAGGATTGAACTCTTTCAGGCACTTACAAGTTCTTTTATTTAAGCAAGTAGCTTAATTTTAATTATCAGGAGGAAAACATCTAACCTCTTAAACTGTAATATTATCACATAAAAACATTTCTGAATTCTGTAGTTAGAAGTTAAAGCACTTTTTATCTCAGTTCATAACAAGGAAATTGAACTCAGTTTTGTCCATTTTCCAGCTTATATAAATTAAGAATGTAATTTCTGATTAATGATCATCATCCTCTTTTCTTCCCTCTTTTCCCCCCAAATTATATAAAATCAACTCAGATTTTTTTACAGTCTTCATTATTGAGAGCTGTCATCTGTATTTTATTCTACATGTATTTTTTTCCTTAACTCCATTTAAGGATTTCCTGTGGAAAGATATTAAAGAATCTGATCTATTTCCATACTTGCCAACTTAAAGGGGAACAAAACTACTAAAAATATATTTAAAAATTATTCTTGAGACTTGAATTTTCTCTGTTCATTAGATGAGGTGGCAGATACTGATTAAGAATTTCATTAACAATTAAATTAGAATGGGATAAGATACTCTTAAGGAATGGAAGAAAGAATAATGAGGAAAGAATAATGAGGCAGTCATTACAGGAAACAGCCAAGTTTTATTTCTGAGGGAGGAGAAATGTTGAAAACAGACCTTAAAGTGATGAAGATCTGAGGATGAAGAAAATCTAATAACCATCAATAAAAATAAAGGCTTTCTAAATTTGCACACTTTACAAAAATAATCTGTAACTACAAACTTTCAATTCTGTTTTTCAGCACATTGTAAGCAGAAACAACTGAAAGTGTTGGGTTGTTGTGTTTTAGGTTTTTTCTATTTCTTTATTAGAATTTGCAAAAAAAGAAAAATGTACTTGGGTTAAGAATGTAGATTCCAGCTTTTCAGCTTGGAGCTTATTTTAATGGCCCTGCTAGTGAAAATGTTGACAGCTTTAATTATAGCTTGTTGGGTGCACATTATTGGCAGATTTGTCCAGTGTTTTCCACTACGATTTTGACTTGACTTCACTTTATTGTGTCTTCAGTGGAAAACCGAAAGAAAGGCTATGTGGGAATGAAAAAAGAATGCATTGTTGGGGATCTGTCTCACGGATTCTCAGATTGGTAGAGATGATAGGGTCTAGGACCTGTCTCCCATGTTGTGAGATTAAATTAATAATTCCTGTAAAGAACCTGGCAATATAATGAGGAGTCAATACATATTAAGTATATAGGATTGAGGGAAACACTGAAAAGTGACTCAGCTAACTTCTATATCCATGGTCTGGTGCTTTCATCAGCGAGATTTCTTACATACATAATATGTGAAGAGTCCTTTGCCATGTGCTGAGGTTACAGAAAGAAGCATTAAATAATGTATGTGTACATGGTTCATGACTGATAAAGGACTTTCTTATACTTACATTGCTATATCTTCATGAAATCTTTGGGAGGTATTCAAGAATTATTAGCCCCATTTTACAGGTGAGGAAGCTGAGGCTCAGAGAAATTATGCATAGCGAGTAAATGACAGAGCCAGGATTTATACTCAAAGTCCTCTGAGTCCTTTCTGCTAGGGTACACTGTCTTTAAGATTTGGCTGAGGAAAGTGTATTATGTTTGTGTGCTTGTGCACACTGATATGTTAAGGGTCATATGAGTATCACCAAAACAAATGATATGGAACTAGAGTGGACAGCAAAACCTAGGGAAGATGTATAGTGTGGTCCGGGTATGAACAGGGGTTCAACAGTAGGATTTGGAGGAGTGATGAGGAAAGGGGAGAGGTAGGGAGGATGCTATGAGCAAGTGGTCAGACCACATGTTTTGTTTAGGAAACAATGAACAGCTGAGTCCGGATAGAGGTAATTTAGAATCAGTTTACGTAATATTTTGAAAGCCAGGCTATGGAATTGTCATTTTAGCTCACTAGCTATGATTTATTCAAGGTTTCTGAAAAAAGGGGGGTAATTTGGGATAAACATAGAAATATTTTTCTAAAGGTCACATGAGATAGATGGTTTCCTGGGACACTTTTTATGTAGGGATAGAGCCTGATTAATTAGCCACTCAATAGTAAATGCCTTTGACAAAGGGAATATAATGAAAAATCAGAAAATTGAGACTGATAATGGCTCTCTATTTATATGATAGGTTGACAGCCTCTTCATTTGCTACTGTACTCAAAAAGCATATACTGAGATCTTTTGATTTACAGCTTCTATTCTAGCAGTTAGTCTGGTCCTATAATAGGAAAGATAGATGAACAGAACATTTCAGTAACTGAAAAAGGTTATAAGGTTCATTAGGAGTTTTTTTGTACTTTTTTTCCTCATTCTCTGTTTCCCTCTTTCTCTTTATCCCCACTTTGAACTATCTGGATTCAGCTCTTTCAGCTCTGTTTCTTTGGCCTGTACAGTCAGAAAAGTACTTTGCTCTTTTTTTTTTTTTTAGCATTATATTTTATGAGTTTAATTGATAGAAATAAAGCCAGAGTGACATCATGTCTGAAGAGTAATTCAGAGGAAACCTGAAAACCCCAAATCTTAGTAAAGTTCTATTAGTTCAGACCTTGGAACCATAAAAGACTGGTAAGATTATGCCAAAGGATGTGACATACCCAGTTGGCATTGCATTCCAGTTGGAATGCAGTGTGACCCTTCATGTAACCCTTATTACATTAACTTTCAAGGGAATTCTAATGTTATTTATTTATAGGTAGATACTAGTTTGATATAGGAATAGTTATACTGTTTGAAAATACTTTTTGTAAGAGAAAAATATATATATCTTTCCTTTTTCCTGTCGCCGTTAGGACTTAAGATGTTCCAAGTCTCACAGATGTTGGCATGGAAGCTCCACAAAAGATTTTTGAAAAAACTTTTCTTTTGCTAGCTTCTGGGAAAACCTGGTTAGATCAGTTTGGCAGACGTTCATTGAAGGTTCTGCAGTAATTTTTTGTGTGTGGTTAATATAGGTTCAGAGAGTGAGGCAGATGTGTACATAATCTACATACAAGAAAATGTTTTAAGTGTCTAGAAATAAGTATATGTTAAGACAATAGCATAAGTGATTAGATTTATTTCAAGGCATTGTTGGGTGAACAGCGGTTTCCATTTCGGTGCTAGTTACTAAGTGCTTGGTGCTTTGCAGATATAGATCTGTGAACAAATCCAGTATTTGATCACATCTAACTTTTGCTCAAGAATAGTCTTTCTCCTGTACTCCCAGAATTATAGACACACTACTTATGTATTCTTATGTTTATCAGCTGTTTTTTTTATGAGCTGCTTTTATATTTTGGTAAGAACACTTGACATATGATCTACTCTGAACAAATTTCTAAATGTACAATACATTGTTACTGTAGGTCTGATGCTGGCATGTAGTAGATCTCTAGAATTTATTCACCTTGCATAACAGAAAAGTTATGCCTGTTGATTAGCAAATCCCCATTTTGCCCTCCCTCCTGGCAACCATCACTCTACTATATGCTTCTATGAGTTTGACTATTTTAGGTACCTTGTATAAAGACTTGCACAGCATTTGTCCTTCTGCAGTTGGTTTATTTTATTTCGCTTGGCTCAAGGTTCATCCACGCTGTTGCATATCACAGGCTCTCCCTTTTTTTTTATGATTGAATAATAGTCCATTGTATGTATTTACCACATTTTCTTTATTCATTCATTCTACATCTTGGCTATTGTGAATAATGCTGTGATGAACATGGGAATGCAGATATCTCTTCGAGATCCTGATTTTAATTCTTTTGGATATTCAAAAGTGGATCCGATCATAGCTGTTCTATTTGTAATTTTTTGAGGAGTAGTCATATCTTTTCCATAGTGGCTATACCAATTTACATTCCTGCCATCAGTGTACAAGGGTTCTCTTTTCTTCACAACCTTGCCAGCACTTATTATGTTTTATTTTGTTTTGTTTTTTGAAAGTGTCCATCCTGTCAGGTATAAGGTAATATTGTGATTTTTGATTTGAACTTTCTCTGGTGATTAGTGATGTTGAGCATCTTTTACATACCTTTTGTTGTAGTCTTTGGAAAAATGTTTATTCAGATCTTTTGTTCATTCTTTAATTGGGTTATTTGATTTCTTGCTATTGAGTTATAAGAGTTCCTTATGTATTTTGGATATTATGCCAGAATCAGCTTTCTCAGTACTCTAGAAATTCAAGTCTAGCTGCAATTCAGGGAGCATCTATTCAGGAAAAATATGAATCTGAGAGCAGCTAGCTTTGTGAAGTTTTAAAATTTGTGCTGTTTCCCTCCCTTCTTTAGTTGCACAGTAGCTTTGAAAAACAGTAGCTCCATAATCACAATGAAGACCATCAGGCTGGCAATCGTTGTAGCAGGGTAGATGGAGTTGAAGCACCTTCAAAGCCCCTCTTTTTGTGCCTCATCTGGGGTTAGCTGTGATGTACCATGAGGTTTGAGAACTACTGTGAAGACCCTATTTCAAGTCTCAGTTAAAAGAACATGCACTATTAACTGTTGATAGAATCTGTCATCACTCAAGACATATTACGTGGGACAGAGCTCAGCTGCCTCAGTTATCCATAGGAGACCATGCAGAAACCAACACTGCCTCTCACTGGGGCTTTTTAAATATACTGCAGTAAACTGGAGGAACACTCTCCAATCTGGCTCTGTTCAAATAGGCTGTTCTACATGAGTTTCATGATAGCTTCAGAAAGAAAATGTTATAGTAGTAGGTTTCACTTTTTTAAATTCTGTAATAGAACAGAATTTACTTGCATTTACATGATTATGTGCCAAGGGTAGTAGCTTAGCACAGAAGCACCCGTACCCTCTACTGAGTCACCAGTTTCATCCCTGTAAAGCCCAGGTCTTTGTGGAAAGTATATTCAGATAGCTAAGTAGAATGACCAATACTCACAAAAGGTGAAGATAGCTTAGCCTGAGGGCTGTGTCATAGAACCAGATGCAGGCCACCTTTTCTGTCTTTTCAAAGATAGTATTTTGAATTGTGTTTACTTGTGTTAACATGATTATGCGACAGCACCTTGCACATTTAATATTTGATAGAATTAGTTTCATTGGAGCTCTTTGAATTTTTAATTGGAGACTGATTATTGCTGTGATTTTCCAACCCTGCCTAAAGGAATCGGTGTGACTCGTACACTTGGTCGTTTTGTGGCACTAATCAGTTACCCTTATCCTTTTTTTCTGTGTAAAGTGTTAATCATTGTTTTCAGTTTTATTGACATCCTGGAGGATGTTTGCAACACCAGGGAGTAAGATTTTCACAGCGTAAATATTTCTGATGATACTGAGGTTTTTTTTGTTATATGTGTTGTGGTGGAATTTTGCCTCATCACAGAAACCCTAAACTGTGCTTTATGAGGGAATATCAGGACCAGCTCTCGACCTAAGTGGCCTTCTAGAAACATTCCGTAGGGTGATTGAAGTGGAAAAAGCACTATGATCACATTCTCCAGTTAGCCTTCTGTCTTTAGGAGAATCAGAACCTAGACCATTTATATGAGTTTGATTTTTATACAGTGTTTTTTTTTTCTTTGGAAAGTAGTACATATCCATAGTATAAAATTTAAAATAGACAAAAATAATGACTGAAAGTATAATTCCACCAAAGAACCGTAAGACAGGTATGTTTTAAATCTGCATCGGTAATACTTCATGTTCATTTATGTTCATTATCATGCTACCTTTATGATACTCATCCCACAATTTGTCCATTCCTTTTATATTCACTTCTTGAATTAGAGCCTCATTTAAAAACAACTTTTACATGTCTAAAGACAGTTACCAAGAGTAAGTCTATATTCATTCAGTCAAGTCTGACTTGACTGAAAAAAGGTTGACTATATGGAAATTTGAAGCATGATACTTTGCAAAAAAAATGTTCTCTTTTAAGAAGGTGTCATCACTCCATATTGTGTTGTGTAGGTTTCTGTATTGTTACTGAGTTTATTTTACACATATATAATGTGCATGTAGATCCAGTGCACAATGGTGATAGTATCCAAAAATCTCATCCTTGTGGAACTAGTTTTAATAGATTCCCCCAGGTTGACTGCAAGTTACCAACAAAAGTAGGACTAACAATCGACCAATCTATTCTATCACAATGAGGACACCTTGTTGAGGTGAGCAATCTAGAAGAATTGGTTTCAGGTGCTTTCCACCAGCCATAGAGAATCAAACCTTTAACTAAAGCACCAAAGTTGGTCTTATTAAGCACTTACTGTTTATTCTAGACTCTGCTGAGTGCCCAGGGAAAATGAAAGATAAATATGTTGTTTATGCTCTCAAGGCCTTACTCTAGTTTAGGAAGCAATAGATAATTATATTGACAGCCCCTGTATTAATCTTAGATGCTTTTATACTAATAGCTATTGCTTTTTAATTAACAATGACAGTTATCTATCTAATCAACTATTATATACCTAACAAGTGATTCCACTAAAGAAACACAAAACTGAGGTTAAAATAAATTAAGATAGAGGAAGTGAAAGAACTTCCGATATAGTCTAAGATCACATATTCTTCAGTCAGACCGGTGTGTGATTGTTGATCGAAGGTGCACCAATTTCTGTGAGACCCCCATCAAGTGTGTTAGCAGTCGTGCTCAGGCTGGGGTTATGGTGAAGTGACACATTTTTAAATTATTTTAGATGTTGGAATTGGGCAAACACTAAAATCTTAATTTGTTTACTTAACTTTGTTTTTGCATTGAAAATGAATTAGGCCAACTTCCATTGCTGAAATTTTATTCCCCAGTGTGAACAAAGTGAGAAGTCCTTGAATAAAGCATTCTTCTTTAAAACTAGCATGAGCCAACTAACCTTACACATTCAGGTATATTGGGGCAAGTGACTTATTGAAGTGTTCATCAAAAATTTATTTGGCTCATTAGTAGACTCATCTTTCTTCTATTTGATAGTTTTTTTAATAGAAAATAAAATTTAAAAGGGTTTCTCAGCTGAACAGTTACAGACAAAACTGTCAATTTCTATCCTGCACCTGTGGGACTTTTGAAAGCAGTTAATATCAATCATAACTTCCTTTAAATTTTTCCATTAGTTCAATTCAAGAGGAAGGAAAACACATAGCTTATTTTGTGGAACATTTCTGTCCTTGACTGTCTATGGGAAAGTAGTTGACAGCTTTTGAAATTTGCTTTTATTTCAGACTTGGAGTTGCAGAGAAAACTGCACTCTCAGGTAGTAATTTAAAGCTCATATTGCCATCTTTTCTACGTACACCATGTTACACTGTCACTTCTTTACTACTTGCAGGCTCTCATAAATCTCCAGACAGAACTACTATGGCTTAGCAATGTGGGATCTCTAGAATGAATCCTAATGTTGAAACATCTTGACCTTGTGAAATATCAGCATATTTCCATCTCAGTTTCAGCTGTCATATGAGGCTTTAGGTGAGACATAAGGCTGTGGAGGCATTTGCATACTATTAAGTTATGCATACTGCTAAGGTCTAATATTGTAATTGTTAACCTACGACCTTGCCCTGGCTGAAACTCCAAAAAGGGTCTTCAGAGAGTACTCATGGGAAGGTGCTATTTTAATTTTGTTAAATGATTAGAGATCTGTATATGAGCTAAGCTTCACCCCTTCACTTGTTGGCAAATGCAGTCTGCATATGTTTTGCCTTAGATCACCTCTGCAACTCTAGCTCGGCCTACTGAGTTGGAGCTAGGGATTGCTGGTGAATCTCACATACAGTCTGATTCGTTACATATTGTATGGAGTTGAGGTTCATTGTCCGTGGGTAGCTGAACTGATATGACGATGAGCAATACACATAGTCCTGTGGGCCTCACAGTCTATGAAGTAGCTTTGTGGCATATGTTTTGTTGGTGATGGGCTTGACCTGCAGTCCTCATGTAGGTTCAGGCAAAGGTAGAGAATGATGTCCACTTTCTTCACTGCATGAGCCTGTGCTAAGAGAGTAATCTATAGTTTTATAGAATTTTATTTTTTTATTTGTAGATACAATACTTTGCCAAGCAGAAGAACCTTGAAAAATTCAAGATTAGTGAGTAAGAAAGATGATGTACACGTCTGTATCATGTGTTTACGTGCCATCATGAATTATCAGGTATGTTTGTGTTTCTGATCTTTTAAAATAATCTGAATTTGTCAGATCCTGATCTTGTTACTTCAGTTTCCTTGTATTGTTTCTATTTGAAGTAAAATATCAGGATTTAATAGTTTCTATTGAAAAAGATCTGGTTCCTTCTAATGCTCAAGATTTAATTCATTGTTCTCATTTTAATTAGAATTTATAATGTATTTAAAGGGAAGATGTTTTCACATACATTGATAAATTTGTCTAGGTTACTTAGTAAATGGGACCATTAAAGACAGAGTAAGCCTTTGGTTGTGGGCAGTGATATGAAAACTTTCGAACACCAGGAATGAATAGACACACACTGAATAGGTCAGTGATTCTCAAAGGGTTATATGGTGAACAGGCAAAAAGTTACTATCTATTGGACCCAGAGGTGCCTAATCTTTATAAGAAGCACCTGGAAGATTCTTGTTAAAAGTACAGATTCCTACGTCAGGTAATTGTGATTCAGGTAATCCCTGCTCTGAGAAACACTGGGAGAGAGAGCACAGTGTGTTGGCTGGATTAATCCAAATAACAAAGTGGAAATTAGAGCCGGAATATCTAGCGTGAACTGACAGGGTCAAAAGTATAATTAGATAAGAATACCAGGGATGAGAATTAGAAAGACATAACTCATATATAAAAATAGGATTTGATGTCCATTGATAAGGATGCTACAGGTGAGTCCAGGTACAAATAGAAAATAAGTACCTACACAGAGGGTTGGTAATCGAGTCCAAACCCAAGATCACAATGCTGAATTGAATTCAAGAATTCTTTTTTTCAGCCAATTAATATTTTTTGAGCATTATTAGAGAGACCATGTTCTAGGCATGGAGGATATAGCATTAAATAAATAGGAACTTAATTTCTAGTGAAGGAGGCAGATGGTTATAAACAAATAAATTGGTAAACACCAAGAATTCCAGTGAATAATGATGATGATGAAATAAAAGCTAACATTTATGTAGTGCTTCCTATAGGTCTCTTGCTTTTAAACCTGTTAATCAATTTAAGCCTCATAACGCTCCTGTGAAATTGATGAGGAAACAGAGATGAGACAGGGAAGTTAAATAATTTGCCCAGGATTACATGGCTAATAAGTAATGGAGTCAGATTTGAACACAGGAAGACTGGCTTCAGAGAACTAAATGCTGTAGAAAACATCATCAAGAAATGGAATAGGAAGTGATGAAAATCTGTGTTCAGTTTTAAAATAGGCCAGCCAGGAAAGTGTCATCAAGAAGATAAAATTTAGTGACAACTTGGATGAGGGAGCAAGGTGAAGAATATTAGGGAAAGGATATTCTAGGCAGAGAGAAGAGCAAGTACAAAGGCCCTGAGGCAGGAGTAAGTTGGATATGCTCAAGGTGCAGAAAAGAGGACAAGGTGACTGGATCAGAATAAGAGGGAGAAGTATGTAGACAATGAAATCTGGAGCTAACAGGGTCCTGATTATATAGGGTTTATAAGCCAGTGAAAAGACATTGGCTTTATTATGAGTGAAAAGCCATGAAAGGGTTCTGAGGAAAAATGGGATTTGATCTGACACTTGAATTTAACATGATCACTGTGACTTCTGTGTTTAAGAGTGACCTTGGGGGGCAAAGACAGAAGGGGTTAACCATTTAGGAGGCTGTTGCATTAATTTAGGTGGTGGTGTTGGTAGTATGGACAATTATTATAGGAGTAGAGATGATGAGAGATGGCCAGATTCTGGTTTTATTTTAATAATAAAGGCAAAAATAGCATTGGATATGTGGTGAGGAGTGGAGAGTGGCTCCAGGATGTTTGTCTTGAACACTCTGTTTAAGTGCCAGAGAGATGAGGAAAAACCATCTAGAGAGACTGAGAAGTATCAAGGAACATAGATGCTAAGTACAAGAAATTCTTTGAGGAGAAGAGAGTGCTGTGTGCAGTGTTGCTGCAAAACCATGTAAGATGAAGAGTGAGAATTGGCCATTGGCTCTAGCAAAGTTTGGGTTGTTGGTGATCTTGGAGTGGTGGTGATGAAATGCCTGATCAGAGTGGTTTCAGGGGAGAACAGGAGGAGAGGGTTAAGACTGAGTGCTAGACTTTTGCTGTAAAGGACAGCAGAGAAATGAGGCAGTAGCTGGACACTGGTTGTAGGGTCAAGAGAGATTTGGTTGTTACTTAGGATAAGATAATTTGTATCATGTTTTTATGTTAATGATATGAATCAGAGAAAAATAATGGTGGGGGATGACAGAATTGCTGAAGCATATAATGCTCTTAAGTAGGTGAGAGGGAATGGGATCAGCCACTCACAAGTGGAGGGATTGGCCTTAGATTTGAGCATGACAGAATTCATTTTTGGGAAGAGATGAGGAGATAAGCCACAGATCTGTGTTTAAGGATTGATGTGGTGGCGATGGAAGCTTTTGGAAGCTTTTTTTCTGCTTAGTATAATTAGGAATAAGGTCATGAGCTGAGAATGAGTTTGGAGGAGAAGGAAAAAATTCCTCAACTCGGCAGAATCGAGAATGATTCTTGAGCCTCTTATTGAACTTACTTCCTTTTATAGAAGGATGAGGTAACATGCCTCAGAGCAACATAGGTTTTCCTTGGATTTAGGTCCAGTTAGCCATGGCTTAGTGAAGAGAGTAGATATAAGGGTTGCCAACTCTGGCCCTGTGGTGGAGTCACTCTGAGAGCTTAAAAAAATTCTGATGCCAGGATCCTGTCCTTGAGTCAGAGTGAGTTGACCTGGAGTGGGTCCTGGAACAGTGTTCTGTTTTGTTTACTCTTTCAGGTGATTTTAATGAGCAGCCTGAATTGAGCATCACTGGGCTAGATTAGAGCTTTTTCACTATTTTAAGAAAGAGAAACATGTAGTTCATTGATGATGACTGGAAATAGGATTTCTTGATAGTAACACCATTCCTGGAATTTTTCTAGGAAATATGTTCAGACATTGATGTACTAGAGACATAAATGCATTTATGATGATATAAATTACATTAGGTAGAAAGAAGGTTTTTGTTTTTAATCAACATTGGCAATCCCCTAGGTTGACTCCTAATTCTCTGTTTTTTTTCCACATTAATTTCAGTACGGTTTCAACATGGTCATGTCTCATCCACATGCTGTCAATGAGATTGCACTAAGCTTGAACAACAAGAATCCAAGGTAAGCTTGATTTGTAATGTACAAGTCTAAATCTAACTAGAGAAAACAGAGCGCTAGTTAACATTTAACCAAGTTAGAGTTTGGAAACTTCCAAGTGTGACTCTGTGAAATCAGATTGCTAGTAGACTCTTGGTTATGTAGATCAGCTAAGTTAAATTTTTACATGTGGCAGAATTGAGCAAATGGTGACAACTCCAGCCCTTCATTCTTCTCATTAAGCTTTCATTCTTCTTGAGGCCTGTTCTGAGCATCATTGCAAATTAAGCAAAATTTGGTAGAGAGCATGAGGTTACCAGAACAGATATAGACTTAGCTACACCAAGCTGAAGGCTAACTAAAGCCTCTATCCCTTGTCCACATTTCACTTGCAGCATTTACATATGTAGCTTTTATTGCCAAACAAAAAAAAAAAAGAAACAAACAAATAATGGTGCATGTACATGTCATTTTATATTCACTTTACTATAAAGACCAGTACCATATATATTATTCACATCACAGATTATTTCCAGAAGCCTGTCTTACCAATTTCTTTTAGTTATTCTAATGTATTTCTCATGCTGATGAGGCATTCTGCATTTCAAATGTGTTTTTCTCTTTTATCAGTTACCTCTGTATAGACTGTGTATCTGAAAACTTAATTGAACAACAACCAAAAAAAAATCTGATTATAAATTAGATCCTTTCTGATTCAGAGTGCAATGCTAACCATGAAGTCCTATTTTAGATGCTGATATTATTATTTCAAACTTCCCCTGATAAAGCTTATGCAGCTTTGTGATTGCTTCCTTAGTTTAATGGAATCCCAAATAGTCATGCTTCTGGGTCCCTCCCTTCCACTACAGGGAAGTCGTTATTCATTTTTCTTAAGACAGTTGGCATGGTGGATTATCAAAACAGCCTTTGTTTAGAGGTCATAATAGCTTTTATTCCAGAAAAAAAAAGATTAAACACTGAAGTGATCTTATGATGAAGAAACAATGCTGTCCTTGACATTGTGTTTGAAAACTTGGACTGTAGCTCTAGATTCTCCTTTTAAAATATTTCAGATGGAGTTTGTTTTCTTGAACAAGAGAAAATATTTTTTTTATTAGCAGAGCTGTTATCCAGCTCCTCTCAGATCTCCTGCATAGGAAGAAGAAATGATAGAAATTTGCATTTTCATAGGGGGTTTTTATGGCGTCATGTGAAAATTAGCAGATTTGAAATTCAGCACATTAATTTCAGTTAATTTTGAACATTTTTTTTTTGCAAATATTGTGTCTCTTACTCTAAAACTAGAGAAAATATTTAACCAATGGGTTCTTTTCCTAAATATTTCCAAGTTTCCTATTGTCTATCGCTCATCAATAAAACTTATTCAGACATGTTGTACTGAGTCACCTGATATTGGGACTAAAAGATTACTCTTTCTGGGATTAATTTTTATTAGTGAGTAATTTGTAATTTGGGGAGTGGGAAACATGCCTTCCAACTTTGCTACTGTAGATAAATCACATATATAGTGGCAGGTAGAGGTTTAACAATGTACTTTAATATAATTACTTTACTAGAATTTAAAAAAAACACACATGGACGAATATTTTTTATTATCGTATTCATCTTGGAAGCAAGGAACAGCTGATTCATCTTGTCACTTTCACTGATTTGTGTTTTTCTTTTCTCTTCTTGTTTTTACAGAACAAAAGCCCTTGTGTTAGAATTGTTGGCAGCCGTTTGTCTTGTCAGAGGCGGGCACGAAATCATTTTATCAGCATTTGACAACTTTAAGGAGGTAGGATATTCTTTAGTTTTAAAAAGAACACAAACATCCTGTATTTGGACATCTTTGAACAGAAAGATTTAACCTTTTTACTTACTCTATGGCCTAAAGGGTATAATAGTTAATTTTCTAAGATGACACTAAGGGAAAAATAGTGAACTTAGTGTAAATATCTTAAATGGGTACATTAAACATTTTTTGGTGTCTCATTTCCAAGAAGAGTTAAAAATTATTTGCAGTACTCATTTTCTTTTGGAGAACATGGAATAGCCATTGAAAAATAGATTTTGTTAAATGTATGTGGTTTTCATTATGGTTGATACTTGAGCATTCATAAAATCCAAAATTTTATGAACTCTTTCATCATAGTTATTTTCCTCAAGTCATACAAAATATCATTGCTTTGCTGGATGCTATGAAAAGCCTATCAAATATATAGGCACTCATTTTAGCAGTTTGTAGTCTTAACCAGGTGATCCTGTCATAGAAAAACAACAATCTGATGGACTTGCATGGTTGAAAATGGAAATTAAATGACTACAAAAGAAGAAACAATTATATATAGATAATATGACACCAAAGATTCTGACCCCAAATATCAAGACATCACAACTGAAATAAAAGCCAATTACTCTTGGTGGTTTGCAGTGTTACCTGGCCAGGAATAGTACCTGTTAGCTCCCCTAGTATGTGCCTAACTCTTGAGGCTACTTTGAGGTGAAACATTACAACAGTAATAGAAGGCAGAGCCCTAGATTACAACAGGTCCCTCAGTCATGTTGTGCCTTATCCTGACAATCCCATTTGATTCCAGATGCTTCTGGATTAAGAACCAAGCTGCATTAAAATACAAATCTCAGAGGGACTTCCAAACTATCCTCTTTCTTGGCAGCCTCAGAAGTAGAACCCAGCTAGTATTTATTTATTGAGGATCTACTGTAGGCCAGGGACTGTACCGGGTACACACATGAAATCATTTGGTTCTATTAAGAACATCTGTGAGACAATAGTAATATTTCCCTGTTATAGAAGAATGAACTAAAATCCCAAATAACATTGTTTGCCCATGGTCACAGAGCCAGGATCAGGATTTGGTGCTTCTGATTCTGAACTTCGTTGCAAGTGATATTTGGGTCCAGTTGTGTGTGAATCTCCTGAGGGAAATACTGAGTTAGGAGCATGGAGCCATTTCCCCCTCCCTACCCTCTTAGTTGGACTCACAGCACCAGCTACCAAGTGGACCAGAAAGCAACTCATAATCCTGCACATGGGCTGGGGAGCTGCAAATATGTCAAGAGGGAAAACGGTCCTTCTGCTCCTCTGTTTGCTTGTGTCGCCTCCCTCCTCCCAGTCACTGCTTTGAGATTTTGATATTATTCATTTTGTTAATTTCAGCCAGGAACAGATATTGTCTTTTTTTGTATCTATTAGCCTCAGTAAAAATATATCCAGCTCATAAGAAAATGATGAAGAATAATAGTGAATCTTTAAGTCATTTACATTCTGGCTTCAAAACAAAAAGATTTTAGAGATAAGAATGTATGAATGCTTGTCTATTAATGTTTTTATATATCATATATCAGTACATGAAATTTACATTTATAAATAAGGACATATGGATTTTGGTGGATGGGTATAATATGAAAGTGAAACAGTATGTAAACTAACTCTCAAATTTTTATCATATTTGAATGTACCATATATCAAATCTCTTCCCTACTAGAAGCACTGTACATTTATCAATGATACTTGTTATAATATGGCTCATCTGATTATAGTGCAAATCTAATTATGTCCTAAAATTTTAATTGTATGAAGTCAGTGTTAGTTACAACCAGCAGTTCATGAGAGGAATGTTAATTTTGTTTTTTCTTAAGTAAGTTAGAGACTTTCTTATGCCTAGTAGGCACACAAATACTTGCAGAATTGAGTTTTAGCTGTCTGTTCTCAGAATTGTATATGGCTTTAGCCATTGAGGATGTACCATGTGCTTAGTTGAAAAAGAAAATAATCCTACTCTAAGTGTAGTAACTGGCTAGTTGTAATGAGAACTAAATAATTTTGACTCTGAATTTTTAGAGCTTTAACTAAAATCCAGCTCACTTCTGAATAACTTATGAGTAACCATGGGTGTTTAAGTTCTGATTCTTCTCAGACAGGCATTTGCATCTTGAGAAAACATACCATGTGGTAGAAGGGACAAGGACAGAGCTGGTTTTGTATGTGCTATCAGCCTGCATTAGCCTAAAGTCATGGTGTGCATGTGGACAGACCAAGCAAAGGGATTTTCCTAACAGCCATGTGAATAAGGATAGGGCAGGAGGATGCATACCCCTGAGAAACTTTATTCTTATGCATTGATCAAATGATCACCAACATATTTACCTGCTCAGTCTTAGGGGGAATAAATGCTGCTTTGTATTGACTTTTTTTTTCTTAATGTAATGTCACTCATAGTCCAAAGTCTTTGAAATCCTTTCCTTTTCTTCTGTTTTTATGTAAGTGGATTTTTTTCTTATACATCATAGTGAAGGGTGTATTCATTAATTTTTTTTTATCTAAAATGTCATTGGAACGTCTGGGGTTTAGAGAGGTTCAGGAGCCAACTCTTTCTGGATAGGAAAAGTCCTATGATCTTGGATGCCTGTACAGGTAGGGTTTTGGTCAGTGAATAATACCCACTGAGTTGCCCCTGGCAGAGAGATTGCTACACTGGGTACCAGGACATCAGGGAGTAAGGCCAAAAAATAGTCTTTGCCCTCAAGAAGATTGTTTTTCAAGCTTTTTATCCCATTTAGTAAATTGAGATTTCGTTCATGCCCTTAAGAGGATGAAGGAATTATCCCTGTTTTTACAGGGGGGAATGATGTGTAATGGTAGTGAGGTTCAGTATCTACTTTTGCAAAAAAAGAAATATGCATTAGAGTAATCAGACCCTTGATGCTTTGACCACTGATAGAGCACAGCCAAGCACACTGCTGCAGTGTGGTACCACATACTAAAAGGAAATTTAAAGACCACGCATCTTACGTACATAGTAGAATTTTTCCCTCTACTTATTGAGCCAACAAATCCATTCTCTCCTACTGACCACCACTTATTAATTTAAATGTAATTGAAGGAGGGTATTTTTTACCTTTGGATAGATTTTGTTTATGTACGATTACTTTATTTTCTCATATTTCAATTAATATAATCCCAACATTGGTTTTTCATGTTTTTTCCCCCAAAGCATCTTGCTACATGTCTTATAATATCTGAAGTACATGTTTTAGGAAAATAGGGAACATGTGCAATTTAATATCTGATGGTGGTGAGAATATTAACCCAAAGTCTTACTTTTAGTGGGTGTGGAGTTTGGAGTCTAAGCCTGATGTTACTGAGTAAGCATCTCTGTATATATGATGAAAAATGTTTTAATTACTTAAATTCAGGTGGCAAATTTGTACCAACCATGGTTTGTGACATACCTGACAATGTGAGTATTGTAAGTAGATGAAAACTAAACTAAGTCAACCATTATTCTCCTTGAATTCTTTTTCCTTTAAAAAAATGGTTTTTAAATAATTGGAATTAGCACATCTGGTATTGGTGTTGAAACATCTCCTTATGAAAATTTATGGTCCTGAATTGAGGACCAGGGTGAGAACTAGGAGTCATCTGTTTTTCCTTATTCGTTATTTTAGGCACATGGGAGGGTTACCATCTTTTCCTAAATTGATACTTTCTTAGTTGCATGGCAATATATATTTTTAAGCATTTGGCCTAACAGACAGTAAAAAAACACCTTTGGAAGTAAAGTTGCCTTAGTTCAGGGTCTTGTTTGCAATAAGCAGAAACTGACTCTATCATGCAGATTAGAAAGACATGGAGAAACGCACATGGTTGACGAGGATCCTGGAAAAAAAGGCCTGGAAAATGGGCAGACAGTCCTAAAATGTGGCTAGACTCTCATGCTGTGCCCTTGAAGTGTAGCCACAATAAATGCTATTTGGGATTATGGTCATGCTTTTCCTTCTCTCTCAAATGACATGGACCATAGCTAGCAATCCACTGGGTCATAAAACTACACTTTAAGGTAAAGGACATCAAGTAGCCCCTCTTGGAGAGTTATATATACTATATTTAATCCAATTTCTTTTAGAAACCTTGAGATCTACCAAACTTGGCTCTCCTCAACGTTTCTTAGCCTTTCTTCTTTTTTCCTCCACTTTATTCTTTGTCATATCTGAGAAATTGCCTTTAAGAAAGCGTCTCTAAACTCTGGCAAAAAGAATGCTCCCATTTGAAATCAAAGTGAAAAAATACTGAGGACCCAAAGACTCTACAACAGAATTGTCTACTGTGACACTAGTAATGTAACCTAATGAGGGCTCTGAGCTAACAGCACCTCCCCAACCCCCCACCCCAGGCTGCTGGGAGGTGCACCTGGAATTCATCAGGATTCCAGATTGATTATAACTCTGTTCTCATCTGCTTCCAACATGACAGCAAACTGGCTTTAATACGTAAGCCTGAGGCCTGAGTTTGGTTATTAAAGCCTCAACTCCTTCCCACTTTTGACCTTTCAGTATGGATAGATGGAACCTTGCAAAATGAGTCATTCAGGGCTACCAGCTCTCTTGTACGCAGGACTCTTGGCAGGATCCATTATTATTTTCGCCTCTTGCTAGAAGGCTTCCTAAGAAAGCTGATGTGGTTTAGCTACTGGGCATCTGAAAGCACTTGTGCTACGCATTATTAAGTTGATTTAAGAAAGCCTGTCAAGTTTTATTTATAGTGGACCAAATTGGGCAGGAAGGAGAGCAGACATTTTGGTGTCATTCCAGCATCCTTCTGAGTTTAATCCCATCTAATTTAACCTCTTGAACGTTTGAGGTTATGGAGTTATAAATCCAGCAAGACCATCCAGATAACTCCTTTGGTGGTAAAATTTTCAACATGGAGGGAAAAATGTAGTTATTTTTTTCAGTCTTATTTAACTATAAACAATGTATTCTCTCAGATCTCATGATGAGAAATTTGTATGGGAGTTACAATTCTAGAGCATATGTATATTTCATGTATTCAGGCCAGAATTAGATTAAATTAATTCACTGAAACTTTTCTGTGGCCAGTCCCATCCTCCAAGGATCAGGAAGCAAAGTCACAGTAATTATTTTTTTTGGATTGCTTATTAAGTGTTACTGTTATTGGTTGTCAGTAATAAATTACCCCAACTTAATTTTATTAGGCTCATAGATGTTGTGGGTCAGGAAGTCAGGATGGGCATGGCAGGGATGATTGTCCCTGTCACATCTAAGGCCTCAGTGGGGAAGGACTGATTGACTAGAGCAGAAATTCATTTGAAGGGTTTTTCACTCATATGTCTAGTTTCTGGCCTGAGCTCAGTAGAGCCTGTCAACCAAAGTGTGTCAACGTAGAACTCCATGTGGCTGGAGCTTCTCATAGCATGACAGCTGACTTCCCAGAGGGAGTGAGCAAGAAGGAACATCGAGAGAGCAGGCCTTCAGAGGCACAGAGGTTGCAGTGTGTCCTCTGAGCTGGTCTCAGAAGTCATTAGTGTCACTTGTGCTACATTCTTTTGGTTACAAGTGAGTCACTAAGCCAACCCAGATGCAAAGGGGAAGGTCATGACCTCACTTCTTGATGGTAGAGTGTGAGAGTCACAATGCAGAAGAATGTGGGGTGGGAGAGACGCTGTGTTCATTTTTGGAAAATACAGTTCACTTCAATAACTTCTTAGGGAACACCGATCTATCTCTAGTTGCTTCCTCTTCTATTTTCTCTCTCTTCTTCACTCAAGCCAGTACTCGGTTTCCTGTCCGGACTGAAAGCTTTAAACTTTTTCATTGGTGACAGAAAGGATGGTTACTATTTTCTATAAACCAGTGTACCATGAGCAAACACTGTTTTGAGAGTCTTTTCAGAGGAGAAAGGAGCTGTTTGCATAGGATTTCTGAGCCCCTGGTAATGAACTAGTTGTTTCTTTATCATCTAGTAAGTAAGTGAAGGCTGTTGATCATTAAGGGATGAGTGATGCTAATTTACTAGAAAAAATTTTTTATGAATATTATGCACCCAATTATGTCAGAAACATTGATAAATAATGGGAATAAGAAAATGAATAAAACATAGGCCTTATCCTTAAGAAGCAGCTTTCTAGTCTAGTTAAAGAAACATAAATATTTCAACAATTATTCTTCTAGGCTCTATAAAGGTAAATTCCAGGTGCTTTGTAAGGATGAGAGATAGCTAACTCAGAGGAAGTAGCAGAAGGAGGACAGATTGGTTAGGAGCTCTCAGAGGGAGCCTCCCTATAGGAAAGGGTGCTTGAGCTGAGTTTATGACAAAGAGTTAACCAGGTGTATTAGTTTTTTATCACTGCTGTAACAAATTGCCACAAACGTAGTGACTTAAAACAGCACGAATTTATTATCTTACATTTCTGTTGGCCAGGCATATAAAATGAGTCTATAGGTTGGTATCCTTCTGGGGAATTCATTTCCATGCCTTTCAGTTTCTGGAAGCTACTTGGTTCATGGATTCCTTGGTTCACGGCTCCTCCTCTGACTCTGGTCCTCTGTCCTCCTTCCTTTAATGACCATGCGGTTACATTGGGCCCACCCAGAAAATCCAAGATCATCTCTTCATCTCAGGACCCTTAACTTAATCATTTCTGCTTGGTCTCTTTTAAACATAAGGCAAATATTCACAAGTACCAGGGATTGAGACATAGGCATCTTTGTGCGGCCGTTATTCAGCTGACCACACCAGATAAAGGTGTCATTTTATTCAATGAAGATGACATCTTAATAAAGCTTCAAGGACTTGAATCTTCAGTCTTAAAGGGGGCAGGGAATGGGAAGAGAAAAGGGTGGACTAGGAAGTTGGGCAGATCAGGAAAGGACTCCTTATTTGAGTTTTCATATTGTATAGCCTAAAAGTAGGAAATACGTTTCCTAATCTTCTCCAAGCATTGGCTATTTAGATTGACTGTCCTGGTTAGTAAAGAAATGGCTGTTATATTTTGCTCCAGAAGTAAGTTGGCTGTGGTCTTATCATGAGTTCACTTTGGCAGAGCAGGGTGTGGCTGAGATCTGAGATTTGTTTCAGAAATTTTGCCATTCATGCTTCTCATTCCTTAGGCCTCTTCTTCCACTGATAGTTATCTGCTTCCTCAGCTGCTATATTTATTCACTTCTAACATCTTTAGGACTTTCCTCTGTTGCGGGCCTGAGGGAACTTAAATAACAAAAAAAAAGTACAAGAAGATAGTGGTAGATATTATCATGTTAACTGGCAAACACTTTTAGAGATGCTTTGCTTTTCAATCTGACTTTAGACATTTCTGTCTCTGCAAGCCTGTGCAATTTTCTACAATAAAGAACTTCATCTTCTATTTCATTTTTAGCAGCCACTTAAAAAATGAGAAAAACAAAATAAAACAGCATTTCTCCCTTCTTACTTTTACTCATGTAAAAATGCTATTTCTGAAATCTGTATCTTCTGCCAAAGTGTAAGATACGTGGCATATGTACTCTTATTCCATATTTGGTGGGGAGATAACAATGAAGGACCTCCAGATGAAGCATTGGGCACTGTGTATTACTTTAAGACCCCATAGAATCTGAGACAGAGGCTGGCTCTGGTCTCTAAACACAGAGCTGTTACTGGAGAAGTGTCTCCTTGGCAATAAGTTATCGTTATGGTTGTAAGATACCCGAGGGTAGTATGAAGCCCTCTGCAGTGAGTTGTTTAGAGAACTGGAATCAAGATGCTTACAGCTGTGGCAATATCATCACCAGCTCCAAAAACTATTAGAATAATGGACGTTTTCAGTTCCCAGTCAGGATTCGGTTGCCATTCTGGCATTTATTTCTGCAGAGCAATTCTAAAGGTCTATTTCAGGATCTCCTTGGTTTCTTTTCCTGTATGAAAGAACTGCCTTCTTATTCTTTTTCTCCCTCATTCCACCCTGACTTGAATAGTAAGGATCTTTTTTAAAAAGTCAGTATCTTGGGATTGAAGTATACTTTAGTGTTCTATATTTATTCAGCTGCTTTTTAAAGTGAAAATAGAAATGATTATTTTCAAATGTCAAATAATTCTGGATTATAGGTTATTTTAGTGCTCATTAAGTCCAGAGGCAAGCAGTGGCTAAGGCCCCACACCCAAGGCTACATTAACCGTCATATTAGATAAGCTTCTAGGTTCAAATAGAGCTGATAAAATAATTACAACAGTGCTTATATTAGATATGTTAACTAGGAAAAGAATAAATCGTACATATATCATAAGTATGCATATATGTATGTATGTATATTATATGTGTGTGTATTAGGAGTAACAGCATAAAAATGTATTTGTACATAGTAACAAACCCTAAAGAAAAATAATTGAGTTTGGAGTAGCATTGTTGCTTCTATTTTGTGTGTGTGTATTTACTTCTGTTGCTTGTGCTGTTTGGGAAGTAACATGCCTCACACGGCTAAATATTTCTATTGCAAGGGGTTAGAATTTTCCTTCCAGTAACGTTTCACATGACTAATTTTCTTTTTTCTAAAGATGCTCAGTTATCTTTGTGTAACAGCTCTGGAAAACTAAAGTCACTGATCATTACTATTTCTTCAGAACTAAACTAATAAACAAAATCCAAATTTTTTGTTACTTCTGAGGAGTGGTTGGGCAACTATATATATTTTTTTTACCACAGAAAAAGCACCGTTATAAGATCAGAAGAATTTGACAGAAAATAAAAGGCATGTTTTTTGTACCCCCCAAATTTCTGTCACCTTGAGAAAGATATGACTAACTTAAATAGATATTTAGTTAAGGACCAAATGTATACTACAGTTAATGTAAGAGGATGGTAATTCATAACCTTAAGAATTGTGCTTATATTTTTATTCCCTGTTGTAGTTTAAAGTTTTAGCTGTTATTGCCAATGAATATACTTATTGAGCATGATTTCCTGTGTGAGTCAAGTTCAGATTTCATTTGAATTTTAAATACTTCCAAAACATAAGCACATTTTTATTTATCTGGGCTCCATAGTCAGTACATAATAAGGGTTTTGTTTGGTTGTTTTTTTTTAAACCATAAGTCATCTTCAGAAAGAAAACATGAACAGAGTTCATGAATCTATTTTATTTTATTCCAGGTTGTAACATTAGCCAATGTGTTTGTTATGTCATGTGTACAAAAAAGACGTATGCATATATAGAAATAGTAAGCCTACTATTATTGTTTGCTGAATGTCGACAGGCTAGTATCAGAGGAAATAGACATATTGACACATGTTAAAATGGCAGCCTTGGGATTTTTACCCAGATCCATTTAACTCCAAGGCTCAGAGTCAACCCTATATAATGTTATCTCATTAAAACACTTCCTACATATGTTCATATATACCCTCAATTTTCTATCATAAAATGATCTTAATTGGAATGGTTATAGAGTGGGTAGATTATTGGAATGTTTGAAGTTATTAGTGAAATTCAGGACAAAGTGGCTGTTTATATAAGGCTTAAAGAGAGAAGATAGTCTTGAGCAGGACTGTAAGGGAAGAAAGGTACTTGATTTGGTTGGTGGAGGGAATTTTGAGAACAGAAGATGAGATTGGGACAAAAATCTGTCTTGGAGCAGGATATGTCAGAAAATTGTGCTAGTTGACAAGAAAAAAAAATCTTACTGGGACCCATTAGTGCAGAATAAAGGGTGACAGGAGGAAAGCTTCTGAGAAAGTTATAGTGGAGAGATTTTAAACCTGTGATTAAAAAAAAAATCAGCTGTAAGATAGATAAAAGGAGGGAAAAGAAGGGAAACAACTAACAGTTATTAAGTACTTTGCAGTTTGTGAAGTGCTTTTTGTATCTATTCCATTTGATTCAGTGGAAATCTGAGAAGGGCATTTTATGTAACTGATAAATCTTAGAGTATCAATACTCTGTTAAATAACGTTAGAAGAGAGATGCTGGAGTTTGAAAGATAAGTAATTCAGGCATTAAATGACTGGGCCATGGACCAATTTTGTTGATATGAATCTACAAAATGAAAGGGCAATCCATGGAATATAGAGATGGACATAAGAGGAGAATAAGAATCTACTTAAATAGTATGCATTTAATTAGGAAGAAAGTTTCACAAGTACAATGGACAAAGATTATTTGGGAAATTTTTTTTAGATGAAGAAAATAAGCTTTTGTTTTTATTAGATTCATTTTTTTTTAAGTGGTGGTAAAATGCCCAACATTAGATTCTTAGTTGTGAACTGAAGACTATGAATGAGAGAACAGACTTAATCAGGGGTGATTTGAGATCATTTGTGTGTGTTTACACACATGAGCATGCGTGTGTGTGTGTAAGTGTGTAATTGAAATAGAAAAGGGAATTGTAATTATAAGGAGGCCAGCTCCACAGGGATACCCGTCTAGAAGAGGAAAGAAGCCAGGCTAGAATGGGCTAGAAGGATGCTCAGGAGAGACCAGCACACAATGCAGAGGATAGTCAAGAGGATGAGAGGCTACCTGGTTGGTGTGGTATCTCATGGTGCAAATTTCTGCTTTAGGTGACAAGTTAGTCAAATAGTCTCTATATTCCTTCCAATTCTACAGTTTTATGTTTCTACATAAAATTTTATCAACACATGCCCGCCCATATGTATAATATGTATTATGCATATATGTATATTTAAATAGTTTCATTTGAAAAAGGTTAAGTGCTTCTTTGACTGCATAAATAAAAGCAAGTTACCTAGATGCATTCAGAGACAGGCCCGTACTGGTGTCAGGCACCAACTATGGGCCCAGCACATCCAGTGACCTATTTTTATTTTAAACTTATTACTATCCTACCAACTGGCCTTGGATCACTATGATTTTAGACTATGTTGTGACTTTAGTCTCTAGTTCCTTTTTATAACCACCTTGAAATGGCTTCATTAATCTCTAAACCCAAATCTCATTTTAAAAATCTGCAGTGTGTCAAAGGAACTTGCTGCTTTCCTAACTAGAAAGTAAGTGAGTTGGATGTGCTGGGCAGGGTGTGAAAAACCGAGGCTTTTCATTTCCCAGCTTCTCTGTCATACCCCAGACACTGTTCTGTTCACCGTGGTTCAACAGCCATTCTTTATTCCTTTTACGACAATGGTGCATGTGGCTCTGGCCCAGCTCTTTTATTCTATGTATCAATCTTCTAAGGATATATAATCATACTTAGTTTTCATTCACAACAATTGACTGAAACACTCAGCAGAAGAAAATGGCTCGGCAGTTCCCGATTGTGGTACAGCAGTCACAGTGTCTGTCACCCTTCATCATGCAGTTGAGTTTTCTGACAGAATCTCCCCCTCAGCTTTGCGTCACTGGAGAGTGGAAAGGGCCAATCACAATAACATGAGCTATGTAATTCTGTTTTGTTTTAGCAGTTTGGTTTTGGCCGTGGAAAATGAGGGCTCTTTCTCCACCAGTAAATGTACCAGCAACACATGTGGTATCCCAGATTTACTGGTCCACTACTAAGAATACGCTGAATTTTCCACTTAATTATTTTCCAGGAATAGGTGTAAAACTAGGAGATAGTGTATTTTATGTGGTAGGTATTAAGGGCATGTTTAGTCCATTAGTAAAAGACAAATCATCTTTTTGTTGTTTGCATATTTGTTCTTGGTTGTTTGGTATTATAGTGTGTCAGGCATTCCAAGACACACCCATTTACTTGGATGGATTCAGAGTCTGATTCTTCCTGAGTTTTGGGGATTGCATGTCCTGTAGACCACGTGAGAGAACCATTTCTGTCTCTCATATTCTTGCTTGGAATCTAACATTCACTTGGCTGTGGGTAAAGAATGTCTAGCTTTGTGATAACCTTCCTATGAAGAGGTGGGGGGAACCAGAGAACAGTTAGGGACTGCTATTGTCCATCCTGATGAGAGCAAGGGATTGTACCTGGCCTTGTTAAACCTAGGAACTGAAGAAGTGTTTTTTTTCTGCCAACCTTCTAAATCGATGGAGAGCTTCTTTCAATATAGGGACTCCTGACATGTCTCTGAATGATGTAACTTCATCTTTGTGGAGTGATAGCAGATGTAGTTGGTCTTTATGTGGTGTGGTTGGCTTTCCAACTATCTTGCAAGAAGTTTTAATACTAGAAAACCATTTATTTTCTTCTTCAAGTTTTGATTTTTAAGAATTCATCACTTTCGTAGAAATAGAGGTGATTCTATAATCTAGTAGTTCTCAAACTTTTGGCCTCAAGATCCGTTTCTATACTTTTAAAAATTACCAAGAACCCCAGCAGTTATTGTTTATGTGGGCTATGTATTGGTATTTAGCATATTAGAAATTAAAGCAAAATTTTGATACTTATTTTATTAAAATAACATAATAAACTCACTATATGTTAACATTAACTTTTACATTAGCTGTATACTCATAGCTGCTCCTGCATTCGGTTACTCTCATTGCTTTGGTTGAAGTAGTTGAAGAAAATCCAGCCCTACACAAATATGCAGATGGAAAAGGAAGTACCTTAACAGATTTCTAGGTAATAGTGGATATTCTCTTTTTTTGATACTGTATTGTACAAACACTGGACAGGTAGTAGATTCTTAAAGATTAGTTGCAAAGTGGAACCTGAAGCCATATTAATGAATTTCTTGTACTCTGTGACAGTAAAGTTTATTTGCCTGTCTTGCATCTTAAATGAATCCATAATTTAGTACCAGCATAATTTTGTACCAGCATGCAGTGGTCACTTGGAAAATATAAATTCACCATTGACACATTTTATAATACAGTATTTTTTAAAACATCACACCCATTATTTTACTACCAATCTCATCAGAAAAGTCTTTAAATATTTGTAAGCTCTCAAGCTCATGGTCAATACAAGTTTTATCATTTTTGTTTGAAAGCTTAATTTAATTGTTGGAAACATATATTGTCAGTTGTTTTCCTTAAAGTAAAAGCCTCACTTCATTCATTTTTAAGAAAATAACTGCCAAATCTATAAGTCTAACTGTGGTTTGTCAGTCATTCTTTCAAATAAGAATGAAAAAGTGTCTGGTTCATCTTGCAGTAGTCATAGAATTGCTTGTCCTCATGGCAACCATATGTTAATATGCAAGTTTCCCTTTTCAACATATATAATATTAAATAGATATGTATTCAAGTGTTGAAATTAAATAAAATTAATACTTTTTATTGCATCATTAAGAGTATTCTTAAGTAAAACTGATCTTTTTCTTTTTTTTTTTAAACTGAGGCTGCATGGCTGTGATATAGTGATTACTGTTATAATTTGGTTTTATTGCCTTGATTCATACTAAGGCCAGCATTTTCATTCACCCACCTTTTGCTTTTGCATCACCAGTACAAATTTCAATTCTCTGAACAAGGCTGGTAACATCTTAGTATTTTTATAAAAATACTTTTGACCTCACAGACTTCGTAAAAGGCCCTCAAGGGCCCTTGGTGTTCCAGGGCTACACTTTAAAAACTGCTGCTCTAATCCATTGTCTCCTGTCATCTTGGGCTAGGTGCAAGTGGTTATCGGTAGCTAAGAACGAGGTTCTCTTGATTAAGACCCAGAATTAGGGCAGTGCATGGGAAAAAGTAGAGGAGATATGAAGTTAAAGGAGAAAGCTGTGGACAAACTTCAGGCGTTCGCCTATTTGTAGGCCGAGGTTCCTGATCTTATCAACAAAGAGTCTTTGTCTTCAAGGGCTCTGACTTCACAGCACATCTTTGTTCAGTTTAATTTGATTTGTTGTGTTTTGGGCATGAGGAGAGCATGGGTTGACATCTGCCCACTGAGCAGGTCCTAAGTTCTGTTTGTGAAAATGCCACAGAATTTAAATAGTTCATACCATGTGTTATTGCTATATTCTAGTGAACATGTGATGACCACTAGACATGTGTCATTGTGTCCCCACCTTGCCTTACTTGACCAAATTGGGTATGCTCAACAGGATGAAGTTGTGAGGAGAAATGAATGAAATATAAAGGTTACCATTAGGCCTTCTTTTGAGGGGTCTGACTGGTAAGTTGTCCCAAAGATGCCTAAACGTCTTTGTCACTTAATTCTCAGGTAGCTATTTAAATACCTGTCTCTCTTAAAGAATGAAAAGATACTTTGGTTTTCCTGTAGGATAAGAAGCTTTGAAAGAATCTGTATGTGTCTTTACTGATGATCAAAAGATGTGAGTCTTGCATTGAAGCCAGAGAGATTCAAATTGTGCATTAGGAATATTTCTGAAAGGTATCATTTATTAGGAATCCTATTGTGGAGATTTACTCCCTAGACTTCAAGGAAGGTCATCTTTTTTTAGGGGAGTGATAAAAATGCATTTCTCATTTAAGGTGTGGTGTGTCAACAAGTCATCCTTTGGGGATTTCACTGGCTTTTTGTTTCTGTGTCAGGATTCTTTATCCAGTGCAGCAAAATATGTGTACAGAAAGTAAAATAGTCATCTGGATGCTTTGTGTGCCTGGTGCCAAACATCTGGATATTTGGAAACATCTGGAAAGTGACTGCTATTTTCAAAAGGGTGTTTAGTATTATGTGGATGAAACCTCAGGCTCATCATCAGATGTCCACCAGTCCAAGACTGATAAAAATATTTTATTAATTTACGAGAAAGGAGGGTTGAATTTGTAGTTGGTAGACTACGTTCAGCTGTATACCTTTCATTAGTGTTTCTTTCAGTGGAGTGAATTAAGGGTGTTTAGTTTCAGAATGCTTCAGTTTGATGAACATTTCTGTTTTTAAATCCTGATGAGACATGAGAGCCAGCAACAGGTTGGAGTGATCTGCTTCTGCAGCAGCAACCATTTGGTGTAAGTGCATGAAATGTCTGGTCACCTCAGGGGAAAAAGATAATAGACCCCCAGCAACTGCCAAGGTTTGTGGCGGGCTGTCATGGCGTCAGTAACCCTCAGTGTGCTGGTACTCTAAATAGAAGGTAAAAGATGCTTTCAACCCAGGACTAACTATGAAATAACTGTTTACTTCATGTGGCCCTGAGAAGAAAACGGAACTTTTGTTCCTGGGCAGCCCCCAAGAAGGGTAGTCTAATCAGTCATAATAGACTGTGCCTCTAAAACTGTGCCTTCCTGCAGGGAGCCCTATGGATCACAGGGGCCTTTTGTGAGAAGAGAAAAAGAAAGTATTGAGGCAGGCACCAGGCAACAGGGCAAGAAGGAAACACTTAAGCAAAGGGCCTTTAATTTTTATATAACTAACCCAGAAACGTTATTTTATAGCCACCTCATGAGAGTCAGGCTGCAGTCTGGTTGCAGACTTTGTGTGGTGTCTTGGGAGCTTTTGCTGGGGGAAGCCAAAGACAGTCACTGACCTTGAAGGCAGACGGAGAAGTGGCGGAAGGCCGGCAGTCTGTTGTTCGTGTCAACATCTGATAATGCTCTTTATTGGAGGGCTTTTGTAAAACCATCTTTTCTCTGCCATTTGCCTTTAGCGAAATCATCCCCCAACCTCTGCCACCCCTTTTGTATCTAGGGCGCCAGATTTATTTAAATGTTTTGGGACACTGTTCAGAGATATCTTTCACAGATGTTAAAGAACAGAGTTGAGTTGTTTTTTTTTGGCAGAAGCTGTGCTTTTGCTTCAGTCCTCCTTGAAGTGAAAATGTATCTTGTCTCGGGTGTGGACCATTTTATGTGGGTGGGGTCGGATTTATCCACGGCACCAGCACCAGTGAGCTGGATGCTGAGCCTGTGCTTTGGCTCTTAGATTTGGTACTCTGGGCCGTGAAGCCAGGTGAACTCTAAATTTGCTTCCAGGCTGGTCAGTTTGGGAATATCATGTTATATTGCCAGGCCTAGATTAGAATTTTAAAGCTTCAAGATAGCAAGTGAGAGGATTTTTTCAAACTTCTATGGAAACCTTCAATGAAACTTTCCTTTTTCTTAAAAAAAAAAAAAAAGTCTTACTAGGAAACTCATAATTAAGCAGAGCTGGATAAATGAGGATGGACATCCCAAGAACCTTTCTTACTGGCCAAGCCCCCATCCTTGGAGCTTCCAAATCATTCTTCTGTAACCATTATGGCTTCCTAGAACAGGGCATGAAAACCAAGGCTGTAATCTGAGGTCTCAAATTAATGGATGTGAAAAACAAAGTCCAGGGAGGTTCCCTGAGTTGTCCACAGTCACTGTGGGGCAGTGGCAGAACCAGGTCTTGCAACCAGGTTTTGTGGTGCCCTGTTTAATACTCCAGATAGTCCCATTTCTGCCCTAACACCACTCAGCCTAATAAGTGACAGAGCAAAGAGGGCTGGATGTATTAGGAACCCACAGGGATGGGCAGATGGGTGGCTGTGTTAGCAGACTGAAGTCTGTGCTCCCGGATCCCAGCCTGAGCGTTCTCACTTAACACAGGGTTAATCAGGGTCAGTGAACTTATTCACATGAGAGTGAGCTATAGATGATTTTAAAATGAAGATGCCTCTTAAATTGGCAGTAGGAAACATAAGTTTATGGCAGAATATCTGCTTTTCTGGAGCCTATACTTTTATTTTTCTGCTAGTTTCTGGTAGTCCTGGCTGCTGGGGTAGAAGTCTCATTCCTGATGGAGTGGCCCAGGGGACAAAAGTGCTCCCCTCCAGTCAGTCTGCTGTGCTCACTCAACCTGTTCTGTGGTGGTCTCTCTTAAATTCATTCTCTACCTACTCTCATGAGTACTTGGTATAGAAAATCAATGTCAAAGCTAGTGGGGGAAATGAGAAATACCAGTGATATAATCAAGAAATGAAAGATTTCAGTTGCCATAGTACAGTTTTTTTGTTTTTTACTTGAAAGTTTTTGTATTATATAGTCTGGCCTTTGTTGGCAGGTGGAAGTTATTTGCAGCAAGCTATAATGTGCAATAATATATACATGCAAATATGCTCCTGGCTCTTATATTAGTTTTGATGAGGGCCTTGAGAACATCCACACAAAGGCCAGTGTGTGCATTCTGAAAATAATTGAGAATCGGTAGTTTCATTTCTTTCATCCTCACCAATTTTCTAAAACAAGGCCAGTTTCAAAGTTGAGAAGCAGAATGTTCAGCCACAATGGTCCTAGTTGAACGACGTCTGAGGGGGTGGTCCAGATGTGAGCTCCGTGAGCTAAGACAACTTTCCTCTGATGTGGGACATGACTTTTATTACCAACCTTCCCCAAACATATCTTCCCATTTCCTGTGGGATTGTAGTATATACTTGTTTAATGATTGCAAAGCAATATAGAAACAAATGTGAATCTGGTGTGCATGCTTCCTTCCCTTCAGCAGAAATGAAGGGGGGCCTCTGGAATCCATGCTCTTCCTGTGGAACAATGTCAGAAATACCACCCTGAATTTGTTAGTTGGGACTGACAGCAGAGCAGTCTGTCTAAACCTTTACAGGGATAGGGCTTGGTGGATCTTATAGGAAGGGCCCTTCTAGTTCTTACAGTGCATGAGGAGAGTAGTCAGTCAGACTATTCTCTGGATTTTCCAAATCTGGCATCTGTGTTGAAGAAATGTTGTTTTGTGCATTTGGATTCTTTTCATAAAGTTTATAGCAGCTTAAATTAGAAGATGTTTAAGTCTTATTTTTGAAGATAAAAGGTATTTCTCTGTTTTATATCGCATGTTCTCAGCATGGATTTGCCTGTTGACAGAATGAGCAATTTCTAAAGAAATGTATATATTCGAAGCTTTTCATGTTTATTTCAGTCCTGCCTACTCGACTAGTACAATAATTTTGGGGATCTTTACCCAGTATGAAATTAATTTAATATTGCTTGTTCTAGATTTGATATCATCTCTTTTTATTCACAGACTACGAGTAGTTTTAGTTGATGCCCACATGTGCTTTCCTCAGCCATATAAAATATTTGCTTTAGTGCTCTGGACACAATCCCAGATTATTTGGGAGTTACCTTATTATTCATTGCAGCTGTGCAGGGTCAGTGGGACAATCTCTGTTGTGTTCCTATGATACCCAGTTATAGTAACTGTATTTCTTTATTTGTATTGTTATATTGGAGGTTGAATGAATTGGACAGTTAATGACCTAGCCATCTGGTTTATAATTGGTAGCCAAAAAGGCTGAGGGTTTAATCGGCTAGTCCTCTATTGTATAAGCCACTGTTTCTTAAATACCGTTCCAATGACCATGAGTACTTTTTAAAAGCACAGATTCCTTGTTCTATCTATGGAGATTCTCATTCCATATGTTTCGATTTAGAGCCCAGGAATCTGCAGTTTTTAGAAGTTCATGCAAGATTCTGGGGCACGGACATCAACCGTATGCATAATGTAATGAATGTGGTTTTTAATAATGTGTGTGTGTTTTTTTTAAACCTCTATTGGCATCTCAGGTAATTCTGGGATGCTTTAAACTATTGTTTTAAATGGAATATCTTTATCACAACATCCTGGACTGTGTGGGGACCTCACAGTTGTCAGGTGGGGACCTCATTTTAGCCTCTGTACTACAGACCTTCATCAAGTTGGAGATATTTAATGTATCAGGTGTCAGTCTCATTCATAACTCGAGGGCACCTAAGGTATTTTCCAGATTTCTGACATTCTTAAATTTAAATTAAGTTCTTAAATTTTAAATTTAAAAGGCTTTGCCTTTCAATTAGAAAGAATTGTATTCCTCAGTACTGTTCATTGATGGCCATTGCCTCGTCTGATTCTATGGGTGCCTAGCTACTCAGACAAGACATTAAACACAGTCTGTTTTTCAGGAGTCCTGGCAGCTGTCCCCAGATCCAAGATTGCTTCTCTTCCTTTCTCTTGCTACTACCAACCTCCTAAAACAGACTGAAGTAAACCATTTCCTAAGGAACAAGTTCTTATGTGGAGGTTTCTCTTAAAGAAAATTTATGTTGTAATTCTGCCCTTTTCTGTACCAAGCCTTGGCAATCATCACCCACCGGGCCCTTGTTTTAGGCTAGGGACACTTGTGGCTTTGAGCACAAGATGTGACTTCTATCATAGTCTAGGGAGCTGATTTTGCACTGCCTCACCTGCTTTAACAAACCTTTTGTCTTCAAGAACTTACTACATATTCTCCAGAGGGTCTAGGGGCAGAACACAGTATTCCTTTAAATCTCTGGTTCTCAGCCTTTGCAGAGCATCAGACAGTCTATAGTGCTTTTAAAATTGTAATGCCCGCATCGCCCCATCCTGCCCAGGCCTGCTGAATCAGGCTCTCTAGGGTGGGATTGGACATGTGTGTTTTTAAAAGCTTTACTTCAAACTCTCCCTTCTGGAGCCTCTTCCCTTTCCTCTAGGCTGAGCACATGTACTGTTCCTCTGGCTTCTGTAACTTTTTGTTAAGGCAGGTATAAAGAAATGGAAAGTTATCATCAGAATATAGTAAACTGTCTGACTCTGTTGTGAAAATTTAAGTTGCTTTAAGACTAGAAGGCCCTCTGAGGTTGAAGTCTGTTCCCCTTAACATTCTCAGTTTAGGCACAAGAACCACCACTCCTGGTGCTGTCTACGTCGTCTGATGGTTGTTTCACTCTAAAACATGGAGGAGAGTAGTAAGTTCCACCGTCAAGTGTATTTTGACATAATTACTTGCTTATTCTCTATTCAGTGCAAATGTTATCAAGAACTTACAGTGTGCTAAGCATTGTTCTGGATGCTGGGGATAGAGTAGGAAACAAAACATAAATTCCTGCCCTCGGGCTTTCTTTACACACACACACATGGAATTTAATATAATAGAGTTGACTGGCTGCATTAAAGCATCATGAAAAATCATTTATGAGGAGTTCTTTAGGGTTGGCTCAGATAGCCCTAAGATAACAAATGGAATTAGAAAATTTAGTTGAGCATGTGAAACCTGAATTAAATGTGCAAGATGTTAAGACCAGAGATCACGTCTTACTATTACAATGTGTAGCTCGTAGAGGTTCAAGTGAATATTTACTGAAGGTGGGACAAATAAACCAATGGGTATAGGATTTTGCTTCAAAAAAGGTAGCCAAGGACACTGATAGAATTAAAGTTTATCCTTTGGTTTTGGAAATAAATCTCCAGAGAGTCATTATTTGGTACAAACCTTTCTTTGACTTTGTGTTTTTAACTCAGTGTATTTAATTTCATGCATATGCGAATACCTTGGGGCCCTGACATTCACAATATTTTATGTTTTATTTCACCTGTTCAGTGAACACATTAATTGGAGCCTCTGGAGTGCTACTTGAGAAATTACTGCAAATGTCTATACTCACCTTCATTGCTAATATAGCTTCGTAAAATTTCTGTGTTGTAGCTTATACACTAAAATGAATTGATTCGGTTAGAGATTATATGAACATTTTGAATCTGCCTTTTAAGGAATTTAAATACATAATTATTAAGATCTTTTAGCAAAGTACTTTTAGTTTTAAAGTACTTTTTACTTTTTGATAAAAAGAAAAATTGTAGGGTTTTTGTTTGTTTGTTTGTTTATTTATCATAATCAACACTATGGGATTCTGAGTGCAGGCTAAAAATGTTTGTGGGGCATGCAAAGATAACCAATGAAAGAAGAACACATTTGATATAGATTTCAAAATATCAAGAGAACATGCAAAAGAGACCAGGATCAACTTTGGTCCTGGCTCATGTTGCTATTTGTGAGTAACTAGCTTAGAAGAAAAGTAAACATTGTGCAAGAAGGAAAAATAAAGGATATTCTGGAAATAATTTTTAGTGCTAAAATGTCTGCATCTAATTTTGGAATACTTATTTGGAATTTCACATGCATGATGAAAATCTATGTTTCAGGTTTGCGGAGAAAAACAGCGCTTTGAGAAATTGATGGAACATTTCAGGAATGAAGACAATAACATAGATTTTATGGTGAGCTATTTTAGTACTACATTCAATAAAATGAACTCAGTCAGCACTTTTTTTCTAAAGCCATTTTTTATGTATTAAACATACATATGTGTGGATATGTTACAAAGGACAGGAAATTGAGTATACTATGCTATTACTCCAATCTAGACTGTCCCTCGTAATCTGTATTTTTCCTTTATGGCCAGTCGTATTCCTTATACATGCACTATGGTTCTGCCCAAAAGTACAGATTATTTATAACAGAGGGTGAAGCTATGCATTTGGGAAAAGGAAGTTAATGCCTGGTGCTAAACGCCTGCAGTTGCCACCTTGAGCTGTCAGTCATTCTGCATAATAATCCTTAAGGCAGAAACCAAAGATCTTGAACATTTTGCCTTTCGCACACCCCAGCCAGCGGCCTTTTCCAGACAGTATTCTCAAATATTAAAGTGCTTTGGCTTGTAGAATTGACTGTATGTACCTCCCAAATTAATATACAGCAGTGATTTTCCCCCCTCTTGATCCCTTTCCTGCTCTAGTAATTTTGTGAGGAAATAATCATGCTGCAGATCCCCTTAGCAGGGTAGATCACATGCAATGATATAGGGTCCAGCAGCAGGCTGGTACAAACGGCAAAAGGAATTTGTGCACTTCTGAATTCATATACCTAAATCTTAATCCTGGACTGAAGATGGAATCTGCTATACAGAATTCCCTGAGACAGACCTGTACCCAGGTCTGCAGGCTTTCTTTGACTCATTCCCATTGACACAGGAAGCTTCTGAACACTCTTCCCTGGAATTAATCTCCTAGATCACTTCTAGGCTGGAACAGATATCTCAGTCAGTTCTTACAAACTGAGTCTTCTAAAACCTGTACTTGGGTTGTCAGGCAAAGTTTTCATTTGAATTGCTTCAGTGACAGTGAAATATTAAATAGAACTTTGCAGATTTCTAACCCTTTTATGTAAAAATCTTTTTTTTGAGTTCTCAAATTTGATGTGCATCCTGGTCCTCAGCCCTTTCCAAACTCAATGAGAAAGATGAAATCTTTTCTAGAGAAGATTTTGTGTTTCATAAAATATATGTATGTATGCTTTTAAAAAAGATAAATGTGAAACATACCTTTATGTTGGCTTTTTAATTCTTGTTATGAGGATTTTTTGGAGCATTCAAGGCTGTTTGCACTGTGATAATAGGTAGAGATGTCATGTCCTGGCTCATCAGTTTCTTTCCTCTGCCTTCAAAGGAACTTATTTCTTTTTTTAAGCCGGGGTTGCAAACTGGAGGCTCACAGGCTGAAGCCAGCCTGCAGGCCTGTAAGTCTGACAGTGATGTCCTTCCATAAAAGAATTTGGAAATTGCACATAAAAAATACAGATTTCTGATTTTCTTCAGCTGAAAATTTCTCATAACACTGGGCCCCTGGTTTTGCAGAATATGAGCTGTTGGAACCCAGTGTCTCCTATTCCTTTAGTTCTTCACAGTCCACACCATTCCCTGTTGTTACACATAGCCCACCTTATTCATTTATCATACCTACTGGATTTCTCTTCCATTTGAGTTTCTGCTGAAATTATAATTATGTTAATCCCTTTAAAACACCTGTACTGTGTACATATGAGAGTGTAGTTTATGTCAGTTCATTTATTCATATGCACCTTAATTAGAGGCTGCTAGGACATGGGTACTATGTGCTCGATTCATGTGTCACCTAGCAAGTAGTTGCCTCTTAGGCAAATCATAAAACTCAACATATCATTTAGACCTGCTTTCAGAAGAGAAATGGAAAGATGCCAGAGTCCAATCATATTTTTCCTCCAGAAAATGAGGCTTTTTATAAACTATCTTGGGAATACAATTAAGGTACATAACCTCCCAAACAATATATTCCTTATAAAATAGAGTATAAAGTCTTCTAATGTAGCACAAGACCTTGTTATGTATTTTTTTTGTGTGTGTGTGGACCAAAGGGAAAAAAAAACTGACAAATCTTTTTTAGCTCACTTAATCATAGCATCTGAAGTAGCTTTTCAGTAAATTGCAAGAGTCTCTTGTAACCCCAAGAGTTTATGCATCTTCCAAGGATATGCTGTGTATAACAAATACTCAAGGAAGAATCTAACTTGATTACAAACAGTTTTAAAAGATGAAGGAAATTGCTTTTAAGGGAGTGAGGAAGAGTGGTATAGTTTTCAGAGTAAATGTGAAACCTGGGTCCCACCATCATTTTACCTCCTTGTAGAAGGCTCTGTTTAACCATATGGGGAAAGCATCAGTGAGATATTTGTACTATATATATACTGCCACTATTAAAAGCAAAATACATCTGTTTAACTCTATACTGTTTTTACCATACAGGGGACGGGTTTTCTCTGTGGCCAGCCTCAGGGCCACTGATACAGTTGTGGGTAGAAAGCAGTAAATCTGAGGCTTCTGTGGAATGGAAACTAGTTGATTGTTTAAAATGGAAAGATGGGTCAGAAATCCTGTTAAGATTTTGTTGGTGTGGTGGGGTCCACAGTGAGATTTTAGAAGTCGTTATATCTTCTGGGGTGATTATAGGAAATTTGAATTTTTTCTTTGTAATCATTTTCAATAATATATATGTACTAACTTACATAGTTTGTGCTGTATACTTTTATGTAAGACTTAAATAACTACTGAGATATAGTCAACATACTATTCAATATACCCATCTGAAGTGTACAAGTCAACATTATTTTAGTATATTTGCAGGGTTGTGCAATCATCACTGCAACCTAATTTAGAAAATTTTGTCACCCCCAAAAGAATCCCTGTACCCATTAGTAGTCATCTCATTTTTCTCACCCCTAGTTCTAGGCAACTACTAACCTGCTTTCTGTCTCTGTAGATTTGCCTTTTCTGGATATTTCATATGAATGGAATCATATGTAGTCCTTTGTGACCAACTTTTTCACTTATAATGTTTCAGGTTCATCCATGTTGTAGCACATAGCAGCACTTCATTCCTTTCGATGGTCACATAATAATACATTACATGGATAATCACATTGTTTAATCCATGAATTGCACATTTTTTCCTCTTTTTCGTTATTATGAATAATGGTAATACAAACATTTTTGTAAAAGTTTTTATATGGACTATACTTTCATTTCTCTTGGGTATATACCTAGGAATGAGATTGTTGGGCCATGTGGTAACTCTGTATTTAACATTTTGGGGAACTGCATTATTTTATATTCCCACCAGCAATGGTTGAGGGTTTCAGTTTATTCACATCCTTGCCAACATTGTTATTATCTTTCTTTTTGATATTAGCCATCCTAGTGGATGTGAAGTGGTATCTAATTTTGATACCTATATAACTTTTGAATGAAAAAAACATAGTTTTGAAGACTCAGTGCAATGAAGGAAAAGGAAATTGATAAGTGAGCTTAGATTTATGCAATTGAAAGCATATGTTATGATTAAACTGAGAAAACAAGTTTGGAGCCCATTTAACCTGTTGCAATTTCATTTCAGGTGGCCTCTATGCAATTTATTAATATTGTAGTCCATTCAGTAGAAGACATGAATTTCCGAGTTCACCTCCAGTATGAATTTACCAAGTTAGGCCTGGATGAATACTTGGACGTAAGTATAGCTGAACTGAAAGCTTTGGCTTTAATATAAGACTTGATTTATTGCCTGCCTTCCAAAACACACTGATACAGTGACTAAAGAACTCTTAAAGCTCTATGCAATCAGCTTACTGTAGTGTTAGTTCAAAGGAACCAATCGGAGTGATGCAGTCTGCCAGAGAAACTGGATTCTTGAGACCTCCTGGGACCACAGGCTGTCATCTGCCAGCAGTCTTACTACCAGAGTCAAATGACCTCTTAGAGCCTCTGCTTCTGAGCTCTGTGTGGGTCAAGTCTCATTGCACCCTTCCTTTGGGCTATTGTGCAATTCACATTCTTGGTTTCTCTGGGGACCCTGTACGGGCAAGGAGAGTCAAACCAAGACTGCTGTAGAGTAATGAATAATTGCTTAGCATGTAAAAAATATAATGGAAAATGGAAAGCAGCGGCTACTTAAAATGTTTGTGGCTTTAGAAGTTCTACTTTTAGTTCTTGGGAGAAGGGAATCAGAAGTTCCTTTTTCTCTTAATCCCCTTGCAGAAGTGCTTAGCCACTTCCCTGAAGGTCTTCAGCTTAGAAACAGAAAGTTGATGTGAAAATCGTAAATAGCTCTGTGTGGACAGGATATACCCCTGTCCTTTGACTCTTAGGCAGTTTTGTTTTCCATTCTCAATAAGAATGGTTCACTTGAACTTAGAAGACCACTAGCGATAGGGCAAGAATTGTTGACCTCAATTTCAAGGCTATTTCCAGCAATGAGAAAGACAGAAGTACTTACTTTTGGACATCTACAGAAATTCAGCTGCCCATCTTTATTAGGGGAAATGCTGAGAAATGACACAGACCCTTAGTTTATTGCAAAGTGGAATCACAGAAGTGGATACTCTAGAGCTCATGGCCTTGCTTATAGGACCAGTGAGGCTGCTCTTGGATGGACTGGCCTAATGTTGTCTAAAGACTGTACTCAGGGAAAGGCATGATAGATTTCCATACAAGAGTCATTTCAGTTGTTTTCCTCTTTAAAGGCCCACTTATTTCTGACAGAACATTGTACTGAAAGGGATTTTTTTCTTCTTTGAGATTGAGAGCTGTCTGTTTTCTTTCCCCACATGCTCTGAGAGTAGCAGAATTTGAACAAAAATTGTGTGTATAGGTCCCTAGTGGTGGTCTGGGTTGTTTTGTGATGGCCATATAGAGCATACATACTTCAGGCCCAGGATACAATGGCAGGTAGTAACATATCAGCACCTGTTATTTGTTGTGAATTTTGTGAAAAATCCCACTAAGCTTCTCCATTTTCTTTTTAAGACTTTGCCCTTATTCAGAAATCTTTTCCAGTTCTGACTTTTTAACTCAGAATGAACATACTCTCTCTTCAGAACAAGTTTAGTTGTGGAATGCCAGATTAGATCTAGAATAAAATCTGTTTCCTTGAGAATCTATGTAAAACAGAATTCCTTTTAAAAATTTAGATTTTTTTCCCCAAACTCTATATTTCTTTAACTTTCTGGTCTGTTGCTTCTGGACCCTAATAGATAGAGTGGTGAGAAGAATAATATTGTAAACATAGAACTTTTGATGCTTTTGTAGTTTACAAAAAACCGAGCCTTGTAAGGAGCCATTAATTTGTTTGGTGACTATTTATTCATGTGCCATATATTACTCTAGCCACTCATCTGCTCCCCAGGGAAAGCCATGACTTACGTTACTTGTAAGACTCACTGATTTACTTGACCTCTAATTTCATTTTAGAATTAGTTTACTTCCTCTGAAATGCCTGGCCCTGGAATGTGGAAAACTGGAAAGCTTTCTGATCTGTGCTTTGGGGCACCCTGAGCTCCTCATGTTGGGGCACAGTGTCTTGGGGAAGTAATCATGGAGGGTGGATTCTAGCAATTTGTGCTCAGATAAGCCACACAGCTGGTATGCTTTCACAGTATGCTACTCCACCTCCCACCTAACGCTCACCTCCAGCTGGAACCACTATCACTACCCAGGCCTGAGGCTACTATGAGTCTCCTCTCCTCCCCAGCTACTCCTCACATTTTGTTACCTGTGACTGTCATTCCTTCTCCAAGCTACTTTTAGTTTTTCTATTTTCCTGATTTCACCTGTATCACAATATTTTAGGTTGGAATATATACACATGGGGAATATATCCACAAGAAGATTAAAGAAGAAATGTGTATATATTGAGAGAGAATATCAAGAAAGTAATCTAATAGTACTCTCATAGATAGTTATTCCATAATTCTCTGAAGGAGGATAATATCTCAGACTGTCTTTTGGAAAAGACTAGACTGTATGGAACAAACAAAAACACGTAGGCTGTTGGGTAATTATGTTCTTTTCTGTTTCACTGATATACTAACACTATCTTGTCTTGCATTTGGATTTTTTAGAAGCTGAAGCACACTGAGAGTGACAAGCTGCAGGTACAGATTCAGGCTTACCTGGACAATGTCTTTGATGTGGGAGCTCTGCTGGAGGACGCCGAAACCAAGAATGCAGCCTTGGAGAGGGTGGAAGAACTGGAAGAAAACATCTCTCATGTAACTACATTTCGGAAAAGGAAAAAATGCTTTTGTTTTGGCTGGGTGCTAAGCAGAACAAATGTTAGCTTTTGTTACAGTTAAAAGGAAGGATTTGGAGTATAGAATTGAATTGCAACTTGTGGTAGAGCTGTCAGAAGCCATCTGGGTTCTTTCAAAGAAGGCAGGTATGTAACTTCAAAATAAGTGGAATCTGTGCCTTATCTTGGCTCATGTGCTCAGTTTCTGCTGAGTCCACATTTCCTGGCCATCTTAATTATAGGCACAGGAGAGTCAGAATGATTGGCATTGCCTAGAGGGAAGAGCAACTCAAATATGTGAATTTGGCCCAAGGTGAAGCGTGTCTTCTGAATACGAATTCTACCAAATGTGTCCACACAGGCCCTTGGATAGCAGGGTCTAGTGGCTTCATGATACATGTCTTCACATTCCTGCCTTAGAGTTACTCGAGTTCTAAACAGATTCATTTCAACAGTAAGCATGTTCAAGGAAATCAGCTTTCCCATATGTCCCTCTTTCAAGCAAAGTGTCCTCTAGTATAATGCCAGCTCTGTATCAGGGCAGGGGCTCATTTTTATGCAAGAGATTTTTCTTGCTACAGACACAGGTGAATTTGAGTCTAAAGTAATATTGGAGTATTGTGAGAATGAACAGAAAAATGGTGCTTCTTAAAAACCCAAGCATTTTGAGGACCATATTGTATTCTTTTGATCAATTCCAATTGACAATGTCTTTGATTGTGAAATGGATCATCTCCTTTTGAAGGGATATTATTTTCCCTGTGAACATTTGCCTCCACCTTTTCTTAGTTAACGAGCATTACATGTGTTTAATGTCCTTCACCTTGTCCATGACTCTGCTATGAGCATCTTCATAGCTGTGGTTAAACCCAGTTGTTAGACCCCTCCCTTTGGAATGCTGCACCAGTTGAACCTGCTTAAGAAGAGAGTTTCTTCCCTTGATAGATTTGTATTATTCTGAACATGCAGTGTAAATCTTTATTCCTCTTCCTCACCCTGCCTCCCTTGTGATCATTTTGGGTGGAATATAAGAAATCAGAAGCTGCTCAATTCTAGAGCCTTATACAGGCAGTAACTGTTTAATGCATAGCTCACCCTGTCTTTCTTTTGAAGCCTCAGCTGGCATCTCATGACCAGATTTACATAACTCGCTTTTGTAGCACACCACCTGTTTGTTTGAACTGCCCTTCCAAAATGACTTTTATTATTTAGGTAGTTTGGGTCAAAACAAGCAGTAGTGTTTTTCAACTGGTTACCTATAATAACAACAGAGCCAAGTTTTCTGGATCAGCCGTTTTCAAAAGCTTTTGCCTAGTGGCCTTTCTTAGGGAGGGAAAGGTGGACTTCCCCCGTCCCTCACCTACCAATCTCTAGCCCCAGCAGAAGTGGAGAGAGCCACTGCTTATGTCAACACACCGAGGAGCTGATGTGTGGGTTTCATTAAGGGTCATGTATAAATTAATTTCTGTTAGAAACAAACACATGTTCAGAACCATATTATAAATATTAACATTTCCAGAAAACAACTTGTGGACTCTGATGGGCCCATAATGGTCTCTGAGCTATACTTTCTGAGAACCAGGGACCTGATCAGAACGATCCTGTGTTGTGACCCAAATTCCCTTTCAAACTTTATAGTTGTCTGAAAAACTGCAAGACACGGAGAATGAAGCCATGTCCAAGATCGTGGAACTGGAAAAGCAGCTCATGCAGAGGAACAAGGAGCTGGATGTTGTTCGAGTAAGTGTGGTGGTGACAGCCAGCCCAGATGGGCATTGTGAGGAGTGTGCTCCAGCGTTAGTCTGATAGAGCATGGAATAATGCATTCATGTCATTGGAATGCATTGATGCAGTGTATTTGTTGGAGCTATGTTAGTGGTGATACTCAAAAGTACACATAGTTATGGTCTGTATACACATATGTGTGTAATCAAATGCCAGGAGTTCAGTACTTCCTTATCACAGGTTTTGGGAGCAACAACATTTTCCCATCTGGATGAGTCTGAGTTGATTCTGTGGATCACTCATTTGGTTGGAAATAAAAAACACAGCATGGATTTAATTCATGCCACTTACTTATTTTTATTAGAACTTGGATTTCTTTGTTATTTTGATTTGCTTCTACTTGAAACCAGATTTGGTGGTTGCCGTGGAAATGGGGAAATCACAATATAGGCAAGACCTAATGGCATTCACCAAATGAATGAATGAATGAATAAATAAACAAATAAAATAAAAAAGGCAAAGTAAAACCGATCTATTTTATTATCAAATAATCACAGCTATTTTATTTGGTGTTAGCTTTGTTTTACCTTACGTGTTAGGTATTTATGAAGTGCCATCCATGTGCTTAGAATCGTACAAAACATAAAACCACTAAAATGCCTGGAGGGCTTTCAGGCAAATGGCTTGCCTTTACACCACTGTTAATGAAATGGCACATTTTATGTGATGGTTATCATGTCTGTGTGTTGCTTGATATTCTGACGTGTCCTACAGTTAACTCTAGGAAATTTATTTTCTGGCATGCTATCGAGACACAATTGTAGCATATGGACTCAATTCAAGTTCAGAGTCTTAGATTATTAATAATAGACAGGGTGTGAAGAATGTTTCCCTGCCTGCTGGAGGTTTGTGGTGAGAGATCACGTGTAGAAGGCCCGGCAAGTAAGTTCCATAAAATCCTTTCACTGGAACCTCCGTGGGCCCCTTTTAAAAGAAACTGGGACAGCCTTTGAATTGAAAATTGTAACTTCTTTGTTTTTTGCTAAAAAACCTAGACAGAAATAAGTAATTAGTGGAGGGAAGCATTGTCCCGTTTTGTTAATCACTTCATTACCAAAAGGGAAATGTTACAGCAGTTGCTGTCCTGAGGCATTGTAAAGGCCAGAGAAGTCCACTGAGGTACAGTCAGCTCCTGGTTACTCATGAGGAGATCGTTAACGTGCTTTGTAGATTTTTAATCCCAGTCTGACTTCTATTCAAATCTGAGTTAGGGCCTTTTTGTCTGCTATTAGCTAATAATGTATGTAGGCGTTACAAATGAATTTTAAAATAAGTGAAAGGAAAACATGCAGCACTACCAGAATACCCTCAAGATATATTTTGGGGTCATCTCTGCCCTGTTCCTCTCCACCTGCAGGGAAAATTGAGTTAGCTACATTTATTAACAGAAAGAACTACATTAACAATAACTGCTAACTTATATCATGTGCATTACCAGTGAACAAATGATAATGAATGGGACTTTATAGGTTCTGGCTGAGTTCCGCAGAATTCCTGTATATGAGTATCCTTTTTCTTTACTTTGTTGTTGTTGTTTTCTTTGTGCTTGATTTGCCAATTTGAAGGTAAGAGATATGAATGTCACGTAAAGACAGACTCTTGACCGTGGATTCTTTTGCAGGAAATCTATAAAGATGCGAATACCCAGGTTCACACATTAAGGAAAATGGTCAAAGAAAAAGAAGAGGCCATTCAAAGGCAGTCTACCCTGGAAAAAAAGATTCATGAGCTGGAGAAACAAGGGACCATTAAAATTCAGAAGAAAGGGGATGGGGACATTGCCATACTTCCAGTCATGGCTTCTGGCACATTGTCCACAGGGTCAGAAGTAGCAGTGGGTAACTTTGTGGGACCAGTGACGGGGGCTGCCTCCTCAGGACCCTTACCCCCACCTCCCCCACCACTACCTCCGTTGTCAGATGCACCTGGAGCAGGTAAGATGCCTTGGAGGGAGAACTAAGGTAGTATGAAGAGATTTGTGTTTCTTTTTTATTTTTACCCACTGTTCATATATGTTCTTTGTCTGCTTTTGTTGGCATGTTATTTTACTTATTGATTCTAAGAATATTTTACATTTTGAGATTAATATTGTAAATCTTTATTTCATGTATGTTGAGTATACTCCCCATTTGTCAATGAGGAAATTTTATAGTCTCTGAAAATATCTTTTCTCCTTTCCACTGTTCTGTTTTCAGATACTTTGTGTGTACATGATGTATTGCAGGAAAATCCATTTGCTGTTTTCAAAGTCAATGTTTCTTTTCTTTTGCTAGTGCAAAATGGTCCAGTAACAACACCACCTATGCCGCCACCTCCCCCACCACCTCCTCCTCCCCCTCCACCCCCTCCCCCTCCTCCTCCTCCTCTCCCTGGTCCTGCAGCTGAGACTGTGCCAGCCCCTCCTCTACCACCCCCTCCTCCCCCCTCTGCACCCCCATTGCCTGGAACATCTTCACCCACAGTGGTTTTCAACTCAGGATTAGCAGGTAAGGACATCAAATTAAGACCCAGGTTCTTGAGTAATAAATACTCATTTGTTTTACCTCTAGAGAGTTAAATCCATTCTTTCAAAGTTCAGGTTTCTTGTAATCACATGTCTATCTTCTTAATATAAGAACATTCGTGCACAGGAGGCATTTTTTTCTGAGTAGCCTTTGTCACTCTCTCCCTAGCAGGAAATTCTCATCTCACACTGTCTTTCTGCCTTCCACGCTCCCAACCTAGAGAAGGGCAGAGAGACCATTTATCTTCTTAGGGATCAGTGCCTTTCCATGGGTTCAGCAACACTCTGGACATCTGTAGTAGCCAAAGCTCTGACACAGGGTGCTTCTGGTACTTGTGGCTCGCTCGCGCTCGCTCCCGCTCTCACTCTCGCTCTCGCGCTCGCTCTCTCTCTCTCTCTCTCTCGCTCTCTCGCTCTCTCGCTCTCTCGCTCTCTCGCTCTCTCGCTCTCTCTCTCTCTCTCTCTCTCTCTCTCTCGATACAGTTAAGCTTTGAGGGAAATGCAGCCAGCGGCAGTACCTCCACACCTTGGAGTGCTGCCAAATAATGCACATTTCCTTCCTGCTGACCAGGGCAGAAAGCAGCATCTCTGTCTCACCAGAAATAAAACGGTGGATGCTTTAATGCTTCGAAGTAGGAGTTCTTTTTTTTTTTTTTTTTTTTTTTTGGATTAACATAAGTGAACTTTTACTCTTCCAGAATACTGCAAGCCATGTACCCAGCCTTGGAACGTTTCCCTGAAACGTTCCACCCCAGCTTCTGTAAAACTGTCAAAGTAACAAACAAGTAGCCTGTTCAAAGTAATGTTTACAGTAAGCCAGTGACTTATTTCTACCTTTCAAGGTCTTCCCCATTTGCCACATCCTTCTAGAACTTTTGTTTCTGAAGGTCAAAAGTTGAAGGAGCATCACTGTGGAACTGTTTGATTTTAGAACATAAACAAAAAACCTAACAGGCCACAGTAGTCTGTTCCATTAACAGGCTGTTTTCAGCGACTACGTGTGAAAATGTATAATTGTCATACGCACCTGGGCTCACTAATAAGGCTTTCCCTGTCGCCCCCTATGCGTGCTCATTATGAGGAGTGTTGCTGTGGTCTCTCATTGAGTCCTGCTTCCTTTCTTTCTGGCAAAACCTAACGTTAATGCAGCCTGCACTTGGGGTCAGCTGAACTCTAATATGGAACTGCCTTGGCAGGGCAGAAGAGCCAAAAGGTTGAGACGTGCGGGTCCAGGGTTCCTTCCGAATGCGTCTTGTCTTCTCTGGTTCTTTTTTTTTTTTTTGCCTGAGTTTTTTTCCACTACTTAATTTTTAAAATTTGTTGGCTCTACTGCTTGCCTCAATTCCATGGTGTCGAACTCTGTGTTCAGCTGATTACCCACTACTACCTTTAGGGTTTGCTGCAATTGGAAATTGTCCCCTTTGTGTCTTTTGCAATTTAGAGGACTGTATGTGGGATTGAAGAAACTCCTCTTTAGTGCCGTAAGTATCCCTGAAACAATTACAGGATTTTCTGTTTTACAGGACGTAAAGATTATCATTTCTTTGAGTCCTTGGTCGCTTGAGTTCAGGCAGTTTCTCTAAGGCCTGCAATCTCTTTTCATTACTTGTCCTTAATTTGGCTGTTAATACTTAGTGGTTGTAGACCATTTAGTGAGATGTTTTGCCAGTGTGTTCAGTAGCTGTCTTTGTCTCTGGAAACAAGAAGCTAGACAGAATCAGGATGTCCCATTAGAGCCAAGGGACAGAGCTGAGATGATATGCCAAGAATTCCCAGGAAGCCAGAAACCTGTGACATCGCTAGGTCTCTGGATCCACAGGCAACAGGATGTCTTATCTCTTTAACAGGCAGTGAGCAAGTGTGTTCTTGGTGGCTGAGATGGAACCAGGAGGAGGTCCCCTAAGTTTAGTTGAGTTTTCTTTGCATCTTACAGAGAAAATATTAGTAGTGTGAACTGCACATTTGAAGTGTAAGACTGACTTCCTCAAACCTGTGATAGGTCCATCTGGCTCCCGTTTCCTGGTTAGGTCATCTATGGCAGACAGCTGGGCAGTCCTTAACTTTTGCTGTCTCTCTGGGAGACTGCTTTGGCACTTCACAATGAGAATTTGGACTCTAATTGATTATTTTTCATTAAAATATTTTTCATAACTTACGGAACACTTAGTGTAGCACTTAGCTGTTCGGGACCGGTATAATGAAATTATTTTTTCCCTCTTAAGTAAAAGGATTATTTTTTGAAACAAAATAAAAAGTGAGTCTTCAAGGCAGGCCTGAATGGAAATGAACTTTGCTATGCGCTGCTGCCTTGTGAAATGTGTCCAAGAAGCATGAAATTTTTCGCTAAGAGCGTGTCCACTGCTGCGCTGCTTGACTCTAACCGATGCATCTTTCTTTGTTTTTTTGTATTTTCTTTGTTCTTTCTGCTTCCACAAAAAGATGGGCCAATCAAGCTTTTCTGTAGGTTGCTCCTCACTTGAGTGTGTTCAGTATTTGCCACGTGTTCCTGTTGGTCACAGTATGCCTTGACATCTTTCCACTCCATCTAACTTTGATCCATTGCATTCTGACTGTGTCTGTGGGGAGTCTTGGTGGTGGCTGGTATTCCATGTCTGCCCACACTTTTTAGTTGAACCTGTAGAAGAGATTGCGGCCCTTTAAGCAGACATCCTGGATTTTATATGCCACATTCCTTTCCCATTGAGAAAAGGAGTATTTTTGTCTTTTTAGCTCAGTTTTCCTAGTTAGATCTAAGGCTTCAACTTTAGAAGGATTTTAGGTTTATTCTGAGGGGAAGAAGAAAGCCCCTCTACTGAATGAGGAAAAGCTACTACTGGGTGCTGATTTTCCAGTTCCCTCCCATTGAACTCCGGCTCTCTTCATGGAACACCCACACACCCACACAGAGTCACTTCCTTTAGCCTGAATGCCATGTATATCATGGTCACGTACAGCCCCCTCCTTCCCTGACCCCTCCCCACCATTGCCCAGCCAGAGTCACGACACTTTTTCCAAAGAGATTTTTTTTTTTGCCTCCATTCTGATCCTGCTAAGAAGTTAAAAGTGGGGCAGCTGCAGATTGAATGACTTGTGAGTATCTTAAGGCCTGCAGTGTCTGTGGAGGGATGGTGGAACTGACCTGTCACCTGAGATTATGAAAAGATTCCTGCACAGCCACTCCTCGCTCCCTCACCATTGCTGAAATCCCATCTGAGAGGCAGGTCTATTCCTGTGTCCCATGAAGGACATAAGTTCTCCTAGGCATTGTAGACAAAAGTGAAGTGCGGCAAGGAATCCAGCTGATGGGTACTAGGGACTCAGGTGTCACATTTGGTAGTGGAAAGGCCTAGTTTGACAAAGCTGTGTTTCTGTGTTCCTGCATGCCTTCGTGTTGATTTTATCAGATGACATTCCTGCTGTTTATATGGCTTTGTAACTCTGGAGGAATGACAGGCACTATCTGCCTGCTTTTTTCAGTTTACCTCCCTCTGAGGCAGGCAGCCAAGTAAAAAGCCCACTCAGTGTGTTGCCTTTATTTTGTCTGTGCTGAAGTTCTCCTCCCTCCCTTGCTAATGACGTCAAATAACAGAGCTCCCAAAGGGTGTGGTGGGTATCTCAGGACATACTTAAAAAAGCAAATACATACAACTCAGTGTTTTGGAGAGACTTTTTTTATCATGTGTAATTAATTAATAGACTGTTTAATGGATTGCCTTTTTTAGCTCATTTCCCCAGAATAAGAGGAATTGCCTCCCAGCCTCCCCCGCCCCGTGCCCCACAAAGATAGAGCTCTTCTTATCTATTAAGAGAAGTTTTCGGTATTTTTTTTTTTAATGAGTTCGTTGACACCTGCCAGTAGCCCATAGCTGACATGTGGGGGGAAGTTGCTCTTCAAAAGAGGGGAAAGAGACTGTGGCCAGTTCTCACAAAGCAATACAAAATCTGACTTCTAAGTACCCTTTTTGTCTACTTAAACATTTTCTAAAGGCCAGTTGTGGCCTTAGTTTTTTTGAAGTACCTCAGCAGCCAGTATAATCCTCATTCTCGGAATCATCCACAGAAATATATTATTCCGGCCAAAAGCCAACATTCTTGATGTAAACTTGGCGGTTTAGAGAGCCACTACCTGCAGTCGCTGATCGTCTTTTCAGATTTGTTTGAAAATATGTGTTCTAGAACCAGGAATTTAGAATGTCAAAATTTGAGTCATGCTCATCAGTATCAGACTAAGTCAGACTATTTGCCTTCTCTGCTATCTAGTACCATTAATGATTTTTGCTTCCCATATTTTATTTGCCCTAAGCATTGTCCAAACTTTGTGACTGTAATGCAGCAATCCAGTCGCTTGCATTTAAAAAAACAATCAGCCCCTGGCTCTTAGACAACTTTAACATGATGTTTTCTCGATCAACCAAATAATGACATCAGATTGCTCTGGTGAAAGCTATGTGTGATATTTTCAAACATTTGGACATCTCTTGCCAGCTTCCTCCAGTGTTAAAGTGTCATCTGCAAGGACTGTTGTCTGATTGTTCTCGAGGGTCTTGGGGTCTTGGTGGAATCTTAATTTTGTTCTCTCTGACCTCTGTAGCTGTGAAAATTAAGAAGCCGATCAAGACGAAATTCAGAATGCCTGTTTTCAACTGGGTTGCTCTGAAGCCAAACCAGATCAATGGCACTGTCTTCAATGAAATTGATGACGAACGTATTTTGGAGGTATCTTTCCATTGGTTAGAAATGGGGGCCCTCTCTGTTCAGCAAAGGCAGAGTGGGTGCTCTATTAACCTGGAAGTTTCAGCGATAAAATACTGGTGTTTTAAGTGCCTTAATGTAAAGAAAAAGATTCATTATGTCAGAGAATAAAATCGAACACTATTTTGTAAGGTTGTTCTAAAACTGTTTTAAAAAGTTATGTTAAAATAGTTTCTAGCATCTTTAATGTATGCCACAAAATATATGTATCTGACGTGCTCTCTACTCTTAATTTATAAAAGGGCATAACACCTTGTATTGAACTGTAAGTGAATAAAGACTTTAACAGTCCCACTCACTAGCTGGTTTGATGGATGGTTTTAGTCTGTGGTTGCCTTCCATGTAAGCTAATTATTGAAAGGCAGTTGAATTGACTGGGATCAGTTGTGTACTTTAATGTTCACGTCTGTATATGTGGCATAAGTCACACTCTTAACAAGAATAGGAAAATAGAGCTAGCCATGTTCAAAGACAAGTGAATAGAAAAAGTAAGTTTTTTGATATTTAAACTATAAATGGTGGCTTCCTGATTTGATTTTTAAGTATAATCCAATTTGCCTATTTTATCCCTCTCTACCCCAGGATTTAAATGTGGATGAATTTGAGGAAATATTTAAGACAAAAGCCCAGGGTCCTGCTATTGATCTTTCTTCAAGCAAACAGAAGATAACACAGAAGGGATCCAACAAAGTGACATTATTAGAAGCAAATAGGGCCAAAAATCTTGCCATAACTTTAAGGAAAGCTGGAAAGACTGCTGATGAGATATGTAAAGCTATTCATGTGTAAGTTTAGGGCATTCTGAAAAACTATATTCTAGTAAATTTATGATAAAAATATAAAAGTTATGAATTCATAAGTGACAGATATTTCAATAGTGAGGCAAGATGCCAGGTGAAAAAGATGGAGTAATTCTTAGTGTCTACATGCCAGAGATTCCCTTTGTTGAAATGCAACCTCAGCATTTAATAAAATGCTAACAAAAGAGGTGGGCCAGAAATTATCCTTGAGAGTGCTGTATTAGAATTACATGTAATTAATTGTTTTAGAAGAAGAACAACTGGCTTGTGACGTCTGCTCTCTTATATAGGTCTCTTATATAGGTAAAACGAAAGTTGATTGGAGGAGTATTGCAGATGCTAAGAATGGGGAGAAAATGTCAGTTTTCTCTGGAGTTTATCCAGATTTGTTGAATACAAATTTGATGGCATTTGCAGAATAATACAATTCAACGCCAGTTGCAAACATGATAGAGATACTATTTAAATTTATAACAATAGGAATGTGACTTCTGTTGCTCTTAGTGTCTTCAGGACATTTTAAATGAAGTTCAGTTCTTTTTAAATCTTTAAACAGCAGAGAAGGCATTGGTTTTATTTGTATTTCTATTAGAAGAATCTATTCTTCTTGCAGTGATGATGATTTCAAATATAAGGATGTTATTAGATGTTTTAAGAAGGAATTCATCATAAATTCGTATTTCATAAATTTGATTAGGGATTCCTAAAGCGGTGAATGGCCTTGAGAAATCATCTGTTCCAATTTCATGTCCTCAGCCAGGATCATAATCTAATGGTCTAGTACATCCTATAGCCTGTTCTGATTTCTGGCTTTGAAACAATATACATTTTGGTTTTTAATTTTTATACACCCTGTTTGTCACGGTGATTAAATACAACTATATTACTTTATTTGTTCACATTGAGCATACATCCACAAAGATCTGATATTTCTTAAAGAGATGCATTTATTTAAACCAAAACATTCATATGGCACAGGCATTTGGATGTACTTTTTTTATAAAGAAGAAAATATATCAGACTGTTGGTTTAATTTAAATATTTTATAGAGCTCACCAGATAGTCTGTAATTGTGCAGTACTTCACAAGCCTAAAAACCTTATCCTTGAACGATTTAACCATCAGATGCTTCGGTCTTCCTTCTGCCTCTTTCTGCTGTCATTTACTATTGATTTCTAGAAGCTTAGAGCTATATAATAGTCTAAAAACTAAGTGAGGTGGTTGTGGTAAAGAACAGGCTTTCAGGAAAGAACAAAAGGGTTTTGATGCACAGTGAGGGTGTGCACCAAGGGGGAATCTTCCCAATCCAACTATCAAGAATTGACTTGGCGGCTCATGAGCCGGACCAGATGGAGGTGGGGTTGAAAGAGTAGGTTTTCTCTCTCACACTGACACGTCCACATCTGTCTTCAGATTTGACTTGAAGACACTGCCTGTAGACTTTGTAGAATGTCTGATGAGGTTCTTGCCGACTGAGAACGAGGTGAAAGTGCTCCGGCTGTATGAGCGGGAAAGGAAGCCCCTGGAGAACTTGTCGGATGAAGACCGGTTCATGATGCAGTTCAGTAAGATTGAGAGGCTCATGCAGAAGATGACCATCATGGCTTTCATTGGGAACTTTGCAGAAAGCATTCAGATGCTGACTCCTGTGAGTGGGCCACCTCTGGCAGGGGAGGGTGTCTGACGAGATGGAGAATTTTTTTTTCTCCTTTGAAGTCTCTCTTAGAATTGCATTTAGTGTCATGGGCTCTAAAGACTTCTTCCCAGAACTTTCAATATTGCATTTTTACTTCAGCCATCTTTTTCATATTACAAGTAAAATTGAAAATGGCAACTTTCCATATTTTATACTACTATTCTCCTTAGAGAATGCTTCATTTTTTTTACGTTTCTGGATTTTAAAGGACATGTCAACACAGAGGACAAAGGAAAACTATTTTCACAAACTTATTCCCCTCCTGAAGATACCAGTTCTCTGGTTGGGTTGGCAAGACTGAAAATATGACTTTCATTTTTAAAAACAATCCCGTATCTTTAGTGAACAGGCTTATTGGCTTTCATTAGCAGCATTAAATTTGCCATAGGCATCTTCTTCCTTGGAAGTGGGTTATGGCACACTGTGGTAATGCACAATAGTAGCCAACCATCTCTTGTTCCTTTCTATTAATCTGGTAGAGACTTAATGAATACCAGCAACACAAATACCATAGACATTTCTTTCCCAGTTTTATTTCTATAGTTTTGTTAATTATTGATTATACTAGTGTGTCTGTTCAAAACATTTTCTCAGAGCTTCTAGAGGGTGATTACATTCTTTTGCTGTTTTTTTTCATTCTTGGATGGCCACATTGATTTAAAAATATTAATTGTATTCCATGATTAGATATTATGGGCAGGGAATCGAGTTCTGCTAGAAGATGCCATTGACTCCTGACTTCAAATTTCATTGGTTATAGGTTTTATGATAAACAAGTTCTGACATTACTTCTTAGTTCAACTATTTTTAGAGAAAAGCTTGCATGTAATGATAGGGTTACCTAAGACCTAGCAGGACAATTTAAATTTGTTATGTGTAGGAAAAAGAATCTCAGCATTAAGGCATTATGGTCTAAATGCAGACCTGTTTTCTTCTGTGCTAATTTTTAGTTTCCAGTTAAAGTTGCCTATTTTTAACATCTCTTTTTTCCCCTCCCTTTCCTTCCTTTGACTGAAATCTAGCAACTGCACTCAATTATCGCAGCATCTGTCTCTATAAAGTCATCTCAAAAACTCAAGAAAATTCTGGAGGCAAGTAAAGTTTTTCTTGTATACATGTATGGAAAAGCTGACTTGTCAGCTGCATTCCTCTGCCTGGAATGCTGTACTGATGGACTTTTTTCACTCTCTTTTTTTTCTGCAGATCATTTTGGCCCTTGGGAACTATATGAATAGCAGTAAACGAGGAGCAGTTTATGGATTTAAACTTCAGAGTTTAGATCTGGTGAGTGGGCTAAAAGAAATACAAGAGCTATATGAGGGATAAAACAGCTGGCAAAGATTCTGAAGTGGAGGATGTCTGCTCTTGGAAGAAAGGGTGTGATATTTCAATGAAGATTCTCTGCTAGTGGGAGGACCAATTGGTACAAATTTTCTGGAACACCATTTGGCAGCAGACGATTACAAATTTAAAAATACTCATGCTCTTTGACCCAGTACTTCCATTTCTAGGAATCTTTCCTCTGGAGTCTGAATTATGGATGCTGTATTTTATTTAAAATTACAAATAAGCAATAAGAGAAAGATCCAAGATTTGGAGACATGATTAAATATAACAATAGTTAATGAACTCTCTTTCAACTCTTAGAATATTTGGGAAGAGTTTTCAAAGAAATAAGTAATTTTGTGTTGAGAAAAAGCAGAGTATAAATTGAATGTACAGTTTGATTTTAGCTAAGTAAAATAGAAAAAATTGAATGGAAGTAGGTTAAAACATTAATGGAGCAGTTGTATGATATTAGGGAATTTTTTATGTGTTTTTATACTTTTCTCTTTTTTCTACAAGTTTCTGGGTTTTTGTTTTGTTTTGTTTTGTTTTTGTTTTGTTTTCCCTGGATAGAACAGGGTGCTCTGTTTTTCAGAGTCACCTAACTTAATATGGATAGGACTAGTGAAATTCTTGCAATGCACTCACTCCCCTAGGCTGTGTGTGGGTAATGTGGCTTCCATGTGAGAAAGTGGAGCAGTGGGTTGAATCCTCTGCTTGGGGAGATGTGATCATTTCATAAGTGTCCAGTTAGTCACAGTTCTGGCTCCACAAGGTCATGGTTCATTAAGCACATCTGCTTTGGGCCATCAGAGGCTGGGGAATGAGAGAAGGCCTGAACTAAATGTGGCAACTATAGCACAGGAGCCCTGATGTGCAGAGGGTACCTGAGCACACCTGCTGGCTCCACACACGCTCGTACTCTGGGCCTTTGCTTTGGAGAGCACTAAAACTGGAGTCTTCCTTCCTGCTTTTAAGCCAATAGAGCAGATGTGGGGTAGAGGGTTCCTGTGAGTAAAGGTGTATGAACAGTTGTAGGTGCTTAGAGTCATCCCTGAAATTGAGCATATCCCCTGATAGCGAGTCCTCTGGTCACTTCACAATAGATGGCATGGTTCACCAAAGGACTAATGCAATCTTGACTCTCCCATGGAAATTTTTTTTTTGTCCACTTTGGGGCATCTGTACTCAGTATTAGCTCTTGAATGGGAGAATATCCTCTGGTGGATAACTCACCATTTTTCACTCTAACTTATGTTCTCCTTTTTTCCAGCTCTTAGATACAAAGTCAACAGACCGAAAGCAAACACTGTTGCACTACATATCAAATGTTGTAAAAGAAAAATATCACCAAGTGTCCCTATTTTATAATGAGCTTCATTATGTGGAGAAAGCTGCTGCAGGTACTTTATTTAAGCTACTAATGTTACTCTTGGGTATTAAATGTCCTTAATCATTGGGGATCCATTCCTCCTTAAATGAATGCTCTTCAGAACTCTCTTAAAAAGGCAAAGCTAAAACCTCAGAAGCTCTGAGCTGGAACACATGGGCCATGGTGTTGCCCTCTGTTGGGAGCAATGATGAACCTAGACATGAAGGTGAACTCAGTGGCCTCTCTCTAAAGATCCAGATTTCTGGGCCTTGTGCACCTTTCCTTTTCTGTTTGTTGTCCTTTTTAATCTATTGCTGTCATTTGAAATATGAGCATTAGAATCGTGAGACTCACCCCCCGTCCACCGTACCCAACAAACACTTTAATTTGATTTTGTGCTGTCCTGCATGCTCAGGTGTGGCAGTTCTAAACATTTTGCCTTTAGTTTGAGCACAAGTTAAAATATCAGCACTTCTTGGTTGTTACTTCGCCATTGCAGTTATGCATTTTCTCATTTAAATCATCAGTGATTCTGAGATAGCTGGGCTGTACTAGGTAATCATATCCCTATGTTATAGATTTAGAAAACTAACTTTTTAGGGGTTAAGTGTCTTGCCCAATTTTGCATGGGTCACAGTTATTAGACCAGAACTAGAACCCAGGTTGTCTTCTCATCTATCATCCAAGGTACCATGTCCTCTTAAAAGAATATTAGGTTAGTTGATCTCGGAGTTCATTACAGGCCATGATTCCAAAATTATGATTTTGAACCATGTATGAGCAGCCAAGGCATTCATTACAAATTTGTATTCCTGAAGCTTATCCTAGCCTTCCTGAATTGAATCTTCCAGAGCAGGACTATCTCTGTCTTCCTCAGGCAGCGGACATGGCGGGGGCTTCTGTGTCCTTACTCAACAGCACTCCATGCCACCCTCTTACCTAAGGCTTAGCAAATTTATTCTAACAGTTTGTATATCCATCGTAACCTGTGTCCTTATCGGCACAATCAAGTTTTATTTATCTTTTTAAAAATTTGTTTTTCAATTCTAGTTTACATATATTAGTTTCAAGTATACAACATAGTGATTAGACATTTATATAACTGATGAAGTGATCACCCCAATTAGCCTAGCATCCATCTGATGCCATAATTATTACAGTATTATTGACTATGTTCCCTATGCTGTATTTTAGATGCCGTGACTGTTTTTATAACTGGCAATATGTATTTCTTAATCCCTTTCACTTTTTTCACTTATCTGTCCAATCTCCCTCCCATCTGGTAACCGTCAATTTGTTCTCTGTACCTATAAGTTTAAGTTTTAGCTATTTTTGTAATTCCCTTAGCCCCTGGAAAGTTGATGATGGGTATAAAGAATGAACAAATATGAACAAACAAATAGACAAATGAATGAGTGAATGAACAAATGAATGAGATGATGTATTGTTACTGGGATAGATGCTGCCGAAACTGTCATGGAGACTGAGAGGCAGGCGGACACGATACTGTGGCTCAGAAGGACTGCCATGACGACTGTGACAGACCTACTGAGGGGTCAGGGCTCACTTAGGCTCTTGTCAGGATTTCTGTCCTGGCGGAGTGATTTTCCTCAAGTTCCTCTTTGCCAAAATGAAGTTCTTTAGCATCATGATTCTAATTAAGGAAAAAAAGCTTTAAAAATTCCTGTCTTTCTAGTTAACACATATCGTTTGGCCGAATGAACTTCTTTGAAAGTGTCATTAGAAAAAAATCAGTGGAGGAAAGAAGAGATTGGGGAGTTCTCTGGCTGAATTTTTTTCTGTTTGCTCACTTGTGCCCAGGTGAGCTGACATGGATTCTTAATACCTTCGCTCATTTGTTTACTCCTCCATTGATCCAGTGAACCTCTTTGAGTTCCTACTGTGAACTTGCCATTAACCTAAGTATTGAGTCGAAGGTAAATAGGACAGTTGAGTCTAGTGAGAGGAAAGCATACAGCATTATTCTGTAATCATTCATGTGCAGAGCAGAATCAGTGCGGAGCCAGAGATGAGGCCTGGACCTCCTGCAGGTGGCTGCAGTGGCTTACCTGCCCCCGGACGGTGGCCATACTATGCATGGGAAGGTTTAAGCCAATAAACTGTTCTGAAGCAGAGAAGGGTTGTTTCACCAAGAGAAGCCGTCCAAGGTTGCTTTAGGTCCTAGTGGTCAATACAACTGAAGTTCAACAGGGAAATGCTACCCCCTGCTGGACATCCAGAGAAATGCAAAAGAGTTAAAAGTGTTAATTGAAAGATAAGAAAGATCTTGGAATCTCTCTAGGCCAACCATGCATGGGCCATCATCTCTTAAGAGAAATGGAATAGTTGTGTACAAGTGCAAAATTTGGAGTCCACTGTTTTAGCTGAACTCCATCTCTGCCTCCTCCCATCTGTGTGACCTAGGGCAGGCCACGTAACCTCTTTATGCCGCTTTTCCTCTTTGGCAAAATGGGCTAATGATGCAAATGAATTATTGCATGTAAAGAATTTAACGTAGTGCTTGATAGTGAGCACTTGGTGAGTTATTCACATTAAAGGATCTCCGTGCTTAAAGCTGGAAACCAGATCTAAGGTCCTTGAATAACCCTGGGGATCTATAGAGAACTAAGCTTATCAGCCGGACCCACTGTGGTTTTGACTTCCCTGGTTGAGGTTCATAGGAACATTGCTTTTTTTACTTCAGTCTCCCTTGAGAATGTTTTACTGGACGTCAAGGAGCTCCAGAGGGGCATGGACTTGACCAAGAGGGAATACACCATGCATGACCACAACACGCTGCTGAAAGAGTTCATTCTCAACAATGAGGGGAAGCTAAAGAAACTTCAGGATGATGCTAAGATCGCACAGGTAAGTACCTGTGCCCCTCGGCACTCATAAAAAAGTAATTGGATCCCTCAAAGCCACTTGAGGTGCTGGCCCTGGCTGCGAGGTAAATTGTCCACCAACTGTTGAAGGTAGATTTCTTATGTAGCTAATGATTATCATGGGGAAGATCTTTCCAAGTAGTGTCCCTGGAAGTGCTCCTGTCCTGCTCATTGCCCTCTTCCAGTTTGGGGTCTCCCTGTCCCCTTCCACTCTTAGACTACCTCTGTGTGAGTCCTGTATTCAATTCAATCAACATGTGTCAGGCCTGTGCTTAGCAAAGCACTGTTTCCTCTATGTTGGGTTTCTGTAGGCCTTGACCTTGAAATCTTACATTACACTGGGGGTCAAGTTTACATGCCTGAAGAACAGCCAGAATGGACCGCATGCCATCATAGAGGAGAAGGCAGAGTGTTGTGGGCACTCAGAAAGAGGACATGTTGGAATTGCTCCTGTCTGAGGCTGGCTGTCTTGTGTCATTGAAAAATGCAGGCAGACACTTGAGTGTTCCTGATGCGAGAATACTGTAAGGAGTGTCGAAGCAGCAAGCTGAGATTTAAAGTCTGAGTGACTTCTAAGATGTTTTCTAACTTCATTGGTTTTAAGGAATTCTGTCATGGCCTTGGAAAACTCTTAAAAGGAATGGGTGGGGTCGGGTAGTGTGTGTGTGTGCGCGCGCGCGCGTGTGTGTGTGTGGCAGTCAAAGTGGCAGGGTGTTCCACAGTGGTTGTCTTTGACTAGGCACTGGGAGGAAGCACCGGGGCTGTGGAAAATCATGAGGAGGTGAGGGAGGACATGTGGGAGCCACTATTGTCACTGCTGCTTTGCTGTAGCTCTTCCTCCAGGTCATCAAATTCAAATGCTGGAACTAATGAAATTCAAGAGCAGTTTGCTTCTTCACAGGATGCCTTTGATGACGTGGTGAAGTATTTTGGAGAAAACCCCAAGACAACACCACCCTCTGTCTTCTTTCCTGTTTTTGTCCGGTTTGTGAAAGCTTATAAGGTAAACAGGAGCACGGTGTCCTTTAAAGCCTTCTTTGGCTTTATTATTCAAACGGGTGCCTTCCAAGAGCTGGGTCCGAGTCTCCACAGATCCTCAGAGTCCTCCCCCTGTTTCTTTGGGCAACAGATCTGGGTGGTAAGTATGAAGTAGCAGTCTCCGGCCCTGTGGAGACTGAGCACCCCTGGGGCCTTCATGCTCTCTCTGTCTCCACCTAGCCAGTCCTGGGGCTCTGCCCGAAAATAAAAGCTCTCTGCTGATCCCTGGGGCAAGTGAGATGCTTCAAGACCATTGCTTCCTCACTGACTGGTCACCCTTGCAGGAGGCAAAGTCCTCCCATGTCACTGAATGGGTAAAAGACATGAGTCCTGGCCCATGGCACGGCACTGTAGCTGAGGTCAGAAAGAGCAAGAGCCTGCTGGTGTTAGTCTGGCCCCAGCTGTCCTGACCAGGGATTCTCCAGTGTGGAGTGAAAGATAGCAGTAGGAGGGATGGTTACTCTCTCTTTCTTCATCTGGACCAATAATGGCCCGTCCTTTAAATGGATGTACTCTTTGACATAATCCAGGGTGATGATCTTCAAAAAGCATGTGACTCAAAGAGGCATATGTCAGAAGAATTTGTCTCTTGAAAAAGAATGACAGGGAGGGCATTAGGGGCTTTTAATGCACCTAGGAGATGTTGTAATCTATATTCTCCGGGCTTATCTACCTGTAACATGGGGAATGTTGGTTGAGGAAGGAGGACTGTGATTGTAGAGTAGAGGCGGAGTGCATCAGGTCTATCTACATTTTTGAGAAATGTCCTACTGGAAATAGTGGGTCACTTCTCTAGCACCACTAGAGGCTAATGGCTTTGGAGCGCTATCCTTAGGCCTTTTTCTGAAACTCAAAAGGTTACAATATTTAGCCATCTTCTCTCAGCATGGCTTCATGTAGCAGTGATATCACAGCTGTTTACAGAAGGAAAGTGTCCTTGGCAGTGGCAAGGAACAAAAACACTGTGCAAAGTTCATGTCCAAAGGACACTGGGAGCTGGGAGCAATGAGGTCACTGGTCACCAGCTTCTGCTGACTGGTTCCTGGGGTTCACTGACTGGTGATGCTAGTGTGCTGCAGAGATGGCTTAAGGTGTGTCCTGTTATATGCTGAGACCTCTTTTTTCACATAAAAAATTACAAGCTTAAGGTCTAGAGAAAATATATGCTATTTTTTAATTGTATAAATACAAGCTTGGAAGTGGCTCTGGTTGGTCTCAAAACCTGATGCTTCAGCAGGGACACATGCAGAGCAGAGTGAAGAGAGAAGTTGCCCTGGGCCATGTGGGGTGTCACAGGTCAGAACCTCTCAGGGTGCCCCATCTACATTACCATCTCTCTCTGTGATCCTGTTAGCTGGCTCCATGAGGTGCTTGTCAGGCATTGATCTTAGAGGGTGTTTTACTTGCCCTAGATATTAAGTAATGAATAACCTGCCAGCCTGACACTGACCTAGGGACTTTGTGGACATATGTTGGGGTTTTAAGATGTCATCCTTCCTTTTCCTTCCCAAGTTCAAAACAACAGTGAAACTTAAGACAAAAGCAACAGAGGTCAAAATGTGAACTTTATTACTGATAAATGCTAGATTGGAGTGTATGGTGTGTATCTGTGAGCTCGCTCTAGCCCAAAATTAAATGACTTATCAGTTCCCAGCTACACTATTAGGAGTCCCGTTAGGGAAGCTGACTTCAAAAGAGTGAATGCTCAGGAGGGCTGAGTCGAGTGAGCCTGTTTCACGCTCTTGTTCCGAATTCGTCAGACTGGTCACTCTCCTTCTCTTGGGAAGGAGTGAGCTGTGGATAAAGAGCCCAAGAGTTTCGCTCAGTGAGGCCCCTGAAGGAGACAGGAGGCAAGGGAATGAAGGTCTTCTGACAATGGGCAAAAGGAGAAGAGTCTGAGATTCTATTGTCAGAGAAGCTTCAGTAGGTGGGCAGATTGTAAGCAAGGCAAACTTGTATGAAAATCACTGAGCAGAGCTGCCAAAAGGGTAGGTCCCCATCACATCTGTGGGACTGAGAGTAGGCAGTGGTGTGAGCAGGGAGAGAATCATCAGGAAATGACTTCTGGATGAGGTAAATTTCAATTATTAGATTTTGAAGAAATGTGATATAGACAGTGAAACCTGGAATCAGAGTTATACACAGGCATCAAGTATAGCTCTTCTAAACTTTTTATTTCCTCTAATTCCTGGCTCACCAAAGGTTCTCTAAGAATGACTTCTAGGATCTTGACTGCTCTGATTTCCACTGACATAATTTTTTGCTTCTTTTGACTTTGCCCAGCAAGCAGAAGAAGAGAACGAGCTGAGGAAAAAGCAGGAACAAGCACTCATGGAGAAACTCCTGGAGCAGGAAGCTCTGATGGAGCAGCAGGATCCAAAGGTAGGCAGTGCTGGGCTCCTGAGATGGCCCTGGTGTGAGCGAGGCCCTGATGGCTCCTTGGAGGCAAGCAAGAGAGATAGGCAAGAAGCTGGATTTACACAGAATCCTTACCACTTCCCCGTAGGGCTTGGAAATGGCAAATGGTTATTCATTCATTTATTACTTTGTTCAGCAAGAACTGGAATGTGGCTACGAGCACGTTGGTATAGCATTTCCAAGTTTATAGAGATCTGGAACTTAAATCCATTGAATATACTTTACACAGAGGCCATATCAGGCACTTGATGATTGGACTGCTTAGTGTCCAGGGAAGGCTTTGTGGGAACACCGTTGGTTCTGGCCCTAATGGCTGAAGGGCTTCCCTAGGAGGAAGGGGAGGGAGCATTCCATGGAGAGAAATGTCATAGGGAAAGACCATAAAGGCCGGAAGGTAAAAGTGTTCTTCATCATGATCTTCTGCACCAGAGTTTAAGAAGTCAATGTTTATCACTATATGGTCCAGTCGTTGCCAGCTGGAGTCTTATGTGGTGTTTAGTGAAAGTTCGTTTTCTTCCCATAAGCTTTCTGAGTTTTTCTCTGTTTGAGCACAATGTTGGGATGGTGCTGTTTCTGTTTTTGCCCAAGGCTGCTTATCAGTAACATAATGCTCAGACACATTTTGGGTTTTCTCAGACCTCCAATGGGTGCTGGCCACACTAATCCCTGCTATGTTTCTTTCTTCTCAGTCTCCTTCTCACAAATCGAAGAGGCAGCAGCAAGAATTAATTGCAGAATTAAGGAGGCGTCAAGTTAAAGATAACAGACACGTATACGAAGGAAAAGATGGTGCCATTGAAGATATTATCACAGGTAACAGAAATTTCCTCATTTTGGCCTCTGGAGACCCCACCAGCCCCACCTGTCCTGGCCCACTTGCAGATTTTGCTGTTGCTTTTGTTTAGAGTTTACAGGTTCTTCAGTAGACTTTATTCAGATCCAGAATTATGCAGAGAGACTCCGTGCTAAGTGTTTAAAGTATATTTATAGTAGCCTGTATCCATCCTCCCTATCAGAGCAACCCAATACTTTCTTAGAAAAAAGCCTCCTATTTCTCAGTATCGGAATCCTGTAGATTTTACCAGGGCTCCTTCTCCTAATGGTTCTCCATTATCTTTAGTTGGTCACTAAGTTCCATGTTCTTCCTTGTGGCCACTCCTACGCACTTGCTTGGTTAATAAATACTGTGCACCCATTCAGGGGTCTGTACTAAGTAACCACAGTTGATGCAGATTTTTCCAACATGTACTTTAAAAGCCTATTTAGTCATTCAAAGTAACTGAAGACTGGGAAATTGTGAGCTGTTGCTTTCATTCAGAAGAGCCATGAATTTCTAGCCTGGGATTAGGGAGTGGTCCTTCCATTGGCTAAGAATGGTACCTAATGCAGCTTAATTTTTGTCTGATTAAGCTGTAACCTAATGCTTTCTGCTGGACCCAATTCTCTAGAGTTTCTGCATTCCCTCTTAAAGATTGGGACATTAATTTGGGTCACTGTCTTGTGGCAGTGGCAGCAAATGATTCTCCTATCATATCTATTACATATGAATACCATTTATCAGCTTTCAAAATGCTTAAAATTTTTTATGAGAAATTGCAGTGTAAGTTTTGAGTGGATAGGTAGGTGACTGGTAAAAATGCCAGTTTCCATATGTGGTACAGACATATTTTATATATATGTGCCTGCTGGTATCTCAGTGTTGACCCTGCAGTGGTTTGCAGGTGGTTGCCAGGTAAAGCCCTCCTTATTTAGCATCTTTCTTGCCTTCCACATATTGAGGGAGAAGCTCTGCTCTGAGCAAGACCAGTGCCACGATTCAGATTGACCTCCAGGTAGAGAAGCATCTAGTCTTGCACATTAAGAACTTAGAGATTTCGTTAGTCTCTTCTCCATCTCAGTGACACCTGGCTTACAAAATGGCCAAAATGTACAGTTTCTTTTTATCTGACCTAATCATTAATTTACCATTGGAGTTAATGGTGAATGTCTCCTTATGGAGTATTATCTATTTTCCTTGGAATATCTTTTGTTTTCTAACCCACCACCAAGCCCCAGACTGAGTAACTCTTGGATTTTATGAGCTCACTTGGGTATATATTGCTTTCCCTCTTTCTGACTCACCTTCTCTCCCCCTCTCCCCAGATATAATTAACAAAGTACTAACTGTATACTAATGCAGTAGATCTTGGCTTTTTACTCTCTTCTGTTTGTCTTGTTTGGCTGTCATTTTCGATGCAGTGCTGAAGACTGTGCCCTTTACTGCTCGCACCGCCAAGCGTGGCTCTCGATTTTTCTGCGAACCTGTTCTCACTGAGGAATATCATTACTAAACTATTATTCTTTCTCACCTGATGCTCTTAAAAGGTTGCTACAGATTTTTTGACCTCTTTTGACCCTCTATATGTTTGTCTGGTCCACCCAGTATGCTAGCATGAAGTCGCCATCTCTACCACGTTGTATTTTGTGTTGTCTTCATGCTGCATGGTTTTGCATTTCAGTCATAGTTGCTTTCTCACTGCCACTTTCAATACATGCACACATCCACATAACTGTGACAGTCTGGATGTGTGTAAATTGAATTAATAGAATTGCTTGCAGAAATTTTCAGAAAAATAGTAAATAGAGTATTTCTTTGAGAATTAGGTTTGGGACCAGCTAGGTTGCTTATAAGATTTTTGAGCTCATATCTTTAAACAAAAAATGATAGTAATAACAATAACTACTATACCTAACATTTATTGAGCACTTACTAATAGGTTCTAATAGGTTTACAGATATTGAACCAGCGTTTCTTTTTGTACTCATTTTACATGTTTTGAAAGTAAAATGAGCTGCCATGTAAGTGTTCAGAAATGAAGGGTGCCCTAAAGTTACAAAATGATTTTCAGAAGGAACTGTGAACTGCATAGCTGTAAGTTGGGCATTAACTGACTTATGCAGTTCATAGCCATCATCCACAGTGTGATGGAGCGCATGGTATAAGCTTAACATAGGGAGTCCTTTTGACTGAGAAGCCTGTATAAGCTGATATAGGCAATCCATAGCTTTATACTCATTTCTTTTCCCTCTGAGTGTCATGCCCAAGTTCAGCTGTTAACAATTCCATTATTGGAGTAAGGCTGTGAGGCAGGAAGTGAAAACAAAGGCTTAGGGGCACCTCACCATCTTCTCATCCATGCTCCTTCACTGGTGGCTATGTTCCATGTCAAACCCAGAGTATTTCTTCTGTGTTGAGACCATATTTGGATCTGCTTCTTTGGTCAGGATGGTGGTACCAGAAACACTAATAGTAAATACCTATCATCTGAAAATGCCACCACTCTTAGAACTTGAAAAATAAATAAAAATAAAAAAATTTTTTCATAACTGCCTGGGCTTAGTTTCTGATGCCTAGATAAGGAACAGACTTCCTGGCAATGCCCAGTTGATTGGAAAAGAGACAAGGGAATTATATACTCTAATTGGAAATAGCTGTTTGATTCCTTGCTGAAATTGACATGGAACTGAGTACATGTTTATTTTGTGGCATTAACTCTTCTATAATTGTACTTGTTATGTATGTTCCTCTGTCTTTGAAGATATCAAAGAATGTGGTGTGTTGTTGCCTGCTCTAGTGTACTTACTCACCAGTGCTTATTAACAAGGATAGAAACTGTCATCTACTTGGCTCATGTTTACTATTAGTTTTGCTGCTGGATTGTCTGTCATTCTGGAGCCAAACTTCAAAGCAGCTTGGATCTGGGTGGTCAGCAAGCTGGGTGGGAAGACACTCTCATCCTTTCCTTGTTTTATCTAACACCTCCTGGTAGTGGCCTCCCACTCTCTTCCTTTGTTGGCTAACATGCCGGGGAATGTTAAGCACTAAGTTGAATTGCTTTCCATTTTCATCCCATTTTTACTTAACCATCATTTTATGTTTTTGTTTTTTTTTTCTGTTTAGCTTTAAAGAAGAATAATATCACTAAATTTCCAAATGTTCACTCGAGGGTAAGGATTTCTTCTAGCACACCGGTGGTGGAGGATACACAGAGCTGGCAAGCATCACTTTTTACTTAGCTTCCTCCTCTCTCTGTATGCAGATCAATGGTTTCAATCTATGGCTAATAGAGGGTAATAATACTGGTGAGAGTCTGACCAGGGAGAAGTCTTTGTACTTTACTTTGCAATGATGTGAGGCTGAGCCTCTCTGTTGGACTCTACCTGGCCTGCTTCTATGTGCTCAAGAGTGATGGCTTGGGCAAGGGATTTTGCTGATGATTGTTAATCGCTTTGGGTGCGAGGCTGTCCTTCATTCACCTTCTTGGCCTTCGAGTGATTCAGTTAACTCCATTTTTATCTGAAGAAATGAGAGCATGTGTAGCCTTTGAAGGATTAGGATCTTTTAAACTAATTGTTCAGAGGGCTCGAGTCAGAGGGCTGCAGGTCATTGCATATCCTTAGCCAGAAGTGGAATTCTGACCTTCCATCACTGCTCTGGGCCACAAAGCACAGGCTCATGCAAAGCTATGGCTTGGCTTGAATTTAGGAGTGGGGAAGGGGCACAAATTCCAGTGAGTCAGGAGCTGGTGAGGACTGTGCTGAACCTGAGAGCACTGTTATCAGTACTCACCCAGCTCTAGCTTGCTTTTGCCATGTAAGAATTTTGGCCCAGTATTCCCAAATCCTCTGGTTTTCTAGAAGTCAGAACTCCTAGTTTTTATGCTAATTATCTATTTATATATCAGGAAACTCTATTTTAAAATATGAGTTGGGGCCATAAATTCCATTTTCACTCTACTGTGTAGGTAAAGGGATAAAAAAGATTCTTTCTGGCTTAATTTTGTTATTTGTGTTTCCCTTTCTAAAATTGTTTCCTAATAGAAGTCAAAAATACTAAGTGAATGAAAGGGAAATATATACTAATTAAACAAGGGGGAAGGAGTATGAAATCTGCTGTATTATTTTTTTTACTATGACCTGACTCCATCAAAAGGCGGCTACCTGATGGCTGAGCCACCTGCTTTATTCATCAAGAAAGCATGCTTTCATAAGAGAACTTACATAAAATTCTTGTTCATCTCACTTTTTCCCTCTAGAAAAATGCCTACTTGAAATGATATGCAGTGGTTGGTTCATTCATTCAACAAGGCATTTAAAAATTTTAAACATCCTGCTGTGCATTCACAATACAAATTGGAGAATGCAGGAAGGCCCATGTAACTTCTCTATAAGGAAAAAAAAAATTGGGTGGCAGGAAAGTGTTCAGGAATGGAGTATCATTTTGATTTAGTGGTTACTTTTAGTAGTTAATTGAGGACTATGTTTCTAATTTACAAGATAATAAAACAACTAACCTTATCTAATATTAATGGAATAAAAATAATGGAACCTGTGTCTGCAAACTAAGCACATGTTCCTTGATTAAAACTTCATATAAGATAGGATAGGGCAATCAATTTTATTAGTGTTGCAGTTTGATTCATTGCAGTTGTTTGGATTCAGGTTTCCAGAAAGAAAGAAAAAAAAACCCAAATGCCTAAACCATACCTATTTCCATTTGTGGACACATTTCAAAATAAGACTTCAGCTAGACTCTGGCCAGTGACAAGAGCAATCTACTGTCCTATAATATTTTCCTACAAGTTCCAGAATCCCACCAGTATTACATCCTGTTTTGTCTGACTAAATATTGAGGGCAAAGTATATGTCTTTGGCTCAAATACTGAGTTTGAAGAGTCTATTAGCTGACTCTTCTACACAAGCTGCTTTGATTGGCTGCCAGCTGGCCTTTGTCTTGCTTAGACACCTGATTAAAGGTTGCAGTTCTCTCATTGGTGCTCTCCTCTTTACAGATCTTAGAAACCAACCATACAGACGAGCCGATGCGATGAGGAGAAGTGTCAGACGGCGCTTTGATGATCAGAACTTGCGTTCTGTTAATGGTGCCGAAATAACCATGTGAACCTGAGACCTGCCTGTATGAATAGAGGGTGAACGTGAAAGAAATCGTCCACATGAACTTTATGTGCTACCATTTAACTGCAGCCTTGAACATAGATAAAATGTTCTAAGGGCTCAGATTTAGCAAAGCATAAGAATTTTCAAATGATGGGCTCTCCTTTCAACCTTTGTTAACAAGTGCCTAAAAAGTGGAAGTACTTGCTAGGATTAATCAAAGCAATAGGATTTGATTTGATTGGGTATCCTTTTACACCAGTATGTTATTCACGTTTTTAATCAAATTGTAAATTTCATATTACATGCAATACCTGCCATTGTGATTCACCCTGGTTCCCTGATAAGTTGTAAATAACATGGATGTATCTGCTGTGGGCTTCCTTTGCCAAGATGTCTTTTAAGGAATTAATTTTGTTTTAGCCATACCCACCAACTTTGTATTTTTAAGGGCTTGCAATATTGAAGAAAGAAAAAGTCACATGATAAACTACTTTTATCCAAAACCAAGTCCAGCAAAGTACAAACAGGATTCAATTGCAGCAGCACAGAAGTCACTCAACTGTCTCCTTTCACTTTCTACTACTTCTGTGCTAGGGTATGATGCCCTGAGAGATTCACCAGTATGAATGCAAGGATGTGATGGTATACAAATGTTGTATAAAACTTATTTGCAGTACTGTGTTCTTCAGCTAGAGGCAGCTTTAAAAAAAAATAATGCAAATGTATTTATTAATCAGCACTAAAATTAACATCTCAGTAATCAGTATTAGGATTTCTGAGGACCATTATGGGTCAAACCTGCGACTAGAAATCGGTGCCTTGCTAGCCAGGGAGTTCACTAGCTCTGTCAACAAGTGTTCAAGATTACTTCTGCTAGTAGTGTAGTGTTAGTAACTTGGCCTTACTCTCCTGACAATCGGTCTTTTCCCCTCCCTCCTCCCTCCTTTTTTAATTTGGAGACCATGTATTTGGCATTATATATAAGACAAAGCTAAGAAGTTCTTTTATTTCCCAGATTAAGGGGAATTGCAAAAAATAGCTGAAATATTTACATTGTGATTAAGCTTAAATTATATTTAATGGGACTAAATGGCCAACTAAGCCAGTTATTTTTCTTCCTCTGGCAGGGCACTTGATCCATTCCAAAGTCAAAAACTGGACTGAATCTAATTTGTACTTTCATAATATACATTCTGCTTCTGGCTTAACTTCTTGGTATATTACATCAATATATTAATTGTAAAGTTTATTGTATAGTATTTAACCACTGAATTTCTTATTTTATGTTGTGCTTATGTGAACTCCTTGGTGAAGGTCCAATTTTCCTTGGATGTGTAGTTATATGACTTTTTAAATGTACAGATATTTTGCTATAAAATTGGTGCAGTTTTTTATGGTTTTTACACTTCTCTTTAATTACCACCTAAGCCTCTGGGTAATATTGTAAATATTGTTTAAAAATGCATCAGCCTATGCTATACAATCTGAATGTTATTTTAACTTATAGTTTGTTTTTTTTTTAAATATATATATTTAACTACAGGACAGTTTAGGGATCAGTTACATTCACATTAGCATACCTATTTACATAAAGATTGCTTTTAAACTGCCACCTGCCAGCACATTTTCATAAATGTGTACTTTAAAAAGAACATGCCAAGATTTTGTCTGTGGACTCAGCATTCATTTGATGAAAAGAGCAACCGAACCATGAACTACGCAACACAAAATAGTTGGTCCTTTACCACAAGCAGCTGTTTTCCAAAGCTCAATGCTAATGAGCATATATTAAAATAATAGCCTATTTATTAATCTACAAATAGACAGTAATGTTGGCATGTTCTTTTCTGTTTGTCTATTAATGGGCCTGCTTCTTAGCAATATTAGCAATGTTTTATAAAAGCAGTTCATGTTACTTTTCTGGTCTTTCCATGGCATATGAGCAAATAAACTATTTACACTACTATCCTGTAATATGTTGTAGTCTTTCAGTGGTATTTTTTAAGGGTTTCCCAGTTTCATGTATACTTAATATTTTCTAGAAACACATATGTCTGGCTGCTTAAACTCAAGGCGCTAAATATACTTGGTAAATTGTAAGTAAAACCCTCCTATACAAAATCTTGAGCACTTGCTATATGAAATGAAGGAACCAAATAGATTTTGATAGGGATACTTCTTAATCTGTTTTCTCCAGTTATCATTATAATGACAACTCCAAGCTATCAAAAGTTTAGTATGCTGTTTTTAGAATATTCTTTTTAGGGAAGCAAGGAAATTCGTATTTTAGAAAACTGTAAGAGTGGCTTAAAAAAAACTTAAACTTGGCATTTTAAGAAATTATTGTTGCATTAGGTCTTCATTTTCAATTCTGTGCTCTTCCCACTGTACCAGTTATACAATGTAGTTGGAACTTTATAAAGAAGGGGACAAGTTTCACAGTTACTAAGGTTTCCTACCAGGACAAAGTACCTCATGATAAAAGAAATAAGGCCATTAATAGTCCACAAATTCTGAGTGTTTTCAAACCCAAACTATTGCAATTAAATTCAAATAAGGCAGACAAGGGTAGGTTTAAGGGCATTATATACCAGTAGCATGTTTTTAAGACATTTGCCAATGATTCAGAATTAAGTCCCCTAGTTCCCCAAGCTCAAATCTTTAAAAGTCTAAATTCTAATCCACTATAATTCACTGCAATGAATGCCCAGTGACCCTGCTAACTTAAGAGAATGGAGCTTGCTAACCATCAGATACTGCAGGTTCAACATACTGGATTTTGTAGAATTACCTAATTTTGCATTGAAAGATGCTCTTGTATCATCTTTATAGTTCAAATATCTGTTACTTTAAATATCTGATAAAACTCTTCTTAGCTCTAATACACGTTTCCAAAATTGTATCAGAAATGTCTGCAAAAATGAATTTACTATCCTAGTTCATACAAAAGGATTAATATTAGTTTTCCATCTTTTAAAATACCACATCTATTTCTAAGAAAAAATGTGAAGCAAAAAAATACCCCAAAATACATTAAGTATTAAAATACTTTTTTGATCTTTTTTTGTAGAGAAAAGCAAATATTACACTGAGAAAACAGAATGGGCATCTAGTATTTCACAGCACAGAACTGCTGCATATGAGGTGTCTAAAGGTAAAAGTTGACACAACTTATTTAGTAAAAGATGCCATTTTTTCTAATAAGTTATATTTACAAAAGGTCTGATTTTATGCAACTGAGGATTTTTACATCAGAATATATATACAGAAAAGAAAAATCTGGTAATTACCAACACAGAACATAGAAACCTTGTTCCCCCTATTATTCACCTGTCAGAACAAGTCTTCAGTTCAGTTGTAGAGGTGGGCAAGAGACCAATACCTACAAAAAATGTTTGCTGGTAGGACCAAGAAAATATTTATAAATAGCACATTTAGATGCCCCAAGGAACAGCATAAAAGGGCATCAAGAAATGGCTTATTTTGAATCTGGTCTTATTAGGCATCCACTCTGTTTTATAGTTTATGACTGAAAACTGGAGTTGGGGAAGTCAGCCAGTTCCCCTGAAATGTCCCACACCTAAAGCAATTACTATAAAATTAACAGTTGTCACTAACAATAAGATGCCCTTGAACTAGATCCTGAATCACAAAAGCAGTTTTTATATAGCAAGTTTAGAAAGCATAGAAAAATCTATGCTTAAGGAACTTAGGCCGGGTACAAGAGCTAAATAAAATGGGAGGGCTGGTGGCTGGGTGGGAGTGGGCGTGGGGGTGTGGAGTTGGGGAGGGGAGTATTTGGGCAATTGAAGCAAAATCTTAGTTCCTACCTTACATTAAGTCAGCTCCAATGACATTTAAGTACCTGTCATGTCACCATTATTCACCTTTGTCAAAAACAGCCTGAAATGATTTGTTCTCAGCTTAGAATTGAAATAGAAATTTTGCTATTGTGTCCATCATGGCCTTTAAAGACTGATAGCTCCTCAAATAAAAGATACATGTAAATTACTATTCTATAATATTAACTTATGAATACAATAGGAAGATAAGTTTCAAATCACAGGATTTCCCTTCCTACTCAAATACATGTAAGTTACATGTTCTAATAAATTTTTGTACTTTTCTGAAGTAACAGTTAAAAGTACAGTTACTAAAACATCTTCAGTACACTTCAATTATGTGGTTTTAGTTGTACATTAGTATGGTTTATTGCAATGCTTTTCCAAGTCCTGTAATAAATGGGTACCATGGATGCTGGCTGAGTACATCTGTCAACATTTTACATTCATTCAATAGATGCCTATCATATGCCAGGCACTATTCTAATCCACAGGATACAGCAGTGAATGAGACACAAATCCCTGTCCACAAGGAATTAGACCACCACTGAAGTCAAAACAATTGAAAACTTAAGAGCAAGGTAAGAATAAGAAAGGTAAGAACTAATTAGACCAGTATTACTAGAACCATAGAATGAGATTATAAGCTGCCTATTATATACCTATTAGATTCCATGAAAATTACTCATGACATTACTGTTTTCCTTTATGTGAAATGAATGCAGTTTTACCTAGAGAATGTAAAAGAATTAAATTTCTACTTGGTATTGAGAGATACAGCCCCAGGGGAAAAGTCAGATTTAAGTATAAAGAATTCATGTGCTTTGCCCCATTTTGCTTTTAGAAATGTTTATTTAGTTCTTTACTTTTGTAATTTACATTTAAATTACATAATATACTTAAATATCCTATAATCTTTTAAAAAAGCATTCATCACTCTTCCCTAAGTTCTGATTTGAAACCCTTTTCTCTCTTAAGTAGCATATAGGCTTCAAAAAAAATCTGTATAAAAGGGGCTTCCCCTTTCTGGATGCAAAAATAACAGTAGCTGCCTTGTCAGCACTCGGCTGACCATTAACACTGGAAGAAAACAAGAATCATCTAGGCAAACCCTTCTACACAGGACACAGGCCCTTTGGTAACTGAATGAAAACTGTGGACCTTTCCAGAAGAATGTATAGATATTTTAGTTTTTACAGTTTCTTCATTCTACCACTATGAATTAAGCTTACCTTACTGTAGGCCAATCCTTTTCATAATTGTATAAAATGAGGCCTAATTAGCAAAATACAAAAGATGAATAGCTATGATACTCATTAATTTTTTCAAATTTATTAGGAGGCCTAGAATGTATTTTTATTGTTGAAAAAATGTGAGACCACTGCTTTTATTTGAAAGCAGTGAATTATTACACTTGGGAAAAGGGCAATGAGTTCTTCATACTTGACTAAATTAACTTTTAATATAATTTTCCCACATAGGAATTATAGAAAGGGAGAAAATAAAAACATCAAATATTTGAAGTTCTTATTTTGACTATTAAGTATAATATTAAAAGTATTCATGAATTTAATCCAATAATTAATAATGAGAAAAATCTTTAACATTTACCTAAAAGTATGAGACTTAACTGAAATGTATAAATTCCCATCATCTGAAAATACTTTTTCCTGTTTGAACACATTTGTTCAAACTCCTATTTCAATGTATCTGTTTCATTCTAATACAACCAGTATTTCAAGACATTTCAGCTTTTACCAGACTGAAGATTTAGAAACCTAAATCTTTAATAGGTAAAAAATATCCACACAAAACTCTTACTTTAACAAAATCTTCCCATCACCTGTGCCTTCAGACTGTATAGTATCTTTCTAGCAACTAAATCTCATTTGATGGGATCATCAAAGGGTGGCAGACAAGGGTTATAGTCACTTGAATTACATCTTTTATAACAAGGATGTTGTATTCTAGTTGTAATTTGTTCAATAGTTTTGTTTTTAGGTCAAATTTTTATAGGTGATATAGGGAAACTTGAATTTGTATTGTTTTGAAGGGATGTGAGGTTATGATAAGACAGTACCTCTATAAGAAATACAGAAATCTATTTTGAGGACATGCTAAAACACATCAATAGCTTTTTATTTAAATAGAAAAATCAAAACTTTAAAGTTGTACTTTAAAAAATCATTCATAGAATTAAAACATTTTACAGATTCTAAATTCTCTTGTGAAACATCACTAATATTTCTGCCAATATCACATGTTTATTTTAAAGATTTTACCACTGACTTCCATGCCAAGTGTTAGACATGATTGGCAATATTAACTATCATTACAATGGGACCTCTGAAAATTAAGTCTAGGCAATTCCTTGTTGCCAAAGTTATGTGTTTTGATTCTAATGTATAATAGAAGACCCAAGCAAGCAACTTGATTACTTCACATTTTCTAAAGATAGTGATTCTCACTTTCTACAAAGTCATGTCATATTTCACAGCAGAAAAATGACTTGGCAGAGAGTTTAAAAACAATCCCCCCTCCCTTTTTTTTGAGGCTCTCAACAGTGGACAGTAGATTTAATTGAAACGGAACAGGGATGGGAAGAGTCATCCTCGTCAGTCTCACTTTCAAATTCATTAGGATGGTGAAGGAAAAATAAAACAAATTTTTTGTTTTTCTAAATCCCAACTTGAAATAGGATCAAAGTATCCAAAATAAAAAAATACCTAAGATAATACCAAAGACTATATGCTAAAATTTACTGTTTAAAAAAAAAATCTCCTGCACTGAAGGAATATAGTATAAATTACATTACCAACCTTCAAAAGTTAGCATGTAAAAATATTCTAGCTCCAAACCATTGCCTCTCTATTCTATAGGAAATTCATAGATCAAAAACAAATATAGGGGCCTCAGATGCACTGGTTTATAATCTTAAGTAACCTAGCTATGTCGGTAAGAGGAAGCAAAATTTCAGGGGTTTAGTATCTATCTTTAAATGATCATACAATTTTTTTAGAGCTGAGCAGTTTATGTAGAAATAAATACTAGTACACACTAGAAGAGAAGGTTTAATAATCGATAAAAATGTACAAAAATATTCAAATCAGAAATGCTTTAGAATGTGTACCACGAAGTCAATACTTCTCAGTGAGTAGGGAAGGTAAAAGACTTCCTCAATGAAAAAAAAAAAGCAAGTGAAAGATTGGATCCAAAAAAAAAAAAAAGACAACTGTTTAAGAAAATGTCAACATTGATTTTTGTTTTAGACAAGAATAAAGTTTGGTGGCACATTCTTTAGTAGGTCCTTAAGGCAATATATTTAAACTAATTTACAATTTGATTTGATGTTAACTTTTCAAACATCACCTCAAAATAATGCCCTTACAATAGCCTTTTTAAAATGTATTCAGATGTTTCATAAAAAATAATGGTGGCTTTATTACAGCAGTGCTCATTAGCACCACTATTGTTAAGGGTCTGCCAGGTTTCCTTTAAGAATACCTATTTCTGGGTTCACCATAAAAGATCAGTTTTAACCAGTTGGGGTAAGTGCACAAAAAAGCCATTTTATCAGTTGCTGGTGCTTGTTTTGTACTACTAGATATCAAAAAAATTTTCACTATTATCTTCAAAATCCACCTTCTATAAAGTAAATCAAATCACCTCATCACTTATACTTTAGAACAAAGTAGAGACATTTGCAGTTATCATTAAATTGCCACCTTTAATCCATCCTGTAGTGCCCTATGAAAGGGACACAAAGACATGACTGTATGAAAATATGATTCTTGATACAGAATCGAAAGTTACTTTCAATTTCCTTTGCTTTTATAAAGTCCACAATAACAATACTTAAATGCACTTTTTTTTTCCTGTGATATAATTAAAACCCAGTGTTATTTCCATTGAACTTAAAATAGAGTCCCTGGTCTGAATTAGACTTTAAACCATACTGTAAACATATATTTGGTATAATTTATTGATCATCATCCAGTTGCTCCAAAAGGGTCCTTCTGCGCTTTTCCAATTCCCCTTCACTCAGTTCACTGCCAGAAGTATCCCAATTACCCTGAAAAGACATTGACTACAATTACATTTCATGTTAGTACTTAAGTAGTAGTGAATAAAATCTATATGGAGTCTCTTCCAACATCACAGTTTTAAGATTTAAAGACTGATCTCTTTCCCAAAAGGTGATCAATGGGTTGCTAACAAAGTATTCCTTGGTTATATCAGAGGAAATTCTTACAAATGAACATGAAACATCTAGTTTCCATTTAATGGAAGCCAGGTGTTCAATTTCCTAGGCACTATATCCCTAATTTTGCACAGATTCTATGTTGTCCTATAAATGTTTTATATTACAAAAAGGATGGTTTAAGCACACTACTGTGCCCAAGTAAACATTAAAGATTTATGAACAATATAAGACAGGCTAAAGGAAAAATTTTTCAAATACTGCATTATTTGTGGGAAATAAACTTGAAACGTGGATAGTTCACCTATCCTTTCCTTCAGGGACTTCCTTTAACCTACTGTAAGGAAGAAGCTATTAAGCTGCTAATAGGTATATAGAAAATACTCATTTTTTCATCAAGGATGTGTATCAGACTCACCAGTAGCATTTAAAAAACCCTCTACCCTATAGCAAGAGAATACCCAGAGGGAGGGACAGAGCTAATCTACATAGTTTAACCTCTCCACTTGTGATTCTGTGAAAGGAATGGCAAGGCTAAGGCTTGTGTTACTATGCCCTTTCATACATATGTATGTATGTACACACACATGGGAACATAAGGACTAATTATGTAATTTGATATTAAAATATTAACTTTGGCATATAGTCCCTTCCTATCCATTTGCCCTCCCTCCAAACCTCCAATGATTTCTAGAAATTATTGGAATGCTACCTTTTGAAACTGGATTTAGTAACAATGACAGCAGTGAACATTTGAGTCTCTTAAATTTTATATCCCTTTAATAGGTAGAAAATGACTGGTGGCACTTCCGAGAAAGCATAAAGCAGAAGACTATCCTTTCTCAATGACTTGTAAAAATGAACAGCACTCCATAACTGTTATTTTTTAAGGAATATAAAATTTAAGACACTCAATATGGGTCATATCCATTAGAAAACTTTCTTTAATGGCAGCAGACCTAAAAAACTTCTTTAAACACCATATTTTTAACGACAGTATCCATCTTTATACTTTGAAAATACAGGTATGAAAGAATTCTAAGTACTTACAGAATCCTTTCCAGTCTTTTTCTTAGGTGATTTGTGTTTTGATTCTGATCTTTGTCTAGTTCTCTCTTTTTCACTTTCCCGATCTTTTTCTTTTTTATCCTTCTCTCGCTCAGCATCTGACTCTGGAGAGTCCTGTGTAAATAAGAAGTGTTAGCATTTTATGGCAACATCATTTTATTTTTAAAAATCCCTATGTAGGTATTATTTAAGAATCTACATATAACAGAGTATGTATTCCCAGAGTGGTGAAATTTAAACTCAAAGAGTCTGCAACAGTCCCAGGATTCATGGAGAGAATAATCTTTCCTATAAGAGGATGACATTCTCATAGGGTTATATATCACTAAAAGAGCTTCATTCACTAGATTAGGGATGAAGGTACACCCAAGAATGGATTTTATCTAATATGTAAATGTAGACAGATATTATATTTTCCACCCACCCAATAAAATATTGGCTTATTTAGGTATGTATATAGGATGTCATGATTAACTTAATCACATACCAGGTTGACAACCAATTCTTTCCTCAAAATTGCTGAGGCCAGAATGATTTAAAAAGTAATATCAGTACCTAAATAAGCAGTCTTTCATTAGATATGCACAAATTCAGGTGGGCAGAATGAAAAAAAAATTCTTTTTTAACAGGTTTATGGTAATACCCAGGCCCTTACATTTTGAAAAAGCTCCTTAGGTATATCTTGATGTGTACCTAAAATTAATTAAACTTTTAATTTTCAACAACAGCTGTAATATTCATAAAACAGAGTGGTAATCTTAATGATGTATTTTTTCTTCAAAAAGCTCACCAAAAGATTAGGACAAAGATCAACAAACACTTTGAGTTTAGGTGTCCACCTAAACTGTACCGGACTGCACTGGACTTGGGAGAAAATGGTTCTACTGCCACTGAGAAGGGCAAAAATCCAGTGTGAAATAAAAGCTTGCTTACAGATTTATGCCTCCTCTTCTTGCTTTTCTTCTTATGTTTTTTTGACTTCTTGTAACTTCTCTCTAAACAACATGGAAAAGAAAGTCAGAATTTGAGAACATCCATGTGTCAATGATTTTAATCAAGTTAAAAGATGCTTACCAGACTCAGCACTAGAAGAATGTTCTGAAGCAGAACGAGACTCTGATCGTTGTCTTTTTTTCTTTGAATGGCTGTCGTCGTCATCTGAATCTGACCCCTAAAAAATACAAATAATTTCATTCATAATGATGCTAACAAATATTTCAATACACATATGGTGCCATCTAAAACAATTCCTTACCGATCGAGAACGGGAACGTTTCCTGTGATGTTTTTTAGATTTTTTAGAATGTTTCTTGTTCTTTGAATGATGATGCTGACATTCATGCTACAGGGCAAAAGAGAATAAAATGCAAGAATTTACATTTACTTTAGACAGTAGATCATAAAGAATTTTAAGAAGTCATACAAATAAGTTCTTATATTTTAAATTGAGTAAAATTCCATTTTGTATATGTATTTAAAATTGCAAAGAATTATTACTGCTTAGAATGTTCTCTTGCATTTCTTAACCATCTTATACCCATTTAGATACCTCAACACAATATTAAAAACTACGAATAAAGTATTTTTAATGTGGGGTAGCAGGAATAATCGATACACCCCAGAAAGGTATAATTTGCTGAATAGTCCCACTGCTTACGAAAACAATGAACACATTACATTCAGATATTGTTTATCTGATGGCTCAGCACCAAGATAAAGAACTACCTCAGAGTTGTCCCTGAGCTAAGATAAATGAGGCTGATCTCAGAACAATACATAATCTACTCTTTATTTTCACCCAAGAAGCATTCTCTTCCTTGTCATACTTAAAGACATTCATCCACAGGCAAGCTAACTCTAACCCACATGGAATCAGAAAAAGAAATGTTTCTGTGGATTCTGTTTTAACAATTATCAAGTGAGTAGGAAAGGGGGAAATGCTGTGGTAAAAGCTCCTTAACTCCAACATATGTAGTTTTGAAAATAAATTCTGCAGTTTAAAAGTAGAACTGGAAAATCTGGCTCAGAGGGGACTTCCATTGTATTGATTTTTATCACCGAATGGTAACTCTTCCTTTTCTACCTCAGAAGGCCCAGATTATTGGGGTTCAAAAACCTATTCTAATGGGTTCAGCCCTTCCCTATGCTATTTTTATTTCTACTTACGACCTCACTACTCTACCCTTATGAACAGATCATGAAAGAATCTTGCTGGAGATTCCTGAATTGGGTAAATGTTAGGACTAAAAACCTAAATCTAGAGGCAGCTGGAAAACTACAATGTACATGTGGATATATTAACAGAACAAACTTGTCAACACTGATATTCTTCAAGAATAAATACAATTAAATAAGTGACCTGCTATGCCCTATGACCATGCAACACTAATAAACAAGTGTCAGCTTTCAGTTTGTTATAAAGTATTGGTTTGTTTATAACTGGCAATATAGTATGTTTGTTTAAAGTATTACCCTGAAGTCAAACTGCCTGGGTTGGAATGGCTTTCCTGCAAATTAATTTATTTCTCTTTGCCTCAGTTTACTTCGTAGGGTTGTTGGAAGGATTTAAGTTCATATATGTAATATTTGTCTAATAATTAGAACGGTGCCTGGCCCACAAAGGCATCAAATATTATTCAATAATTATTGGTCAATTTAGTGTATTTACTATATACAAGTGCTTATTTGAAATTTTCATCAAAACACCCTTATTCAGCCATCAGGATAACTTGCAATTTTATTATTACTCTAACAGAAACTACTTACTTCCTTAATTTTTCAGAACCCCTCTGAACTTTTAGCACATCTAATATTTGAAATATGTGTTTAAGAGCTATTTATTATCTGCTTTACAAAATTCTGTTTTCTTTTAGGTTTACTAGTCCATGTGGCTGAATTCCCAAAACACTGTACAAGTATGCAACAAATATGAACAGTCTCCACAAACAAGTCTATATACTCATGAAAGCTTTATTTCACTTAAAAGGAGTATCTATAAACATTCCCTAATCATCCTAGGTAACTACATATGTATAAAAGCAGTATAATTTAAGAAAACATACTTGTTCACTTTGAATTCCTTAATTTTTGTTTTTTATATATTTTGAATTTCAGTCGGTTATGAAAATAATAAAATTACCTCAAGCACATGCATAAAATCTTTAAATATTCGTTTTCTTTCAGACTCTAGAGTTATGTCCTCAAATGCTGGCTCTTTTACAAATCTCTCCCGGATCTGTAAAATTCAGATATGGAACATATTAATACCAAGAAGAGTATACCAATATGACTAAAAAGAAACATAATAGCAAGTGAAAACTCTTGACAGTCTAGTCACCTCAAAACCTATATTATTTCCTTTCCTCTAAAGTCCAAACTATTTTTAACACATATATTTCTAAATGCAGAGTCACCGCTCACATTTTACTTTTAATATAGCCGCAATACATTTAATATTCTCTACAAAGAACTTAAGCTTATTTTTGAGGCTATAAAATAAGGAATTAAAAGTATATTTATCTTCATTTGTAAAGAAAATAGTTCATTAGGAAATAATTTACAAATATACATACATCTTCCCAGACAGCATCCAATTCTATTGGAGGAGTAGCTTGTTTCAACATACTCTTAAAAGCAGATTCTTTTCGTTTCATCTTCCGAGCCTCCTCTTTTTCTCTTTCACGTTCACGGGCTTCTGCCTTTTCTAGTAACTTTCAGAAAATCATATTTAATCAGTTACAATAGTACAATTATAATTTTTGTTAAATGAAATGAATCATTATTCTTAATTGAACTATTCTCCCATCACTTATAAGTTAAGGGAAAATTTATAACAACAGTTAATTTGAGCAAAGAAAGCTCCACATCAGCCCAACATCTAAATTCATTCTTTTCCTTTACCTTACCCTGGAAGACTACTACTTTATGAAATCGTACCCATATTCCCTTATTCCAGTAGCTGAATTTGGCTGAGTCTATTAAAAACCATGCTGTTAAATAATTTGTTTAGAATAGCAAAGATAACTTACACTATTAAAGGCTAACTTAATATTCCCAGCATCTAGTGTGGTTGATCTTTTAGTTGAACTGATTATTGCCACAAAGTCTTCAAAAGTAGTATTTACTTCAACTACAAATCCTTTATCCTAAAAAACAGAAATCTTGTTAATATATAAATCAAAAGAATATAGGATCTATTTTTAAATATACTACAGGTTAACAGCTAACAATAAGTATACTATTTACCTTTAGAATGTCTTTTATTATCTTCTTCTCATCATGATAACGTGCTTTAAGATCCTCAACATAAAACTTGAAAAGGTCAAGTGCAGTTGATCCTAATGAAAAAACTAAAGAAGTCAAAAGCTAGCTCTAACCAAAGAGCTGCAATTATTTTTTTTTTGTTTATAAAACAAAATAAAGCACCCCCATTTCCCAACACAATCATATTTCCCTCTGGCCCATTCCAACTATCATTAACTGTAAGTGAGAAAAGAAAAGAATCTCACCCGGCTGACCAAGCATATTAGTGAATCTAATGTCAGAACTAATTGTTGGATACAATTCCATCCAAGATGACATAGAATGCAGTTGTCCATGTTCATGCAGCTCATCTAAAAATATCTGAGGAAAGAAAATTGTTTTAAACCAACATAAAAAACAAACCCATTGTATTAAAGTCATCCTTAAGGACATTACTTCAAAAAAAAAAAAAAAAAGGGCCTTTGAAAAGCTACATTTTCTTTCCAGGCTTCAATTTATTGTTCTGTAAGATGAAATATAACTTCCAGTTTAAAAATATATTAGCTATCCTCTATCTCAAATGATGATGCTAAAGAACATGTATCCAGGTTTCCTACAAAATATACTTTTTGTTTTAAGGCATAATGCCTGATATGTTCTGGGTAATTTTTTATTTAATTTTATTAACAAATATGGGTCTCTTAATAGGAAGACTACTTCAAAACTTATTTCCTTTCTTAGTAATAATAATATATCTCAAATCTAAATCTTTATATGCTTTTTCCAATTTCTTTTATCATTTTATACTATTTGCTGACTTCCAGAGCAACATATTGAGATTTTAGTACTCAGAAATTTCCTGCTTCCCCAAATCCTTAGGGATTTAAATCCTATAAACAAATGTCCTTAAAGAACTGTGGCCCAAAATTCTCCTAAAATTCCTATTCCTGCACTGCTCAAATGTAGCTTCAAAGTACATTAAGTGTATCTAGTCTGAATTGAGATATGCCAACAGTACATAACAATGATTCTTAAGATTACCAAAAAATACCTATTTAATAAAAATATCGATTGCATGTTAAAATGGTATTTTGGATATACTAGGGAAAATAAAAGATTACTAAAATGAGAAATTAATAAATTCAAATCACTTATATGGCTTATAGATTTTTATTAGATAGAGCTACCCTAAATAACACCAGATACCTACAAATCCACTTCCCTTCAAACAAGAATAACTATGTCCATACAATTTTACATTTCCAAAATTCTTGTCTCAAACTAAACATCCTTTTGTTCCTACCTTTCAACATATGGAATCCTATCTTAACCAAATCCTATTGTGTGATCAAGCTGTTCATGTGCTCCCTCTTTTGAGTCCCTAAAATAGCTTAGAAATCACTTTCAATGATGATGCTCTCTAGAACCTAAAAAGCTACTTCGCTCTATCATAGCTGCTTTGCTAGTGTTCCTGTTTTACTTCCAGGTTGTTAAGGTCTGATCTGATAAAGTCATAGAACTCTGAGATTAAAACCATTTCAACAGTAAATCCATGAGGGAGTGATGCCAGAAGCATGTTGGAATGAGAGATGTCCCTAGACCTCTCCCCTTGAAAAACAATAAACTGAACATCTAAAACTCAATGAAAAACACCTAACCTGCACACAATCTGTGAGTAAGAGCTACTACAGATGACTTTATAAAATTTTGTCTTTGTTACAAAACCTATGTCTAGTGGAAACAATGTAGAAGATTCAATGAAAACACTGAATGAAAACAAGAAGAAAATTAGAGATCACGAATAATCTCATGACCGTGATAATCACAACAGATGAACATATTTCCTGTCAGTTTATGTATATATTTTTTTCCAAAATTGAGATAATGTAAATGATTTTATATCTATTTTCCTTTCTTCTTATAATTATATCCTAAACTTTTTGTTTTATTAAATGTTTTAAAACATTTTAAAAAGTGGATCCATGAATGAAAATCTATTTTTAAATATACCACAGGTTAACAGCTAACAATAAGTATACTATTTACCTTTAGAAACATCTGAGAATTAAAAAAAAAAAAAAAAAAAAAAAATATATATATATATATATATATATATATATATATATATATATATATATATATGGGCTGAAATTCAGATGTTTGTAATTTCTCTTTTTAAAGATCAGCAGATGACTCTGAGGTGAATTCAGATTTAAAAACCACTATAGTAAAATTGTATGGTTCTTTTTTATTTACTAACGTCATCTTGGGGGTAAGATAGTGTAGGAGTCTATTCTTCTACCTTATAGAAAGCAAGTTGCTCCACAGATGGCTGAGCCTGGTATTTCTCCTTCCCTTAGAGGAGGTTCCCAACCTTGGTACTCAGTTTTCAGAGCCAATTCAGTATGCCCCTCCCCACATCTCCTTCCTTTTGTCTCCCCATATATTATTCATAATAACTATTCATATATATGCTCAATTCTGAACCTTCTAAGATTTTGTTTCACAGATACCTCCTCTATCATTCAATTCTTCATTCTTTTTCTCAACTGATTTCCCTTAAGAAAAGCCATTCTCTTAATCCTGAGCTCACTCAAAGTTTATCTTAACATCAAAATATCTGAGAGAAATGTCTAATTTTCCCTGTACATACCTTTAACTTGTTCTACCATATCAAGTCACTAAATACTTTAAATGCTACACTTAACACTATTCTTTCAATCTTGTGTCAAAGTCTTAACATTTTCTACTTTTGGTAGGTTCCCTTATCTTAGCAGTTTCTCAATGAATCATTTGAAAGACTGGTAAAAACCACAAACTGTTGGACACTTCACCCCAAGATTTGATTCGGTAGGTTTGGCATAGGATTTGATTATCTGCATTTCTATAACTTCCAAGGTAACACTGATGCTATGCATCTGAGTGTCATGCTCTGAGGACCATTGCTCTATCATAAAATTCCATTTTGGCTTCTGAGATACTACAGACTCCCCTGGTTCTCTATTAAAGCCCATGACCATTTTTTCCTACTCTTGATGTTAATTTAAATACCAGTTTTAAGGGTTAAAAAAAAAATCAGGTTCCTTGTCATAGATGTGACATTTATTATTATTTGACTGGCAAATGAGTACTCAATAAAATGACAACCATCATCATAACCATTACTACTGAAAATATCCTGCCATTTATGATCTTTTATTCCAAATGTCAATCTTCTAATTTATTTTACTGACATTCTAAATATACCTTTTGATAGGTACTGTAGTAACAAAGGAAAATTACTGAGCTGGATATCTAAAGAAAAATTAATTTAACATGCTAACACCAGCTATATCAATAGTAATCAGAATCCATGCCAGGTAAATACCAATCTGATTTAAAGCATACTTTAGGCTTAGCTAGAAAGACTCATGTGGCCTTTTACATTTCTCTTCTACATTCTCCAGTCCTAGAATTGAGACTGTATTTTCTGTGACCCAGATTTCCTTATTTTTATTATATTATTTTACCGCATAGGTCTCTATTTTAAACCACTGCAAAATCTTCATAAGAGACATTAAAACTCAATGGTTTCATAAGAGTATAACTGACTTCCTAAGAATCTGTTCTCCCTTTTCTCCCTGGCATATAGCTACTTAGTGAAAAATCTAGGTCTTCTAGCCTCTTTTGTAGCTACTCATGACTAAATTCTCAGCAACTGAGAATTAAGGAAGTGAGTAGAACTTTCCACAATACTGGACTGAAAAACAACTGCCATTCAACTTCTTCCAAACTGAAACGTGATCAACATACTCAAATGACACAGACAAGGCTACGGGCCTCGTGCAGTTATCAAAGTATGGGCTATCTATCTATCTATCTATCTATCTATCTATCTATCTATCTATCTATACTATCATCTGGAAATTTATCAGAAACACAAATTCCCAGAGCCCACTCCAAACCTACTAAATCAAATTCCTGTGGTGAGGCTCAAGAATCTATGGATTTAACAATCCTCTGAACAATTCTTTGGGAAACCACTAAGAAAAAGAAACCCATCAAGAGCAGAAATATTAAGTTGCAATGGAATGAGGACTGAAATAATACTATTGGCTGTGGCATTTAAAATGGTTAGTGACCTATGGCATGATGGTTTAAGATTTCTTAAAAGCCTGATAGGTGATTCTGACCCACAGTAAGTTTTGAGGATCACTGCCTTAGGGCATGACAATGTACTCTACCCACAGACCAAACAGCTGTTAAACTTATTTAAACCACTGTAACTTAGCATTTATCCTAATACAATGCTTAATGGAAAAGACCCTGTAATGAAGACTGCACAGATTTAAATTCTGGCTCCACTATTCAGTAGTTGAATTTGGGGAAGTCACTTCACCTCTCCCAGACCACTTCTTTATCTATACGAATGGACATAACAAAAAAGTACCTGCTCTTATAAGGCTGTCATAAAAATTAAGAGATTTAAATTTAAAATGTATAAGCAGTAAGCAATCAGTTGATGCTAACTACTATTATTATAATCATCACTGAAATGGGAAATCTGGTGAAACATAAAATACAAAAATTCACTGGTCCATGACTTCAGCTCTATGTACAGCATTTTAGAAGTATGGCACATCCCCAAAAACCTACCACAGCATTCACTATGATTCTTAGAGCCTAAAAACTAACTCTTACTACAGTAAAATAACTCATCACAAACATTTTGCTTTCAGTCTTCGCTCATCCTATTCCTCTTTCCCATGTGAAATCTTATCTATCAGTGAGCACTTTAAATACCAAATACGTTAGAGCCTTCTATGTTACCCTACAGTAAAATGACAGTTCTCCTTAAGTGGATTCACAACTAATTGTAGAACTTAAGAGTTAAATGTGTTTATCACTAACTTAGGCTTTGTGGACACATTTAAATCTTAAGATAGTGATCTGTAATCAGATGTCTCAAAATTGTTTACAGCACTGTCCAAGATTATTAACTATGTTACAAAATTAAGCTAGAAAAGAGATTTTTATTACCTGAAAAGATTCTCTGTTTTTACGCTGTCGTCTCCTTTCTCTCAGCAAACTCTTCTGTTTTTCTTCTTCTTCTTCCTTTTCTAAAGCCCGAATGTGTTCTTCAAAGCAAATTAATGCATCTTCTTTATCCATGTCTAGAGGTTTTTTCAATTAATAAAAAATTTTCAAATATCAGTAAGGAAAGCAGTTTAATTACTCTCAATAGATTCACCTTTACAAAATACTGGTATTTAAACTCAAATATGACCTATAATCATCTAAACAGGAGAAACATTTAGGGAAAATTCCAAAAGACCTCATTAAAAGATACACTGCATCTGAAGATGAAATAGACTACACACGAGACATCCAATGACAATAAAATTACTATAAAATTTGTCAGTAATATCAGAATTACTCAAGGAGCTATCCAAAGTACAGAATTCTAGGTCCTATCCCAAACCTTCTAAAACATAGAATTCAGAGGAGTAATCAAGAAAGCTGTAATTTAAAAAGGAACTAGGTAGGTTAAAAGGACAGAACTTGAAGAATCTTGAATCTAAAATAATGCTAATACATATTTTGGTTTTTGAAAACCTCTAACTCCATTACGTCAAGAAGACAGCATGAGTAATTTGGTTTGTACCAAGTTGCATATAAATGGCAAAAATAATTTCCAATAATAAACACATTTCAAGGATTATCTGATAAAGCTAACTTCAGATTTCTGGAAAAACATTTTTGTCCTGAACCATGAGACTCAACTAGAAAGAAATATACTATTTGGAAACAAAGCACTTTTTCAGAAATGGACAAATAACTGTGTAAAATTCGGTTAGCAGTCTCATTAAAAAAGCAAGAATTCTTTGTTGCTGGACAATTTTTTAAAACTGTTTCTCCTATTTAGTCATTATGCTTACTCTGTAATTCCTCATCTTCTGCAAAAGTTGGATTATCCATCAGATACTGCTGGGCTTCGGACCACGTAGTCGAGTATGTTACATTAGCCATGTTATCAAGTATGTTTTTTAAGGCTTCCCAATTCCTCTTTCGCAATTGCTTTGCTTGTTCCTAAATCAAAAGCATGAATACATGTCTTGAAGTTCAGAGAAAATATAATGTTCAAATTGTAATTAGTAAAGGTTTCCTTATATTCTAAGTGATGACCAACCAAATTTCAAAGGTTACTCATTTACTTTAAATATTTTTTACCTTACTAATGGCTCTTGCCTAAATGCTTGGTGTGGTACCTACCTTCAACTTTTATACCTCTTTGCTGAAGCTAGAATCTGGACAACTTATCTCATCTTATCCCCCTCCAATAAATGTCTCTTCCTTCAACTATGTATTATAAACACAAAGTAAAACTAAAGTTATTGCAGACAAATTATACTATGAATAAATGCTAAGGTCTTCAACCACTCTCAGCTACGTTCAAATTTTTCTTAATACTTATATTTCTAGAAGTCCCTTAAAGACTGGATAATATACAACCATTAAATATTACAGCCCGTATTAAAAAATTATATATAAATGCATTATAAGCAAAAACAGTATTTTTTACACCTAATGAGCTTAAAAGTATCTTTCAAAGTAGGCATAAGACAGTCAATTAGTCACAATTCAAGTAACAGATGAATGTGTACCTACTATTTCCACATCGGTACTTATTATTATAGAAATTATCCATTTTTAAATCTAACTTGTAATAAATATGTTGCATCACCTACAATGATTAACCAAAAAAATGAACATGTTATAAAGTACTTGCTAATTAGAATGAAGCAACATCTTTTTATCTATAAATACCAAAAACCAAGAGTGAATACCTTTTCTTTTTTCGAAAGAAAGAATAAAACATCTTCATAGATTTCAAGACGATCACGTTCTGATATTGCATTCCAGACTTCCATCTCTCCAAACATTTGCTCTGCTTTTCTATTTATTAAGAAATTAATTGTTACTCTATATTAAACAATAAAAATTAATTTTTAACCATTTTAATTGTATAAGTTTAAAACTACCAAACAAACACTCTTTTTCACTCTAAGTTCATGACTATATTATAAAGAAAAACTTTTGGTTAATTAAGAAAAAGAACAAAACAACTTAGGCATCCATTTCACTAAGACTTTTCTAGAAGACCGTAGGAAGCACATACGAAAAATGAACTTAACAGCTTATTACATAAATGTTAATACTGAACTACTCACAAATTTAAACAATAACACTGTAAAATCAAGAATGCTATATAAATGCAAGTTTTCAAAATGCTTAATGAAAACAGCCTATTTCACCCACAAATACCCAAAATTTCAATTCTTATATTAAGATGAGTCAAACTTTAAGTTTTCCTCCGCTTTTGGTTCTAGTCTTGTGAGTCTACAAGTTAAAGTCTACATTAAACTTCTGATTTTCACGTGTTTTCATGTAATGAAACTGCCATGTTTACTATCATTTAGTTTCATTTAATAAGCATTTACTTTGGTTTAGTTACTGCACTTGGCAGAACGTCTGATACAGAAACAGTGCAGTAAACATATAACCTCTCGTTAAAAATCTTACTTGTATCTAGTTGTGGACGTCATTTTCTCATGATTTTCAAGAAAACGCTGAAAGGATTCCTTCGCCTCTTTGTACTTTGATCTTGCTTCTTCTTTTTCTTCTTTCTCTGTCTGGACTTTATAAGCATTAAAGGCCTGCTTTTTTTCACTCAACTTTGCTAAAGCACTAAATAATAAAAAAAAAAATAATGTAAGAGTAAATAAAGGCAGGATGATCAAATGTTAGTGCTTTGAAAAAAACAATACAATTTCATTCATAAATTAAGAAAATTTCAATGAGATATTAAAGAAAAATGATTATAGATAATTTCTACTTTCAAAAAATTCTAATTTCATCTGTAGCAGGATACTCAGATTATACAAGCCTTCTGGATTTTTTTTTTTTTTTGGTTCATATCAGACATAAAATAACTCTATTCTTGATATCCAAAATATTAGAACACAATGAGAGTGAAAAAATTATACTATTTTACACAATTTTGAATTTGTTAGGATTGCTATGCTCAAAGTAAAAAGTAAATAAAAAATCCAAATAGTACCTGTATCGTGGATCATTAATGATCATTTTCATAGCTTGCTCCCATGAAGCATTAGATGGTACCCGCTGAAAACCATTTAATGAAAAATTTAAATTTCACACAAATTGTAGAAAAAGTTATATATATAACAGGGAACAAAGGGTTATACTCACTGGAAACCACAGTACTTTCCTTTGCAGTTTTAAAAAAGCTCTAAAGAATAATTTCTTATTGAATCAAGGCAAATCTGGGTAATATACCTATAGACTAAAAAGAAAACTTAAACTGAAATTGAAACAGAGCAATTTAGACCACTGATTCAAACAATTTCTATGACTAAAATTCCTTATATTAAATACTGAGGTGAAATGTACTCCATAATACAAAAATGTTCTTCAAAAAACACCAAGAAGAATTTATTTAGTTCATTTTCAGTTACAACAGAGTTTATGATTTTATGAAATCAGTGCTTTCAATAAAGGCATCATAGTATTAACTGCATTAAAGAGTAAATTCATTTATTAGAAAATTATTATGTCATATAAACACCAGTAATATAAATACCTTTTCTTTCAATAATTCTTTAAATGCTTGCTTTGCCTCCTCCTTTGTATTCCAGGTATATGTTTTTTTTGCTGGTTGGCTTTCTTCCTCTTCTTTCTTGGGAGTAAAACTAGAGAGAAATTTAAAAGTTAGTTATTACTTAAATAAACACATGTATCATTTAGAAAAATCTAAGCATTTAATAAAATTTGACAAATTTACAATAAAGTATCCTATATATTTACATAAACAAAAAAGGATTAGATTCTCTGAAACATTCATTTAAGACCCTGTACAAAGGTCAAAATAAACATTTAATTACAGTAAAACAGCAGTTTTACTACTTCACAACTTCACACTTTTAAATGGGTTACAAAACTTACTCAATGCCTTCATTTTAGTGCCTTAATAACAGAGAATTTGGGCAAGCACACATAAATATAAAAAGATGTAGAGATCAATCTAAACCAGGGTCAGCAAATGATTACCCAGAGGTCAAATCCAGCCCGCTGCCTGTGTATGTAAATACCACTTCATTGGAACATAACCAAGCTCATGAGTTTAAATACTGTTTATGGCTGATGTGTGTACTACTACAGCAGAAATGAATCACTGTGACAGAAATTATGATCAACAAAACCAAAATATTCACTCTTTGACAGTTTACTTGTTTAGGGGTCTTTATAAAATGAGAAAGTTGTATTCTAACATTTCTTCCTATATAAAAACAAGAGAATATGGGGGGGAAAACACACAAAAAATTAAGTATAATGTACAGGGAAAGATACTAGAGTACTTACTAACAAAAGTAAGTAAATAAATATATTCATATATGCTCTGAATCAAGTACGCTTACTTTGAGAAATTTATTTAAAATTGTCAAAAATATAAAGGACCCAGCCAAAAATTAACACTTGCAAATAATCTATATTACAGTAATTAAAATCAAATGCTAATTAGGATGACTCAGGCACTATAAGAAGAAAACATTTGAAAAAAAATTGTTAAAACTATGAAAAACATATTATTGTGGAAAAAATGCAATAAGTATAAAAAGATGCAAAACAACATATTCCAAAAAACCTACATGTCTATAAGTAGAACAGTTAATGTATATGTAAATAATTAATATGCTATCATTCAACATAAGTATATATCTCTATCAATGTTGGAAGGGGTCTCTCATAAATATGCATATATATTAAAAATAGAGAAAAAGAGAATATAAATATTAACAATTACTCATATATTTAAATATATCATAGATTTTTTAAAACTTCTAAACATCACAAAATTATAAAGCTATTTTTACTGAGAAATGTATATAAGAAAAACAAAAGGTTTACAAAAAGGGGTAGGGATATGAAAATGATACATTGAAAAATTAAGATGAGCGATAATGTTTAAATACTGATATCATGGTTAATGTATGTGGACCTCATTAAAGTCGAGAAGCATATCTCACGGTTACTTTTTATACCTGTACAGGGTATGAAAGTACTTGCAAACTGTAAAATGAGAGATACAGCTATTTTGTTTTATTAAAAAAGTTGCATCAATTTAATCTGTTTTCCTACATCCTACTAAGTGTTATTCTTTATTTCTATCTACTTAATTTTTGCTTATTCATTCAACATCAAACTATAGCACGTTTCCTTGCAGTGCTGTGATTTAAGCCATATTTGAGACTGAGGCAAAAATAAAGAAAATCAGTAATACTGATTTGTATTTAAATTTTTTATATTTTATTAATTATGAACTTTTTGCACTTTTAGTTTTACAACAGTTTGATAGCATGACCCCACAAAATTCAGCCTCAAAATGATCCATAATCTGAAGATTATTTTGATTTTCAAAAAATTAACACTTATTGGCCGTTTACTAAACTGGCAATTTCTTGTCTAGTACTGATTTGCAGAAAACAAGTTACTAAACTTACTCGGCTAAGGTTTCCTGCTTAGATGTTTCTTCTCCAGCATTACTAGACACTTCAACACTTTGATCCTGAACAGCAGGGGTACTAGTAAGTTGTGCTTGTTCCTCAGTTGAAATTGTTACTGTGTTTTCATTATCTACAACAGTAGCAACAATTGAAGTAACTTCAGGCTCAGGAACAACTGGAACAGTTCCACCCACAGTATTAGAAGCAGAGGTGGAAGCACTGGCATTGGCTGCAGCAGCGGCGGCTGCGGCAGCGGCAGCTGCTGCAACGACAGCAGCTGCTGCTTCTGCAGCAGCCATGGTGCTCATTGTGGTCGGAATTTCTGTTGTAGGAACAGGGGCTGTTGATGCTGTGGTGCACTCCTCTTGCTTACTATATATTTAAAAAGGAGAAAACTGGTTATTTCTCTACCAAGAATCACAAAGCCAAATAAAAGCTAGCTTTCAATTATCACACAATTATATAAGCAAGAATCTATTAAAAGAGAAAAAAGACAGAAGCCAAACTATTAAGCCATTCAAAAAAATTAAAGTCACAGAATGAAACTATAAGGTTACTTTTACTTCAGCAAACATTCCTAATAATGTACAATAGACACTCAGATAACCAACTCTGTATTTCCAGAAGTCTAATAAGTGCTTTATTTACAAAATGCCCTATCAGATTGTATTACACCATAAAATTTGATCTGTATCAAAAAATTCTCTAAGAATTTTAAATTGTATCCATTATGCCCATTAACAGGAAAATCTGAAAAGATAATCATTCATTCTTAAATTATCTCTAACCAAATTTTAGCCTTTTCTACAACAATCTTAATTTAATTCATAAATTTAGTCCAAATTCAAATAATCACTGTCTAGTAATTCATCATTTGTGTATCTTGAGTAAATATTCCTCTCCCCACCCCCAAACTATCAGGTTTAATGTGTTAAATGCTATTTATACAAATAGTTAAAACAAAAATATTGTAAGAGATATCAAATTTATAAATAGGTATAGATGTCTGAAATTGCTTACCTGCTTTCTTCAGCTTTGATCATTGCTATTAAAGAGAAAAAAGAAAAGTTACATACTAGTTTTTAAATACAATCACTCAAAACAAAATATAAAAGGAGATAAAGAAGTTTGCTACAATAAGATTTGATTTACCATTCAAAAAAAAATTAAATACTTTTACAGAACAAATGCTTGCTCCAAAGTTTCAGGGCAGTAATTAAAGAATGAAGACAAATTTAAATAGTTTTTAAGGAAAGCTTCTTCCCACACTGCTGCTTCCCCAGTGATTGCTGGCTACTGTAAAAACTCCCTGAAAAGTATCTGCATAATTCTGGAATAAAACAGTATTCTCCCCAAAGATAAAACTATTTTTTAAGACATTAAATTCAAAACAGGATCAAATTCATGTTTTGAAATTCCAGCACATATATACTAGCACTGACAGGTAGATAGATAGTTATGCACACCAACTATTTATAGTAGGGTTATATCAGAAGTGAGCTTGATATTCTTTACAAGAATAACTGTAAATCTACCTATCTACAATATTATTATTAGCCAATGCTAGTACAGAAATTTAAATTGAGCTTTAAACATTCACAGTGTTTCAGATTTCAGCCTAAAGCAAGTTTTTCTTTAGAGGTAACAAAAATATTCAGCATCATTAGGGAATGAGGTGCTCCATGTAGGTGATAATATAAGCTTAACTCTACAAAAATATTTCAAAACTAAATCATTTCTGAAAATGTTTACATGGCTGACAAAATACACTATATGGGTTATCATTACTAACATAAATTAACATAATTTCAGGTGTAAATGGTGATGTAAGACAGTATCTAAGTGAATACAGTGACACAGGCACAAAAAAATGGCGAATACTTAAGATCACAGTGCCTTTAAGAATTTTTTATTCTCCTTCCCACAAGATGTCACTCCACATTGCAGACTATTTTATTATTTTCCTCATTCTCCTACAATCTGTTGCTTTTAACATGATGTATTTTATAATACCAGATTCTACTAGAAGTGAAAGTAAAAGAACTAAGTTCTCGATTCTTACTCATAATCTGTTATTTTAAGTTCTGGGTTCTATTAGGTAGTATTTCTAGATTTTAAAGGGTACTCCGAATAGTTGAGTATATTTAAAAATCCTCCCTTTGTGGGGCATGATATTGTGCTTACCTTCATTCTCCCATAACAAATGTAAAGGCTATTTTGCAATGCTGAGCTAATATAAAATCAACATAAAATGTATACTCTTACAATATATTAAAATGTAAACGAATATGGATTCACAATTCTCTGCTATCTGCGAAATGGTTTAAGTCACATATTCCATTTATGCACTGACACTCATATCTATATTAAGAAATATTGTACGTGACTGTCCTTATTCAATTTTCCAATGGTAAATATTTTTTTTTAAAGAATCAAAGTACAACTTTAAAAGCTACAAGCTCATTTATAATATAACCCTTAGATGAAAGGAATTCTTTAGAGATTTCTCACTGCAGATTTATTCAATCATGGTTAGTGAACATTAGTGACATACTCTAAAAATGTTAAATAATGACAGAAAATGAATTATCAAAGCAGCTCACCATGCAGGTTTGATTTTGTAATAAGACTTCCAGCAACAATGGTATTCTGGTATCCTAGTTTCAGTGGAATCAAATCAAATAAAAATCTATTTAAAATCTATAGAACTGAAATCTAGAGCAACAAGAAAATAACAGCCCATAAAACTGTTACACCATTTTAAACATTCTAATCATTTAGGTAAAAAAAAAGTAAATAAAAATAAAATAAGGCCTTTGTTTGAACAATCCTATTTGTGAAGGATTGTTTCAGTGTGAATGATATATAAAAAAATTAACATTAAGAATTTATGTTTTACCTTCAAGATCCTCAAGTTCTTTAGGTTTGGCCCATCGGGATTCCTTTGTTTGAGAATTGTAATAGTAAGGCTTTCCAGAGTCAGATTTATATTCCTTCCAGGGGCATTTAGATAAAAGTTGCTAAAGAAAAATAAAAACCTTCAGTTAACAGTAACATATTTAGCACCACTCATCATTCACATCACTGTTTTCAATAGATGTTATTAACCTATACAATTCTAAAGCTGGTGAGATGATGGTATATAAGCTACCAATTACAACATACTTACTAGTGAAGTTAAAATCTGATTGTTATTTAATCTTAACACTAATGCTATCAACATTTATACAGTAATTCCAAATTACACTGTCACTTAGAGAAAGTAACTTGTCTAAGGTAATATAACTTAAGAAGTAGAGGAAAGATTCAAAACCAAGTCTATGTGAATTTCAAATCCTAAGGGTCTCACTATTTATACCCCATCACAGGTAAAAATTACCACTATTTGTTTCACAAATAGACTTCTCAAATACTAATACAAGGAGGAAAACATAAGATTTAAAAAAAAGTAAAATTTTTTTAGTTATGCTCAGACTTCAGCTTCATGAAAAATAATTTATTACAACTTCATGTGAATTACCTTATGTAAGGAAACAATATAAATATGATACACTTAAAACCTAATAAATAAAACCAGTTATGGTGCTATGAGAACGCTACTGAAACCTCACATTTAGACAGTGTCCTGGACAAATATATAACTGATAAATATCACTGACTATGTCAATATTGGGATAAATAAAAAACTGTGTTATCTACCAATCTCCTCTCCCAAGTACTGTGGTGCATATTAGTATGGTAGCTGGAAAATGCTTTTAATTAAGAAGGAAAAACAAAAGATAGGCTACTAACCAGGAAAAACCTTAAGTACAGCTTGAAATGACAGATAAACTTTTACTGCAGATTCCAGAGTTCCCCACATGCAATACTGCTTACTCGGTTTATTCCTTCAATCTTACTTATCTATAAATTCTGAATGGTAAAACTTGCAACATAAAATAAAAAAGTGTGTACTTTTGGGAAGGCATTTTCCAAAGAGACAATTACTCACTCTAAGTATTTTGTACTTGTAATTTAATTTCATCTCCATTAACTCAACCCTACATGCATTTTTTAAGAACTCAGTAGAAGACATATGAAATTATCCAGGTTTGCTATAAAGAGTTAAATTAAAATGTAAATTTAAAAACTAAAAGGCAGTCAGAGAGGAAGTTCCTTTTTCTCTTTCAATTTATTTTTTAAATCACCTTAAATCGATGCCACTTGACAAGAGTTCCTGCACAGGGGGCAAAAATCAGTAAATAAAATTGGTCTGTTCAAATAAGGGAATGAGTTTTGTCTTTTTGCTGACAGTTTTGAGTTTATTAACCCTTTTCTCCTCTGAATGCCTGAGATATAAGCAGTACTATACGGGTAGTCAAATACCCATGAAACCTTAAAACAAACAAACAAACAAACAGAAAAATGACCCAATCTACTTAACAAGCCCTAATTTCCAGCCCTCATACTTTTACCTCAGCAGGTGTTTTAAGATCATCTGGTTTCTCCCAAGTAGACTGTTTTGTTTCAGTATTGTAGTAGTAAGTCCTTCCATCAGGTGATTTATGTTCAGTCCACATTGACTTCTAAAGAAAAAATTACAAAAACATTTAAAATTACTTAACAATGCCATTAACAGAGAAAAGAAATCATTAATTTCAAAGCAATGTATGAAAAAATTAAAAGTATTAAATGGACACACATGACAGCTGAAGCCATTTAGAATTAATTCATTAGTACAAGTAGGAAGGTAACTGAAAATTAGATTTTAAAAGTTCTTCACAAGCAGCATGGATCAATTCAGGTTTTAGGATTTTTCTCTACAAGTCTCAGAATTGTAAGGCTATCATTGTTCTAAGAACAATAACTTTGTAACTTAAGCACATAAGAATCCCTCAACGACACAAATCTGTCTTGTGGATAAGACATATATGAACTAGATGCTATAAGGTGGACTGATCATGAGCTCAATAACCCCAAACTAAAGAATATTTACATCAAGTTGGACAAAGTTCTAAATTAACCTGCTATAAGGACATAGCCATCAAAATTAAAAAGGATGGCTTTTGGATAACAATCAGAATTTAACAATCAACAAGGATAAATTGAATCTGAACACCTCAAAACAAGATAGGTGAGAAAAAATTTCATGTGAAACTAGTTTAATATAGAATATAAATCCACTCTTGGTGTACAAAGGTACTAAGAACCTATAAAAAGTTCCTGATAAAACCTCAGGTATCAAGAGAAATTAAGCCTCAAATAAAGGTTTGTTAAGAGTTTTATAAGGTTACCATACATACACACATGTGCACATAAACACAAACAATAAAAAAGGGGATGGGAGGAAACTGAGAGGTGACAGATATCTATGGTCTTGATAAGTTTCACAGGTATGTATTTATTCCCCGAATCATCCAGTTGTAAACATTAAATATGTACAGCTTTTAACATGTAAATCATACCTTAATAAAGTGGTTTTAAAAAAGAAGACTTACAAGAAACCATGAATGAATGAATGATTTGATCAAAGGTACTAAATCTAGTTCTGGCAGATTCTTCAGAAGGCAACAAACTAAAATAAAGTATGCTTGAAAGAGGGTTATACAGATGATCTTCACCACATTTCTTCAAATCTAAGACAACATTACTGTATATACTTTTAAGAAAAAAAAGTAAAAGTACTGTCAAACTATCACATGCTTTTTACCACTCAGATTTTATATTCAACTTTTTCGAAAGGATTTCTTCTTAAACACTGGTTTTTATCACATATTACTTTTGCAAATGCAAAAAGAGGAAAACAAAAATAAATAGTTAAGCTATCCCTTAAACTTTACATTGAAACTGCTTTTTGTATCAGAGTTGCTGATATCCATTGTATTTCACACAATATCATCTTCTGTAGCATCAAGAATACTGATAGTGCAGCATTTCTTAAAAAAAAAAAAACAACTAAAAAACTACTGGTATTTGTTCTTTATTTTCTTCTGTACTTATTTAAAGCTGACCTACCTTTCTTTCTTCCTTATCAACTTTATTAAATAGAGCAGACCTGCTTTAGATTTCTGAGGTGGGAATGTGGCTAAATACATATGATTCATTGCTTTCCCTACTTTCTCACCATAATCATCACATATAACTAGCCTTAACTGCCTGGAGAACAGAGATCATAAGACACCATGAACTACAGAATGCATCCCAATTTCAGATGTGTTAAATAGAAAAAATAAACATGCTAATTGAAAACTAAGTAATTTAAATAATATTTGCAAAATGTGAGAATGGAAAACAAGATGATTTAAGAAGACAAATTGATATGATTTTTAACAAACGTAGATGAGGTAAGATAACTACTTTCTATAACGTTTGAGATGAGAACTTGAGTTAATTTGAAAAATTATAAGAAGCTGGTAGAACTGAATGAAGTTGATAAAATTTGAGCTATATGTTCATAAAATAATGCCATTCCTAGAGATTTGCTGTCATCTGATGATTTCTTACAGAATAGACTTCTGAATGATGTGGGAGGATAGTCAGATAATTCCAAAGATGTATTAAGTTCTTTAACTTTTTCTAGAACTATGTACAAGATATAACTACAATCTCATTGGAGCAAACATTAAATAACTGCTGGAAAATACTTAGCTTGCTGTTAACTATTTCAACATCTTCTTAACAAAAAGTGATACAATTAGAGAACATTTACCAAAGCTTCAACTGTATGGATACGCTCTGTTCTATAAATTAAAATTTGTTCAGATAAGGAGGTGTGTATTTCATGGTCTGTAAGAAATGAATTCAGTAGCATCTCAGATTGCACCATCTAAAAAGAGATTTAAACTTCCTAAAAGGCATCAAGGAAAGTAGTAGTTCACTAGAAATAAACTTATAAGATGATAAGATGAAAGAAAGGGACAATGAACACTTGACCAAATGGGGAACAAGATGGGAAGTATAGAAACCAGTAAAACAAGTAGTAAGCAATTTAGTATTCACTATCTATTACTTTGAGTCTTACAACTATACCACAAAATAGGCAAATTGGGACTGGTCACAATTTACAAATAAGAAAAATAAGGCTGAGAAGGGTTAATAACTTGCTCAGAATGATTCAGGAAATTATAAATAAAACTAGAACAATTCAATCATATCTACCTGAAAGACCACGTTTTATCCCCACCGAAATTGTTTCAAGCTCGCCGCATTCAGTCAAATTATCAGTAAGTACAGATAAATTCCTCATCAACTACTGTATATTAAGCCCTGTGCTAACTGCTTTGCATCGATTATCAGTTAATTCTTTTAATAACCATATGAAGTAAGTACTATTTATTATCATTACTTTATAGAAAATGTAGCACAAGAAAGTGAAGTAACATGCCCAAGCTAACAGTTCATTACAATACTGCCTCAGACAAAACTAAAGTCTTATTAAGGAGCGAAACTCCAACTCTGCATCAACAGAAGCAATTATTTAATAATATAAATTCTGTACTAATGTCTTAACTAATATGCAAAATTCACTTATAAAGTCAATTTTGAAGAAAAATGATCTGGTATTTGTTCTTTATTTTCTTCTGTACTTATTTAAAGCTGACCTACCTTTCTTCCTTATCAACTTTATTAAATAGAGCAGACCTGCTTTATTTAATAAATTTTATACTTCTTTTCCTTAAAATTATATAATCTGCAACTTAAAAGTAAAATTATAATTTTTTTTGCTTTTGGACAAAACATAATATTTTAAAAGAAAAACCTAAAAACAAATATAACTGAATGTTGAATGTAAGATGAAGAGTGACATAAAACATTAATGGGTATATCAACAACTGGAAAAGTTAACTTCAGAGGATAAAATCTGAGTAGTTATTAAGTGCTGATAGTTATATTAACATAGCCTATTCATAAAACTTAGTTTCTAGCAAAATTGCTATTTTTTAAAAATGCAAGACCTCTCCAGAATAAATGCTTCCTATCAGAGACTTAGACTGCCCTTCCAGAATTGGAGAAAACCTAACAAAGACTGAGATGTATATTCTCCAAATTATTTCATTATTGACATAGTTATTGTACTAATACAAAGTTGTTGACATAAATGACAGTTCTGGGGAATCAATCAAAAGTTAACATTTTCACAAACAATTAACTGAAGAGTCTATATTTGCAAAATAAGGTATTAAAAGTTATCCTTAATATAGAAAAATCCACTATATCAATAACAAAAGACAATCTAATGGAAAAATAAGCATGCCCATTAAGCATGCTAATTAGATATTCAACTTCATTAGTAAATCAAGGAAGCACATTAAAATGGAAGATTTTGCTCATCAAATAACAATTACAGACTATTATATACAATGTTAAATGTGTATAAAGAAAGGGTAGTCACATGTTACTATTGGAAATGAAATTAGTACTATTTCTCTGAAGGGCAACTTAGTAGTTCTTATCAAAATTAAAAAATGCAAACATCTCTTGTTGCTGAAATTTAACTCCACAAATTTATATAGTTGCAAAGATGTACAAGGACGTCTTGTCAACAGGATTACTTATAATGGTGAAAAGAGATAATATCCAGCCATAGGAAAAGGGTTCAATTATAGTCCATACATATGTTACGTGTATCTTATGTAGATCTATTTTTAACATAATGGATAATATATAAGAAACAGTGTTAATAAAAACAGCAAGACACTGTAACAAATGATATAGTAGCAAAATATATACAAAAAATATTTCAAAGGCAAAAAAATGGGATAAGAAAAATGCACATTAAAAAAAACACATCACCCTTGAATCCTGCAATATACACACTTTGATCAAGTAGAATTAACTGTAGAAGCGCAGGGGTGGTTCAATAGTGGGAATTCTATAAAAGAAATTATTTCTATTAATGAATTGAAAAAAGAAAACACCACATGATCACACTAATAGATTAGGTATGATCAAATCACATGTTAAAAAGTGTGACAGTTCACAAGTACTCAAAAAAACCCAACTAATTCTCAAATAAAAAATATCTAAATTATGATTTACCAAAACCAATAAAATCATTCTAAAGTCAATTTCATTAAAACTATGACCAATACATGAGTCTGCAATCACTATAATTCAACAAATACAGCATACCAGTAAAATGAAATAGCTGGTATAAATGTTGAGAGATAAATTCTCTTGTCTTTACTGCTAGACTCAAATGAAATCTATAAAATTTAAAAAAAAAGAAAGAAAACAATTCTAAGTATCCAGGGAATCTGGTAATATAGCTGGTTGTAAGATAAATATACACAAATATTTAAATTGATAATAACTAGCTGGCAATAAAAATGGAAAATATTCTATTCATTACAAGTTTTTACAAGGCAAAAAGAAATAACTAGCTATGACAGCTGTTTGTGTCACCTAAATAAAATTTAAAGCAAAAAACCATAATAAAGTGGGATTGTATACTTATAAATTGGTCCTGAAATAGAAGATAAATGAAGCTTTAAAAACTGCAAAAAATCAATATAAACTGTGTTTTCTTTTCATAATGCAAAAAAAGTTATTATCTTACAAAGAGTAAGTCACTCAAAAGCATGATCCATGAAATAACTGACAGGCTAAACTTCATTAAAATTAAAAAATTATCCTCTGCCAAAGCAAGGGTCAAGAAAATGAGAAGACAAGCCACAAACCTGGAGCAAAAGGCACACTGATAAAGGACTATTACGCAATATATACAAATAACTCTTTAAAATTAACATAGAGAAAATGAAAAAGTCAACTAAAACATAGGCAAAAGATCTGAACACTTAACTAAAAGGGGATACAGATGGCAAATCAGCATATGATAAAATTCTCAACATCATACATTACAGATGATGTAACACAGAGGACATATAAGGCACTGAAACTATTCTGTATGATACTACCGTGATGGATACGTGTCATTATACATTTGTCAAAACTCACAGAATGCAAACCACCAAGAATGATTCCTAATGTGAACTGGACTTTGGGTGATAATGTTTCAATGTATATTCACTGATTGTAACACATGTACCACTGTGACAGAACATGTTGATAGTAGGGGAGAGGGAGCATCTAGGAAGAACTCTCTACTTGGTGCTCAATTTTGCTATAAAAATAAAATAGCTCTTAAAAAAGTCTATTTGGAAAAAAATCCCACATCAGGAAACCAAGAAAAACACATCACCTGATAATCTTAAAAAAAAAAAAAAAAAAGAAAATCAAATGAAGGAAATGAAAACAAGATATTGAGAAATGAATAACAATGAAAACCTTGTATGCCAAAACTTAATAGTTAAATCAGTACCAAAAAACAGGGATTTCTGAAAACCAGTGAGCTAAGCACTGAAGAAGCTAGAAAAAGTAAAGGTAGCCACGGACTAAATAAAGACAGCAGAAATAAATTTATGAAGTTACCCACCCACCAAAGAAAAAAACAAAATAAGAAAGATGATAAGTACTATGATTTGTAACAGTATGCTAAATGATCATTAAACCTCAACAAAATAGAAAAATATCTGGGAAAAATATAAAATGTTAGATAAAATTTAAAACTGCAATAGCTCAATGATTATTAAAGATATTGAAATTTCGATTCTCAAAAAGCATTAGGTGCAGTCAACTTTTAGTTATGCTCTATCAAGCTGTTAAGAAGTTACTAGTCATTTATACAAGTTGTTTTAGGGACCAGAAAGAGAGGTTACCAACTAGACACAAGAAACATAAATATTAGCAAACTCAATTCAGAAAGAATTAAACACAGATGTGTGCACATACACACACTCTAAAAACACATAATAACTAGGGTTCATCTTAGTAATGCAATGATAGGTTAATGTCAGAAAATTTATCTATGCACTTTCACATTAACAGCCTAGAGAAGACATATCATATGATAATCTTAGTTAATATAGAAAAAAGAATTGGAGAATAATAAAAATAAATAGGTACTGAACTGTACAAATAAACCAGAAATAGAAGTTTGAATTTAATTAAGATTATACAACAAAAAGCAATAGTAAACACCATTTCTAACAAAAATTTTATACGTATTTCCTTTAAGAGAGGAAACATGACAAAGATGCCACCTTACCACTGCTACTGCTAACCACAATACTAGAAGTTCTGATTGACACAATAAAAGTGGAAACAGATGTGAGGATTAGCCGAGAAAGAACTAAAACTATCATTTGAGAATGACAGTAATAAAAGCCACTAAGCAAATCTGATAAACACATATAAAAGTGATCATTATAAAATTTAACAGAAAGATTCAAAATAGTACCAAATCTTTTATCTGTAAACTAATAGAATGAAAGCTGTATAAGCCTTTAAGGAAAAGAATTTATATAAAAGATGGTGTAGGAAAACACACAGACCAATAAAAACATTCAGGTCATTTTTTTAAAAAAGAAAAACAGGTTAGCCACAGAATAAGAAAATTGAACAATGTCATTTATAGAAAAAAAATTTCTTATATATTTATATATAGAAAACCTTGAAGACTACAAGAAAAGTTAAAATAAACAAGTTCATAATACTGCAGGATACAAAATCAGTTGCATTTCTATACACTGACAACGAAATATCAGAAGTTAGGAAAACAATGTCATTTATAATTGTGGCAAAAAAAAATACTTAGGAATAAATTTAACCTGGAGTTGTGACATATATACTAAAAACTACAAAATGCTGATGAAAGAAAATGAAGACAATACAAATAAGGAAAAATATTGTGCTCACGGATTGAAAGAATATTGTTAAAAAGTCCATACCAACAAAGCGATCCCTACTGAAGATCCAATGGCATTTTTTCACATAAATATAATGCACAATCCTAATCACAAAAGCTTCTGAATAGTTAAAGCAATCTTGAGAAAGAAAAGAACAAAGCTAGAGGCATCACACTCCTTGATTTCAAAATCTATTACAAAGCCATGGTAATCAAAACAGTATGGCATCAGCATAAAAAACATACACATAGATAGATCAATGGAATAGACTAGAAAGCCCAGAAATAAATCCAGGCATACACGGTCAATTAATTTACAGCAAAGGAGCCATGAAGATACAAACGCAGAAATGACACTATCTTCAATAATGTTGGAGAAAGCCACATTTAAAAGAATGAAATTACACTATCTCAAACCATACACAAAACTATCTTGCACCATACACAGATTTTACCTCAAAATGGATTACGAACCTGAATTTAAGACCTGAAACTATAAAATTCTAAAAGAAGACATAGGTAATAAGCTCCTGGACATAGAACTTGGCAATAATTTTTGGATCTGACTCCAAAAGCAAAGGCAACAAAAGAAAAAATAAGTAAGCAGGACTACATCAAACTAAAAAGGTTTTGCACACAGGAAACCATCAACAGATGAAAAGGCAGCCTGCTGAATAGGAAATCTTTGTAAATCATATCTGATAAAGGATAAATATCCAAAATATATAAAGAACTCATGCATTTCAATAATAACAAGCAGAAAACAAATAACAAAAAAGTCCAATTTAAAGAGATGGGCAGAGGAACTTTATAGACATTTTCCCAAATAAGACAAAGATGGCCAAAGGCACATAAAAAGATGCTTGACATCAATAAACATCAAGGAAATGCAAATCAAAACCACATGACTTTTATCAGAAAGAAGAAATACTAAGTGCTGAAAAGGATGTGGAGAAAGGAAACCTTGTGCGCTCTTAGTGGGAAAATTGATGCGGCCATTACAGAAAACAGCATGGAGGTTCCTCAAAAAATTAGAACTACCACATGATCCAACAGTTCCACTTCTTGGTATTTATTCACAGAAAAAAACAACAACAACACTAACTTAAAAAGATATATATGCACTCCCATGTTTGCTGCAGCATTTTGTACAATAGGCAAAATATGGAGATAACTTAAGTGTCCATTAATAGATGAATGGATAAAGGCTTGGTGTATATATACGATGTACTGAATATTATTCAGTCATAAAAAAAGAATGAAACCTTGCCATTTGTGAAAACATGGACATCGAGGGAATTATGTTAAATGAAATAAGTCAAAGAAAGGCCAATACCATCATTTCATTTAACAAGCAAAAATTCTCTACATACAGAGAATAGATTAGTGGTTGCCAGAGGGGAGTAATAGTATTGAGAGAAATGGGTGAAGGGGGTCAAAAGGTACAGACTTTCAGCTATAAAATAAATTATGGGGATATAATGTACAGCAGGACTATAGTTAATACTGTATAGCATATTTCAAAGTTGAGAGAGTATATCTTAAAAGTCGTCATCACAATAAAAAAAATTTTGTAGTCTGTATGGTAATGGATGTTAACTAAATTTACTGTGGAGATCATTTCACAAAACATACAAATCCTTAATCATGGTGGATACCTGCAACTAACATGTTATATTATAGCTCAAAGAAAATAATAAAAAGCAATGAAGATGGAAACTTGAAGGGAAAAAACCCACAAAAATAGCTGCATAAAAATTTTCATAAATTCTTCCCAATACATGTCTTAGGACATATATCCAAGTGAGCATCTCCTGAAGAGGGTGAATGGGAGTGAAGATAGAAATAAAGGGAAAAAATATGAGGGGTCCTCCATGGATCAATGACAATAATCATAATCTGCAGAATACAAGTAACTCAAATTTGTGTACCTGAAATCCAATAAGAAAGAATAGAACAGCAGCAAGTTGTCAAACAAATAATATAGTATTTTTAGATGGGAAAGTTTAATAAAAAAGTATGAAAATGTCAACCCTCTTAAAATTAAAATGAATTTTATATATAATCCCAGATAAAAACACAATTTTGTCTTCTGAATATGTCCTGGATGTGTATTTATAGATTTCTTTGGAAGAAGGATAGGGAAAGTCATATGTTAATATCTGAAAATAGCTAAGGAAATAATGAAAAGATAAACCATGAGGACTTGCCTTATTAAATATTAAAGCTACTTCAATCAGAAAAAGTATAATACTGGATTAGAAACAGACAAATGGAAGCAGACAGCGAAAAAGCCCAGAAATAGATGACAAAATATGTGAGAATTTAATATATAACAAAAGAGGTATTTCAAGTAACTGAGGGACAAAAAGATTTGATAGACAGCTGACACAATCAAAATGTTAATGGTGGTGGTTTCCTTATGATGGGAAAATTTAGGATAAAATTTGCTATCTTCTTTTTAACTTATGTCTACTTCATCTTTGTCCCAGTGAGCCCACATTATTTAAATTAAAAAATCATAAAACGATCAGTAGTCAAAAATAAACATAGGCACTTACAATGGAAGAATGCCAAATGGATATTTTCTAACCATTCAACTTTTACAGCAAAAGATACAAGAAAGTTTAAAATATTCATATATAGTTTATAATTAAGTCTTGTCTCCCAAATTAAAAATATTACCATATTTCCAATAAATTCCTAGCTTTCTCTATTTCCTCAATAATAATATGGGGATAAGTTACTTCTCAGGACTGTTGTTTTGACTAAATGGGATTATACACATAAACTCTTTTTTCCATTGAGTGGAATTCAAATCTTTGTAAAAACTGATATACATATTGATTCCCATTTCTCTCATTAAGATCCATTAAAATGAAATTTTAAAATAAATCATTCAAAATTTTTCAATGTTTGGCATGAGAAGGGAAAAGGGTTCAACTGAGTAGATAATATTTAACAGAAATAAGGATCAATATAGTAGGCGCTAAAGAAGTATAATGTATTCCAGAGGTACTTACTGCACCAGATGCTGTACCTAAAAAAAAAAAAAGAGAAACAATATTTACCAGGTGATGTCATGTTCTCCTTAACAGTTTAAAAATACTATTTCTTCTACCTCATCCTTTCACAATATATATCTAATGTTCATATAATCTATGCGCTTGTTCTTTTTCCAATAAAATAAACATCTAGAGTGCAACTCATTTTCAGAATTAAGTAGCACTTTGAACTTTCAATATGCAATCTCACTTGCATCTGGTTTAAGAAAATAGTCACATGTTTTCCTTTTGTTTCTCTTCTTGCTATTTACAGGTGTCTATCATGTCTAATTCCTCATGTTCTACTAGAATACCGAAATAAAAAAAAATCCTTGAACCTCTGATCCTATGCTTTAGGTTTCTGACAACTTCAACTAGGATCCAGATTTGTGCTGTACAATAGAGTATTCATTAGCTACCACATCTTCCTGTTTAAATTAAATTTAAATTAAGATTAAATAAAATTTTAAAATTCCGTTCCTCCTTTGCACTAGCCAGATTTCAAGTACTCAGTAATTACATGTGACTAATAACTACTGCACTTGACAGTGCAGATTATAGAACATTTCCATTACTCCATAATCTTCTATTAGGTGGTATTCCATAATATTTTATTAAACTACTACCATAATGCCATATATACATAAATAATTTTTAACATTAGAAAGTAATAACAAAAACACATGTAAAAAAAGACTATGTAAAAAAAAAACAAAACAAAATAAAATAAAAGGTATGGACATCAACGATACAATTGAAGTATTTAAAAAAGTAATTAAAAAAAATGTTAAGGATGTTTTCCAAGATTATTTAGGGTTAACAGTAATTAGCTCCAGATGTATATAAATAGGCTAAAATATTATATACCAGGTTATCTAAAAACATTGTTTCAGCTTAAATAAATAATGTTTGTGAAACATCTTAAAAAGATGTTTCAATTATGTCCACTATAAGCCTGCAGGAAAGCACAGTGCATTTTAAACACGTTTTAACCCATCATGTTTAAAACAAAAAAATGTTTTGGCATAATCACGGGATAAAGTTTAGCATCTGGAATATTAATTTTTGTGGAACATTATTTACTCATGAATAATTAAGCACTAATTATTATAACAGTCACACTTGTGAAAACAAACACTTATTGGTAATTTGCTGAAAAAAGAATTATCACATGACTTACAAACTCCAATGACTACCAGGATTAAAGAGGTTAAACAGAAAAGACTGAGTAGTTGTTCAGAAGGACAAGAATACATGCTCCCTATCTAAAATATGGAGGTGCTACCCAATTCCATGTTTGTTGAGTACAAATAAGAACTCAACCAGAGTTTTTCATTCAAATATTCTCTGAGTACCTACTGTGTTAACAAGGACCACTGTAAACAATGAATATTCAGATCATCCAAACTTCAAGATAAATCCAATCTTTATGTAAAGCCTAGAGATATTAAATGTTAGGAACTAATTATAAAATTTAAAAACACTGTGTAGGCCAAAATGTTTCTATAGATCAAATTTTGTCCCAGAACTAAAAATCTAAAACAATGATAATTTCTTATAGATACAATTATGAATACTATACCTATTTCTCAGTACTTATTTAAAAAAAAAAAAAAAGAATAAAAATCAGGAGCTGATTACAAAGTCCAAGAGATACTGCTTCCATTCCTCAAAGGAAGTTCAATACATACCACCACAAATGGCATACATACCTGCTGCTACATCCATATTATTTACTCCTGGCTATAAAAAGAAAAATAAAATTAGTAATATTCTCCTTGTTTAAACTATATTTTACGTAAGTTCTTCATAAAACACAGTCTTCTCTCTGTATAATTAATTCTCAAGCAACTGGCTCAAAGATTTTTATTAAGTTTTATTGGTCTCAGTTCCCTAAACTTGCTATTAATTATATATATACACACATGTATATGTGTGTGTGTATAAAAGCAGTAAAAAGGGGTTATAAATACTTTAAACTCTTATATTTATATGATCATCAAATATATATACATATCCACAACCCTTTACCCAAAATCCTGAAATTCAAAGAGCTCTGAAAAACAAATTTTTTCACATTTGGCACCAAAACTCATTACAGTGACGAAACCTGCCCCAAATGACATAATCTCATTAATCTTCATTTATCTCACTTTGGAGGGAACAGCCATAAGTTTTGCTATAGAAATACTGGGGTAGAAACTAAAAGGTACTGCCTAAGACACCATGGGAAATTTTTACATAATATATATGTAATGTATCACTTTATAATATTAAAAAAGATATGAAATATATCTGGTCCCAGGGATTCTGGAAAAGACACTACAAATTTACCACCCCAGTGGAGTAAGCCACATTGTCTATTACACCCACTAGGATACTGAGTCGTACAAATTTGAATATCATGATTTATATATTGCTATACTACCCGATAAGGGTGATAAGGTTAATTCAAGGATTTTCTAAGTAACATGCCACAGCTGAAGTCTCAAGAAATAATAGATTTCAAATGCAACCTTCTGATTTCTAAATCTAGGATTTTGTATTAAATACAAATATCAGTTTTTAATTAACATTCATTAAAACAAATGTCTACTCTTTAATATTAGAATGCTAGCAGACTAATAAAATACTCTGGAAGACAAATTATGCTTCTTAATATTCTAGTCTTGTTTAATGTATAATTATTTTAATAAGGATGTTCACATATTATAACTATAGGGAAAAAATGTACATGCCTATCATTTAAGAAACGAAAGAGTACACTGTAATTCTTATATTACAGTATTCCAGGGGTACTTAAAAAGCTAACATAATTGCCTATAAATGACACATATATTATTTCATATACAAAAGTAATGAAAACATCACAGATAATAAGCTATTTTCACAAGATTACCGGTAAGGCAGGCTGCATGGAAGCCTGAGACATATGAGACATCATCATTCCAGGCATTACCGAAGACATCATTCCAGGCATCTAGAACAAAAGTAAAAAAAAAAGTTACTATATAAGACCAAAGCACTTAACATGACTTGAAGAATCTGGTTATTAAAGCTAGTATGTACAACTTAAGATTAAAACCCAGTGAGGACGCTACTATATGGATAGTATGCTTAGTAAGTGCTTGTTGAATGAATGAAGTACTTTATCTATAGTCTATTTTAATACTTATGTAAAATTATTTGCTCAGTCAAAATTATTTTAATTCAAAAGTTTAGACCATTATATTATTAGTAATCTAAATTTAAGACTATTAATTTCCTTTTAATTTAGCTCAACCCTCATGTTTTTCTCGCTTTTTTGGAGCAAGAAATTTTCCCTCATTATTTCTCACCTTTAATTTTAATATCTAAATTAAATAAACTGTATAGCAATCTGGTCCTAAAAATTCTACACCAAAGGCGCTTGAAATTTCAGTGATTTAAAAAAGTGCATAAAAAACAAACTTCTCAAACAAAAATCATCTATGCCTTCTCTGGTAAAGAAAAACTTTAATAAAGCACATACATGAATATCTTAAGAAAAAAAATATTAGTTTTAGATTTTAGTCTACCAGTGACTGCCATCCAAATCTATGATTTAACTGTCTTCTAAGTATGAACAAATATCATGATGATGAATATAAATTTCTGAAGGATTCTAACCCTATGCTCATCTATACTAGTATAATTTCACAGTATAACTGATTTTAATATGAACAAATCTACATACATGGAGGGAAGTAAAACTTATATACAATAATTATAGGTACTATAATGGATGACCACTTATTCAACAGTTTCAAATTAAATAAATGATCTAATCATTAGGAACAACTAAAAAAAAAAAAAAAGAAGCATATTGGCCAATAGGAACATATAAAGTTTACCAAAGGTAGAGGAAAATATACACACTGAATTTTATTACTGAAAGTCATGAAACAAAACCAGGCTAAAGTACCATTAAAACCAAATAGCATTAAAGGATTAAAAAAAAAGGTTCTTTTTTTTTGTTCTCAAAACATACAATAAGCTGTTTAAATAACACTAAACAAGAACTTGTCAGAAAACATGTGACTAAAACTTGGAATACATGGTCAAATTATAGTTAAAAAAACAAAGATATAGAATTTGCAAAATGAGGAACTGATAAGCCTCCACCAACCAGCTAACAAAATTATAGAATTTACACATTACAGGAACAAATTACAATGGTCAAATGAGAACTTTGCTTGTTCCCTCTTCTCCCCACCCCCAACAGACATACCCTCAAAATTAATTTTGCTTTAGCGTAATAGCAAAATAGGTCTGAATTCTTTAAAAACTAAGTAACTGCTTATGGGGAGAAGCATGGTGGACAAGAGAGAGAAATAGCCTGCTATTTAAAATGGGCTATTTAAAATTTATAAAATCAAAAGCTAGCAACGCACCTCAAAACTACAATTTTAAGCTAAATTGAGAAACTGAAGTTTGAAAACTTAAGAGAAAAAACAAAGTATATTCTCATAAGAATTAAAAGTATTAAGTGGGATAAAAATTCCATCATGAAACAGACCATTTCCAAACAGGACCAATGAATATAATTTCAAAATGGAATACTAATTTCTTAAGATACACAGCGATCAAATCCTGTTAAAAAAGCAAAGCACAAAATAGCTTACATATAACAAAAGTTTATGAGACCATGCCAATGACACAGCAAATATCCAAAAATCATTAAAGTACAAAGTTTGACAGAATTCTCAATTGTTCTTCCCACACCTCAAATTTTAAAACATCTCAATTTGCCTTTAGACTTGAACTCAGTTCTCGCTCCATTTCTCTAAATTCTGAGTGGCAACTACTTAAACTTGTTCAACCTGACAAACACTGGCAAGATTCTTAATGACTGAATATTCTAAAATTAATAGGTCATTAATATAATTTAAAATAAAAACGGTGATGTTATTCAAATGAAACAAAATAATAAAAGCACAAATATGCAAGATACTGTTTCTTATGAAAATTTACTTCAAGAATTTGAGAAACTAACAGCTCTTCTGAGGCTTGAGCATGATAGAAAAGCTTATTTCCCAAAGCCTGAAGAATCTACTTTGTGGAAATATTAAAATTTCTATTTTTCATCAATTCTACAATAAACATAATGTAGAGATGCATGTTTCAGCCCATATCTGACTGAAGCTGATTTCTTTCAGAGGATTTGTGTTGACTTAATAAGCCAGTCACTTGGCACTACCATCAATCTGAGACCATTACATTTTTCTAAGTTATTTTTGTTTAAATATCACACTGATCATGGGAATCCTGGATGCAAGTTTATGAGAAACTGGCTTCTGGTTCAAATCCTCAAAAGTGATTTTTCCTTCCTCTGTCGAATAACCAAAGTTCATAGACACTCAAGCTACTTTGCTGTCCCTTTTTGCATGGTAGGTTTACTTCTTGCTTTAAATGTAGGGAATAAATAGCCGTTTGGTGTGGGAATAAATAGCCCCCTAGTGTATCAGCTTTATTTGTAGAGTATTTCAGACTTCTCATTTTAGCTCCCTTATGGCACATAATACAATGGGGTATCCCACCACAGATGACACTGTAAATTCAACGAAATGGCATACTGGTTCAAAACAGCTAGGGAAAAATTTCTTAACATAGCTGCTACAATAATGCAACAAATTCTATAAGCCAGATCATTCTTAAAATTACAAAGTGGTAGTTCATATAAACTTAATGTGAAGGACACTATAAAATCACAATCATGTAGTGCTTCACACTTTCCATGTAAGCTACTTTGGCAAATATGTTATGTGCCATAATAAAGCATTTTTAGGTGTTAAGAAATAAATAGGAAGGGTAAAAAATGTATATGTGAGACATAAATATTACACCTTTGAATTTTATGGACACTTAGGCATCTTCTAAAAACAAAAAATAATTCTGATGTATTATTTGATATACATTATCTAAAAGTGGCCAACCATTTGTGTCTGTGTAAACACATATACATATGTATACCTATATATTATTTAAACAACTTTTATGTATATTTCTATACTTCCCATAATAAAAGTTAAATTATCAAGAATCACCAGTGTGAAGAAAAGAAACCTAAAAAAACTAGGGAGTACCACACAATGTAGTCATTCTTAGCATCTCAGTTTGGAATTTCTAATGTTAGATAAAAACAAGCATGCTTCATTTATCACTCTAGGTATTTTTAAAATTAAAAGATACAGTAATAAAAGCAATCTTATCAATGCTACAACAAATTAGTGGTACAAATATAAACTAAATTAGCCCAATTTTATTAGGATATGAAAACAAAAGTAAACACCTTCATGTAGATACTTTCAAAGCTTCTTTTTTTCCTAACCGTTTCCTGAAGTTTTCCTGCAGGAAAGAAATCATACAACCTAACTTATCTTTTGCATAAATATTAACTCTTAAATTTGGTTATTGTGTTAAAAACCATTCTTGCTGCAAACCTGCAGGTGCAAATTAATTATTTAAAATGTCCGATTCCCCTATTTTTACTTGATTACTTTTAAATGTGCTAAAGTCAAATCCCACAAGGAAAGTAGTACACTCTAGAGAGGCTGTTAAGTATAGTATTTTAAAACTACCTTCTACACCACTAACTTATGAATCTATGAATGAATGCAAAAAATTAACTTTTGGCTACCCCCAAATTTAACTACTAATATCTAATACTACCAGAAGCCTTACCAATACCATAAACAGTCTATTAACACACATTTTGTGTGTCATATGTATTTTACATTGTATTCTTACACAATAAAACTAGAAAAAAATGTTAAAAAATCATAATGAAAAAACATTTACAGTACTTATTGGAAAAAAAGACATTGTTAAATGGACCTATACAGTTCAAACCTGTGCTGCTCAAGCGTCAACTGTATACACTTTCCCTTCAGATTCGAAGATTAGCTTAATGACATAAATTTCATACTGCTATACAGAGAAAGCAGCCTACCACCGCTATTAAGTACACTTTGGAGTTAAGACTGCCTGAATTCTTATCCCAGGTTAGCCACTTACCAGCTATGTGATCTTGGGCTAATTTCCTTAAACTATTTGGACCTCAATTTCCTCACGCATAACACAAGAGAAAAATAGTACTCATCTGATAGTACTGCTGCAGGGAACACATGGAATACACAGAAGGCACAATGCTCAATAAATGATAGCTGTTTCATTACCACTACTCTCCTTCAACTCAAATAATGAAATTATTTCTTCTGTTGCCCCTTGTCTCATCTATTCCCTTCAGCTGTTTTTAAAGGCATCTAGTTAATATTATAAAAAATCATATTCAGTAGGAATAACACATGAAATAACCTGTAATAAAAAGTCAATCCCAGGTTAAACATCAGTTTAGTACTGGCTCTGCAATGTCACAATTCATTTAATTCTCTGGGTCTTACTATTTCTATCCGTAAGTTAGACATCCATCTAGCCAACTCACTTTTCAAAATCAGGAGAATCAAATTCAATAGGATATATGAATTTCTCAAAGTTATATACAAACACAGAGATATAAACCTTTCTAACACAGATTAGGATATCACAATCCCATTCCCTGAAACCTTAAAAAAACAAACAAAAAAAACCCTAAGTCTTGGCAAGGATGTGGAGAAAAGAGAACCCTCAACACTGTTGGTGGGATTGCAAATTTGTATAGCTACTATGAAAAACAGTCTAGAGGTTTCTTAAAAAATTAAAAATAGCTATACCTTTTGACCCAGCAATTGAACTTCTGAGTATTTATACAAAGAAAATCAAAACAATAATTCGTAAAGATCTATGCATCCCTATGTTCATGGCAAGCACAATTTACAATAGCCGAGATATGGAAGCAAAACCTAAATGCCCATCAACAAATGACTGGATAATAAAGTCATGGTTCATATATACAATGGAATATTACGCAGCTATTAAAAAAAAAAAGAAATCCTACCATTCACAACGACATGCATGGACCTAGAGATTACAATGCTTAGTGAAATAAGTCAAAGATAAATACCTATGATTTCACTTATATGTGGAATCTAAAAAACAAAAAGAACATACTAATCAAAATCGAACTAACAAATACAGAGGACAATCTAGTGACGGCCAGATGGAAGGGGATCAAGAGGGCTGGGAGAAAGGGGCAAAGAGTTAAAGTACAAATTAGTAGTTGATACGATGGTCACGGGGATGGGGAGCACAGCATAGGGAATGCAGTTAGCATTAATGTAATGGCTAGATGTAGAGCCAGAGGAGAGAAAGAGCAATCACAGGGGATCGTTTTATAAACTACATAAATGTCTCACCAATGTACTGTATCACAGGGGATCGTTTTATAAACTACATAAATGTCTCACCAATGTCCTGTATATTTGAAACTAATACATTTAAAAAAGAAAAACATGTGAAAAGGACAAGTAAATAATTTAGTGATACTCAGCTCACTGCCTCTTACTTAGTCCCAAACTAATTTCTTAAGTGAGGGTACAGAAAATAGAGAGAAAACCACTGGGTATGGATATGTGACACAAAAACCTTAGAAACAGAGCTGAATAAAAATGAAACATACCATTTTATTTTTAAGAAGCTCTAACCACACTGAAGATACACATATAAATAGTAGTGTCTCAACTCATATAAAGACTTTAAAAGGTAACTCTAAAAAGTCATGTAAGACTTCTTTTGGACACAAGTACAGAGGAACACAAAACTATTACTATCCTTTCCCCCAAGTTTTTTAAACTAGATTCAGTATTATACCCATTACATCTAAATCATTATCTATTTGTCTATATGAAACTTTCATGTTAGTTTCTTCTCAATTGTGGGCAACTTTAGGCAAAAAAGAGCATGTCTCATTTATGTATTACTGGTGCAGAGGACAGTTACATAGACATAGCAGAAACTCAAAACACTTATAGTAGACAACTTTATGACCAGTACTTGTTTCTGTATAAAGAAAAGGGGGATAATTTTTTATTGTATTCAACAAATATATAATCACAAATACATGATGACCTTTGAGTTTGTGAAAAACCGTCATTCAAGGAAGTAATAACTTTCTTGATACAAAATGGTCAAAGAAACAATACCAAGCTCATGTTTTCAAAAAGAAACTTAATGCTCACTCATTATTCAAAAGGTAATTTTAAAAGTCTTAGCCCAAACAGAATATCAAGACTCAATGAGTAAGATTATATTTGTAATGAGAATTTTTTTTTTAAGTCTGAGATAAATGAGATGAGATTATTGTTCTTTAAAAACCCCTAACATAAAGCAAACTATATTTCAACTTTAAACAGTTCTTACTTGCTGGCATGTTTAGTCTTTTAAGAGCCATGGCTAATAGCATCACTCAGATTTGGAGATTTCTACTTTGAGTGCAGTCCCTCAAGAAAGAAAGAATTGAAAGTAGATTTTCTTTCAAATCCATTATGCAAAATACCACTTCTTTAGTAACCAATAACTACAATTAACCTTTTTTAATAAGCAAAAAATCATATGATTATTTGACTAAAGAAAGAAAACAAATATAAAATATTTATACCCACTAAATTTCCAAATGTCTAGAAGTCAAATTAGCAGAATATGGGGAAAACACAGTTTAGCCAGGCATCTGAATAATGCCTACAAATTCCTTGAATGCACAGTACCTACATCATTCATCTTTATACTAACACCACACTTATGTCTATTTAGTGAAAGACATATTAAGATATGGAAAAAGAAAATAAGACTAACAACTTCCATGAGACAAAAATCTATCATGACTTAGACCTAGTATTTCTCTAGGTAAAAAACAAACAAAAAAGCTTAGTATACAGCTATAGGATACACATAGATTATCAAATCTTTATTACTGATATACTACTTCATGATAATTCGAAGTCGTGTCATCATTTCTAACAAATCCAATAAAAAATCGACAGGTTAATCTGTTGAGATCCCATACTTAATACATATGTTGCACTGTACAAGTTGTTATTTGTGTGTCAACACTAATTTATTTCAATGTTGCCCTTTTCTCCTAAAGAACAGACTGAATAAATAAGCAGCCCCAATTCAGCATTTCTCACAAAATGCTAATTCCATGCAATGTGCTAGACAAAGCAAAATAAACAGATAAAGGTGTGTGTGTATGTGTGTGGGGTAACAGACTGGGGAAGTGGGGGAGGAGATGGTCAAATGAAACCTAGAAATACTAAGTAAGAGTTTTAAAAGGTTTCTGAAAGACTTCAGCATCTTTAGAAAACATTGTGTGCTATGACTCAAAGAGGTGGGGGAAGGGGTACAGTTCATTCTTCTAAACTTACATGGTCATAGATTTTTTTCAAATACTCCTCATACTTAGAAACACTAAAGTTTTAGAATATATATGTGTGTATATATATATATTTATATTTTAATTTAAATTATTCTATTTTATTATTTTAATGCCTACAGCACCAGGTCTTCCTAGGTGCTTTTCCATTAAAGAACTAACCAGGCCTGTCCCTACTTAGCTTCCAAGATCAGACAGGATTGGGAGTGTTCAGGGTGGCATGATGGTAGATGAGTTTATATTTAAATTAACTGCTACCTAAAGAAAATGAAAATAAATTTATCTTCTGGTACCATTAGGAGAAACTATCAAAATTAACTACATACACAGCCCAAAACTTACAAACATATAAGGTCTGGGTCAATCTTTTATTCTAAAAAAGTACTTGCCTGGGTAATGGAAATGCAAACAGTTTACCTAGAAACAATTATGAGCATATAACCTAAAATAAAAATTTGTCACTGGCTATTATTTAATGACATGGAGTCTGTAAATACTCAAAATTAAGGTTAATTCAAAAGCAAGAGTAACAAGCCAATTTGTCAAGTCAGTCAGATAATCTAAGATAAAAATATACTGGATTTCTCTGGAAGGCCTAGATTCCAAAGCAATATTTTTCCCTAGGTTATGGAAAAATCTTTAAAGAGATTATCATCAATGAAGACATGCAGATAAAAAATACCATCTGCCTGTAAGTTAAAACTAGTGAAAATGAGTGTTTGCTTTATTCACCAAAAATTATTTTCAACTGATTTATCTTCCATTTTTGTCAAATGAAAAAGTAACAATAAGGAGGAAAATGAGAGTAAGTATAACAATGTAAAGTTATATAAGTAATCACTTAAAACAGTCACGTGTAACATTCACTGACTGGCTTATATTGTAAGAAAGAATATCTGTGTTTGTTTCATTCATTCAACAAGTATTTTACTGAGCACCCATAAAGTGCCACAAACTGTGCTCGGCACCTATAAAATTCTTTACAAGTAAAGAACACAACCCTTGCCCTCTAAAAGCTTACAACATATTATTTGTTGGGAAGACAAAGCAAATAAACCATAAGCAAAACAAGTCAATAACTCAGTGCCAAAATGAGTGAAATGGTAAAGAGTTATAGGTAGATTACATAGAATTTTATTTTAATAATTTGAAGGGGAGATATATGCTGGGCAAAGTTCTTGCTAAGGATCTCCTAGAGGAAGACTTGAAATGGTAGAACTGAGGTTAAGTTCATGGAGGTGAGGGCAGAAAGGTAAGAAAAACAACATGAGCTTAGTCATAAGTCATAAACTAATACAATCACTCAAAATACCATGTATTGACCAGCCTGGGTTCAAATTAAGAGAATATAAAGACGTGCAGCTCAGAACTGTGCTTTGAATTACATTATTCATCAAAGTTAAGCTGTGGAATTTAAATATTAAGCCATAAGCACAGAAAAACATTGGAAGTTCTTGGGAAAGATGACATACTAAAATCTAAGAGACTTTCTGTGGGGCAGACCCCAAGTAAGAAAACCAGCTCAAAAGTTAAGAGATCCAAGGCATGGGATGTAATGACTTGGGCTCAGATGGCAGCAGGAACAGAAATAAAACAAGATCTGCAAAAGGCTGCCTTAACTCAAAAGAACAAGAAAATCAAATTCATCTGTATAAAGCAATTATTCATTTATATTTATTGAACAACAGCAAAAATAAGTACTGAATAATTAGAATTAGGGAGGTATTATTTTTAAAAAATCTATTATTTCCCTGTCAACCCATAAAATCTTACATATCACTTACTCTTATCAAGCGATCTGAATTGAACCATAGGCTGCTAGAGCTGAAAGGGACATTAAATCTTTTACTGTACTCTTATTTTAAAAGGAAAACATAAAGAATTTAAAAAAATAAAGAAAACAAGGCCAGCTAAGAGGGCTCTCTTAAACTTAAGTGAAGGCAAAACCATCCATGACAAAGATAGCAGGAACTTGTATGTCCTTTGTACAGAAAGGACAACAAAAGTATAAGACATAAAAAATTCAAAAGCAAAATATTTACTATAGATATGGAGGAAGAAGAGGACCTCACACATAAATTATGTCAATGCAAATCTCTTCCGAAAAGTTTTGAGTATTACCACCAAACAGAAAAATCATTATTATTTATTTAACCAGTGATAAACCATTACTTAAATCACAAATACAACCAGTAAGGACCCTTCCAATTGTTAAGATCCTATAATTCTGTAAAAGCAAAAGCATGACTTTCCCATAGAAAGTTAATGTACAGTAAGAAAGAGGTAGAGTTAACGTATAAAATAATTAAGTTCAACTTGAAAGACATATTATGTTCCACTTGATAATCTTCAAATATTTTTTACTAACAGATTCAGCCTGAAATCTAAACAGAGCATTCTAGGTTATCTCCTGAATTAAAAAATAAATAAATAAAATGAGCATAATGCTTCTTTAACTTGCTGCATCTAAAAAGTTAAGAACTCTGACTTGTATAGATTGTACTTTTGTCCAGACTGCATATTATTTTACAAACAAGTTTTAAAATTTCATGTCATACTCAGTAACATTCCAAAGACTATAATCTTTTAGAAGACTGCCAACAATTTTAGTTTTCAGCTGGTCCCAGAAGGAGATCTTAAGGTGAACTAGACAGTATACATTAAGGTTCTGTAACCTTCAATACCAGTACCTACAGACTTATGAATTAATTGTTTTAAATATTAAATAGCAGAACCAAATCTACCAGCTTTGTGTTACTGCAGTGAACTATATAAGTACCCTACTTCTTCCCATTATCTTCTCATCACTTATTGCTCGTTAATACTTCTGAGAATGGGGCAATAAAAAAATGCAGAGAAAAAAGGACCAATTTGCTAATTATCAACTTTTATTTTTAAGGCAGTTGTTTACAGGGTTTTAAATTAGATTTTTGGATTACATGAGTATTTAAATTGTCCATGCCTCCCCAATCTATCATCAAAGCTAAGATAAGATAAGAATTAGTTTCACCAAGATTTGGGCCCAATATTTGTTAGATATTAAGTAGGAGAAAAAAAATTAATTTTAAGGAAAATCAATGGGAATTCTCTTGGGACCCTCAGAGCTGGACTCATAAAACATTTATTATCTTAACAGGAGCCATGGGAAGAGACAAACTTCTATTAAGTAGTTACACACACTTAAAGTCACATGGCAAATACTGGCCTATGAAAAATGTCAGAAAAAAACAGAAGGTAAAATCCAGAATATTGAATGGATGTATACTAAGTAGCAAGTAACCTTATAGTAAGATGGTCACTGATATAGCTAAAAAGAAAGGGCCATAGAGCAAACTGTGACCAGCTTATGTCAACAAGACACACAAAAGTATTTAAAAAATTAAAATCTGCATCTTTACTAAAAATGACTAGCTGGTATTGGGTTTTATAGTGCAATAGCACCATTACAGCAAGGGTACACAGGTCAATCCCTTGCAAACTTACCTTGATTGGCCCAATGGAAACAGAAGGCCCCAGAAAAGAGAGAAGCATCTGGCAGTAGCAAATTGTTTTATTTTATCTTTCTGTGGAAAGAAACTAATTTTAAATAAGAACCAGAGCATTTAAAGAATAAATATTTTTTAAAGCTCATTATCTAGTTAGAGCAGCTCTACTAAGAAAACAAGAAGAGCTCCTTGCTGCTTAGAGATGGAAGGAAACAGAAGAGGAATCAGAGTTGTTTCTCCATCACCTAAAACTTGCATCATTCTAGATTAACAGAATAAATGGTTATTTAAAAAACTCCTATAGGCAAAATCATTTGGGCCTGATGCCTCTGAATAAAGGTTTTTATACAAAAGGCTATATTCCAAATTAAAAAATAAAAGCTCTTGACATTAAGCCCTTCTACTCTTAAGTAAAAAGAGAAACACAGAGCAAGCGCCTTTCTCCACCTCAATTTCACCTATAACTTAAACCTTTAAGGCTTAAACAATTATCAAAATAACAGTATTAACTAGCAGAAAGACCATACCTCATAGACTGGCTTTCCAAAATATTTTGTTAGCCTAAATTTTTAATGATTGTAATACTCAAATGGAAAGGACCCAGCCACCAAACTAATTTTAAATAAGAACAAGCGTATTCAAAGAATATTTTTCAAAGCTCATTATCTAGTTAGAGCAGCTCCACTAAGAAATATTATAGAGCCTAACAGAGGGCATAACATTATTTATGGTAACTGAAACTGTTACCTTTATTGAATGCTTCTCTAGGAACTCAGCTCTATTGAATTCAGAGTTAGCATTAAAATCTTTTAATCCAAATCACTCCCACAAAATGTCCATTTACAATTTATGCTGTAGATGAAAGGGACAGCTCAAAAAGCAGGAGTGCAGAAGCAATAAGCGTTAAAAAAAAAAAACAACAACAAAATAGTGTAAGTGGAAAATAAACTACCTATGTGGCACTGTCCTATAAAGAATCAAATTAGAGCAGAATCTCCCCACCTCATTCCCGACCCCTCCCACACACACACAAGGAAACTACTACAGAAATAAAGTCATTCAAAGTCAAAAACCTAAACAAGTAATTTTCAGTTTCAATGCATTTACATAGTCCGCCGACATAAATTATGTTGATCAGATAATATTTATCCTTAGAACATTAACTTCAACTGACATACTTGGGGAGAAAAAGTTATTAAACTAAAAAATCTACATTTACAACATTACATTAAAGTTAAAGAAAAAGTTTTGTTGCAGTAGAAAGTCGATTTTTTATACAGAAGACTTTTCGTTATATTGAAAATGGTTAGTACTGTGATTCCTTATTTTACTTATTTGAAAACATTATTTTGGTATAAACTAATCCTTAAATAACTGTAAGTACAGATCCAGATTTTGAAATCTCGGCACAATACCATAGCAAAAATTAAAACAAAAAACAAAAAAACATTCTTACTTGTCCCATTGGCGGTCCTCCCATTGGGGGCATCATTTGTGGCATCATTCCATGAGGTACAGGAGGCATATTTGCTCTCTGACCCATAGGGTGCATTCCCATTGGGGCATAATGCATGCCAGGGTGCCCCATCTGAAAGATAAGGATAATTTAAAAATTAGTAACAATAAATGCTTCTCAAAAATTTGATTTCAACAAATCATTATGTGCAATGATATACTATTAGGCTAATGTGTGACTTAATTATTGGGTTTATACTTTCTTGTCTTAAACAAAATACACTACACTAATATTTATAATGAGCTTTAAACTAACCAAATTCTTGAACAAAATGTAAAACATTAAAATCATCACTGAATAGCTAGTTTTAAGCATGCTTAATCAGTTACTGACTTGCTAAACTCAGAAATATATGTGAAAATTACAATTGTCTATATCAAACATACAAGATAGACAACTATTGTTTTTACAAAGCTATTCTTAAATGTTTCTAAACTGGTTTTAAGGCTTAAAACGCTGACTTTACCAAATTAACTTAGATGAGAGCTAGTCTTATCAAACACAAACAATATGGGTACCCAGAGACAGCTCACTCTTAAGAAATATAGTATTTCCTAATATAATATTTATACGGGTAAAATTACTTCTGCCAAAAAAGTCTCTTTATTCCAACTGAGGTCTGTCATTCAAACACTAAATACAATCAACTAATTCATCCACTTTAACATGCTTTTATAAGACAACTACTTCCTTCACCTGTCTGTCCATTGCTCCAGATATCAAAACCAAGTAATTATCACTTGGCAATTCTCTCAGCTGTCCACCCTACAGACACTACTACTACTTATGAAAACAGATCTTGGAGCCTCTTCGAAAGTCTACAGAATCTGGTCTCCCCCTTCCACTCCCTCCTAAATCGGGCCTACATTTACTCGGAGACGCTCACCCCGCTCCGGGCCCAGCACCTCTAAGCCAAGCCCACTGCAAACTTCCAGGGTCCCACATCCTTCCTTTGTGCATCTCCGCCCTCCATGTCTCTCCCCCGTAACATATCCCACCAACTGAGTTTTTCCTTCGTCCACTCTTATCTTCTCCTTTTGGAGAAAGCTTCCTGTCTCCGTTTTTCATTGTGCCGCCTTCCCCCTGCCACACTGATCTCTTACCGAGGGCCGTCTCCTCAGGAAGCCGTCGGCAGAGACCCAAGAGCTGGAGCAGAGGCTTGAGCCGGACAATCTCCGCTCCCCGTCCCCAGCACCCCGCGCGGGAGGATGGCTCTCCATTTCACTCACCATGAGGCCTCCACGTTCGGCTCCAGTACCCGGCCTCATCGTCTGGCTCAGACTGCTCCGCCGGCGGCCACTGCCGCTGCATATACCAACAAGAAGCGATCTGAGTGGCTGGCGCCCGCTGGGGCTAAAGGTTAAAGGCTGCCCCGCACTACGGGGCGGGATCAGCGGGGCCAATAAGCTAACAGGCTTCCCCGCTGTCCAATCAGAGGGCGCTGCCGACACGCAGCTTTGCGGCGATTCGCCCCCAGCCTCAGCCTCACTCGGCGTCGCCTGCATGGAGGGGGGGGAGGGGGACGGAGGAAGTTTCTGCGTCGAGTCCTCTGCCGGAAAAACTCCACCAACTTCCCCCCGGGAAGGGAAGACAACCGTGTCCCAGCTTCCCGAGCTTAGACCGCCTCACCCCGTAAGGGGTGGGGCAGTGGGGGCCTGCCACTTTCACCTCCCCTGCCCAAGTTTCGTACGCCCCACAAACCTGAGGCCGCCACGGGGTAGAGTGGGGTGGGTTACGGTGGGGTGGGTGGGGGTGGGGTAAGCAGCTTCTAGCGTTAGCGGTGGCCGGGGCCAAAGGCGCGCGCGCGGCGCTCGAGACGAAGGGGAGGGGTCGGAGAAGGCGAGAGGAGGGGTCCGGAGGCGAGGGCTCGAGCTTCGTACGCACCAGCTGGAGAACGCGCGCCGGGGCGGAGGGGTGGGGGAAGAAGGCGTGTCGAACTGCGCGGAGGTAAGTTGTAGGGGCGGGGAGAACAATGCGAAAGGCAATGAGGAATGGGCACTTAAGGCGAGGCGAGAGCACCGGCCAGTGAGCTGCCGTTAGTGAGGGAAGCCGGGGAAGAACGCGAGCCTGGAGGGCAAGGGAGAAAGCAAATAGGTTTGGGAATGTGAATCAGGTGCAAGGATGGGCGCTAGGACCGGGTGTCATGAAGATGCAGCTTTGGGGTTGCCGGGGCGCGCTCTTGCCTGGAGGTGACGCGGCGGTGGCGGAGGTCTCTGGCCGAGACGAAGCACGGTAGGGAGGGAAGACTCGGCTGCCTTCAGCCTTGGCCTGCCTCTCTCCGCGAGCTTCCCTGCTCCCCTTCTCTCCTACTCACCAGAGCTCGTGCTCTAGTCCAGGGGCGCTCAGCCTCTCCTTGGGCCCCACAGCACCTTCTCTGCCCCACCGCGCGCCCTGGCGCACCCCTGCGCGTTGGGGCCGTGTGGTGGCGGCCGTAGAGTGGCCTGGCCGCTGATTGGCTGCTGCGAGGGCGGGGCGGGTTGGAGTCGCTCGACCTCCGCGCGTCTTACTGTCTTTCCCGCCATGTCGTTCGTGGAGAGTGGGAGTCGTTCCGCTCTTCTGCGCCGCCGGCTCGGCACCCCTGTTCCTTTCTCTCGGCCACGGTTTTCCGTCTTCACTCAAGGGGACAGTTGGGGTGAAGGGGAAGTAGACGACGAGGAGGAATGCGACCAAGTAGCCCGCAACCTGCGAGCAGAGTTCTCTGCCGGGGCGTCGTCGGAGCCTAAAAAGGGTCTGCTACTCCCGCCCAAGGGGGACGGGTCCCCAGTCCTGCCGGATAAGCGCAATGGCATTTTCTCCGCAGATGCGCGCAGCCGATCCCAGGCTCGGCGGTGGCCGGTCCAAATCCTCTCAATTCTCTGTTCGCTGCTTTTCGCCATCCTCCTCGCTTTCCTCCTCGCCATCGCCTATCTGATCGTAAAAGGTACTGCAGGTCAGGCCTTGAAAGTGTGTACAGAATAAAGTTGAGCCTGGACGTGGCTCTAGCCTTCATCACCCTTCTTCCCATCAAAGGCCGGCAAGCTGGTAGCCGCTTTCACCCACAGTCCTCAACTGTTCCTTTCTTTCCTTTCTTCCCTTTGTCCTCACTTTTCTCAAAGGTGGAGGGCCCTGGTGACCCATTTTAAGAAAGGATCTGGAGTTACAGTTATCTTAATGTCAAAGAACACTTGAAGGGAAATGTTGGCAAAATTCAAACGCACAAAAGCCGTTAGAAGACAGTGCAAAGTGTGTTTAATTAAAATAGGGTATACGCTTTCAAAAACTAATTCACAAATGGTTAAAAGTGTGTTATCCACCGATTCTTCTGTACACACAATTCCCAAAGGTCAGGATTTCCATCCCACAACCCAAACTTATGCTTTTATAGGTGCTTTGTATTAGGTTTGCAGCCGAGTGTAGCGATAAGTTCTATTGCAGGATCTGGTCAATTCTTTCTCTGGTTAATAGTTTATTTTCCCTGTGTCCGAAGTTCACATATTGGCCAGATTGGAATAGAAAGAAATGTTCCTTGAAAGGTTTTGCAAAGCTTGTTCGGGTATGTTGTGTGGTTGGGTATTTTCTGTTACAGTGGAATCAGACCTGAGTTTAAATCTCAGTTCTCACTCGTGTGTGACTTTGGCCAACTTATTGAAAAGAAAAATTAGAACAAAACTACCTTTGTTGTATGAAAAGAACCTATAAAATTGTCATTCAAGTATTAGTTTTACTTTACTAAATAGAAATAAATCTGTTTAATTACAGTTTTTACTATTTTGTCATTGCTTCCAAGCCAATGGCTTCAGGTGTTTCTTACAGCTCACCATGCTTAATTTTCATGCAGAAAACAGACTGGCAAGTTTTACTTATTCATACAACAGTATTGGTTGTAAACTGTCAATGTGAAATACATGGGTGCCAATACTTTATTCCTCTATCACTCCCCTCCTCTTCCGTGCAACTCTTAAGAGTTCTGTCTTGTAGGTAGTTTCTCTTTTGCTCTGATTGTCTTTTTATTATAGTCACAAAACCCGAAAGTCCATTGCAGAAGATGTTGAGCTGTGCTATTTAGAATGGAGAAAGGAACTGAATTTAAAACCCCTATGCCCTGTCATTTGCATTACACAAAAAGTCTTCACAACAACCCTCAGATCATCAGGCGTTTCATTCTTATAGGAGCACCAGTCCCTGGTGCCAAAAAAGGTTGGAAACTGCTGCTCTAGATTACTCTCCACAGTTCTACAATGTCTTGCCAGCCTTTGAGCTACTGTTCTCATCTTTTTTACCCAAGCCCTTTTTTGTATTTACAGAGTTACATGCTGAGAATTTGAAGAATGAAGATGATATAGACACTGGACTATTAGGTATGGATTTAATTGTCGATTTGATTTTGAGCTCACTTGTTTTCCAGATAAGGTTTAAACTATACAAAATTTTGGATAAATTACTTGATATAGTTTTTATACAATTGATTCAGTCTTACTCTTTTCAGTTACATATGTGTAGCAAGTTATTAGATTTTATTTTTACACATGCATAGGGTATGTGTGTATATATATGTATACCACACAATAGGTAGGTGTGAATGCGTTTTGAACACAACTCTATGTGACAGAGACCCAGAGATTATTTAACATTTTCTAGTTACCTTCTGGAAAAGTCTCCCTGTACCTCTTCCTGGAAATTAAAAACAGAAAAAGACTTCCTCATAATCTTAGCAAAGATAATGTCTTAAGCAGACCTCAAAACTTTAAGTTCAAATCTCCTTATAATCCACTTGGTTTTTAAAAAATGTGAAAAGCATTGGACATACTTTGCACAAGTTAATGATGACTAAGAAAGAGTCATCAGACCTGAGTTTCTGTAGAATGTTGAATGCTATATACAAATTTCTAGTGAAAACCAGGGGTTATTTAGACTGCATTTATTTCTCTCTGCCAAAATGATTTTGAAGAGTTTGGAACTTTGGTTTATTTATCCTATTTTCTATAAGTTATTTGATTACTCACTCTGAATTGGAAAAAAAATGGTTGCGATCCTATCCTGCATGTTACCCTCTTCTCCCAGTCTTAGGGAACTAATCTACCTCTTCAAGGCCTAATGATGATACAAAGTATAGTCTACCAGATTTTGCAGAAGGGGAAACTTTTATCTTCAAGTTACAAACAAATTAGAAAGTTCTCTGAAAACTTGTCTGTGCTCTTCTCAATTTATTGCATAAGGAAATATGAATTTTTTAGTTACTCATTTTATCAATGTATGTTATACTGCTTCATCTCTAAAAACAGCCAAGATTTGGAGACTTTCAGAGCATTTATTGATAGATCAACTTTGATAGAGTAGAAACGATCATATGAACTAGACGTGAATTCTAACTTGCTATTTAAAAGTTGGCAAGAATTCACATTTATGAAAAGAATGGATAGCACTTGTCATGGCCCTGCTTGGTTTTCCACTTCTAGTTAAATAGTCTAGTGTTGCTTTTAGTTGAGCTTACTTGACAGCAAACAGGAAGATCATTATTTAAGTCTTTGCTAATGACATGAATTCACTTTCAACATTCTAAGGAGTGAGGAGAAACTGCTGTATCTTTAGGGCAAAAACTGAAAGCAACACTAAACAAATGCCTCAAAAAAGATCCTTTTGTTTTTTGAACCTATGCTCCAGTGGCCAAATGGAGAATATCTTCAATATTACCTAATGGACTAATTCAATCAGTTGCATCACTGTCCTAGGAGTTAATTTTAAAGTTAGTCTAATTTATAGCAAATACACATTATAACAGGTGTGATAAGTAATGTTCTCCTCTAGCAAGATAATAGGAATCTTAAAAGTCTGTTTCATAGATGCAGTGCCAAAATGATTAAGCTTTTACAAGGTTGAGGTGACTGAGGTAACACTTGGCCCTTACATTGTTCTAAGCTGGATTTCTCACCTGTTGAGAGAAAAATACAAATTAATGTCTTCACAAAATAATGTTTTGAATTAACAACTAGCCTCTGGTTAAAAATTCACTTGAGACAGCTGATAGTTGAAAAGAATAAACCAGTTGTTTCTAAATCTTTGACTTGCATTCAAATCAGCCCTAATCAGCAATAAATGTATTGCTTCATTTATACACATTGGTTTTTGCATCTTTCACATTTTCTAAATTTTGTCACATTTTATACTTTAGTCATGTTAACAATTTTTGCATTTTTTCCCTAGTCTTAGTATAAGATGTAATAAAATGATCTTTTTTTTTAAGGCAAACCTGAAATAAGTACATAAAGAAAATACAATTGCCTTTAGCAGAAAATACTTAATCTAAGACTATTGTTATCAAATTAAACATTTCATAACATTTTGCTATTTTATTGTATTAGGAATCATTTTAATACTGCTCATCAATTATTCTCAACTATGCTAAAAAGAATAAAATAATTGTGGCAGAGACCTTATGTCAAGCAAAGCTGAAATTATTTGCTACCTGGCTCTTTTCAGAAAAATATAGTACTTTCCTCCAGTCAGTCATTCAGCACAAAGGACTTAAGGACAGAAACACGAAACTTCCGCTAATGCTCGAAGGACAAATGACAGTATTTTCATTTTTATAATGCCTGTGTGACCTAATTTATTTGCTACTGTTAGTGGACAGATGTTAAAGGCAGATGATTGAAAAGGAATGAAAAAAAATCATTTGATCATTCAGATTTTTTATAAATCTAAAAATGAAAGTGATTTGCAAATTATGGAGGTAAGCAGGTGATTGCCCTCTCTTTATGAAAATTATAAGTTATGAAAGATTTAAAAACTTCAAGTATTATGTTTTGGTAATGCAAGTACAAAAAGGAAAGGCAAAACTAATGATAAGCTGTAACTAATTATCAATATTTGTAAGATGATTATGTTTCAGATTGATGTGTGAAGTAAGCAGTTATTTGCACTCAGAGGACATATCCATTTCTAAATTTTGTCATATTTTTTACTTTAGTCCTACTAGTAGTATAGCTTTAAAACAAGGGAAATTCAGAATAAAAATTTGCATTTGTTATTCTCATTAAACTTTCTAACGAAGTTTTTTCCACCATTTTTTTATTCTTCTGTAAATTATTCATCTACAGACTTAAGTTGTATCCAGATGACAGTAATGAAAATTTTTTCTAGTATATGAAGATTATAAACTTCAGAGGAAAATACAGGTTTAATAAGATTTGCTGTGAGTTAATTATTTAAACATGAGTGTTGGGTACATGGGATTTTGTTGTACTCTTCCTCTACTTTCGTGTATTTTTGAAGTTGGCCATAATAAAAGTTTTTAAAAAGTTTCCCATGTGAATTTCATCATTTAACATGGTTGGAAACTACAGATGTTATTTATTATTCAGGTTTCAGTAACTTCATCTGTCAGAATGTCGTCTTTTTTTTTTTTTACCAGCAGAAAGGGGTATAGAATTGATACATGCTGACTTGCAGGTTGCAGACAGTTGGGTGGAGACCTTTACTAATGTATCTGGTATGCACCCAGTGTGTGGTCAGGTGGCTGGCAGGGGAAGAAAGACCCCTTTCCTCTGATTCTGCACTTAGAAATAATAAGTTTGAAGACTCAAGGTTGTCTAGCTTTCTGCGTTGACATGTAGAGAAACACGGTGCTGAAAGAATTTGAAGACTGGGACTATTGATAGAATGTGATTTAGTTTAGAGAGAATACTAAATTATTTATATTTCTATCCTCTTAAGTTAGAAAACTTTATAATCTGATAAAGTTGGAAAAATTTGCTTGCATAAACATTTGAAAATTACTGATCAGTTTCATGCATGAGTACATCTAAACTTTCGTTAGTAGTCAGCTGGTTATAGGTTTTACAGCTTTTAAAATTAGCTAAATGTTAATTTTAATTTGTAATTTCATAAATTAATTATATAAGTAATATAGTCTCACTAGGAAAAAAATCCTAATTTTTTTCTAATCTACTTGTGTATATTTTCAGATATTTTTGTGTTCATTTACATATAGACATGATTTTTTAAAATATGTGGTTTAGTCACTGTTGTAGAAAAAACATAATTGGAATCATAAATTTTCTGCTTCTCCACTGAAATGTCTTAGAGTTGATTCTGTATTACTATACATAGATGTACCTCATTCTTTTTCATTACTGCATTGTATTTCATAATATACTAGTTTATTTAAACATTACAAATGTCAGTCACTCTAAAATTAGACTTGGAAATTATCAGTGTGCTGTCACATTTAGTCCCATTATTTACTTATGGTAGGAATAATTTTTATGAAGATGTATAATTGAATAATTATACAATGTATAACAATGTTTTAATAAGAAATCTTCCCAAGTATGGGAATATAGGAGCTTTTTTTTTTTTCTTTTCCTGGTTGTTTCTGCTTACCAATACTATATGTAAGCTACTGCCTCCACATCTCGGACTCAATAAAATTCTGAAAGTCACCTCATCCCTTTAAGCTTGAAATAGTTAAATAAAATGAAAAGATTTATAACACATAATCTTTCTTTGCTGGAAGCTTTTATAGAAATACTGAAAGTTGCCAGCATATTTTTAGAAAACTAACTATACTTTGAAACCAAAATCACTTATTTTGAAAAATGAAACATAGCAAAATAAATATACCAAATAAGGGAATACAAAACTCCAACAAAGGGATTGGAATAGAAATTTCCCACCTACTCCCATGCTTTGAGTAAAAACATTGAGTCCAAGCGACTTCAATTGGTGGAAAATGTGAATTTCCATCACTTTATCAATTGATGAAAATCGAACTGTAGAGAAGAAAGAAGAAAGAAGAATGTCTGCACTTATTTAAAGGCTTATATTTTTGACATAGTGGTTCTCCAGAAATTTGTTACAGATATCATTGTACAACCACATAATTAAGTACAAAATGTTATTTGCTGCATTGTTATTATAATGAAAAACTGGAGTAATAAAAATATGCAATGGAATTGTGGCTATATGTACTAATATTAAAGGTCTCCAATACTGTTGTACAAAAAAAGCAAAGTATAGGATAGGACAATTTCTGGTGAGAATCACATTTGTGGAAAATAAACAAACAAACAAACAAACAAAAAATATATATATATATTATTCACAGCTCCATATATTTTATGTTACCTAGACATTTATAAGTTAGAAAAGATGTACAACAATCTCTTAACTGATTGCTTTTAGGAGTAGAATTGGTGAATTGAGGAAGGAAGACTTTAGTTTTTATAAGCTTTTTTACCTTTTAAAAATTGTTAACTCTTGGTAAAATGAATTTACAAAACATTAGTTGAATTTTTAGCTCACAGTCTTGTTACAGTTTAATTATTGGGAGTTGTCAGCTTCTGCGGCTTTTTGCTTTTTCATAAATGAATTATTTTCAGAAGCATAAGCATTTCTAGTACAATGTACTGTTTTAGCCCTATCATTGTGACCTATTAGTGGTCACAATGATTTAGTGGTGTGACTTGATTAGTTCAAATGAATATAAAATGTCCAAAGTGAGGCAAGCACTTAGATTGTGGAAAAGTAGTCATTTTTGAAAATAATGCTTTTGTATTAAATTTGATAGACGTTCTATTAAAGCACCTGAGTGAAAAAGGCTGGTAGACTTTTTAATGTTATTTTGTGTCTTTCTCGTTTTTAGATATTTAGAAGTTTCCTTCATTCCACAGCAGTCCTCAGATATTCGTTTTTTTAATTATCATTTGCAGACTTATGTATTAATGTTAAACTCAAAGTAAACTTGTTAGTTCTTTTTCTTCTTTAGAGGTATTCATCTAAATAATAACAAACAATAGCTATTTGGCAGCATAGTCACCCTTAAGTTGTCATTGTACACTAAGCAATCTTATAGTTTCTATGATGGTCCCCTGTCTCACTGAGTTGATAGGAAAGTTGTACCTCAGTTGTTACTGTAAAGTTTCAGTTTACCCAGTCCTAGGTTGGGTTAAAGTTGTAGAGGCTGGCACTCTGCCAGGATACTGGGATAGGGTTGTTATCTAGTACTCATTTGCTCAAATGAGTTACTGCTGAAACATCTTGCATCCTGGTTAGAATGGCCTTTCAGATGTAGCACCTTCCAGCCATCTGCTGTTTCTATGACCCACTCAGGACAAAGGCATCTGCAAGTTTGGCACTGGGCCCGCCTGCCAAGATGCTGTACACAGCTATTATCCCTGTCTGGTGTTGGGTGACCTTTTCTTAATGGCTGCCAGGAAATCCTAAGCAGAACTACCCTCTCCCGGTATATACACCCAAGTGTAAACACACACAAATAATTTGCATTCATCAAACCAGAGAACTCTTATCACCTTTAGATAAAGCCCTTATTCTCTTTCTCACTGTTCTGCACATTTGATCTATACCCCAGTCAACTCATTATTCTTGCTGTCTATTCAAAACATTTTGTGCTTATCAACCCTCCTGCTTATATCTATCCTAGTACCCTTAATTATTTTGCAACATGAAAACCGAAGAGGCTAGTTCTTCTTTCTTCTTTGCCACATCCTTCTAGGGCAATGAATGTGAAATCCATTATCTCTTTAAAAGTGGGTAGGGGAAAGGAACTATAAGGAGAAAAAAATTAATCTTTCAAAAAATAGTTTGCCACATTTTTTCTTAATGCTTCATTGCCCCGAGTTTTCTTCTAGCAGTTTTATCAGTCTGTTAGTGGGCTTCAGATGGTTTATCAATAGTTCATTGCCTATATTTTCGATGTTCTTCTTGCTGAAATAAAGGCATCTTTGGTTGTGCAATTTCGTGCAGCCAGGAAATTTGGTAATTCATAAGTTATTCTCTACTGTAGTCTTCTCAACCTCGCCTTCTTGTGCTGCTGGGACAAGTAGTGGTGGCTTAGTAAACTCGTAAGGAGGCAGTTTGTGTTTTTAAAAACCTTCAAATTAATTTATTCCCTCTGTTGTGACTGTGTTTATTTCCTTCATCCTTCCATTTGTCAACCCTTTCCTTTTCCTTTCCCTTCATATAGTATCATGCTTTGGCTTGATTTATTTGAGAAAATGCGGGTCAAATCTGACTGAAAATAAAATTTTGGATCCTAACCCATTTATAAATTAGGAGTTAACTTTTGTTCATATACTGAGCAAGGTTAAAGAAAAGATTAAGTTTATCATGTTCATACAAAAGGTGTAAAGAGTAGACATTCTAAAATCGATTCATATGTCAAAAGTGCGTGGTATGGAAAGAAAGGAACCACTTAGTATAAAGTAATAAAAGAAGGCTGATTCACAAAATCCAATGAAAAATGTTAAGGCATCTTAACAGTGAAGTGTTTTAACCATTTTTCTATAGTTGAATTTTATAAAACTGAATATGAGTTAGATTCTTAAGTTGAATTTGAACTCTTTTCCACATATTAAATTTAATTGAATTAAAATAATTAGTGGTAGGATTTCTTGTTGTACTTTACACTTCTACACTTTACATTTTAGTACTTCTAGCTTGTACTAAGCTCAAATCTGTTATCATATATAATTCAGAAGTTAAGAAATACACATGATCTGAAAATGAGGATACTGTTTTAATTTAAATTGCTTTGGTGTTAATAATTCGAGTTTTCTCCCCTCTTCTCATTAAGGATTCTGGACTCTACTTATAATATCCCTAATTGCCGGATTCTCCTGCTGCAGCTTTTCTTGGACAGTGACTTATTTTGATTCTTTTGAACCAGGAATGTTTCCTCCTACTCCCCTTTCACCTGCCAGATTCAAGTAAGTAATCTTGTTTCTTTTTGTCTATTTTTAAACTCATTCTAACCGATGAAAATGCTAAAATAAATAGAAGCAAGAGGCTGCTTATTTAGGAGATAACATGTTGAGGCCCCAGTCTTTATAAAATACAGTGACGCAAGTTTTTGAACTTGGCTCAGCCTTTAGATATATGGAGAAGAATATTTTAAACTTCATACATAGATAATGTAATGGTTTTTAAAGAAATGAAATTAAAGAAATGGTCTAAGAAGTAAGATGACTATTTGTTCTTTGGAGATGGAATTTCATTTAAAACAGTTTATGAAGGCTAAATCAATATCAGCATTGTGTAAGTTTTACTAGAGTCATGTATAAATGGCGAGATTTATAACAGCTTAATAATTAGATTGGACTTTCCTCTTATATTTAAAGTTTGTGTTATATAGCAAGCATTTATGGTACCCAATTTATATTTCTAGACCAAATGTGATTCATTTCATAGCAGTCTCTATTATCTGTGTTTCAAAAGTTTCAGTAGGCAATTTTCTAATTTAGTTTATTTACACCGGGAAAGCTCAGGTTTTAAATATGTTTCCAAATAAAAGCATCTAAGACCTCTGCTTTTTACTACAAACTGAGGTGGGGTGGGAGAAAGATGAGGAGTAGAAAATTAACTGTTAAAGATATATATTTTAGCAGATTAATTTATTCTATTGTAGTTGTTATTACCACCTCTAGCCCACCTGGATAGCTTGTAGAGATCAAATAAGAAAATCTGTTGAGGGGAACTCTGTAAATACGAAGTTTAATATTAATGATACTTAATGTCCTACCTTGTTTAAAAGTCTTCAGTAACTTTTCTGTTTTTTTAAAATAAAGTCCAATTCTCAAGTATAGCTCAAGAGTCCTCCCCTAACATTTACTCTACTCTGCTTTTTCAGCTTCAGCTATTTCTCGTGTGTACCCTACCTACCTACACTGTAGTCACATATCACATTACCTTGGCAACCCTAAAAAAAAACATCTAGTTTTGAGATGTGACTTTTACTGTTGCTGTTCTTACATCTGTAATGTCTTTTCCCTCTCATTTTTCTTCTGTCACCACCAGAATTCGTAAGCCTTATAGATGTTGGAAGCTTTTGGAGTTAGAGAAAAGCATTTCACTGTTCTCTTAAAGATGTGGAATTCTGAGGGCATTTAAATAATTTCTTCAAATTATCTTTTGCTTTTTTATTAAACTAGAACCAGTAATGACGAACCTCAATTTTCAGTGTGTTTAATAGTCATTTAATTTTAATAGAGATAGTGTCAGATCAGAAACTTAGATTACATGTTTGCTGATACATCTTAAAAAATAGTTTTGAAATATGTGCATTGTATGCACATGCATATATATTTGAATTCTTTTCAAAATATAAGTAGAGATAAATTGTATGTATGATAAATTAGCTATTACATATGTCATAGTAGTCAAACTGTAATTTTAAATTATTATGTTTATATAAGCACAGTCCAAAAAAGGCATATGATAAATAGATAGTTGATTACATAGTAACAGAAACTAGACCAAAAAATGGCATATAATATAGTGATAATTGGCAAAATTTTTATAGTGAAAGCCCTGCCCTCTAGTGCTTGTGGAAAATAATGCAATAACTTCAGAAATGTCAGAAGTATATTCTCTGTGTCACCAGTAGAGTGAGTGCTTGCACAGGCAAACGACTTCTCAACCTTTTGAGAAAGTTGAAATCTTCAGGCTTTATTTTCTAAGAAAACAGATTGATATATTTTATTAATCTACAGCATCACACTTTTATTAAAATATTTTTATAAGAAGTTATATTTTAATACAAATATTTTCCCTGACTATAAAAAAGTAATGTAAGTTCTTTGCTGAAAATTTAAAAAACAGAAAAATAATGGAAAAACCCCATAGTCACAGAAAATGACTGCCAACATCCTGATGTATAGTTTTTCATTCTTTGCATATTTTAAAAAGTGAAATTGGAATCACTATAGACATATTGTTTTGTAATTTTTATTTTTTGTTTTCTTTTTCTTTTTTGTAATTCATTTTTTTATTTAACATTATGTTGAGACATATTTCTATTTATTATTTCTTTTGAATTTTTAATATTTTAAATACACTTTAACTATAATCATCATATATATAAACTTATGTTTTAAAGGGGTATCTAATGTAAATGATAGCTACATTCTAAGAAAATATATTAAATAGAAATCTATTTAACTAATTAGAAACTAAAAAATGGCAAGATAATTAGCACATCGTAAAATGAAGAGGGTTTTCTCTTTATTTTTTCAAAAGTTAAGATTGTTATTAAAAATATTCCCTAATTCTGGCTTCATGAATATCAAACATGAAGAGTAACATAATTATGTTTAATTGGTTTGTTTAAAAAGCAATCTTATGCTTTCCTTTACACATGGGCTATTTTAACAAACTAATTAGAAGTGGAAAAAAGTTGAGAAGACTGCTAACTGGCTATCAGTTGTGTTTTTCTGGAAACATAAACTACTCAAGGGAAGAAAAGATAACATTTATTGATATTTAGAGAATATTAGATGAAACATTTAATGAAATCAGCAATTTGGATCAATAATTTAGTAGAATGGAGATTAGAAATAAAATCCATGTATTCATTAATTTTTTAAAATATTTTTTCTTCTGTATTTATTAGATGTTATCTTAATTCAGGCTGCCATAACAAAGTACCAGGTGGCTTATAACAACAGAAATTTATTATAGTTTTGGAGACTAGAGATCCAGGATTGGGGTGCAGCCATGGTCAGATTCTGGTGAGGATTATCTTCTGGATTGCAGATGGCCTTCTTATTGTATCTTCACAAGGCAGAGAGTAGACAGAGGAAGCAAGGCTCTCATTCTGAGGGCTCTGTTCTCCTGACCTCTTCTAATTCTAATTACTTCCTAAAGACCCCACCTCCTAACACTATCACATTAGAAGGTAGGGTTTTGACATAAATTGGGGGGTAGGAAGGCAAACATAATCCATAACACATACAGCTTAGAAACTTACTTTTATTTATGTAAGTACAAGCCTTTTAGGAAATACAAGATAGTTAAAGAACTATGCAAGGTATATTTTCAGACAGGTACTTAATGGACTTTACATAGCAGATTTTTAAGAAAGATAGTTGTCATATTGACTTTGCTGAGTTAAAAGGTACACAGTGTCACACATACAAACTTTTATTAGGAAGCAATTTTTTTGTGTATTTGGATTCTTTATACTTATAATTTTCTTAGTTGTTTCTGAACATCTATTGCAGTATTAAAGAACAAGACGCAGAGTCAACAACTTTAGATTCCTTGGAGTACCTACCTATATAGGTATTTTCCACTTCTTACTACTATAAATTTATTATCCTGCTCTGTTATATTACTTAATTAGCATGTCCAGTTCACTTCTCATTAGTTTACTCATGTTATTCTTTGGGTTTTGTCAAAGATTTCCAAGCAGGCAAACATACCAGTGTGTATGTAATCAGTATTTCACATTGTGATGATCTCCTTTAATTATAGTTTCTAAGAGTTAATACATCTAAGTATGTGACTTACCCATGCAGAGATACTGCATGCAGAGAGAACCCAGAACTTGAAAGAATCTTGGAGTTTTTTCTGTTGGTTGGGCTGGTGGCAGTACTAGAACTTTTATTTAAGTTTTCCTGATTGGGGAGAAAGTTAGGTATGGATAGATGTGCCTTGAAGCTTCATTTTTCCTATCTAACCCATCTCCTCTGCATTATGAAATGAGTCAGCAGGAGGAATTTCACTAACTGAAACAGCATCTTTTTATTGACAGTTAAAGGCACTCTCTGAGATTTCGCTATGTGGCAGTTTTCCCCATGCAATTTTGCCAAATCCCATCAAAATCTTCACATCTTTGTTCTCTGCTTCAGCTCTCATTTCACATTACCTGTGCACACGCCCCATCTAGTGGGCAGTGATGTAGCTGCAGGTTTATAGTTACTCAGCTTGCTAAAAACACCTCCTTTCAATGATTCTACTAGGTCCCACCAAGGGAAGAAATGTTATAGTCTAGAACTTTAGTGAAAAAATGATAATATAAGTGGTGTATCTAGCAAAAACAAGTGTAGAAAAGCTCATTAATCTTGTAATTAAGAATCAAAATATTTAGTAACAATGGTATAAAAAATAGTAAAATAAGTCATTAAATTTGTCTACCTTATAGTACTTTTATATAGACAGAGGTAAAGTACCATCATTTTTAAAGAAGTTAAAGGTGTCACTTAATTAGAATCGATAGTGGTAATTATAAGAGTCTTGTTGCTGGCGTAAAAAAAAAATGCTCATTATATAGATCATAGTTCAAATTTAATAGCATATACTCCTATAACTTTCAAGCCAAGAAGTTAACTTTGTAGGTCTAGGACTATTATTTTGTGGTGGAAATACTCACAGAGACTTATTTCCAAGGAGGAAAATAATCAGTGCTTATATAAACAGTTATTAAAGATAGGTGTAAACTGTATTACAGAAATCAAGTGCTACTGGAAATTTCAAATTTTAATCTTATGCTGGTGAAAGGTTATGTAAAAGTAAGATTACTGTTGAATGGATATCTGAATCCAAAGCTTGGGTTATTGAATCACTTGTTGAGAAACTGATTTTAAATAGTTTTGCCCTGTTGAGAAATATTGTAGAAATAGCATGTCTTGCAGTCACAATGTTGTAGATTTTGGAGAATGTCTCATTTCTTCATAAATCCTTCGTTGATTTCTGTTGTAAGAGATTTGTCATCTTGAATTTTACAGCTGAAGATGAGTCTTTGAGGATAGGATGAATTTTAAAAAGAATTATCTCAACCTTAAGTAAATTCTGTATTCAATTTAATGATTTTGAATATGTTTTTGCTATAGGAATATTTGATAGAGACCTAAGCTCTCAAAATCATCTTTCAAGTAGCCATTTTGAATTACCAGAAATCAAGCAAAAATATTACATTTTTATTATAAATTGACTCCTTAGTTTTAAGTCAGTTTTAGTTTTAGGTGCCTCAAATATTTACTAATATGAAGCAAATGGGAAGGAATAGTTGGATGGCCAATTTATAGAACTAAGAGCATAAATTCACTATTTTATATTATGAGAAAAGTTAGAAGTTTTATATTTATGGCTTACTTGATGTGGGGTTCATTGTCAAAATGCAAGTGTTAATGTCATGATTTCTAGGAATGTGGCAAGGTGAAGAGTAGCATCTTTTCACTAAAGCCTGTTTAATACATAATCTTTAGAATTCGATTGACAATCTGTAGTATTTCATAGTTAATATACAAATAGGGGCTATCAGCTGCCTTCCTCATGCTTTTGGTCTTTTTAGTCTAGACTATTGTGAGTTATCCACCTTTCTATTTCTCCCCTTCTTCCAAACACAAATAGTATTTGCTAAATAGCAACACTCAATTTCAAAAAACACATGCTTACTAATTTAAATTTATTTCTACATAGGCTTATTTTTTAGAAAATTGTATTGCCTTACAATGCTGTTTGAAATCTGCAAACTAAATTAGAAGTGAGAAAGAAAAGGGAACGGTCGGTTTTCGTTGGAATTTTAGGTAAACTGTTTTTGGTTAACTATTTTACAGACTAAAATTTAACACATGTGATCTGATATTCTCTTGGATGTGTTATTTCCCATGTAAAGTGTTCTGGTTGTAATAAGAAGCTGAAATATTTAAATATTCATTACATTTGTGTGTGAACGTGTTCGTTGTTATTAGTGTTATAAAAAGGAAGTAGACAGTGACAACATTTAACATGAATTTTCTGGAAAATTCGGAATTTAGGATTGGCATTGCTGTATTATGATATTTTTCTGTTCAACGTTGTTTATTTTTCTGTTATTAAAGGGTTTTCTCTAACTTGTTCTTGACACTGGGGGCTTTAATTATTGGGGACTAAGAGGACATAGTACAAATAGAATAGTAATATAATAGAAAAGGAGTTAGGGATCTTGTGCACTAATATAAGTCATAGAGGTCAAGAAAAGTGGGTGAGTTAGTATTTAAATTAGAAGTTTCTTTTCAAGCTTGCTAGATTTAACATAGAACAAAATAAATGGTCTCTACCACTTTTTTATACAGATTTTGGAAAGCTGCCTTTTGTTCAAATCAGATTCTTTCTTGCCATGGACTAATGAAACAGATGCCAGATGGCTAATTGCAGTAGAAGAGAAAAGCTACTGACAAAAGAGATCGGTCAAGAACTAGGCCTTTATATTTGAGTATTATGAAGTTTCATTATCTAGGGACTAGAGCCATTGGTTGCAATGTTGTCACTATTAATGACTGCACTGTGGCTTCTTGAAATAAAGGGTTAAAATACATATAAAATATATTCCATTACTGTTCTGAATGGAGACTTAAAATAGTTGTAACAAAATACTGTAAGAAATCTTATTAACTATTCTTGATTTCTGAGTTGTTTTCATAAAGTAACACAGCTAGTGAGTGTTTGCACCTGTTCACCATGACTTCTACTTATGCTAATTTTCAGCATGTTATGTGTGGGCTGCTGAAAGGGCGCAGGTGCCCATATGCACAGAAAAGCACTGATAAGAAATGCCTATAAGATAGCACTTACTAGTTTTGTACTTGGAACCCTTTCTGTATATTCAGCTATCTTTGTCTTTATAAGAGTCACCCTGGTATATTAGAAAGGACTTATAAATCATAAGAGGTAGCTTCTGAATTCAGGCTACTTTATATACAGCAGAACTTTTGAGCAAGTCAGCATCTCTCTGTGCCTTAATTTTCTCCCCTCTAAACTGGGATAAAAACAATATGTACCCTCATAGGTAATAAGTTTAAATTTACTAGTTAAAGCAACAAATATATAAGATGATAAAACGCACATGGTCCTGCAGCTTTTCTTTCTTTTTCTTTTCTTAATTGAGATTTTTCAAGCTAGACTTTTGACCATGGCCTACCACTGTTTGCCAGTTATCTTTTCTTGGGTAACTATCATTTATCTTGACATTGTATCCTGTTGCTCTTTCTTTTGTGAAATAATGCTGATAGTAGATGGTAGTAGTTTTCAAACTTTCTTTTTGGCAACAAAACTGTCAATTACTTTCTTTTAAAAAATTCTCTTTTTAACTTAAGAAATTTAAAGGTTTGGGAATTCCATTTTTCTTGTACCTTTTATACTGTTTGCTTTAACTTCCTAGTGAATAAGGACTTTGTTTAATCAAGGTAGTGTTCAGCACATGAAGAATATCCTCAGGCATTTTTCTATCTCAACACGCTGGTGTGTAAAAAGTTAACATGTCTGACATTCTTCAATTTGCAATCAAGTGACTGCTATATGTAAGTAAAGTACACTGTAGGTTAATATGCAGTTTTATCCAACCAGATATCCCTTTCTTTCTTTCTGACTTGTTTTCAGGGAATCATAGTACAATAAGAGATGTAAAAAGTATAGATATATAAAATGTATAGATATGTAATTTCATTTTAAAGAACTTTGCTTATTTTTAGGATCTTTCAGTGCCCATAAGTCATTACGTTAGTTACTATTGCACTGGCAAAACACAGGATTGTGACTCAATCAAAATCTCTAGTTGAAACAATTTTAGGTAAAAGACTTTAGTGTACATAAGGGGGCATAAATTGCATAATTGAGATCCAGAGGGATTAAAGAGATCATGTACATCATCCTTATGCTGCAGAAAAGGAAGTAGGACCAGAGAAGTATATATATATATAGCTAGGAAATACAATGCTAAGGAAAATAGAGTCTTTTTTAAATTGAGGAAACTCTTAAAGTTGAAATTTTGAATTTCGTTATTACAAAGCTTACTATTGTGTAGATAGATAAATAAATTTGTTTCATTAAAATAGTGGGTCTTTTAACTGATATTTATTCATAATGCAAATTACAGGGCCAATAAGGCAGTGGAACAAATGCTCAAAATGTTCACCATCAGCTTCTATGTATTTTTAAGAATAATACATGACAGTTCAACATTAAGTATTTACACTTTTTTCCTCACTTTTTACATCAAAGTAAATGTTTATCCAGATAATCTTTACTGCAGATTTATCATGAAATCTTGATGTCAGTACAGTCATATCACTAATGATTTTATATTTTAATAGCATTTTCTATTTTTTAATAATTTAGAAATTTATTAAGATAGCCACTGTGGTTTAAAATTTCTCTTTATTGATATTTCTATGATTATAGAAGTAATACATGCTCACAATAAAGCAGCACAGAATTACATAACATTGAAAGTGAAAGGCTGCAAAGTCCATCTAGTGTAAACTATACTTTAAAATCTGGTATATTAGCCAATGCAATAATTTTAATCTTATGCTCTGGCACGTCATTCTAAAAATATTTTATCATATCATCTGAACAGGGTACTTTGAAATACATATTTAAAGATATCATAAAATCTGTTTAGGAACATTATACAATGAAACAAACAAGTTTTATTAAGTATTCAACTTCTTGTTTAAAACTGCAGTTAACTGTAGCTTTCATGTTAATTGGGATAGATTTCTAAAGTGATAATGTTTTTGCAAATTTATATGTTTCCAAATAGACTATCATACAGTCATACACTGCATAATGATATTTCTGTCAACAACAGACCATATTATAGGCATACCTCAGAGATATCATGGGTTCAGTTCCAGACCACCCCAATAAAGCAATAAAATATCTCAATAAAGTGTCTCAATAAAAATGAATCCTAATCTTTTTGGGGTAGAGTTGGTAAAATAACTCAACATCTGTGAAGAACAATAAAATGAAGCTCAATAAAATGAGGTATGCCTATATACAACAGTGGTTCCATTAGATTATAATGGAGCTGATAAATTCCTATCACCTAGTCATGTAGTATGTGTCATGATGGTATAGTGCAACACATTACAGATTTGTAGTGATGTAAACAGTCCTACTCTGCCAGTCCTAGAAAAGCATAGCATATACAATTATATGTAGTATATACATGATAATAAATGACTTACTGATTATGTGTTTTTACTGTACTTTTTTGTGATTAGATATGTTTAGACACATAAATATTGTATTACAATTGCCTACAGTATTTAGTACAGTAACATACTGTACATGTTTGTAGCCTAGGAACAATAGGTGTGTAGTAGGCTATACCTTCTATGTTGGTTTAAGTGATGTTGGCGCAACGATGAAATCACCTATTGACACATTTCTCAGAATGTATCCCTGTCGTTAAGCCACATATAACTGTATTTTCTTTAAGGCTTTTAGAATGACCAAAAAATGTAGCCGAAGTTAAAGATTCTGATTCAGCATGTCTGGGGTGGGGTCTGAGATTCTGAATTTCTAAGAAATTCCCAGGTGATGCTATTGTATTGCTGATCTGTGGACTACACTTTGACTAGGAAGGGTTTAGGACAGAATCAACATACTTTTTCTATAAGGAGCCAAATAGTTAAGTATTTTTATCTTTGTGGGCCATTTGGTTTGTCCCAGCTCTTCAACTCTGCCATCGTAGCACCAAAGCAGCCATAGACAATACCTAAAGGAAGACTGAGGCTGTGTTCCAATAAAAAGAAGCAGGTGGCAAGACAGGCATATCATAGTTTGCCAGCCCTGCTTTAGGAGACCACTCTGAAATTAGATACTGCTTAGAAAAAGTTTCCAACTTTTGGTCTGTGTGTGTGTGTATATTTGCTGTTCATTTAGTTCCATTCTAATTGGTTATTGTCATTGCCTTAAGGATATGGCACACATTTCTAAAAGTCATATTTTATTATTGAAAAATAATTACTTTACACCTAATTAATAAACTTATTAATATTTACTGAGTTTTAATGGATAAATGAGGACAAAGTACTAATGAAGGGTCAGCTAAAAGCTATCTATTTGAACAAGCAGGAGAGCTTACAACATAAGGATGTTAAAAATTGTAACAAAATGAATGAGAGTTATAAAACCCATTGCATTTATTTTACTCACTTTTAGATTGTGAGTCTACAAGTGACTTTTTTGCCAAGTCTGGGACATATTTTTCAGAGTTGAAAAATAAGGTAGAAGACATGTTAGTGGCAAGAAAATGATTTTAATTGAAGTTTACAATAGGAAAACCAAAATAAATACAGTATATTTTGTCATAATTATAAAAAGACTAGTTTTCTTTAACCAGTCATTAAAAAATAAATATGGAGTTCCTCTGCTATAAAGTTGCCAAATTATAGAGGTCAAAAGAAAGGTCAAGTAAGATAGAGACCTGGAGCAAAGCTAGTGAAATGCTAAAATAGTAGAATACCTCAAATCCATTCTAAAATAGGCCAATGCCCATGGTGTTCCATGTAAAGAAGGTAACGAGACAGAGCTGAATCAAACAAATTAAGATTTGAGTAACCAGAGTTCACAACTTCATAGTCTGAACTAGAACCTTAGCTAGCACTATTTATCTATCCATCCATCTCCTTCCCTTTCCTATTTTTTTTTTTGTGGTCGTTCCAAATCTTCATCACATCACACTCTTGTTTTCAATAGACCTCACTTCCACTTTCACTGAAGAGTCATTATGAGAGAACTTTCTCCTTCATTTTTCCCCCCTCATGATCACAAACTTACTTTATATCCACACTCATCATTCTGCCCAGTCCTCTTATCTTAGAGGATGACATGTGCTTCCACCTGCCCAGACTTAGTTTTACTTCTTGGGTTCTATATTCTACCCTTCTCCACCCCTGCAGTTCCTTTTTTCATATATCTTTTAACCTTCCCCCTTGTATCTAGTCTTCAATCTTCTTGTTAGCATATTTTTTAAGTGTTCAAGTTTCTCCACTTTAGAGAAAATATCTTCATATCCAGTTCTTATTCTCTCCACATCTATGAACTAATATCTTAGAAGACTAGAGAAGAGTTAGTCCCTGTATCCACATTGACTGCAGTTGCTGCTAGAGATGTCTTGCTGTCACTGCTACACTAATATTTTTCTCTTAGAAATGACTGCAGACCTCTTAATTAAAAAAACATAGTTAATTTTTCAATTCAGTTTTTGAATTATATCATTCCTTTTTAAAATGCTTTTCTTTTGTGACACCACTCCTGTTTTTCTTTCTGGCTTTCGGATCACTGCTTCTCACTTGTAGATGACGTTTCTTCAGCTGCTACTTACTAGCTGAAGATTTCAAGTCTATCTAGCCTAGGATTCTCTCAACCTCCATTTTGGTTTTCATTTGTATTTCCTATTGCTTGCTAGGAATTTTTACTTTTGTGTCCCGTAGCTATTTTCAGTTTAGCATATCTAAAATTGACTTCATTATTTCTCATTTCCCACCAACATGTTTCTTCTCTTGGGTTCCCCATGGTGAACAGTATTTCATCCAACTGGTAACTCAGGTGAAAAATGTGGCATCTCCTTCAGTTCTTCTTTCTTCCTCAGTACCTAACTGGTCAAGGATAAAAAATAATGGCTGATGTTTATTATGATAAGTGTTTAGTATTTAGTATTCATAGGAACACTAAAGAGAGGAATTACCATCCTCTTTCGAAAAATGGAGAATTAGATTTTCAGGTACAGTAGTCCTGTAAATAGTGGAGCCACGATTAAAACACAGTGGAAAGAGCTTTCCAGGTCCTTCATTCTAATCATACCAGGCTGTTAACCATTTTCCACACACTTTCATTGTCCTTTGCTTTTCTGCACATATTTTTATTTGTTTAACTCTAAATTCCTCATACTTAGTTATAGTTCAGGTATTAACTCTTCTTTAAAATCTCTCCTCTTTTGTAAGCCCAATGGCCCAATGTTCCAGTAATGCTTTCTGCAGAACTTTAACACTTAGCACACTGTCACTAGATTTATCTTTGAGGGCAATACTGATTCCTGCTTATTTCTCTACCCTATATAATTCTCGATACAGAGAATTCATTTGGTAAATTTTGGTGAAATAAAAGAATGGAAATAATTTAGTAAATAAAAACCTTCTAGAGTATAAATTAAGGGTGAATGCATGTTGTTTTTTCCCCTAATAAGAGACATAGAATTTTCTCAGGAGGGAAGCTTTCTCTTTAAAATTCTAATGCTTATTTCTTAAATAACACTGATAAAGTTCATTGGAATGCACACAACTTCATGTTAGCAATTTCTAATAAGTAATTTCAAGGACAAAAGAATACAAACTAAGTTTTTTCATTTTGTATTTCTGAAAGAAAGAAAAGGGATTGCTTTGTTAAGTAATTGAAATGTAGTAGTTCTTAGTATTTTCTTCAAAAGTTTGAGTTTGAAGAAAATAACTTGATTCCAGATAAAGAACTGATAGTTACTCCAACCACGGCTCACAGAGCTTAAAATTCTTAAGGAATTGGAGATTTATTGGCTACAGATAGGATGAGAAAAGAGAGCCAGCTCAGATGTATGAGGGGGAAATAGATTAGTACCAACTAGCTCATCCTGTCTCCTACTGAGGCACAAATAGCCAGTTCATTCTTAATGCAGGACCTTAATATAACTTATTATTCTGGTAAGCATAGAGAGCTTTCTGCTTAGAGCAAAATCTGTTGGCAGCGAAGTTACTGTTTTCAATTGCAAGAATTCTGTCACTAAATTGTGTCTGAAATGTGGGAATATACATGTTAAGGAAAGGGAATATAGAGACTAATATGATAAAGGAATAAAGATTTCAAGACAGTGGAGTCCAGTATATATAGTATAAAAATTCAGTCTGGAGTCAACCAGTGCTATACTAAAAACAACATGAAACATGAAAAGACACCTAACAATCTTTTGGTCTCTCTCAAATGAAAAAAATTTATTTGAAACTTTAATAGTGGCTTATTCAGTGCTTTAATTTGTGGTTCAAAAGTAATTGCCAGAATCATTAAATTCATTTGAATCTTAAATTTTAAATGTACTCCATTCCTGCAAAATGAAAATACTTAAGGTATAATTCTCTGCTTATATATTCACCTTACAGGTTACTGTTAAATATATCAATATAAATATGTTAGAAATTACACTTACAGACTACAAAATATGGAAATAAATAGTGGAAGTCTAAGTTCTCAAGTAAATTTTAAAGGGAGGATTGATTATGAAGAGGGTAATACCAAGCAGAAACAGGTACATGCATCCACAAACTTATTATTCTTCATCTCTCTCATGTACCTCCTGAGTCTCTGTATGTTGTTTGTTTCTTTGTTTTGGATTTGGCATGGGGAAGGGGGTTAGGTTTAGTCATTTTGCTTGAAAGGAAGGGAGAGCTGAGGTAGAAAGTTGAAAGAATTTTTTAAAATCTGTAGCTAAGCTTTTTTTCTTTACTATATAGTAGCTAATATTTATTGACCATTTGCTTTGTGCCAGCCATCTGACTGACCCTCATGACAGCTTTATAAGGGTAGATTTCCACTTTTATTTCTGTTTTGGGAAATTGAGGCTCAAAGAGGTTAGTTTTTCTAGCATCATATCCCTTGTAAGTGGCAAAGCTGGCACTCAAACCCATGTCTAACGCAAAGCTTAAAACTCTTAACCACTAACAGGAACCACATAAGTACTTCATTACAGGAGTCTTTATTATTGAAAAGGAATTCTTTAGAACCAGAACAAGGTTCTGGATATGGAAGTAGTTCTTGGCAACCATATTTTTTCTAATATCTTTTATTCTCATTGAACAATATTTAGTTCTATGAAACCCCTAATCTACTTTTTGTCTCTATGGATTTGCCTATTCTGGGCATTTCATATGAATGGAATTATACAAATCCCAAAAATGTGGTCTTTTATGTCTGGCTTCTTTCACTTAACTGTGTTCAAGATTAATTCATGTTGTAGCATTTATCAGTACTTCTGTTCTGGCTGAATTATATTTAATTGTATGGCTATACTACATTTTGTCTACCTAGTATCAGTTTATGGATATTTGGTTTGTTTCCACTTTTTGGCTATTATGAATAATACTGTTATGGATATTCGGTAACAAATTTTTGTATAAACATGTTTTCAGTTCTCTTTGGTATGTACCTGGATTGGAACTGAATGATATGATAACTTTGTTTAACTTTTTGAGGAACCACTAAACTTTCTTATTGTAACTGCACCATTTTACATTCCCACCAGCAGTGTTTGAAAGTTCTGTTTCTCCATATCCTCACCAGTACTAATTATCTTTTTCCTTTTTGTATTATAACCATCTTAGTGAGTATGAAGTGATGTCTTACTGTGATTTTGGTTTGCGATTCTATGACTAAAGGTGTTGAGTATACCTTCATGTGCTTATTGGCCATTCGTATATTTCTTTGCAGAACTGTTCAAATCTTTTGCCCCCTTTTAAATTGGGTTATTTGTCTTTTGAGTTGAGAGTTTATGTCTTAGATAGTTAGATCCTTATCAAATATGTGATTTGCAGTTTTTTTCCCATTCTGTGATTGTCTTCATTTTCTAAATAAATGGTTTTTGAAGCACAAAAGTTTTTAATTTGAAGTTCAGTTTATTTTTTCTTCAGTTGCTTATACTGTTAATATTATATCTGAGAAACCATTGCTTAATTTATGATCATGAAAATTTATACCTATGTTTCTAAGCTTTATAGGCTTAGTTCTTACATGTAAGTTTGGTCTATTTTTAGTTAAATTTTATTTGTTGTGTGAGATAGAAGACAAAATTCATTTTTTTATATCCCTTTATTTAAGTACCATTTGTTGAAAAGACTATTCTTTTCCTATTAAGTAGTCTTGGTACCCTTGTCAAAACTTAATTTAAGACTGTATATTAATGGGTTTATTTCTTAATTCTTAATTCTGTTCCATTGGTCTTATATGTCCTTATGCCAGTACCACACCATTTGATTACTATAGTTTTGTATTAAGTTTTGAAATTGGGAAGTGTGAGTCCTTCAACTTTTTTATTTTTTCCAAGATTGTTTTAGCTCTTTGAAGTCTCTTGTTTTCTACATGAATTTTAGCATCAACTTGTCCATATGTATGAAAAAAGAAAAGGAAAAAAAAAAGGCAGTTGGAATTTTGAGGAATTGCATTGACCTTCTAGGTCAATTTAGGGAGTATTGCCATCTTAATAATTTTGTTTTTAATTCCATGAACATGGAATGTCTTCCTATTTATTTAGACCTTCAGCGAAGTTTTTGGTTATCTTTATGTGAGTCTTGCACATTATTATTAGATGCATTTCTAAGATTTTTTAGTTTTTCTTTGATATTTTGAGGGATCTTTTGGCATAATTGGCTAATGGTTCTATGTAAAAAAGCTGTTGATTTTTTATCAGGAGTAGAAAAATAGACCAAAAGAATAAAATAGTCCAGAAACAGACCCACACATCTAGGTTATGTTACATACAACAAAGGTATCACAGCAGTTCAATAAGGGAAAAGATGATCTATTCAATAAATTTCCCTGAAACAGTTATTCTGTAGGAATAAAATGAGCCTCGGCCTCTACCTTACACCATATATAAAAAATAATTTGAGATGAATTATAGACCTAAATGTCAAAAGAAGAACAATAAAGCTTTCTAAATAATAGAATATCTTTATAACCTTGGCGTAGTCAAATATTTATTGTAAAAGCCACAAAAAATACTATAACCATTAAAAAATAAGTTGGACTTTGTTTAATTTAAAAGAACTTACGTTTATCAAAAGATATTAAGAGAGTGAAAAGACAAGCCATAAACAAAATATTCACGAGACATTTCTGAGAAAGGATTTGTATATATAATATGTAAGAACTCTAAACCAATTGAAAAACAAGGAAAAGATGAACAGGAATTTCAAAAAAGAAGATATCTGAATGGGCAATAAGTACATTAGTCATCAAGAAAATAATATTAAAGGCACAACAACATACTCTGCAGACCCACTAAAATTAAAAAGACTAATAATATAAAATGTTGGTGACTATATGGAGAAACAAACTCATAAATTGCTCGTGGGAAGTATGAAATAGTCAACTATTTTGGGAAAATATTTCATGCTTTCTACTAAAGCCAAATTTACATTTACCTTATAACCCAGCAATTCCACTCCTAGAATATACCCAATAAAAATGAGTGCAGATGCCTACCATCCACAAAAGATACATACATAGTATTATGTACATAGTATCTATAGTATCCTGAAATCGGAAGCAACCCAAATTCTGAATAGTAGAATGGATTGATAAATTTCAATATTTGTATACAACAGAGTACTAAACTGTCCAGATGAATATACTAATGCTGTATACAACATGGATGAATCTCATAGACAGTAACGGGTGAAAGTATAGACAAAGAAGTATACTATGTGATGCCATGTAGAAGGAGTTTCAAAAGCAGATAAAACCAGTCATTGTGGTAGCTGATAGTATCATGGTTATCTCAGGATTTGGAGGAGGGACGGTAGATACTGACAGGCAAAAAGAACAAAGAAGTTTTCTGTGGTGCTAGAAACATTCTTTATTTGATCTGGATGATGAGTTCATAAGGGTGAACCATTATAAAGAAAGATTTCATTGATCTGTATACATGATAGGCATTAGGACTGTACTATGTATACTTTAATTTTAAAAATAAAATGCATGCACACACACACAGATTGAGTAAAATAGGCATCATATTTAGTCATCATTTTTCAATTCAAAACATGACATGACTCCTACATGTGAGAGAAATGAAGGGTTTGTCAAGGGGAACCAAGATATCTTTAGTTTTCTAACAGGACTTCAGAGATCACAAGAAGGAGAGAAAACCTTGTGAGGGGTTGTCTGTGTCTTCCCCCAAAGAGGAAAATCATGGTGTTTTGAAAAAGAGCATTAAAGCAAGTGATTGCTCAAAGTTTTTAAGTCCCTTGCCAAAGCAGTACATGTGTGCTAACTGCTATTCCTGAAGTGGAAATATGGTAGGTTGGAGATGGTAAAAAGACTAAGAATCATTGATCTGGAGCGTAACTTCATTGCCATTAAAATTCCTTGCTTTGCCTGTTTTATAAGGGTCACTGAGCATTTGAGCATGTACATCTTCGTGCAATTCAATTATACCAACATTGTAGTTATTGTAATTTCCTAAAGTTAAGTAAACTGTACATTAGTGGTTTTTCTATTTTTATGATAGTGCTAGGTCACCAGCTAGTAAAGAGAACAATTAATTCCTGAAATTCTGTTCTATGATTAACTTCATTTTTTAAATATGAATTGAAATGTTCTCAGGTCATTTGTGGGTTTTTTGTTTTTTTCTGACTGATAGTGCTGATAGTTCAATTTATGACTAGGTTTCTGTTCACTAATCAACATATGCTTGAGGAATTTCTTTGTTAAAGGAGCAAAGCATTTAGTGCATCCTTTTTTACCATATAGTAGATAATATAGACAGGTAGATTAACTCTTAGTGGCACATGAGGATCATCTTAAACTAGTCCCTAGGGGAGTAAGTTTAAATGGAGAGGGCAAATATTAACTCCCATGGACCAGAACAGGGAGCTGTCAGAAAGCAGGATCTTCTGTAGTCTCAGGTGAATTGGGGGGGGGGCGGGGGGGGCGGGTAGGAGGGGTGGAGGATGGAGGGAATACAAAGAGGTGGTTCTTCAAAGAGTATCTTCTTTACTCTCTGCCACAGATCTTGTGGAACTGGGATCATTATAGTGCGGTACTCTTCAAATGTTAATTCAAATCTAAGTACCTCCTGGCTTTGACCTATCCTTAGGAAAAGAGGAAAGGACATGAGCACAATGACCCTCTCAGTCCAGGAGTCTTTATTTCTAATGACTTTCAGCTCTTAACTGCTGCTAGTGCATTTCCCTATATGTCATCGATTTGGATTGCTTCAGTGAGAAGATTCTGTTCTGCTTCAGACACCAATTAGATACTGCCTTTTTTTTTTTAGCATGTCTGATCTATATTAGGATAAGCAAAGAGTATTTTTGCAATATAGTGGGAGGAAAGTTAAAAAAGAAAATGTAGTAAATTTGCTACAAAAGAGAGGGAACAAATGTCAAAGGAAATCTGTGCATGTAAGATAGTTGGCATTCATAGTAACCATAAAACAAAAGATGTGTCTTTACTAATACTTAGGAACTCACTAAAAGCCACTTCAATTAAGTAACTTAATAGGTTGAGAACTGAAATGTCTCTAAAACACATAATCTGATTTATGACTCAAACATGGGCAAGTGCTCAAAGAAATAATAGAGGTCCTTCACACAATCTAAAAATAGTACAAACAGAACAAATACTTGAAATAATATGTATTTTTAAGTTCAAAGTGAGAATAAGAGCAGAGAAATAACAATGCTAATTAATAAAAGAAATGCTTGTAATGTAAAATTTATACCTTAGAATTAGGTTAAGATATACCCAGTGACTGTGAAGCACAGTAAAGATGAATATCAAACTGAGCATTTTGCTCTAAATAATGAAATTGAAAAATTATATTTGAGAACCAGGACAGTTTTCGACAGAGAACTTAAGATATATTACTAATCCTGCAGATGTCCAATATTCTTTTTTAACTATATGTTAATGTATAACACATTTCCAGGTTGTAAACTTTTTCATTGCTGACGGTGTTTCTGTTATACCCAGCTTACATTTTCTTTTTTTTTCGTTTGTTTCTCCCCCACCAGGAGACTTACTGGACATTCTTTCCACATGGGCTATAGCATGGCAATTTTGAATGGCATTGTAGCTGCTCTTACTGTTGCGTGGTGCCTCATGTAAACCCAACATTGAAGCAATATTCTCAGCAAAACTTAGTCATGATTGCTTTGTTATAACAGGGAAGAACATCATTACCTACTGAGAAGACCAAGAAACCTACTATTGATTATATGATTCAGATACATATCTTATCATCATTATGGAGGACCTTCTTAAGCATCGTTCCTAGAACATAGGCATTGTAATATGAGTATTAAGTTTCATGTAATTTCTTAAAATTGTAAAATGCTTACCTCATCTTTTTTCTTGTGTGTGTTATTTTTCTAAGTTGTAGAAAACGTTTTAATGGAAATCAAACTGGAAAACTTGAATACAGATCAATACCCACCTTTCCATATATGTACTACACATTTGCTAAGAAAACCTGATATTACTGTTTAATTGAGCTAGAACCATTTCTTAATTATTATTATAATTATTATTATATCAGCAAAGCAAAGAATGCCCATTACATTTTATAGAAGCTACTTTTAAATCAGGATATTTAGTTTTTGATATTCATATAATCAATACAAAGTGCATTTGTATTTTTAATAGGGCATAGCTCCTTATATGTTTTTTTTTTTTACATATTTTCCTACTTCATATTGAATTTGTATTTTTTAAAAATTGTTACATCTAGGCAAATGTAAATGTTATTCTTTAGCTGGTGCAAACCTAATAACTGCCATTTTTAATAAGTATTTTGTCTCTTAAAACAAGCAACAAAAGCACATTGACCTTACTTTAAAATTAAATAAACTTATTTTTAACAAAAAGTGACTGAAAAGGGGTAACTTATTTAAGCCGTTAAAATACTGAGAAATTTGAAGCTGTTCATTATTTGTTTCTACAATTTCAAATATTTATCCTGGTGTATATGTTGTTACTTCAACAGAACTGTTATTTTGTTTTTAATAATTATAAACCTGACATTTTTATATTTAGAAATGCTCAAACTAGTTTATTTTTAAATCTCAAATTTAGTTAGCAAAATAGGTATTTTGATATAGTGTATATATGTATAATTTTTTTATATATAGTTTCATAATTTCTCTATTTAAATGTTCTATAATTGCAATGTTAGTTTTGTTTTTATAGTAATTAAGCCTTAATTTTTTTCACTTCCTTTCTAAATACCTATTTAGAAAGTCACTTCAATTTTAAAAAAGATGAACTGTTTAAAATGCTGTTTTTCCTAGTTGTAGAAGAACTTATATTTTGGAAAGCACTGTAGAGTGAAACTGCTTATTCAGGCTAAATGGGAAATGAATATGCAGTGTGTGTTTATGTTATTTGTTGAGTGTTGTTACTGAATAAATGATTTAATGATTCTAAGTCAACATTTTTTTACGACTCAAAAACCTTAGTTGGAAATGACAAAGGATGTTCTGATTTAAATGATCTATTTAGATTAATATTGTGTGTGTGTACATAGTGACATAATATATATCAACAACTCCCATGGCTTAATATTCCTTCCAGAGTGATTGTTGGAATGAGTCTATTTTCATTCCCTGTCTTCCTCCCCACAACCTCTCCCACCATGGCTTGTAAAGGGCTCTTCTTTTGCAAAGGAATATACAAGTAACATCAGTTTTTCTTCTCTCCACCCCTCATAATTCCCCGACCCCACAAATTTGGATAGCTTCTTCCAGATCCTTGTCTTATGACTAAGGAAAATATTGCAGTAGACCTATATAGTTATCTAATAAGATATATCTATAAAATGTAGGTACATATATAGGTTTTACATATATACATACATACATACACATATATATATAAATATAGTAAGATTTTTTTCTGGTACCCTATTTCTTCTGGACTATCACTCCTCTTTCTTGAGAAATTACTCTCCTCTAGTTTAACATGGGATCCAAATATAAATCATCCTACTTCCATAGCAGAGTGATTGACTAAGGATAGGTACCTAACCAAAGCTGGGCCAATCCTAGTTTCTCATCTCTGTTGGTCACAGTGATTTCAACAGGAATAAAGACATAACTCAAATCAGGCCAGTCTTTTCCCAGGATTTTTCAACTTGAAATTAAGGTATGATGAAGCTGGGAAGATACAAGCCCAGGAGATCCTGGCAGCCAGTGTTCAGCCAAGCTCATCGGGAAATAATAAGGACATGGATACATACTGCTAATAACATTTCTGTAGTATCTGAAGCCCAATGGTGACCCTGCCAGTCTTGGAATTTGGTAACATGAGCCAAATCCTTTGAGGAATCCTTTGGCCTTGCTGTTCATGCTGATTTTTGTCCTTTTAAACAAAAGGAATCAAAATGAGTTTACCTAGCAGCTGGAATGCATCTATCATGAAACTGACTTCAGATGATCTCTTTTTGTGTAGTTTACAACATTCCATTCAGTTACTTGTGAAGGATACGTTGGGTATAAGTATGCCTGTGTTGAATTAGTCTCAGTGACCTCAAAAGAGTTTTGGAGTAAAACTAGTTACTAATCTATTTGCCATTTCATCAGGAATTCATGGTTTATATCACCAAATTCAATTCTGCCTTAAGTATTACCAGAATATTACTTTCGTTATCAGCATATAGGTGTCCTTTCCCCCCTTATTCGTGGTTTTTACTTCCCAAGGTTTTGATTTCTACATTTTCAGTTACCTTCTGTCAACAGGTCCAAAAATTATTAAATGGAAAATTCAAGAAATAAATGTTAAATAAAAAATACATAAGTTTAAAATTACATGCCATTTTGAGTAGCATGATGAAATCACATGCCATCCTACCTGGTCATGAATCATATCTTTGTATTCTATCTACCCCTTAGTCATTTAGTAGTCATCTTGGTTATCAGGTTGACTGTCATAATACTTGTGTTCACATGACCCTTATTTTGCTTAATAATGGCCCCTAAGCACAATAGTATTGATGCTGGCAATTTGGATGTGCTAAAGAGAAGCCCTAAAGTGCTTTAAATGAAAAGGTAAACCTCAATAAGAAAAAAATCATATGCTGAGGTTGCTAAGATCCACTGTAAGAAAGAATCTGGAATTGTGAAGAAGGAAAGAAATCCACACTAGTTTTGTTGTCGCACTTCAAACTGCAAAAGTTATGGCTACAGTGTATGATAAATGCTTAAGATGGAAAGGCATTAATTTGGGTAGAAGACATTAACAAAAAATGTGTTCTGATTGATGACAGCACGTTGCACCAGAAAACATTGAGCCTATCCAAAGACTTATGCAAGGGCTGCCATGAAACAAGTGACCACATTCACATAACTTTTATTACAGTATATTGTTATAATTGTCCTTTTTATTAATTGTTAATCTCACTGTACCTAATTTATAAATTAAAATTTATATGTATATATAGAAAAATAGTATTTATAGGGTTCAGTACATTCTGTGGCTTCAGGCATCCACTGGGAGTCTTGGCATATATTCCCCAAAGATAAAGGAGGACTACTTTATGAGTATGTAGTTAAATAAGATAATAAGTTTAAATACACTACTGCTACTTAAAAATGTTTATCAATTTTCTTATCTGTAAAATAAGAAGCATAATACTTAACAAAATACTTAGATTTAAACTACAATGAAATTACCACATGTCAGAATTTATAGGACGTAGATAAAAAACTGTAAAGCAAAATCATAACTTCAAATTTATCATGACACAAGGAAGATTGAAAATAAGCTAAGAATGTAAATCAATGGTTAAGAAAAGCAGCAGAGTAAACCCCAAAAGAGATTGGAAATAGGAAATATAAGGACACAATCAGTGGAGAACACCAAAAAGTAAGTTAATATCTGTCTTAGCTGGGATTGTGATAATGTTACAGAATAGAGTTCATCCAGCTACTGCCAACAGATGAAAAAGCTAAACAGAATTACGGAGAAAGATTGTCCTTTTTTATGAACAACGCACTCAGGAGAACAGGAAGCTAATGCTCATACCCGAATACCTTAATCCAGGGTTCGGGCTGGGTTTTTAAGGGTATAGGGAATTCGGAAGTGTTGGCGGGGTGAGCTTTTTTGGAGGAACTTGGAACTTGGCCATTTATGGTCAGGGGTGTAAACACAGGATCTTCCTGCACATCAGACTCTCTGCTTCTGAGAGGGTTCCAGTGTTCAAGTTTCCATTATGTCTGGGTTCTTTAGTTCTTTGTGTGTGGGGGGTGAGGGAGTGTGATTGTGGAGGTGAGGTGGGCGTGGTGGTGAGACTTAGGTTCCATTTTCAGCTGGAGATCAAAGTTATCTGCACATGCTTTGGCTGCATGTCTCTGAAAAGCATTTTAGTATCTTGTTAAACAGCATAGAACCATTTTGAGCTGGCTCTGTGTTTACAATAACAAGTTACCACAGCCTGAATGCCTTAAAAAACATTTATTTCTCAGTTTTGAAGGCTGTAAATCCAAGATCAGGGTGCCTGCATGGCTGGGTTCCAGTGAAGACTCTCTACCTGGTTAACTCACAGCTGTCTTATTGTATCCTCGCTTGGTGTAGGGGGAGAGGGCTGCTTCCTCTTATAAGGATTCTAATCCCATCATGCTGGCTCCATCCTCTTGATCTATTACCTCCCAAAGGCCCCACCTCCAAATACTATCCTATTAGGAGTTAGAGTTTCAACAAATCAGTTAGGGGGGTGGTACGACAGAGACATGCAGTCTATAACAATATCCAATAACAAAAGTGAGTTCTTTGAAAATATAAGATAGCTGTAAAAACAGATTTTAAAAGAGATTTTCTATATTTGTCTGTTTAACCATTGCACCTGTTTTCTTAATTATATCATGGCCCTATTTTGCAGGCAGCAGAACAGGTCTAATTTCAGGAAAAGGAAATCGATTGAAAGGATATCCAGTGTCTTTTAGAACTGGTAGGCAGGAGCCAAAATACTAGAGGTTCAAAGAGGAGGAAGCAAAGGGACTCTGATAGTGGGAACAGCCTGTTTGGGCTGATATAATGAATCTTTCCAGTCATTTGTTCGGTCACCTGCTTTTGTTCTTTGCAAGATCAACTGAAGGTTGAGTCCTTGGATAGAGTGGCCAAGATCAGGTCATGTGCCTACTCCTTTTGGCTTCTGTAATCAAAAGCAACATCTGGAATTCTTTTGGGATGGGTGAATGGATAACAAGCAACCAGGAAAGATAGAAACTCACTATAATTCATTCTTGGCTATTTAATTTTCACACACACACACACTATTCATATTTAAACTTCAAAAAATGCTTATACCTAACAACGTATCTTTATTATTCATTGCCAAGGCCAGGACCTTCAGATTATGTCCATTCTCATAGTTTTGCCACATTCTCTTATGATAGTTTGCAAATTACACTAAATAGTTATTTTAATACTTATTAACAAATGACAGGGAAGAGATGTACATGTTATACGTAACAGCAAAAGAATACAGGTAGAAGATACTGTCTTATTTAAGTTCCTGGTCATGAGACCCTCCTTCTTCTGCATCTATTTTATTTTTTTCTTCTAGCTGTACCTTGCCAAATTAGTTTTCTTCCCTGATAGTGACCAAATTTATTTCTAATAGATCTAAGCTCTTGTTCCTTTTGCCAGCATACATGGTAGTACAAGAATATACCCCAGAGAATCTTCAGTTTTCCCTGTATACTCTTCCCTGCTCTTGTTATATCAACTGTATTAAAAGGTTTAAAAAAAAAAACCAATTAACATAGCACCCCTCTTTTTTTTTTTTTTGTCTGATTACCTGGTGGCATAAGAATCTAAAATTACCAGGTAGTAGTTTGAACTTCCAATTCTTTTGAACTAATTTCATTTGTACTCCTTCCTTAACCAGTAAAATCTTTAAATACAGAGCCCAGAGTCATAGGAGCAAAAAGCAAAAACTTTATGAGTGAGAAATTGGGTGTAGTAGTGAGAGGCCTCTTCATTCTTGGACCTATGTGATATCAGAATGAAAGAAATAGCATCAAAAAACAGTTGTTGGATAAAAATATAAACTGCATCCAGAGAGACCCCAACTTTGTTTTTTCTCAGCTAGCTTCATAACTAAGTTTTTAGGAGATTATTTCAGCATTCGAAAATAGCAGCTGATAAGAGAGAGGTGCATAAGAGAGAGATGTTAATAAAACAAGAGTTAAGCAAATTATCTGACTTATGTGTAGTAAGTTCCTTAGCTAGAGAAATGTTGTATGGGAATCTATGACAGTGTACATATAAATTATTAAGTAAATCCATAAATAGTGGTGCTGTTAGAAGTATCACAGACAAGAAAAGCAAATCTAAGACTATATATGTCAGCCAATGAGGACAAAACTGCTAAAATGTTACCCCTTTTAATGCAAGTGGTTGGTAGCTGGCTGAACCCCCAAGATATAATACTATAAATAGAGCTCTTGGCAAAGAGAGAGAAAAGGGAGAGAGGATGGGGGAGGAGAGACAGACTCCATCCTTGCCATCCTGGAACTTTAGTTATAATCCCATTAAGCACTGTCTTGACAGAAGGAGACTAACATCTACAAAATAGGTTACCTTGTCTACCTGATTATTCAGAGCTTCTTTCATACTGAGAACTTTGCTGTGAGTATTAACATAGCTCAGAAATACTTTCATATTCTAGATCCATTTTAAGAGGTCCAGGTATACACCCCTTCCTAACCTTTCTTAAATTAGCACCAATCCTTTCCCAAGCCCCTGACAATCCTGCCAACTGCTAGTTCACTCTCCATGAATATACATAAACCTTATTTCATACATATCTCTTCAGACCAAGGAGACAACAATATGAACTGCCTGAATTCCTCCCTAGGAGGATTTTCCTTTCCTGTGCCTCACTGCCACCCATAAACAGAGAGTTCAATGCCCTCACCACCTCATTTTGGGCAAGTAATAACTAGCCCAAGTATACAGAACACCTATAAGTCAAGCTTGAGTTTTTTTCCCCAACATCAGTCTGTTATCCATAGGGAACTCTCATGAGGCAATAGTTGTAGGTTGAATGAAAAGAGGCAGCATTACAGGAGAAAGCATACTGGGAATGTGATCATACAATTTACTCAAGACTTTAGGACTGACTCAGGACATTTCTGGATAATGGAATTCAAAAGATGTGCCTGCTAGTAGTGCTCAACTAAAGGCAGCTTTGCCTCCCAGAGGCAAATTTTAGCAATTCAACTAAATATGTAGCACTGTTTAGAAATATTTTCGATTGTCACAATTGGGAGATTCTACCAGCAACTAGTTGGTAGAGGCCAGGGGTGCTGCTAAACATCTACAATGCCCAGAACATCTCCCCCGCAGAAAGAATAACATCCGAACGGTAATAGTGCCAAGGTTGAGAAACCCTGTATATTCATGAGTAGATGAATCAGGTAAATCTTGCTCAGAATGGACAGCTGGGGTCATGGGGTTACCTGGAGTTCCAAGATCAGGTGTTTATTTTCTCACAAGAAAGTTACTAGCCTAAGAGGACTTGTCTCTGTGTAAGTGCCCTGTGGGCCATTGCGTGGCAAGTTCTAATAAGTCATTAACTACTGTTGGCCTTGTATGTCATTAAATAAACGACTTCTGCTCAAAGAATTCAGTTCATAAGAAAAATCCTCTTTTGAAACACTATCTTCCCACTCCTTATGCTGCCTATTTTTGTACTCTAGGAAGAAATGTTTCCACAAAGATATATACAACAATGCTATTGTGGAATTAGAAGCTGAGGCCACATTTGGCCATTTCAAGTTCCTTAGAGAACTGGGCACAGAGACAAAATCAGTATTAAGATACTGACTGGAATGTGGGGAGACCTTGAGTTGCTTCCTTGTTAGGCTCTCATATTCTGCTAGTGGAATATTACAACCTTATGCTGACAGGGGCTCAGATCCGTCAGGAACGAGGCTTTGGTTACCCCACTGGGTAAAAATATACCTGTTAAGAGTTCTACTTGAAAATCAAGGGAATGTGGAATAGATATTGGATAAAATAAGTCATACGTACTAGCTAAGGTCTTGCGACCAGTTTTTAAAATAAAGAGCTATAGCCTCCACTCATATTTATTTCCTTTCTATGACAGGTGTGTATTTTAATTTCTTTTAATTTTTTCCTCTGTTTTTTTTTCTCATTTCATGTAGGATTTTTTGTTTTGTTTTGTTTTGTTTTTACTTTGGCTAACTACAGTGTAGTGTATAGATTGCAGAATGATCAGATTGCTATGTAATTTGGGGGAATTGACATTTCTCTGAAATCCTGGTTATGGAACTGAATATAGTAACTTATGAGATTTTAGATTGTCTGCCTATGGGAAGGGTCTGTGTATTCTCAACTGAATGAGAAATGGTTGTGCAATCATAGGTGAGATGATTTTTTTAAAGTTAGTGTAATCATGGGAAGTAATGTATATGTGTATATTGGGTGGGCAAAGGAGTGGACTGTAGAGGGTATTTTGTCGTTTTTTGACTGCTCGGACCCCAAAACGTATTTTTATTTTTGAATCTTCCTTGTTATGTGAGTGTTTGTGGGTGGCAAGGCTCTATGTAGCATTAGAGGAGGCTAAGAGGTTAGATACTTACTTTCTCCCAGACCTATTGGTCGTATGTAAATTTGGTGCCACCAATTGTATACTTCTGCTCAAGTTTTGAGTTGTGAATGAATAGCAATAGCTAACAGAAATCTAAAATTCATTTATAGCTGTGCCATTCCATGGCAGTGGCAATGGTTTCTAGGAGTGATGATTGGGCCAGTAATACAATTCTAATCAGACTGAATCATAACTTTAGTTATAATCTCTGCTACTAAGCTGTCATTTTATGATCTTGGTTTTCTGATATTTTCTTCAATTTTTGTGAGCTATTCCCTAACCTTATAATACAATTATTTTCTTCTTAGCTAGCTAAAGTTAGATTTTGATATTTAAAACAAAGAACCAAGAATTCAGCATTTTATCAGCTTTTGCCTCTACCTGTCCACATACTTGAAAAGACTTTGTTCCACTGTGATACCTGTCACTTGGACTTAGTTCTTTACTACTAATTTTTGAAAATTGTCAGATGCTATTCCAGCCTTATTATTTTATAATGACTTGTCTTCCTAAAGAGTTTTTTAAGATTATTTTATTAATGCTCACAATACCTAGGCCAAAGTTTACAGCAGGTACTCAATAATTGTTTATGATATTTATTGAACACTTAATCTATGTATAGATTTACAAAGTGGTATGAGAAAAAGTGAATAATAATTTTGGAATAAATGACTTCAAATCTTGTGTATCTTATAAGTACACTAGGCCAGGTATAATCATTGATAATTCTTAGTACTGTACAAATCTGCTTAAGATGAAAGTCAGTATGCTGTATATAAAAGTGTAATGAGAATATAATTTTCTATTTTGCATTAAATACAACTAATGCTTACACTGCTAGATGTTACAAGTTCCTATTGATATAAAATATAGAGTGCATGACACTTATTCTATATCAGTTTTCAGATTGAGCAAATTTCCATTTGTACTCAGGTTTGGAGAAACAAAAATGATAATCATACCTTTAAGTATCACATAGGCATCCAGAAAGAAACATTTTAGAAAATTGATAGAATAAATTGTTTTAAATTGAAGGATCTACTAGAATGAATCTCAGAAAATGTCTTTTAAAAAACTTTCTTAATAAATTTTTATACCTATTCTAATGGCAGGTAGAAGTCCACAAACAAAAAGAATCATGGAAATACATTTTGTAAATAAAAATCATTACTAGTTCCTATTTCTCTTTTCTCAAAGAAATGAATTTTTACTTTGTTGAAGTGTATCAGAAATAGGGGCAGTTTTTCTTGAAGCTTATTTTAGTATGATAAACATGCATAAAGCATTTTTTTTCCGAAAAAAAATCGTCAAAAGGAAATTTAAATAATTTTGGTGACTTACTGCTGTCCAAAACAAGCAGATCAATAGACCTCCAACCCTAGAATAAAAATATTAAACCATTAGAAATTTCTTAGTGTTAAAAAAAAAAATCTTGTTTATTGCCATGCTACCCTGAACAAAGCTGAGCCCATCTGATCTCAGAAGCTAAGCAGGATCGGGCCTGGTTAGTACTTGGATGGGAGACCACCTAGGGAAGACCAGGTGCTGTAGACATAAGAAATAAAAAAATAAGGGATTGTAAACTGAAAAAGTCCTTGCAATCTATGAGGTCAACCAAGGGTTGCCTTGCTTAAAAAAAAAATAAAAAAATAAAATAAAAAAGAAATCTTTAAGATATAGGTAGCATAAGAATATGACTTTTCCCTATGGAATACAAACAGAAACTAAAGGACAAATTTTTAAAGTATATCATAGAAAAACTCTTACTATAAAGTATTATATTTATTCATATATTTCTATATTAAGGATTTTTTCTGATTATATAGGAAGAAGGAAAAATGGGTAGTAAATGGCCAATGTTGATACAATGAAGCTAGAGGCAGGTATAGGAATTCTAAAACTATAGCTGAGGACATGATCCTTCCTGGTTGAATACCTGAAAGCTTGGTAGGGACAATTTAATGACTAATGAAACATTCAATTGTCAATATGCATTAGGAACTTTGAACTTCTAATTATTTTAATAAAATTTAAAAAATTTTTTAAACTAAGTTTATTGGGGTAACATTGGTTAATACAATTGAACTTCTAATTTTATTTCTTGGCCTTCATCATGAAAAAGTAATGTAAAATACAGAAAAACATCTATATACCAAAGATATCCCTCACAGCAAATAATTTGTTATAACAGGAAATAATGAAAGCATTATTTCAAATAGCATAGCTATTTGAAAGACTAATAGCATATGTACAGAAACATAATGGAATATTATGAAACACTTTTTGAAAGTTAGCTGTCAAGAAAGTAACATAGGAAATGTTATAATCTTAAAAAGCAGGATACAGAATTGTATAAAGCTGCATTTCAACTATGTAAAATAACTGCACAGAAAGATAATATGAAGGAGAATCATTGAAATATTTTCAGAAGTTGTCTTGGAGCAGTTAAATTATAGGTGTTAGTTTTATTTTTTATGAATTTCTACATTTTATAAATTTTCTATAGATGTATGTTATTTCATAATTGGAAAAACAATAAGATTAAAAACAGGAATAATAATTAGCAATTTATAGTTCTTATGAGTATTAAATCAGATACTCTATGTTAAATTCTTTAGTACATACTAAATATTTCCTTAGGGACACAAATAAGAGAAAAGGTGTCTTTCCTATATAGCAATCAGGGTTGTTCATAAATTGTCAGAAAATAGTAACAAAAATCTCTGAAAGATACATAGAATCAAATCCTATTGCTCTACTTACACATGTTTTTAGGGATATTAATTGAAAAAAAATTTAAATAGCAAACAGTAGAAAACAACCTAAATGACCACAGAAGATTAAATATGTTTTGTTGATCCACACAGTGTAATATTAGTCGTTAAGAAGAATGATGAGGTAGATCTATAGGCATGGAAAGTGAAAATGTCTATGATATAGGTCTAAGTGAAAGCTAAATTACAAAATAATACTTTATAATCCTGGTTTTATCAAAGATGAAATAAAACAGGAAAAAAAATATATTTTATGGGTTTGATACAATACTCTTAAGGGGCTAAACAAGTGACATGACTGAATTCCTGATCTAAAAAAAAAGAAACAAAAAACACTTCTAGTTAAAAGTGCACAAATATTTAAGGTTTTACCTTTAAAAACAGCATAATTTAGATATCTTTACCTCTGGATTGCAAGACACCAGTAATTTATTAAAAACATTAAAGTATCTGTTAACTTTAGGTTCAGGGAAAAGAAATACACTTGGGCTACTTTATTATATTGGATGCCATGGAATATCTCAGAAACAAGGGCTAAAATACTCTTAAAGCCCTTGGAATATTCCCCCTGATAAGAATGTTTTGTATGCCTGAGGCCTTGGACCATGTTGTGCTAATTTGACAAGATAAATTCATCCTGATGATGCAATTTATGGTGAACGCTTATTTTTGTTCAGGAGTGGTAAGGGCTGGAATCTGAGTAGTTGAGGTCACTCACACAGGCACTGCATGCATATATAATTGAATCCCAATAAGACTCTGGGCACCAAGGCTAAAATAAGTTTTCCTGGATGGCAACACTTCACATGTATTGTCATATGTGTTGAAAGAATTAAGCATGTCCCCATGTGACCCATTGGGAGGGGACACCTGGAAGCTTTTGCCTAATTTCTCCTGGACTTGACCACTTATACCTTTTCTTTTTATTGATTTCTACCTGTATCCTTTTCACTGTAATAAGCTGTAACTGTGTATATAATAGCATTTGAGTCCCACAAGTCTTTCTAGCAAATCACCAAGCCTGAGGGTGGTCTTAGGGATGCTGATACAAAAAATAACTGAAAATTTGTCAAAAGATCCAGTTACTCTCCTCTTCCTAGAACCTACATAAGTGTTAAACGACCTTTTCCCCAAGTGACAAGCTCTGCTTGACCCATATACACCTGCCCACAAGTCCTTAATTAGAAAATGCTAGCACTGGAAAGTAATTTAATTTAACCTCATTCTAGGGAGGAAGAAATTAAAGATGAGAAGAAATTCTATTCGATAATCACTAAGCATCTGAGTATAAACCCAGGTTGAAGTTAGATTGATTCTTCCTTCATATTCTCACCATAGGAGCCTAGAATAATTCTATGGCTAGGTAATTGAGTACACGCAACTGTTCTGTGGTAGCTCTGTGCTTATCTCTCCAGCCACCTGGAGCTATGGTACTGATCCTTGACCAGCATGGGAATGGAATATGCTGTGATTTACAGTATACAAGGCTAGTGATTTATAATGTAAAGAAAGTTCTCTTTGGAGCTCAAAAAAGTCCTAGAAGTATTCTATATAAGCTTCTCTATATTGTTTACTGCAAACATACATATTGAAGGTTTTGATTTTTATATTTGGTTACACAGCCTGGTTTTTGCCCTGTGACCATTGTAAAAGACCCTAAGTTTATAGTACATTAGTTTCCTAGGGCTACCAAACTGGATGGCTTACAACAACAGAAATCTACTCTCTCATAGCTCTGAATGCCAGGAGTCCAAAATCAAAGTCTTGTCAAGGCTGCACTGCCTCCGAAGGCTCACAGGGAAAGTTCTTCCTTTCTTCCTCCAGCGTCTAGTGGTTCCTGGCATTCTTTGGCTTGTAGATGCATCACTACAATCTCTTCACTTCTATGTGTCCTTTTCTGTCTCTTATAAAGATATTTTCACTGGATATTGGATCCACCCTACTACAGAATGATCTCATCTCAATCCTCACCTTAATTACACTTGTAGAGACTCTATTTCTAAATAAGGTTACATTCTGAGGTTATGGGTGGACATGAATTTTGTGGGGGCACTGTGTAAACCACTCAAGTCGGCCTTGCTGAGACTGAGATCTCTCACACACACATTCTGAAGATGGAGTATGTCTGCCTGACTGAGAGAGGACCTAAACTGTGCCTGCATGTTCTGAACATTCTTAGTGTTTTCCTTTGCTTTCTTGCTCCTGCCGCTTTGTTTGCTTTGCCTGTTACAAATATTTTGTGGGTATACCTTGTTAGAGAGTCCCCTGAGAGCTTTTAGTGTTCTTAACCAGTGTAAATTATTGTATTTTTGTTTTTATTACTTTTACTTTTTTATTTTCCAATGAAGTCACCGTTATTTTGATGCTTCACTATTTTGGTAGAAAAGCATTTGATTGTTACTTGTGAAACCTGTTGCTAATTCTGGTCTGTCAATAGAAGCCATATGACAATCAGCAAATCATTTGAATCTAAAGTTTCTGAGTTAGAAAAAATATATGTAAGCCTAGGTGATTTTTTAGTTACCATCCTGTGTTGTAGAATAGCACAACTCTGACAAAGTCTCAGGGATGTCCAGAGCAAAGATTGCCATTAGAATAGTCCTGCGTGGTCATCAACGGCCTGACTAGTACCCTTGCTATATCATTAGTTAAGAGCAGCCCAGGAAGAGCATAGTGTCAGCATAATCTGTGCTGTGGACCCCAAAGTTAACTGGTGGGAATCAGCTAACTGCAACTCTTATAGCAGGTTCTATCTTGAAGGAAGATCTAAATGGCATACCTTTAGGACTACCACAATGCCAATATATAAAACTCTTAGATTATGGCTAATGTAGACTGCATGTTGCATCCCCAACTTTGTATTTGGAAGCCCAAATCCCCAACATGATAATTTTAGGAGGTAGGGTATTTGGGAGGTAATTAGGCTTAGTTCATGAGGGTGTGGCCCCCATGATGGGATTAATGTGTCTTTATAAGAAGAGAAGACCAGAACTCTCTAGGTCATGTGAGAATACAAGGAGAAGATGGCTTTCTGCAAACGAGAAAGAGGGCTCTCTGTAGATGATGAATCTGCCAGCCCTCTGATCTTGTTTAAATTACCCAGTCTATGGTATTTGTTAGAGCAGCCTAAGACAAGCATGATTTCTTATTTTCATGAGAGAGACAGAGAGGCAGAGAGGCAGAGAGACAGAGAGACAGAGAGACAGAGAGGCAAGGAGAGGGAGGAGAGAGAATATGAGAATGTGAGAATATTCCTCAGTGTCAATGATTCTCACTCCATTGGAGAGCCATAGGCCAGGTTTAAGCTGTGTTGAGTGTCCCTGCCTGTTTCATTCCTACAGTGTAATACAGATTTAATTTTCTTCTCCTTCATGCTCTTCTGTCTTCTCTGAAATGTCCCTTCTACTAGAGATATAATGGCTAGGCAATCCTCTTAGGGCTGGAGGCACTACTTCAGCTTCTCTTTTGTAGAGGAGTGCTTCTCAACCTTGGCTCTACATTGGAATCATCTGGGGACCTTCAAAAATGTCCAAAGCTAAAGGCATCCCTCAGGTAAACTAAATCAGAATCTCTGGGGGTAGAACCAGACATAAATGAGTTTTAAGTCTCTCCAGGTGGTCCAATGAGCAGAAGAGGTTAGAAACACTGCTGCAGAGGCTCATAGCCCAGGGGAAATAAGAAGCAAAAGCTAAATTGACAAAACACTCTGGTGGCAGTATTTTCTTTTTCTTTTTTAAGAGACACATAACTGTTTATTTGCTTTTTGAATTACAGATAAGGAATATCAATTTTATTCAATAAAAGCAACACAAAGTTTATATGAACCATCCCCACTATTCATCATTTCAGTCTACCATGAAACATATTCATAGTTCAATTCTTGTTTTTTTTTTTACCTCCATTAAATTATCCTTACTGTTTTGTGTTCTAGGGGAAGTTGTGCTTTAATAATACTGAAAAAAAATTGATCCCATTGAGATGGAGTTGATTTTTGTAATGCTTTTATGAGGTTGGGAGTCATAGCCATGATGAAAGAGCTGAGTTAGGGTTGTTTTTCAGCAACATCGGACAGTTTTTAATGAGACTGCACAGGATTACCACTGTCAGAAAAGAGACACATATTTATTGCTCTCCATTTAGTAAATAGGTTTTTATTGTGGGCGTACTATGTATTGGGTACTTGTTTTGGTTCAGTGATATAAAAATGAATAAAAGAGATTGGATCTATTAATGTGGAAATGGTTAATTTATGTAATATCCTTATAAGGCATATGGGTCTAACTTTCAAAGAGTAGATTAAATATATATTTACATACTTAAGAAGTTATTCATGACAATGCCATTAGGTGTTTGTAGTTTATTTTAATGTATTTTATTTTAAAATGAATGTGTATGTGCATATAAGCACATTAACATTTAGAAGAATTTCTACAAAACAGGGGGTATCAGTGGAGAGTATATTGGAGCAAGCAGAAAGAGTCTCTCATAACCCTATACAGCTTTTTTTTTTTTTAAGAACATAGGATTTTAAGTGCCCATAAGTATGGAGTTTTCTAGTATTTTTGATATTAAAAAGATATCTATAAAATAAAGATGTATTTCTTCAAGGAATTGAGAAATAATTTCAGTGTGTTTTAAAAGGACTTTGCCAATAAATTTAAAATGTTTTCCTGTCTTCTCAGTAATAAAAGAGACTGAAAAAATATAAAATTTAATAGCCTTGTCATTTCTTGGTAGCCCCCCTTTGTTTTGAAACAGTGGTCCTGCACTTGAAAAAAAAAAGTTACCTTTTTTATAACACAAACTTATGAAGCAAACTTGTAGCAATCAAAGAACAAACATTTCTCTCGGATCACTAACTCAAAGACAGCAAAAATCTCTTTAAAAGACACTGTATCTGGATTCCAACAGAAAGAGCCAATAGGAGATAGAAACAGAACCAGTAGGAGATAGATTAATGGATAGATAGGTAGACAGACAGACAGATAGACAAGCAGGCAGTCAGGCAGGCAGGCAGACAGAAATAGGTATAAAGATATCTTGCAATATTCTATTTCTAAGATGAAGGTAGATAGATATAGAGAAATCCTACAATATTCTATTCCTTATAATAAATCTCTCTATATTATTCTATACTATTACATAATTATATAAATATATTAATTATCTATAATTTATATCTATCTATCTCTAGCTCTAGCTATCTATCTATCTATCTATCTATCAAGAGAGAGATGGATATTTATTGTAAGTGATTGGTTTATGCCCCTGTGGAAGCTGACTAGGCAAGTTCAAATCCATTGGGCAAGGTATCAGGAAGGGCAGGCTATCAACTCTTAGGCAGAAGCTGACACTGCATTTCATAAATGAAATTTCTTCTCAGGGAAACCTCAGTGCTGCTCTTCAGGACTTTCAACTGATTGGATTAGGCCCACCCAAATTGTCAAAGATAATCTCCTTTACTTAAAGTCAACTGATTATAGATGTTAATCACATCTGCCAAATACCTTTACAGAACTATCTAGATTATTGTTTGATTAAATAACTGGGGACTACTGTAGCCTAGACAAGTTGACACATTAAACTGATATCATGGTCCACCCTTTCTCAATCTGCATCCATACACATCTCCTTAAATGATACTTAATCTCCAAATAGAGACAACAACAGGGCCACACTTCTGCCTAACATGATTCAACTATCCTGCATACACGTTATAATGTACTAACCTTATCCCTAGATGAGGATGCAAAGTCCTTGACTGAACTCATTCTTCTCCCTGATATTCTGTAATTTAAATATAATTATTATATAGTTAACTAGTATTAACACATATTATGTTAGACAATAAGGGGATAACGGAGGGACTAAAACGATATGATATAGATGTATATACATGTATATGTGTGTGTATATATATGTATATACTCTTAATTATTACAGTCCTTATTTCAGCAGTAGTCACATGGTTTGGGCTGAAATTTATAATTACCTTCTTCCAGTATCCATTCCATATTCATTTTGTCCTCAGCAAGCATTTCAGGTAGTTGTGCTTCCTTGCCTAGTCAGGTGACCTGAATGTTCACTCCTGAAGCTTTGGGCCATTGGAAGTCCTGTTTGAATTGGGTTGTTGTTTTTCCATTGACATTAGTACTATGAGATTCCCTAAAGGATCTCCTGTATTCTGTCTAGCCAGATTCTTTCTTACCTCCTTTGTGTGATAGCAGCCCAGTTTCCCTTTGGTACCTGGATCAATCATAACAGCTAGTATAGTTAACAACTTTCTACGCCTGTTGATTAAGAAGCATGGGGAGCCTAAAGTGGCTGGGTGGCAGTCTTAACTTCTAGTTCAATGAAATCATTGTTGGGTCTCCTGGTAGAAGCATTATTTTCATTGAGACTAAGATCTTTAGGCCAGGAGCACATAAAGTCAGAGGAACAGGAAGTAAAAATTTTGCCAGTGGACCACTAGGGGTAATAGTGAGTAGTGCCACTCCCATTTCCACCCCTTGATTTCTGGACCCATGAATCTTGGCTATGGGGAAAAAAGCACCATATGTTACATGCTGATTCAGAGCATAAACAGTCTCCAGAAGAACCTTTGCTCTTGCCTTGCAAAGTATTGCCACCTTGCTAGCACACTGTAACTGAGTGTTTAAAAGGCCACTCCACTATTCTATCAAGCCAGCTATTTCAGGGTGATGGAGAATGGGGCAGGACTAGTAAATTTCACGAGTATGGGCCCAATGACACATTTTATTTGCTGTGGATTGAGCATCTTGATTAGAAATAATGCTGTGCAGAATACCACGATGGTGGATAAGACATTGTATAAGTATATGGATAGTATTTTTGGAAAAAGCAACCTGTGCAAGGAAGACAAGTTTGTATCAAAACTAAGTGTCTCTTCCACTAAGAACAAAATGCTGCTCCTTTAATGATGGCAACAGTTAACTCGCTGATCACCCTGGGGAATGATGCCATATTAAGGACTTGGTGTTAGAGTCTGCTGCTGGCAGATTAGGGACTCAGCAGTGGTTATAGTCAAGTCAGCTTTGGTGAGTGGAAAGTTCACACTGCTGAGCTTGTGACTAACCTCCAACCCTGTCAGAATGATCACTTTGTTCATGAACCCATTGACAATGACAGCAGTGGCTAGGGAAAGAGGATGACTAGTGGGCACAAAATGGGTCATTCTATCCACTGGATTATTAAAATTTTATTTTGTACTCTCTCAGTGTGGATGAGCAGGTTTTATATGACAAATTCACTCAACCATCTCAATCTCCCTAACTAAGCCTTTTGATTCCTTTCTTTATAGTATACTAGGGTGGTTCTGGCATTTTGACTTCTGTTAGTATTTATTTGGTCCATGTTTCAGTCAATGAAGCAACTGTCAGAGCTCTTTCTGACCCCTCAAACTAAATCATTGAATCTAGAATCTCTACTAAAGGGGCCCATATGAATAAATTTGGCCTAGTCTAGCTTCATACTCCCTCCACCATTCTCCCTCACCCTTTATATTCACATTCCAGATTTTTGTCTTTATGAACTGGAAAATTCATGCACTTCTTTTCTGGTGTAGAGAACTTGCTTTTGGATTATATTTATATATCACTCTTTAGGGCTTGTTGAGTCTTGAGTCTTGTTTTAGAAGCAAAGGGAGTGACAATGCTGGGTCCTGGAGAGAACATCAGAAGTGCCTTGCAAGGCAGCTCTTCAGAAGAGGCCGTTATAGGTTCTTCAGGCAAACCAGGGTGAACCTACACAGACAGGGTGGAAGGACTGCTTCTATTGACAGATTTACTGGCAGATTTACAGGTTCTGTTTCTCTAGTTTCATTGGGATCTTCCGAAATGTCCCCATTCCAATTATCAGAATCCCCTTCCTTCCCAATTGATGCCTTCACTTTAACATAAAATATGTGGTGAGGTTGGAAGTTCAGTTTGCATTGTAATCCAGCCACTTGTGGGATGAAATTCTGGGTTTGGTTTTCAGAAATCTTAGTCTTGTAGCTAAAAGAAATAAAGGTTTCTTTGAATTCAGACGTATAGAGACTTTCAGGTCATTTATACAGAGCTTGAGCTGGGAATCTGAAACTCTGAGCTCATCTTTCTCCTGTGAAGTTAGGAGCAATGAACAAATATTGGTATTCTCTTTAGTTTGATTAAAATGTTCTAAGGTATCAACTACATAGTCACCTAAAATCTCAAATTTATAGGTATTTGATTAGGAGTAGCCAACAGTGACATTTTGCATATCTCTAGTGCCACATCACATTAAAACTACAAATACCCTCTTTACTACTGGATATTTACTTTGGTATTTTAAACCTAATCAGATTAGAGACCCAATTCAAAAAAACCTTAAACCAATTCAGAAAACTCATCCTTAAGGTTCTGTTTCTCTAGAAGCATTATAGGTACCAAAATCTACATCAGTCATAGCTCCACCAGAGAAACATAATTATTCCCATAATTACCTTAATTTTTTTGCTTAGTTTCTATGTATTTATTTCTAATTCAGCTTTAATCTTTCAACATATTCTGATTCAGCAGATATTCTGTCTTTGTAAAGGAATATCTCCTGAAGCCATTGGACTTGCTTCAGTCTCTATTGGGTATTCTCTTTGCCTGGCATATAGTTGTCATCTTGGAACCCCTCCTCCTCATCATTGTAGGGATTCCCTTTGCATGTCCCTTTGGTTCACTTTTCCCATTTATGCCCTCCCCCTCTTTTTTATTTTATCACTTTGGTAGACTGAATTTTCTAGTAACTTCTTGAGCAAGAATGCTTGGGGGTTATTATATTTTAGAACATGCATGTATAAAAAGGCCTACATTCTACTCTTACACCAATTAATAACCTAAAGAGAGATCATTTCTTTTTATCAGAATTTTGAAGGTTTTGCTCCTTTATTTTCTAGATTCTAGTGTTGATAACTTTAAAGCCATTCTGAGTCCTGCACCTTTACATTTTATCAGTGCCCCACTCTCCATTCTAAAAGCATATAGGGTTTTCTTCCTGTTGCCAGTGTTCTAAAATTTCCTGGGATGTGTTTAGTGTTAAACTACTCTTTTTTTATTCCTCCCGTTTTGCTGAGTACTAAGCGGGACCTTTCAATTTACAAAAGTATCTTTTAGTTCTGGAAAACCTTCCTGATTAATTTCATGGTTGACTTCTTGCTTCTGTGTTCTCTGGTCTTTGTAGAATCCCTATGATTTGCATATTATCTCTCCTAGTCCAGTTCTCCAATTGTCTTATATTTTCTGTTTAGCATCTCTTTGTCCTTTGGCTCTATTTTTGGAAATTTTTCCTTATTTTATCTTCAAAATTCCAATTAAGCTTTAAAAAAATTTTCCCATCATAATTTTAATGTTCAGTTTTGTTTAATTATCTGTTTTTTTTAAATAGCGTCCTGTTTTTATCGAATATATGTGATGTTGTTTTCTCTTTTCTCCCTTAAGCTCTCCATAAGAGTTTTTCTTCTCTTTTTCTTCTACCTCTGTTTCATCTAAGTTGCTTTTTTCCTTTGTTTATTTTGTCTTATTCCTTTTCTGTTAGAAGCTTTCTTCAGATGTTGGATGCCCCTTGGCTTTCTTTTCATATTGAAGAGTAAAGCAGTAAAAAGCCACCTAGAGTATATACCTGAGAGAATTATAAACATATACCCACACAAAAACCCATACACAAATATTTATAGCCTCATTAATAGTAGCCAAATAATAGCCAAATGTCCATCAACTGATGAATGAATAAGCAAATGTGGTATACCTATATAATGGAGTATTATTCAGCCATAAAAAAAAGAAAAGAAAAAGAAATACTGATAAATGCTATAACATGGATGGACTTTGAAAACAGTTTACTAAATGAAATAATCCAGATAAAAAGACCATGATTTTTAAATTTGTATTATTCTATTCATATGAAATATCCAGAACTGAACCATAAAGACAGAGTAAATTAATGGTTGCCAGAGGCTTGGAGAAAGGGCACTGGGGAATGGCTCATAATGGAAACAGAATTTCTTTTTGGAGTAAAGAAAATTTTTTGTAAATAGTGATTGTGTTGGGACAACATTATGAATATACTAAAAATCATTGAATTGTACTTTAAAGGAAGTAGCTGCCCAGGAGCAGCTCTGAGTGTGTGTGTGTGTGTGTGTGTGTGTGTGTGTGTGTGTGTGTAGTTTGTCAAATATAGGTTTTCTCTACAGTTATCTGGCGGGGCCATTTCATTAAGGAACCCCCAAATCAATATTTTTAGATCTTTCCTCTTGGGGTAGTCAAATTCTGAAGAAAAGAATTCTTCCATTTCTTGCTTAAAGAATATAGGCTTATCCACTAACATTTGGGCCCAAATGAAAGAAAAAGGCTAGAAATTTCAACGTTGAATATATGTCTTCAATTAATCATCTTTTTTCCTTACTATAATTCTGCCCTCACTCTGCCTGATGATGTTCTCCAATCTAGAAACCCTTTTCTTTCCTCTTTTTTAGAGAATAAGATTTCAGTTTTATGCCCAGTTTGGGTAGTGAGTGGTATGGTTGTGTGATTGGAAGAATTCTTAAATGGATTCTTAAATAATCTTTTGGTTCTTAGTTTCACTTTCATCCTACCTTCAAAGGATCCTGGTTCCCCTAATTCTGAAGCTTTTGGCAATTCTATATAAATCTGGTTGCCTCTCAGCTTCCTACTGTTTGCTTAAAACTTACCATTCTCTAGTATGCTAAGTTAATTACTGCTTGTCCATCTGCTTCCTAATTTCTATAATTTTGTTGCTATATCTCCCCTTCTGTTCTTATCATTTAATGTATTTACTTTTAAAAAAGCAACAATTAAACAAACAAATTTTAAAAAATTTTTATTGTCATTTCAATGGGATTTTGGGAAATAACAAAAGTAAATGCATTTGTTTAATCCATCATCTTTACCTAGAACCTATTGACATAATCCATAATGATGAGCTAACTTACATTCCTGGGATAATCTCTGGTTGATCATGATATTGTAAGATTAATATTTAACTTAGTATATTTGTACCTCATTTCATAAGTGAGGTTCTCCTAAAAATTTTTTTATTGTCTATGATATCAATAGTTTTGGTGTGAGTATCATTCTAGTCTGATAAAATTAGTTGAGAAACACCTTTTTTTCATTCCATGATTTTGTTTACAGTAGCGGTTATTCTTTCCTTGAAGTTTTGTTAAGAGTTGATTATAAAACCTTTTAGTTGTGGTGCTTATGATTTGGCCTCCTCTATCACTTTTGCCCAAAACTCTTGATTGATAATGAACTTTGATGTTTGTGGATTCAATAACGACTTAAGGTTATTGCTCTCAATCTTATACTTCATGGTACAGTTATATTACTTCATAATAATAAGCCATAAGTAAAACCATAAGACATTGAACTCGATCTTAACTAATTCCAGTGTATATTCTAAGAACTCACTTTGAATTTTTTGTTTATTTCATGGTGCTTGTATTACAAAGAATAGCCCTAAAATAATTAAATTACCTGCTTAAAAAATTAATTACATAGAATTTAACATTTAATTCTTTCCAGATGATTTAATACACATAAGCTTTTTATGACCAGCTAAATTGTAAGCAGCTTAACTATAAGGATCATGTTTTATACATCTTTCTATCCTTCATAATGCTAGGAATTGTGTTGGGCAGATAGACAATTTATACATATTTTTGACTTATTTTAGCATATCTCCTTACCATCTACATTTTTCCTAATGAATTAATGTGGAAAAAAATTTAGTTTGTCAAGGATTCTGGTTGGTTAAGTTTTAATAATTGATTAACTTTTAAAAATTGTGCATTAAACTTATAATAATTAAATTTCTTTTGAAATTGTTGCCCAACTTTACATTAGATCTAACTTTTTATCATTTTGTCTTAATGACTACTAGCTTAGGCTTCTCATAAAAGTAATGACCCATTCATTTATTCAATCCATCTCAATAATTGATGCAGTTTATTGAATCCAGTAGTTCAGCTGTTTTCATTGATATTGATAGTAAGTGTAGCTGAAATAAATATAACAATTATTCAAGAACCTTATTTATCTACTGCAGTGTTGTGACCCCAGAATAAAAGGATTTGTGGGGAGACTTCTCTGTGATCATATACACCCAAAGAGGTATGCACTGGGTACTCTATATTCATTTCAACCAGAGTAGTTCCTCTCTTTCACTTACTAGACTCTCCATTAAATGTTGTTTGAACAAAATTTTTTTAGGCTAAAAACGAATTTAAAGACTACTGATCAATTGTATGAATATGACCAAAGTCTTTTTAGTTCTCAATTGCTTCATCATTCATTTATTCTTCCATCTATTTACCCATTTATTCAGCAAATGTTGAATAAATACATGTGCTAAATACTAACTTAGATTTTGGAGAGAAGCCCTTGTCCTCAAGAGCACCAAGAGCTGGCTGATCTGGATGCAGTAGTTTGTACTTAGTGAGAGAAAATAAATAGACAATTTGCAAGGTTATGCTCTTATGTTCTTATTCTAACTCATACAATTTTCTTTTCCCTTGTTCTCAAGATAACCAAATAAGTGAGAATATTTAATTTGGAATAAGTTTACCAGTCCACAGGAACTTTCACCTTTCATGATCATCCTCACTTAAAGCATTAGCCACATCAAAATCCCCAGTGTCCCAATGGGCAGATGAAGAAAAACTGTAACGCAGCTAAGCAGGCCCAACAGTAGAAAGAGATAAGCAAAGGGAACAATTAGAATTAACCTCTAATGAAATGGAGATGTTGGATGAGAGAGAGAACAACTTGAACAAACAATAATTAGAACTCTTCAGTTTTCAAGTAAAGCACAAATTAGACTTCCTAGGAAAAAAAAAACCATAAAAAAGTCCAAATAAAAAATTCAATATGGGGCTTTGCAGGAGAGGACAGTTATTTATATAACTAAGAAAAAATGATACACCTATATTTTCACTTGAAAAACTATATCGAGCATCTACTATGTGCCTGGCACTACGCTAAGTGCTAGAGATAAGTGGCAATAAGAATATCATGGCTTTGACTCTGGAACTAAAAGACTTGAGAATGACAAAAGGGAAGGCTATTCTGAAAAAGTGACATGATTATGAGTATGATTAAAATTTAAAATAGAATAAAGCTTATATAAAAAAAACTAAAATGAATGAGATCGTTCATCTCTTTGAAGTTATCTGATTGAGATAAAATGCAAATCTGACACTTTCTGCCCAATGCTCATCAAGGACTTAGGGAGCCTTTAAAATTCCACCAAGAAGAGTAAAGTATAAATAATGCAGTAAAGGCCACGATACAATTAATGTTATTATGACCAAGGATATGTCATATTAGAAGTGTAGTGGATTGATAGCAACATTTTTTTAACAGATGTGCCTTGCACTGTGCTAGACACTACATTTACTGTCTCATTTAGTCCCTGTATAAAGTGGCTTCTATACCTTTCCCATTTGATGTATGGGAAAACCAGAGAGGCAGAGTGGTTATTCATTTTCTCGTTTACAAAGCTAGTAAGTAGTTGAGTCAGGATTCAGTCAGGTTTTGTCTGACTGTAGTGAATTATTTTCCACTGCCCTATACTCCTCTAACCTGGATTCTTGAGCGTCAAAGAAGACATGTCCATTCTTATGTCTCTAGAGAAGGGTGGTCTTTTGGTGACCAGTTCTGTTTCTGGAGAAAGAAGTATTCCTTGAGCCTACAAAGCAATTTATTAAGCAGATAACTGGACTTTTCTGAAACTATTGCTTTTGGTCATTCAGTTCTCTTGTCTTTAGTTCTGGACTCTCAATCAGTAAATTGGTTTCTGATCTATAATGTGTTTTGCTGAATAAACCTGGGCTTTGTGGATGACTGCTCGCTTTTCTGACAGACATACTTCCTTTGGTCAACTCTTAAATTAACTTTTTATAAATTTAGTTAATATGATCATTTGCTCAGATCCAGCCATGGCTTTTAAAATACAATATCATTTATTTATTTATTTATTTATTTATTTATTTATTTATTTATTTATTTATTTATTTACTTATTTACTTACTTACTTACTTACTTACTTATTTTACTTTTAAAGCGAATGACAGACACTCTATGAAACTTGTCCCCATAATCATCTCTTGTACTTTATTATATTTTTATCTGCAATAAAGAAGTTATTATCCACAAGTGGTTACTTTTAGATTACATAATGAGGCCCCTACGGTAAATATTAATACTATAGATGTTTCTAAACAAACATAATAAAGCAAGCATTCACACACATACACACAAAATCAGTGAATTATGTGTACTCCACTGAAAATTGCACAGAAAATACAGATAAGATTTATTTGTCATCCTCTTAGCTAGTAAGTTTAAAATTTGTTTTCAAAATTTGTGTTTTCAAGCCTCATCAATATTCTGGCCTCAACAAGAGGAAGGTTTATAATAAAGGGATTATATAGTACTTATTTAGAACTTTGTCTATTTTAACTAATTTAATTCACTCTATTTGATTAACACTATTATTGTTCCCATTTTACAGATAAGGAAACTGAGGCCCAGAAAGGGTAAATGGTTTCTCTTAAAGCAAAGCTGGGCTTTAACCTAGACTTATTTACTTATTTTATTATAATAGTCTTATACTTTTCTGCCTTCCATTCCTCCAAGAGCATCAAACCCTTTGGCTTCTGTCTCCTTCCTCTGGGGAATTTCCTGAAGTTTCTTCAGGGAACTTCCTTGCTCTGTTTCCTAAAGAGGAAATCTCTTAATTCCCTACCTTAGATTCTCATTAAAATTTTTTCTCTCTCTGCGTGAACTGTTCTACATTCTGTTTTCTAACTACAGTAGATACAAAGGAAGGTAGGAAGGTCTCTCACAAGAAAGGGGAAGTGAAGTGCACCAGGATACACTACTTCCAAATATGCCTCTTTGGCATATGACTTACTTTGAGCTAAAGGCTGTTGAGAACCAGCAGGCTCAGGAAAAGCTCTCTCTAAGAACAGGGCACAAATTTTCTTTTGTAAAGGGCATACACATGTATAAGATATCTATTTATAGAGGTGTCATTCACACATAGGGAAGAGGAGGACTCTTCCCAATTCTTATAAGTGGAGAACACGCAGACTTAAATCTACACAACAAACCTTACTTTTGACCATACTTTTCCTGGCCACCTTCCCAATACTTAACTTCCACCACCCAGAGCCCTAGACTCCTTTGCTGATATTTAAATCTAAGTTCTAACCACGGCTTAGGCTATTTATTACTAAGAGCTCCATGTGTATATGCGCAATGCACATGTTAATAAACGTCTATTTGTTTTTTTCTTGTTAATCTGTTTTGGCTATTCTGATTTATGGTGCATCAGCTGGAGAACCTCAGATTAGTTGAGGAAAAGGTTTTATTCCCTTTAAAATGAGGAAAGTGATATCTAGAGAAGTAAATAGACATCCCCAGGATACATAACTAGGCAAGGGCCTGAAGCAGGACTAGAATCCATGACTCGTTCACATTCTACATGCCAAATGGAGTCCACTACTGTGACTTAAGGTGCAGAGTTTTGGAGCTTTCCAGCTTTTCGACTCCTGACACCCAGAGGTAGAAGTCATATTTATAGTTGAATATGACTGTAGGAGTTCAAGACGTGCCACCCCAAAATACGCTGCTTTGGTATATTGATTATTTTGAGCTGTACAAACTTGGAAAACAACAAATGCAGGAAGAGAGTTTCTCCTAACTCCTCTTATCTGCTAAAGACAAATCCTGCAAAAAGAAATCAGTTGTTATAGATTCCTTCTCTGAGAGTTTCATCAACCAGGGAAGATTGACTCTTATCAGAGGACAGGATATGAGGAGCTGACACCACGCCCTGACAAACTTTTTCACAAGTTATCATACCTTCCATCTTTTCTTCTAAGAACCCATTCATCTTTCCATCTTTTCTAAAAATCATTTACTTCCCCCTAAGAGGACTATATTCCTTTTCTCCATTCCCTATTAAGATGATATTTAATTCTGAGTTCTAAAAGCACCTAGAGGAGTAACTCACTTTTTCCTGGATATCTCTGTGTATACATGAGTACACATGTTAATAAAGTTTTGTCTATTTTTCTCTAGTTAATCTTTTATTACAGAGGTCTTAGCTAAGAACTCAGAAGTGTAGAGGAAAAATTACATTTTTTCTTTTACATAATTAAACTTTTCAGAAGATGTCCAATCAATTTCCTAATATGATAATTAATGAGAAGCAGCTGTCTTCTCTTTTATTTAAAAAGTGGAATTTATGGGAGTGATATGGGGATTAATATTTATAAAGTACTTTTTGAATGGAAGAAGCACTGTGATTATTCAATAGACTGTAGAGTTATTGGAGAGTGAGATTAATCAATCTCTTATAAATCTCTTTAAGTAGGCAAAACGGATATGACAAAGGACCTGATCAAAAAGACATCAGGTTCTCATCAATGTGCACTGTCAGCTTTGCCAGTGTTTCAGAAAAGTCTGCAGAGCATCACTCCTCCTGCATGTCGCCTCCCAGTGTAGCTTATTGCCGGTATAGAACCTTGGTAAGACTCATAGCTATTATCCACACTTGTTTAATTGCCCTTTTTAGCAAGATGTCACATTACAAAAAATGGGCCTGCTCCCAAAAATAATGTTGGTTTTTACTGAAAATTTAATGGGGAATGGAGAAAAGAGTTTAGATTACATATATCATAGTAATACTTAGTAAAATATTTATATTACATCTCTGAGCTATTCCCAAATGGCTGACAGTATCTTTATGTCCACGCCCTAATCTCTCCCACAGCCTCCAAAACCTCATCAGTTTTCTGGAGCCCTTCAGCTCTGTTTATAACTCACTTTGCAAAATGAAGCATGCTGGACAGCCAGCATTTTGCCCCTAAGACATCAATTCAGTTTCAGGGACTATCTATTGTTACTCAGACTGTCCTTGAAGCACATCCTTCCAAGTTATTTGACATTAATTCTTTGAGAACTATTTTATAACTCCAAAATTTGTAGATAATCAATAATAATGCAAAATAATTCTTGTCTATAGACATATAAACCGTGTCTTGTAGAAGTTCAATTGACTTTCTTCCCCTTACTGAGGAATTAATTTAGTTTTGCCTCTATTTGCACATTCATTTCAACATTATTCATCTATAAATGTGTCTGTTCTTTGAATTCTCTTTTGAATTGATTGTAACATCTTACCTATTCCCTAATTAATGAGTTAAGATCTTTAACATGTATCCATTTTTATATTTGTATGAAAGTTACAATTTTACTTGAAAAAAAAATTTCTCTAACATTACTTAGGAAATAAGCTTCCTTTACAATTCGTTAAAATGAGTGACCAGAACATCTATTTCCATGGCATACTCTATCTTCTCTCACACTAATTAAACATATTTTCTGCTTATTGAATATGTTAAAGAAGTTTCTACTCACTAATCAATCATTTTCAGTCTGATTTTCTTCTCTATAGGGAGTACAGGAAAGTAGGGTTTACCCAAGTGAAATCTCTGTAACTAAATGCCAACTATTCTTTCTGCATGTGGACTGCTATGCAGATATTATTCTGTGAAGTACAGAACTGAGTTTTCTATTGATCTTATAGCTGCTGACTGTGAGGTTATACTTTATGTAGAATTATGAAGGCCCCTAAAATAAAACCTTTGTTTTCTCTAATCTCACAATACTTCTGACACCAAATGTGTGAGGCTTTTACCCACATCAACCAATTCTTCAGTTCTCTGTGGATACCAACTGGATATCCTATAATTTCATTCAATGATGACACTAACTACCCGAAGTTAGTGCAGACCTCACAGATTAAAGACTCAGTCCCACGGAACTGCCTCCCCCGACTTCAGACACCAAGGAAAAGTCCAGGTTGTCACATGTTTATGACTGACTGGTTATAAATTAGAGATTCACATGACTTTCTGCTCAGGTTTGAGAATTTGCTAGAGTGGCTCACAGAACTCAGAAAAACAGTTTACTCACTAGATTACTGGTTTATTGTAAATCATGCAACTCAGGAACAGCAAGATGGAAATGGTGCATAAGGCAGGCAGGGAATGGGGAAGAGATGTGGAGCTTCCATGCTCTCTTTGATCACACCATCCTCCTCCCATCACCTAGATTTGTTCAGCAACCCCGTAGCTATCTGAATCCCTTTGTTTATGGTTTCTATGGAGGCTCCCATTATGTAGGCATGATTAATTAAATCATTGGCCATTGGAGAGTAAGTTCTTCTCCAGCCCCTCTCCCCTCTTCTGAGGTTAGGGTAGGCTAAGAGTTCCAACTCTCTAATCACATGGTTAGCTCCCCTGATAATCAGCCCCCTATTCTTATAGGCTTTCCAAAAGCCAGCACTTTAAGATAAATCAAATGTGGTTGAAAGGGGCTTGCTATGAATAATAAACACACTTCTATTACCTTTATCACTCTAGAGCTTTTCAAGAACTGGGGACAAAAACCAAATATTATTTTAAAAATGCTCCCTCAGTTCTTATCACTTAGGAAATCACAGGGGTTTTAGGAGCTTTAGGCGGGAACATGGAGGACTAAATCTACATTTTTTACCATATCATAATAGTACAGCCCTTTATTTCCTGAATTCTGGAAAGAATTATGATGTATATTAGTTAAGTAAGTAAGTCATCATTCAATAAGCTTTTATTAAGCACCTAGTATATGCTGAGGCTTCTGCAAGATGCTATAATATAAAAGTCAGTTTTCCTAAATGAATTTACAATCCATTTCACAAGAGAAAATTAAGGAGCAAGGAAATAGAAATCAATAAAAGGCTATGTTGGTGAATATTAACAATGCAGTAAAATTCAGAGAAAGGAGTAGTCAGCATGGACCAGAGTATTAAGGGCAGGCTTCTTGGAGGAGGCGGTACTTAAGTTGATATTGAAAGATGAACTGAAATTAAAAATCTGTTTAACATTCTTTTTTAATGCTCATAGCACCTGGTCTTCCTATGTGGTCTCCCATCTAAGTACTAACCAGGCCCAACCCTGCTTAGCTTCCAAGATCAGATGGGATCAGGCACGGTCAGGGTGGCATGACTGTAGACACTGCATAACATTTTAAACAAGAATTTTTAGCCTGAGATCCAGGCTTGAGTCAGGAAATCCCTGAAATTGTTTCTCAAATTTTGGGCATATTCGTGCTTGTGCATTTCTCTCATGAGTGGGTCCATATGTTTATCAGCTTCTGTAAAGGATCTGTGACCACTCAAAAGTAAAGAACTGTACTTAAAACCACATATTCAGGAACAAGGAACCTTCAATCTTGTCTTATCCCAGGAAATGACAAAATATTACAGTTAATGTCATCTCAGCACTAATAGTAATGAAACAGCAGGGAGCAAGCAGTCTCTGACATGCAGTGTGATTTAGCCCTGATAGGTAGAATAAAGAGGCTAAACACATTCCTGTCAGCAGCAGCAGGAGATAAGCCATTTTCTTCCAACTTTCTCTATTTATAATCAGTCTTCTGACATGTGTAAAAGTAGTATAGCTTCTGCTCTTACATTGGAAAACTGTGTTTTTAGAAAATAGGTAAATCTGATAAATTAAAACACGTTAGATTTTCTCTTCTCAAACTTGGGCATGCTTATACTTTCCTACTGCTTTCTCTCTCTTTCTTTTTCTCCTGTTGAAAACAAAGGGACATGAAGGTAAGCAATCTTGGGTAATCTGTAACATATTGTTTCTCTTTATTTTCTACATCTCCTTTACTATTCCCTTTTCATGAAAATTTTGTGTCTAATTTAAAGACAAGTTCAATAATATAGAAATCTTAAGTAAGATGCAAATTTCTATTTTAAAAAGGATATGAAAAAATAGAATCCATTACTTAGAACTCTTTACTCAATTACTTTCACTCTATCATAATTTCTGAGGGTGCCAGCTGTGTTTTTCCTTGTGTTAAAGGCAGGCAATTTGAGTAAATTAAAGAATGTTTGCAATTGATGTGTATAGCGCTGTCCTTGGAGGAGTACATAGTATTTTAAAGATGAAAGACTGTAATAAATGTTTTATCTTTTCAATGTTCGACTGGTAAAATGCTGTCTTTTTTTCTTTCTCAGTTATAATAAAAAACTAATATGATTTGAAACTCTGTATAATAATATCTGCCTTATTTTTTTAGGGCTGCCTTATAAAGTACCACAACCAAGGTGGCTTAAAATAGCAAAAAATTATAGTCTCAAGTTTAGTAGATAGAAGCATGAGATAAGGTGTTGGCAAAGTAGTTCTTCCTGATGGCTGTGAAGGAGAATCCCTTCTTTGTCTCTCTCAGTTTCTGGTGGTTTGCTGGCACTTTTTGGCATTACTCGGCTTGTGGATGCATCACGCTAATCTCTGCATTCGACTCCACATGGCATTCTCCTTGTGTGCATGTTTGTGTCTGAATTTCCCCTTTCTATAAGGATATCAGTCATATTGCAGTAGGGCAGAACTTAATTAAATTAAATACTAGTGTGATGACCATGTTTCCAAAAAAATGTCACATTCTGAGGTATGAGGGGTTAAGATTTTAACACACGAATTTTCAGGGGAAACAATTCAACCTGTAACAGTGTCATTTACTAGACACTTTTGATGTGATTTGGTAAAAACATAAGCACATAATGACTAGAAGATTTGTTTTAGAAGTTTTTCACAGTATTGGACCAGTAGCATGATTATAAAAGTTGAAAATTTACTGAGTTCTTTACTCAGGGTCAGAAAAAAGCCTTATATTCTTATTATCAAATACAAGTGATTTCTGGTTATTTCTATGTGGATTATTGATATTGCAAATTAATTGCACATATCCTGACTATTATGCCCTGACATCACAACATTTTCCTTTGGTAACAAAAATGAGAGCCAGTTTCTTCAAAATCCTGGAACAGCGGTAAAGAGAAGTGGATTACCTCACAGCTAGGCACTTAATGTGCCATATAGAGTATGTCCATGAGAAGAATTGTGTCAGTATCATCAGAGTAGCTCCAATCATGCCAGACTGGGGATGCTGAAATCAAAGGATGCTTTGAATGTACAAGGGCAACATCAGAAGGCAAGATGTTGGGTACAGGTTCTCTGTTTTCTTCTCTCTCCCTCTATTTCCCTCCTTCTCTAAGTCAAGTGGAAGTTTGGTAGTTGCTATGTTTAGAATCAGACCTAGATAGAGATGTCACTTTGCTGTGCTACCAATAGTCTATTTGATTTTTCCAGATTGTAATCAGACAGTGATGATACATATAGAACTATATCCAGAGTGTAACACTAAAATGATGTCAAGTTTATAAAATAAATTTCACTTTTATTCATTCAGCCACCCATTGAATAACTATGAGAACCTCTGTAAAGTAAGGATTAATGTCAAGGGCTTGGGAATCAGATATATATGAGTTACAACCTAGATTTTATTATTAACTAATTATGTGACCTTGGAAAATATCTTAATATTTCCGTTTGATGTTTTTGAACTTCAGTTTTCTTATTATGTGTATATTTGGAATAATAACACTCCAAGGAAAGATTACATTATACATTTATGGGTAAAACCCCCCAGATCTCAGTAGCTTAAAGCAACAAAAGTTTGTTTCTTGCTCATGTTACATACTATCCTTGTTGGCTGAGTTCTCAATACCACATTCTGCTCTGCCGAATGACAGAGCAGCCAATATTTAGAACATTTTCCATCATTATGGAAGAAAAGAAAAGAGCTCTTGGAGGGGCATTTTTCAGTAATCAATGCTTGAGTGTAGCAATATTTCTGCTTATAACTCACTGTCCAGAAGCAGTCATTGACCCCACCCAACCATAAGGGAGCTAGAAATTGCAATACTACCGTGGAGAGCTGGAAAGACCTGGTGAAAAACACAAGGACTATCAAAAATACCCTTCTACAAAATACAAAAAAGGATTTCATGAGGGAATACACACACACACACACACACACACACACACACACACACACACACACATACATGCATACATCCTGATATAATGACTGACAGGAACATGGTAGAAACTCAATAATAGCATTTATTATTTTTCTAGTACATTATTACTATTAAGCACCTACATATATTCCTTCCAAGCACTGAGCTAGGTGCTAGGAATCCAGAGGCTGCCAGTGAAATTCTAGTCCTGGCAAAGAGTTAGAAGGCTGTGACTGAAAAGAGTTATTACCAGTTACTTTGAATGAAAAAATTAAAAAATTCGTTTTGTTAATTGGTCATAAGGCAAGTAGGCTAGATCAGTGTTCAAAAGTGTCTCATTTAACCCTCACATTATTCTGTACTTATTATTTATACCAGTTCACAAAGGAGGGGATTGAAGCCTAGGAGGATTACGAGACTGGCACTAAGTCACACTGCAAGTAAAGGTCAGACCGGTGTCCTGGGGACAATACTAGAAAATGCTCTGAGGACTGAGATGCTACTACTTGCTGGATGATATCTGGGGGTTAGGGTGGGGATGAAATTAGTAGGTTTGGTAGATATGAATAAATTGTTGTAATTGTGGGTTTAAATTGGTATCGGTATGAATTGTTTGTTATTCAATCTCCTCAGTATAAAAATGGGCTAATAATAGTTATCATTTCATTGGATCTCTTTGAGAAGTAATATGATAACAGTTCTAAGCTTATAAGATAATACTATTCATACAATAAACACTAAAAAATGTTAGCTATTGTTAGTTTTCTTTCAAGCCAATGAATTTAATTGGTAATGTGAAAGTGCAGTTGAAGTAAGTAAAAATAACTGATTCCTTCTGTAATCTCTGGGTCTGAGTGCTACTTTGTCTCTAAAAAGATGTGAGGGCTTTTCCATTAGCCCAGAAGGACTTGTTGTAGGTGCCTATCCCACATATAGAATTCTCTACTGCCTAAAGTTTTAAGCCAATTGAAACTATCTGCACCCATCCACTGGATCTTGGCCTTGGACTCCTTCAGCACTCAGCGACAGAAACATGTTGCTTCTCGGAGGGAGCAGGCTAACCAAGAAATTGTTGTGAAGTTGACTTTCCTGTTTCTCCTGCCCAATCTAGAGTTAGGATGACATCTGGGCATTGTAGTAATAAATGTGTGTAAGCAGGCAAGTAGTACAGGGTAGTGATTGAATCCAGACTCTGGAGCCAGACCTGCCTAGTTAGCTGTCTGCTACTCCATACTTGTTTGACATGAGCTCTGGACATCAGTTTCTTCGGTGATAATGTGGGTATGACAATGAGTTGTGTAAAACACTTAGAATACTGACCAGCACTTGAAAGCTGTAGCTTCTCTAACACAGCTGGGAATCTAACTCAGGCGTTCCTTGAGCATCAACTGTGAGAATAATGCCAGTGTCCTCTTCGCTCCCTCTCAACTCTCATCTTAGGAACTGATTCTGAGTCCAGCTGTTCACTAGAGCTCAGTTGTTATATAGCAGGAAAAAGGAAATATGTGATAACAAAGTCACATGTGTGGTTTGAACTGGTGTATTTAGAGTTTATTAATTTTCTTCATTGTAAATACATCAAACTATAAAGAAGCATTTAGAATGTAATGTTGAAGCCACTGTCTGTTCTATTTGCTTTCAATTATGCCCAGATCCCACTCTACTCCAGAGGGCTCACTGTTACCAGTTTATAGTTTATACTTCCCATCTTTTTTCTCTACATTTCCATATATGTATGCGTGTGTATATATATACACACACGCATCTATATCTTAAGAGAAAGAAACCATTCTGCATAAAATATATTGTGAGCTTTTTACTTAGTTTCACTTAAATGTATGCATTGGAGATTTATGCACTGGGAACATGTAGATCTAGTTTATTTTATGAGTATAACACAATTTTTTTTACCACTCCCTGTGAATGTTTAGTTTTCTTCCTCAAAGAGATTTTTCTTATTAATGGTGCTTTGGTGAATGGGTTTTAGTATGTATGAAAATATTTATTTAGATTAGAATCTTTGAAGTTGAATTGCTGAATATAAGGGTATATTTATTTATAAAATTTTGTAGACATTAATAATTGCTGTTTAAAAGGGCTTTACCAATTTTTACTTTGATGACAGTATATAATAATACATGTTCCCTTGCATCCTCTTCATAACTTCCTGTTATCAATTTTAACAGTCTGTTAATCTAAGGAAAATAAATAATATGTTTTTTATTACAGCTTTTAGTATATATTCCCCTGATTATTTGTGAAGCAGAGAATGGATTCTTATGTTTATTGACCATTTGTACATTATTTTTGTGAACTAATCATATATTTGACCATTTTCCTATTGAATTTATATCTTTCTTATTGATTTGCAGGGGCTCTTTAAATGTAATAGCAATCATTTGTTGTATATGTTGCAAGCATTTTCTCTAAGTTTCTTGCCTCTCTTTAATATTAAATATGATATTTTTTACTTATAAGAAATTTAAAATCTTATATATATTCACATTGGTAGACTTCTTTTATGGCTTCTAGATTTTGAATATCAATTAGGAATATTTTTCCCATCTAATTAAAAATAATTCTTTATATTTTGTTCTTTTAATTGTTAAGTTTCTTTCCACGGGTTTTTAGACCAGGTGCAATTAATTTTTACATAGAATGTGAGGTGGGATCTAATTTTATCTTTTCTGACAAGAGTAGTCAATTATTCGAAATCCAACTGTTGATTTGGAGATTCTCCCTTTTACACACACACACACACACACACACACACACACACACACACTATTTTTTCATTGGCATTGGTACACTTTAATAACCATAGCTTTATTGAATGCCTTAATAGAAGTTAGGGCTGAAGCCTCTCATTGTTCTTAAAAAATATTTTTGACTATTTTTAGTGTATTTTTTCACTATGAACTTTAGAATCTGATTTTAAGCTCCATAAACTGTTGGAATCATTGCAAATATGTTAATTTAGGAAAGAACTGACAACTTTATAACTATTAAATGTTTATATTCAGGAACATGATTTATCTTTTATTTATTTAGGTCTACATTTGTGTCCTGAAGTAAAATTGTATAGTTTGCTTGTGTAAGTGTTTCATATTTATTTTAAGTATTATTACCAGGTATTGTAACTTAGTTACTATCATTTTGAATGGAATAAATGTTTTCATTTCATTTTCTGATTTAACATTGCTGATATATAAACTTTGTCGTTGATGTCATATCACTGGCTTACTAAATGTTAACATTGATTTTAACAGTTTTTCATTTCATTTATTTGGATAGTCTATGAAAATATTTTTAGAATTTACAAATTCCAACAGTTTTCTGTGTAGTCAGTCTTAATGGGGAAATAGAAACCACTTTAAGTCTTTATTACAAAGGAAATTTTAAACAGCAAAGCAGTTACAGGGGTGAGGGGCTCTTCATGCACCACACCAGCAACAAGGAGATAACACAGGAGTTAATTACAGCAAAAAGCCACAACCTCTAGACTGAAGAAATAAAGGGAGGAAGCACTTTTACTAGGGTCATCCCAAAAGAACTGAAGCATGATGAACCTGTCTTGTGGGAGCAGGATTCATGCAGGAGATATAGCTGCTGCCAAAGAAACTGTAGGAGGCCAACAAGAAGTGAGAAAAAAAATACCTCCAATTCTCCGTTCTCCTTCCCTCCAATGCCTTCCACCCACTGGTTTTAGCTGGATACCAGCTGAAGAGAAAGCAGGGGAAACAGCCAGCAGGGTTTGGCCAATCTATGATACAGAGCAAAGCATGAGGAGTGGATCTGAGCATAGGTAGCCTAGGATTGTCCCATTTTCCAATAATTATGCCTCTAAAGTCTTTTTCTTGTTTTATTGCATTAGTGAGGAACTGAGGCTCAAAACCGAAGAGTGCTGGAGATAGGAAGCCTTTGAGCTTATTCTTGGTTTTAGTAGGATTATTCCTAATGTTTCAATCTTAAATAGGATGCTGCCTGTTGTTTATAATTACTATTTATCAATTAAAAAAATGGAATCTTATTTTTAATTTACTGAGATTATTATAAATATAAATATATATATATTAATTTACTATATTAATGTAGTGAATTGCACTAATAGATTTGCTAATGGTGAATCAGTCTTCCATTGTTGGGAAAAACCTTACTTTGTCATAGTGTATTATTCTTTTTAATAAAGTGCCATAATTGTTCCATCTTATTTAGGACTTTGAGATCTATGTTCACAGGTGTTATGACCCTAGAGAATCATGCTAGACTTGAGAATGGATTAAGACTCATTCCATCCTTTCTATGTCCTGTGTCTATAATAGAAAGTTTTTCCAGTCTTTAATCTTTGGAAGAACTTCCACTTAAAATCTGGTATTTGATGCCTTTTTAAGGGGTAAAGCATTTATAACTTTTCAGGTTCTTCATGTTATCTTCCTTTCTTGACTCAACTGCTGAAAGTTGCTTTAAACAAAATTTTGTCTAGTCAGGAAGGTATCTTGGTCTCTGACTCTTAGCCAAGTGCCCTGGAGACACACAGTCCTTTGCTCATTTGAGGAAAGTTGTATAACCAGGATGTCTTTTCTGAGATTGATGATTTCTATAGGAGAAATATGTTTCTCATTAGGTGTCATTTGGAGAATGGTAAAAAGAAAGGTTCTTCACCCTAGCGGTCACTTAATCCATTATTTCAGAAACACATGTAGCTGACTGAAAATCCCTCAGAAGAAAACAGCTGTACCAACTTAGCCAAAGAAATGCTGTCTCAGGCTCAGTATCCCACAGTCCCTTCATGTGTGAGGTGAGAAATGCTGTTACATTGGAAGAGAAAGCAGGTCATTCCTGGGGTGAGCTACTTCAGTTAATTAAGATCAGAGATCTTTTTGCTTTTTGCCAATGTTGGGAAAATGATTTATTAGTTTTCTCATATCCCAGACTGTAAAGCAAGGAACCTAGAAATGTTTTATTTTTTTCCTCCTTTACAATTCTTATATTCTTTTAAGTTACAGTTGGCATACAATATTACATTAGTTTCAGGTGTACAACATGGTGATTAGACATTTATATACCTTACAAAGCGATCGCCCAATAAGTCTAGTACATAGTTATTACAATATTATTGACTCTATATTTCTTATGCTATACTTTACACCCTCAGTAACTACCAGTTTGTACTTCTTAATCCCTTTCCCTTTTTCACCCACAACCCTAAACTCCCTCCTCTCTGGCAATCATCAAAATATTCTCTGTATTTATGAGTTTGTTTCTGTTCTGTTTGTTTATTTTGTTCTTTAGATTTCACATGTAAGTAGAATGAATTTTTTTTCTTGTCGCTGTTCTAACTGGGTGTTTTTTGCTACTTTATCTTCTGAATAGCTCATTCGATCTTCTGCTTCTTCTAACCTACTGTTGATTCCTCCTAAGACATGGCATTTGTCTTTCTCTGTTTGACGTAGCACAGTGCCTGAAACACTGTTAGCAATTAATGTCAGTTATCACTATTCCAGTTTGAAGACCTGGATTTTTTTCCTAAGTGGTGGGTTACTTTAGACAACATACAAAATTTCTTTGTGCCACTACTTAATCATCTATAATATACACACACACACACACACACACACACACATGTATATATATATGTTTATTTTACAATTTTTTAATGTGTTTTTATATCTTTTACTCTTCAGACAACTTGGTATGGTAAATATTGCTCATTTTTAAGAGGATAAACTCAGACAAAATGGTCACAGAACTAATCAGTAGTGAATAGGGATTTGAACACAAGTTCTCTGATGCTAAATCCTAATTTTTTTTTGTCTGTATAGCAATGTGTTATAGTGTAGTCAAGACTGAACAGTTATACATGTCAATACCTATTATATTATTGTCTCTTTCATAATTAGGATTGCCATATTTAGCAAATAAAATGTAAAGAACCCTGTTAAATTTAAATTTCAGATAAACAATAAATAATTATTTAGTATAAATATGTCTTAAATATTTATCCGGCAACTCTATATGGAGTACATTTAGGGAATTTTATTGAATTGCTTGAAACATGTGAGGATAGGAAATATTGTTTAATAATTTGTGGAGGTTAAAGGGAGTATCAACTGATATCTATCATTAGAAAGAATAAGTGGAGCTAGATAGTATTTAAAACTACTGGTTTAGTGAAAAACAGATGTAGCAAAGGAGCAACTACCTATTGTCTATGGCATCCTCCATTGTCCGAGGGTCTCGCACTTACCACTCTCATCCCTACCTGTTCAAATAGTTAAACAAATATTCTCTCATTTAAAAAAAGTATCTTCCTTAGTAAGAATTTTACTTCTAAGGAATATATTTTTTTTTATTTTGTTTCATCTAAGTTTAGATTTAATCAAAGTAATTGTTCTTTGTATGGAGAGGAGGGAGTGTACAACATTGTGGACCTAAAACACCTGAAAACAATTTCAGGTGTTGATATTAATCAATAAAATTTTTCTCCTCAAGCATAATTATCATTTATATTGTTTCCCAGAAATCAAGAAATCTTACCTATATCTTTAGAAATAGAAGTATAGTTTTAAATTCTTTAACTTTAATCTTTGATTAAAATATTGCTACCAAAATGGGTTAAATAATATTTTAAGGTAGTATGCCCTACTGAGAACAATCGAGATTGAATTATGACTTTCTGATTAGATTCAGGGAAAATCTGAAGACCATGTACGTCAGAATGCCTCCAGCTAAGCTTCATAAGGTTCACGATGAATCACCAAGTAATTTACAAAGAGCAGAGATATATTATGGTTCAGAAAACTGCTGAAGAATAAATAAATAAACAAATAAAAATGATATAATAATCATTAGGAGAAGGAAAGGCTTATCTGGTTTATTCTGATGTAATTATAGTGGAACCAGGAAGATATTTCAGCACTGCTATCAGAGTCCATTATTCCCTTGCTTAAAACTCAGTAGAGACTTTGCATTGAACTCAAAGTCAAGTTCAAAATTCTCTACAAGCTCCTGCATAACCTATTTCTAGCTTTCTTCTCCAGCTTTATTTCACATGTCTGCTCCATCCCCACTGAACTCTGCTTCCTCAGGTCTTTTCCTTTAGGTTTCTGCCCTAAAGTCTTTGAATGTATAGTTCCCTCTGTCTGAAGCCTCTGTACCTCTCACCCTTCACCTGTATAAGCTATTGTTCAGGCCTCAGTCTAACTGTATTTTCCCCAAGGAAGCTTTCTACTTCCCCTAGACCAGGTTTAGGGCCCTCATTATATGCTTTATAGCCACACTTTTTAGTCCATTCAAAATTATTTGAACGCATGTAATTATTTATATGAATTAAAGCAGTGTGCAGTGTTTGTTATTTTCAGCCTCCTCTCCTCTGTGGAAGAGAAAGGAATGCTTGATATTAGTCTTCTGGAGTTTGTTTGAACCCTAAACTCTTGAATATCTGTCTTCCCTACAAGACTGCAAGCTTTGTTAGGTGTAGGATCCTTTCTATCTTCTGTACCATCATCTATTGACTAATAAAAATAGGTGCTTAATATTTGAATTTCAACTAATATAGTATGAAAGTTAATTATGTCATCTTTGAGATTAAAAAAGAATATATATTCCTTATATAGTTACAAATTGTTATCACGTGTAGGGTGTAGTGCTAGGTATTGGGGATATAAAAATGATCAAAGTGGACAGGCACGATCCCTGCTGTAAGGGAAATTTGAGCAGGAAGCAAACAGAAATTTATTTACACATTTTATTATGTAACTGTAATGCTGATAAGTATCATGAGGAAATGATTCGAGTCCTAAGAGTCCTATTATGATAGAGGGGCTGCTATAGAACAAATATTTGTGTCCTCCAAAATTCATATGTTGAAACCTAATGCCCAATGTGATGGTATTGGAGGTGCAGCCTTTGGTGGTGATTAGGTCATGAATGGTGATTGGGTCATGATTAGGCTCTTCTAAAAGAGGCCCAGGAGAGGTCCCTTGTCCCTTTAATCAAATGAGGTTACAATGAAGTGGGCTTTCGCCAGTTACCGAATCTGCTGAGACCTTAATCTTAGACTTCCCAGACTCCATAAATGTAAGAAATAAATTTCTGTTATTTATAAGCCACCTAGTCTATGGTACTTTTGTTACAATGGACCAAATAGAACAAGACAGGGGTCTTATCCGAGCCAAGAGCTCTGAGAAGTGACATTAATCTGTGATTTGAAGGAGTTGGGTGGGAGCGTTGGGTAAACAGCCTTAGAGGAAAAGGAAGAGTATATTAGATTTTCAGAGGAGAAAGAGGATGGAACCTAGGTGTCAGCTGGTTTACAGACTACCCAGGTGATTCTGCTGTGGACCCAGGGATGTGAACCACTAGGCTGGAGCCTTTCAACTCAAAATGTGGTCCTCGTTCTTGCAACATCAATATCACCAGGACCTTGTAAGGCCTTCCCTGAGACTCAATCAAAATCTGTGCAACAAAATCCCCAGATGTTTTGTATATACATTTCAGGTATACATATATACATTCATATATGTATAGACAATATGTGTGTGTGTGTGTGTGTGTGTGTGTATGTGTGTATATGTATATACAGTTAAAGAAGCACTGGGTGGAGTTAGCAGAGCTCAGATCATCTAGAGACAAGAATAGTGTCTTCGAAGAGGAAATGATGTAATCCAGTGAGTGTGATAGACAGCTCATTGGAGTTCAGAGACAAAATATTTGTCTGTCTGTCTATTCATCCATCCATCCATCCATCATTTATCATCTGCCTTTTTAACCACAAAAGATAAAAAAAACACATGTATCTACCATGTTTTTTGATTGTTTAATAGAGGTAGGATACTACTGGTTTTAGTGAGGTGGATGTCTTACAATGTGTGTCAAAGCCTCAAAGAACAAAGTATTGTGCTATGTTCTCCATGACTTTTATTTTTTACTATAATGGTGGATACATGTCATTATACATTTCTACAATCCTATGGCATGTACAACACCAAGAGTGAATGCTAATGTAAAATATGAACTTTGTATAGTTGTGATGTGTCCTTGTAGGTTTATCATTCTAACAAATACAATTCTAGCAGGGGATTTTGGTAAAGGGGGAGGCTATGCATGTGGCGGGAGGAGTGGAAAGATATCTCTATAGCTCTTGCTGTGAACCTAAAACTGCTCTAAGAAGTTAAAGTCTAATAGTATTTAATATGACAATAATGCTGTCCTTCCTCGGTCTAGTCCATGCATCAAATGTTTCCATTTTGTATATAGTACATGAGATATTTAGAAATAAGCATCAGCAAGGCAGAGATAAGAGAGGCACCCTCACTTGTTTGTTGGCTTTGGAAAATCGTAGTTTGATGTGTGCTATGTGTAGTCAGTTAAGTGAGTTTAAAGATTATATTCTCTGGCTTTAACTAAACTAACTACCGCAAAATTGGATATCCACGGTAGTGTGAATAAGGGTTAGCAAACCTATTCTCCTTCTGCATAAGAACTTGCCCTTTTATTATCTTTCCAGCTTTTCTTTTAGGGTCCTAATAATAACTTGCTAACCAACATTGTATATTGGTAAAAATGAGTAAAAAGCTATGACTTAATGGGGGAGCTACAAGTTCCTAATGGGGACACCATAGCTTTTGGTTAAGAGTGGTGATCTTGGAGCTGAGTATGTTTCTATGAGAATGCCAGAAGTAATGCCTATGGAGTTGCTACAAAAGACTGGCTACCGGAGTAGATCCTAAAACAAGCCATTGTGGAGGATTTCATGTTCTTGAACCCAAGCCGACATATAGGGAGGTAAGAAGCCATCCCCTGGACTGCAACAAAGGCTGCTGCAAGACTCACATAAGAGAAATGCTTAGCTCTGACCCATGGCAAGCTGTGATTCCTAGCTTATATCCTTCTGAATAAATCTGAATCAGAGTATTGTCTTTGATAGTCCCAAAAGATGAATATTTAGTAGTCTTAAGAAGATCCTCTAGTAGGTATTATGATGGCCTCAAAATATTCTTGCAAAATACTTGCCATTAAGAAGTAATACTAATAATACAACACATGGAGACAAGAAGAAAATATCAATGTCAATACTTTGACTCCTAGTATAATCTCTTCATCAGGCACATGGCAAGGTAAAAACAATAACACTCTATCAGATCTAGTAGGCAGTCATCCAAAAAAATTAGAATTATAGAGAAAACTCTTTGAAACACAAATTTATGTCTACTATCACTAATGGTGTGTGTTTCAGATACATGGTTGTATAAACCTTGAGCTATTTGGAGATGTAAAGAGTGTAGATTATGGCATGAGATCATAGCTAGTTGCATGATGAAACCATTATGGTTAGCAAACATCTAAGAACTAAGCTTCTTGAATCTTATTAAAAAGAATTTTTAACTGATTACAAAAGTTTTGATGCCATTAATAAGTAGAACAGTATAAAATATTTTTGTTTTGTTATTTAAAAATTTTTCACTTTTATATATTTTCTAAGATATAATATACTACAGATAAATGCTGGATTTATTTCCACTGTCCACATGGATAAAAGTATTTGGAGACCTCTACTGTGAAGTAAAGATTCTCAACTCTGGCTAGCATAGGAATCACTTTTTCAAGACTTACACAATGCTTAGGCTCCTTGCCAGATATGCAGTGTTAGAATTTCTGGGAGTGAAGCCCAAGGATTAATAGTTTGAAAAGCTGTAAAGGTAATTCTGATGTTGAGCCACAGCTGGGAATCACAGTCTAAAGTCAAGGGTAGTTTTTCAAAATACACTCAGTTCCTGGACGACCTACACCAAGATTACCAGTGGAAGGGGCTAATTGAATCAGAATCTTGGGACTATGTTGGTTCTCTACATTTGCTACTGGGCTAAGTCTCATTATTTTATTTTAAACTCTAAAATACCTCTAGTGTAGATATAATTCTCATTTTTACAAGAGAATGCCATGGGTCAGAGATGATAAGGGCCATTCAGGATAAGGGTCACACAGGTGCAGGTGGGGACAGAGAATCTGAATTGTTAACAAGCTCTACACATGAGTTGTGTACACAACCAGAATTTGAGAAGCATTAGTACAGAACAGAGAAGCTTTCCTCCCCATTGGTCAACCTTAATTCATACTAAGAAATTCCTAAGCAGTCACCAGGAGCTATTTTGCCAGCGTAAAATTGCCTTTCTACCCTTAAATATGAACAGCAATTACAAGAGTTCATCAGTATGAAATATATACACATTAAAGAGTCTCTGGGTTAGCATTTATATTATTTCAATAATTTCTTTATTACAATATAGTAGTCATTCATTGTAAAAGCTCAGAACAATACCTGTCCTCTGTTATTTTACATTATTCATGCTAGTGGAATAAATATAAGCAAAGAGTAATTTAAAAAATTTGAGTATAATCAAGGTTGACAGAAGCTAATTACATAGGACATATGCAAAAAGGTTCTTAATTAGCCTTTAAAAAATTGTCACTTATCTTGTTACTTTAACTCTTAAGAAGAAAGGAGCCAGAAGAAATGGCAAAGCATGTTTGTGTCAAAGAAGGCCATGACTCAGACCATCTGGGCACAAAGGCAGTTGTTGAAAACGCAGGAGAATAGTTAAGGCAGAAAGATTTTGACCTTGTATTCAAGAATTGTTGTCTAACTAAATGAAGGAGAAACTTAATATAATAATTTTCCCTTCTGGGATTGGCTAAATACATGTCATCATGCTGGGAAATCATCAGTTTGAAGAGAAATACAGTGAGCCAGATGGTTTTTGACAACACGTCTCAGGAACTATGTGTACGCCACACAATGTGTATGTGTATAGATATAGATATATTTGTTTATGCATACCTAGATTCAGGTTATGTTGCAGGGGTTAGCATTTTTTTTTGTCCTTTTAGATGAGTAATGGTAGAAAACTTGTGGCATATTGGATGGTGCAGGACAGCAGGAAAGTTTTTTTTTTTTTGACCTCACAATATTGGCAAGTACTGTTTTAATAATTTGATTTCACTATTAACATTTAAATGTGGAGAAATTCCACACAAAATTCCAGATTTCTGTTTTACTTCCATCATGGGAAGGTATAACAACATCTGACCTCTATTTCTACATCACACTCATACTATCTCATGCTCAGGCTGTTTTACCTGCATCTATTTTGTAGTGCCTATTCTGGAGGGATAAAATGAAGAAGTGAGATATGGGAGGGATAAATTTATCACATCTTTATTCTATGCTTGGTACTATGCTAAGACGCCTATACTCCTTTTTTATTTAAAACTGTCAAACCATGTTTACTAGAAGAAAATGCTGAGATTCAGAGAGGATAAGTAATTCTACCAATGTCACACAGCTTTTGGAAGAGGCAGGATCAAATCAAGATTCGTTTTGGCTCTTTCAGCTATTGTATGATCTTAACCGGAGTTAAAGTAATGTCCCCTGACTCTTGCACTCTTGTTCTGACTGCTATCGACAGTGAGTTTTGTTTTCAAATATCTTTCTGTTGTATCAGATCTATGAATATCAGAAGAAATAAATAAACAAATGTGTATTAACAGTTCTTACATAAACTAGATTACATGTCTTAAACATAGTCGTCCCAGTTTATATTGGAGTAGAGGCATTAAGAGAAATACACAAATAACTACAATACTAAATGCAGATATGGGATGCATCATGAATATAGTAAAAAGAAAGTGCTATACAACAGCGGTCCTAACCTTTTTAGCACCAGAGACCTGTGTTCCTATAGGAATCTAATGCCTGATGATCTGAGGTGGAGCTAAGGCAGTGATACCGGCTATGGGGAGCAGCTACAAATACAGATGGAACTTTGCTCTGCTCTGCCTCCGTTCATCTTCTGCTGTATGACCTGAATTCTAACAGTACCAGATGGTCCATGGCCTGGGGGTTGGGGCCCCTGCTATAGAAGATAAAAGAAGAGATATTTTAGGATGTGTGACATGAACTCCTGGGTGAATTGTGTGGTCACTGGCTATCACCTTTTACCTTGCTTTCTTCCTATGTTTCAGATCTCTGGTTGACATGCTATATATATACATGCTAGATACACATACGCATCTCAAATAAGTATGTGTGTATAGATATAGATCATGATATATTTGTTTAGATATACCTACGTATACAGAAAGGGCCAGGACAGTAATCCAGAACTCTTATCTCAGAATCTCACAAGTCAGAAACTAGATGCTTGCTTTTAATAGATGTCAAGTGCTGGTACAATACACATCAAGAGATGATATAGAGTAGAGGTTAAGGACTCAGACCTTGCGCTAGCTTTCTGGGTTTAAATCCCAGCTATGCTATTTATTAGCTGTATAATCTTGGGCAAATTACTTAATCTCTCTGGGCCTCGGTTTGCTTGTCTATAAAATGGAGATAAGGAGAATGTACCTGTCTTCTATGGTCATTGTGAGAATTAACATAAGTTAATGTATATAAATTACTTAGAATAATGCCTTCTTCCTGATAATTGCCACATTAGAGTTATCTATTGTTATTATTACAATAATGTAATACATTGATTTTTTTCAGTATTCAAATAAAAACATGTTTAGCAATATCCATTTTGAAGTGTCCCTCTACTTAATGACTTAATCATCTATTCAGAAGCTGCTGTTGTGAAATCACTGTACAGTTCTCTTTCACTACTGGGTTTGACGTAAGGCCATCTTGTTTCATGGTTAGCTCCACTCGGAAATTCTAAGGAAGTGGAAGAAGAGGAAAAAGAGTAGATTTTAAGTAGTACTGATAGTTTGGGAGGCATGAACCTAATGAAAAATCACACTGCCTGCTGTTCCTTCAGTTACTCTGAGAACTGAAGTACTGCCGTGTCAGGGGAAGACACCAAAGATGCTTTATGTATTGGTATAGAGAGTTATTCTTTCTCTTTGTCTCTTTATTTAGATCGTGTGCATATATATATATTAAATATATATATATTAAATGTATATATATATATATATTAAATGTAAAAGAATAATTGGGGACATATAAGAACACAGTTAAGGTGTTTAATTTCTTTGTAAATAATTATTTTCTGCTTCATTTTATGAGAAAATATAGATTTTACACTAGGAAAAAATACTTTAGTTTGAAACTTCATTCATATGTAATAAATGCTATGTTAACATTATAATAGTTCATTCAGTTTTAAAAGTTAAACCTCAAATCTCTAAATTTATGTTTAAACCACTTTAATAATATAAACATTCAAACAATTTTTAAAGGTAAATTTAACATAACAATAGAATATAATAATAGAACAATAAGATATAATTTTTAAGTATATTTAAGTGTATTTGCATTTAAGATATAGAAAGTGTTTATCCTCTGAGAAAGTAAACTCCTGTCACTTTGCAGTCAACTTCCTTTGCAACTCCTGACCCCAGGCAATACATTTGTTTTCTAAAATTATAGATTTTAGTTTTGTGTGTTCTAGAATTTCATGGAATAAAATGGAACAAAACAATATTGTTCTTTAAGTATGGTCTCATGAGCTTAATAATCTTATTTTCTAAACTTTTGCCTACCTTTTAATTGTATTCTTATTGAGTTGTAAGAGTTCTCTAAATATTCTAGATACAAATCCAGAATACAAATTTGATTTGTAATACAAATCAAATATATGTATTACAAATATTCCCCTCCTCCCCAGTATTTTGCCTTTTTATTAATAGTATGTTTCAAAGAACAGAGCTATAAAATTTCGATGGGGTGATGTTGAAGTTGTATTTTACCTTCTGCAGTTATGTAGCATCACTTCAGTTGTATTCTATTAATAGAAGCAGTTGTACAACCCCTAGGAAGTTTAGGAGTATGAGAAAGAGACTCCATCTCTTGAGAGAAGGGAAGTTATGACAGAGCATGTGAAATGAGAATTATTACTGTAAAATACAATTTGCTAGCACCTTTAAAAACTTAGTTTATTTCATCTAAATAAACAAGTTATTAGCATGGAAGTGTTCATAATAATCTTTTAGTATACTTTTAAAGTAAGTAGAATTTGTAATAATCTCCCTTCTTTCATTCTTAATGTTAATTTGTGTCTTCTCTCTTTTTTCTTAATTAAGCTAGGTAGAGGTTTATAAAATTTATTGATTTTTTTAAAGAACCAAATTATGATCTCACTGATTTTCTCTTAAAAATTTTATTTTATTTTATTTATTTTATATAACATAAAATCAATCATTTTTAAGTGTATAATTCTTATCTTTATATATATTCTTTTATTATTCTTACTCTGGGTTCACTATATTCCTCTTATTCTAACTTATAAAGCTAGAAGCTTAGGTAATTGGTTTAGACTTTTTTTCTTTTTCAATATAAGTATTTAAAATTATAAATATTATTCAAAGCACTTCTATAGATGCATCTCATAAATTCTGATAAGCTGTGCTTCATTATCACTCAGTTAAAATATTTTCTAACTTCTCTTTTTATTCTTTGACTCAAAGGTTATTTATAAGTGTTTTATCTAATTTTCAAACAGTTGGGGATTTTCCACTTTTCTTTTTGTTATTGATTTGTTTTATTATTGAGGTAAAATTTATATAACATAAAATCAATCATTTTTAAGTGTACAATTCACTGACATTTAGCATATTCAGAATGTTGTGTAACCATCACTGCTCTCAAGTTCAAACATTTTCATCATCCCAATAAGAAACCTTATACCCTTTAAGCCATACCTCTGCATTTCCTCCTCTTTCTGAAACCGGTAATTTGTTTTGTCTCTGTGGATTTGCCTATTCTGGATTTTTCATATGAAAATTGAATCATATAAGATATAGCCTCTCGTGTCTGGCTACTTTCACTTTGCAAAAATTTACCATATATTCTTCCTGTTGAAGAGGCTTTTCTTTCCCCATTTTATGTTCTTGGCACCCATGTTGAAAATCAATTGACAATATGAGTTTATTTCTGAACTCAATTATATTCTGTTGGCCTATATGTCTGTCTTTATGCATTAAAGTGTTTTGATTACTGTAGCTTTGTATTAAGTTTTGAGATCCATAAGTGTGAGCCTTCCAATTTTATTATTTTTCAAGATTGTTTGGAGTATATGAGATCCGTTAAAAGCCCATATAAATTTTAGTATTTCCTTTTCCATTTTTTTCCAAAAAAGGCCATTGTGATTTCAATAGGGATTACACTGAATCTGTAGAGAGCTTTGCAGAGTATGACCATTTTAGCAACATTAAGTCTTCCAATCCATGGATAGGAATCTCTTTCTATTTATTTAGGTCTTCTTCAATTTCTTTTAGCAATATTTTGAAGTTTCCAGTGTACAACTCTTATAGTCTTGGTTAAACCTATTCCCAAGTATTTTAATCTTTTTCATGCTATTGTTAATGAAATTGTTTTCTTAATTTTTTTTGGATTGTTTATTGCTATAGAAATATAATTGATTTTTACATGTTGATTTATATCCTGCAACTTTGATAAAATTGTTTATAAACTCTAATAGTTTTTTTCAATTTTTTTTAGATTTTCTATATGTAAAATCATGTCATCTGTGAATTGTAACAATTTTACTTATTAATTTCCAAATTGGATGCCTTTTATTTCTTTTTTGGGGGTAAATTTATGTGGTTAAAGCTTCTAGTAAGACATTTAATAGAACTGGCAAAATTGGGAATCCTTGGAAAGGTTTTAGTCTTTCATCATTAAGTATAACATCAGGTGTGTCTTTCTCATAAATGCCCTATCACTTTGAGGAAGTTCCCTTCTATTCCCAGTTTATTGGGTGCTTTTATGTACTATTATTTTTTAAATTTAATTCTGCTTTGATTGGAAACATACTTTTATTACCTTTTAAGTTTATTGAAATTTGTTTTATAACCTATCTATAGCCATTTTGATGAGGCTTCATGTGTACTTTAAAAGAATTTCTGTTCTGCCATTGTTGGGTGTAATGTTCTATAATTGTCAATTAAAACAAATTAATTGATAGTCTTGTTCTAGTCTTTTGTATTCTTGCTGATTTTCTTTCTACTTGTTTTATCAATTATGAGATGGGAGTGTTGAGATTTTCAACTTTAATTATGGATTTGTCTGTACCTCCTTTCAGTTCTGTCAGTTTTGCCCCATGTATTTTGAAGTTCTATAATTATGTGCAGACGCATTTAAAATTATTGTGTCTTCTTAATAAATTAGCCCTTTAATCATTGTAGAACAATCTTCTGGCAATATTTTGTGTCCTAAAGATTTGCTGATGCTAATGGAGTCACTCAAATTTTCTCATGATTAGGGTAAACTAGTATATCATTTATGATCTTTTAATTTTTAACTTGTATCTTTATATTTAAAGTGAGTTTATTATAGACAATGTAAAATTAAATATTGCTTTAAAAAATCCCATGGGATGATCTCTGCTTTTTAATGGAATGTAATCATTTACATTTTTTTATATTTATTAATATGGTCAGGGTTACATCTATAATCTTGTTACTGTTTTACAGTTTTCCCTTCTGCTCTTTGTTCCATGTATCCTCTTTTTAGAACCTCTTTTGGATTAATTATTTTTAGCATTCTATTTTATCTCCAATATTGGCTTATTAGCTATACCTCTTTGTTCTGTTTTTAATAGTGCTTACTAATATTTATAGTATGCACTTTTAACTTATCACATTTTACAAACAGTATCATGCCATGTTACATGTTACGTAAGAATCTTACAAAGATATAATTCAACTTCTCCTCTCCCATACTTTGTATAAATTTCTTTTCATACATTTCTCTTCTATAAACCCCACAATACCTTTTTATTATCATTGCTATGAAAGTCAGTGATTTTTTAAAAATTTAAAAATAAGAAAAATATATTGCAATATGATATGTAAATGTATCAAATCAACATGTTGTATACCTTAAACTTACACAATGTTATATGTCAATTGTATTTCAATAAAAAGGATAAAAATAACTTTGTTTTACCTACATATTGACCAGTATTTGATGCTGGTATTTATTTTTATGTATTATATAAAATTAGAGGTGTCTAGCAGATGCTGCCAGTACTTTCTCCCCGCCCCTATATCCTTAAGTAACTTTCCATGTGCTCTGATAGATTTCCAGTTGCCAGGGTCTGAATCTCTATGACTGAGAGCTTTTTATCAGACCTACAATAAGCAAAAAATACATATATGATCTGACCCAGCAATTTTACTCCAGAAATTTTATTCTATAGAAATAGAGCTTCAATGTATAGGAGTATATGTGTGTATATCCCCTCTACCCTGAATATTTATTGCAACATTTTTTTTCTAGAAATAAATTAATATCTACACACACACACATGTGATCACACAGTACCTAGGATGGAATAGTGTGTAACCAATAAAAAATATGTTTGTTCTATATAGATCTATACTACTTGCTTGGAGGGAGTTACATGCTATATTTTTAAGGAGAAAATGGAAGATGCAGATATATGTTTATATATATGTTATATGTATGTGTATGTATATGCATGTGTGTGTGTGTGTGTGGAATTTCAAGTGATTTTTACTTTTAGATTCTTGGCAAGTGTCATGCAGCTAGTAAGTGGAAAACCCAGGTTTCAATGTATTTGACCAGCTATATTTGACCCCACAGCCAGCACACTTTCACACACAGCACACCTGTTCGCGTGGGACTGCAGCTTTGGTCCAATTACAAAAACAGAAGGTTTAGCAGAAGCCCATTTACTGCAACAGGGGAACAAACTGGGGTCTGGGCAGAGGAAGGGGGCAGGAATTCCATTTTCAAAACTGGGACCTTAAAAGCCTGTCTTTAGGGACTTCATACGGCAAGTCTGCAGGGCAGACTTGCTTAACTGCATCCTGCTGGAGGTCAAGCTCATCCACACGGTGGTTCTCCACAATGGCTGCATGCTGGAATCCCTTAGAAAGAGAAAAAATTTGAATGCCTGTCCCTTTCCCTCATTTGTATATTTATTTGGTTTCATTCTTATCCTGGGCATAGGGATTTTAAATTGCTCCACAGATGTTTCTATTATGTAGCCAGCATAGAAGAAAGATAATCCTGTGGTCTACATGTGTCCTCACCAAATTCATATCTTGAAACCCCTATGTGATGGTGTTATAAGGTGGGGCCTTTGGGAGGCGATTAGGCTATGAGGGCTGCCCTCATGAACATGGTTACCATCCTAATAAAAGGCCCAAGAGGGTTCTCTTGCCCCTTCCACCTTGTGAGAACACAGTGAAAAGCTGGCAATTTGCAAACCATAAGAGGGCCCTTCCAGAACCCAACCGTGCTGGCACCCTTATCTTGGACTTCCAGTCTCCAAAACTATGAGAAATAAAATTGTGTTGTTTATAAGCTGTCCAGTCTGTGGTATTTTGTTATAGAAGCCCAAATAAACTATGACATAATAAACAAACAGACCAAGAGATAAGATAGCTAAATTGTGACAATTGTTATGAGTAAGAAGATGATGTGATAGAGCGGCAGTACTCAAACTTCCAAATGGAATTGGAATCACCTGGAGAACTTGTGAAAACATGGATTGCTGGGCTCCACTCCCAGAGTTTGTGATTCTGTGGGTCTTGGATGGGGCCTGAGAATGTTCATTTCTATCAAATTCCTAGGTGCTGCTGAGGCTCCTGTTTGGGAAGCCTTACTTTGTGAACCACTTACTCTGGGCCTGGAGAGAAAAGACACCTGAGACTGAGAGTCAATTAGCTGCAGCTGTGAGGATGATGGGCTGCAGAGACTGGGAACCAGGCAGGGCCTGATGATACAATTTACCTTTTTGAATCCATCCATCTACCTGCCAACTCCCTTCAAAGAAAGACAACCTCACCTACTTCAAAGGAGAGATTTAAGCATCATTAGTTGTAATGAGATTTTATACTAATAAGTCTTTATTGCTATCCACAAAATATATACTCTGCTGGTATGATACAAAGCAGTCTGTCCTAAATGAGAGGAACCCAACTTTGCCTGACAGAATAAATCGGTGCGATACATTTTGTAAAGCAGTATCTTTCATTTTTATGTTGTTTGTTGACATTCTCATTGTCTGAATTCAGCAGCATGTCATTAGTGTGGTTTCTGGGTAATTTTTATAACGTAGTAAAGTTATAACACTTTCTGAAACCACTGGATTAATTGACGCTGATTAATTTCTCAGCAACCCTTGTAAATAGCTGTATCAGTTCTACTGATGGGTCCTCGCTGACTTGAAAGGAGAAAGAGGAGCTGTGTGACCTAGCGTACGGTAGTAGTTAGAGACTGTGGACCACTGGAATACAGCTAGGCTTTGTTTTTCTTTTCTTTTTTTCTTTTTCTGTCATTTTTCTTTAACCCCAGTGTACAAATTAGTGTGATTCAAAGATGCAAAAATTACCTGCTGTGTATACTCCCTACTAGCCTGCTATAATTTCTTAATTTTCATTATATTTGACATTCTCTTAGATTATTTTAGGTAATAGCAGGTTTCATATAAGGATAACTTGTAAGAAAAGAAGGTCTTTTTAATCCTAGTTTTGAATATTCTCTTTAGTAAAGATTACAGTAAAAGCATAGGAAACAATTTTCAATGGTATCCAGTAGAAAATTTTGACTAAAGAATTTGAGTAAAATTTATCCTTCCACCCAAACAAGCCAGACAAAATATATGAAACAACAGTTTTTAAGATAGTGGTCATCCAGCAATGAAGAAAATTGATTCCTGAGGTGGGGAGGAAGGTGAGTCCTATGATTGTCTCAGCTTACTGTATTGAGAGAGATCCAGGCTTCAGTACTGAGGTGGAGCCTGGCAGACCTCCCAAGTTGAGGAAGTGGAGCTGAAAGTCCAGGGAGACAACGGAAGTGAGAGTTCCCAGGAGAGAGTATCAGAAAAGAGAGCCACATAGAAATCAACAGAATACTGATGAGTGTCTGTGTATGAGGAAACTATCTGAAATCTGAGAAAGAACCATCGAAAGGATTACAGGGCAGCAGTGCCAGGGACCCTCTGTGTTAGTTAGGGCCCATTTTTACATTTCTGTACCCCCATCTCCATTGCCAACACATTCTGAGAGAGAGTACAGTAATCCCTCCTTATCTGCGAGTTTGCTTTCTGTGATTTTAGTCATCTGTGGTCCAAAAATATTAAATGGAAAATTCAGAATTGAACAATTCATACCTTTTAAATTGCCAGCTATTCTGGGTAGTGTGATGAAGTCTTGCCAAGTCCCAGCTCCATCTTGCCTGGATGTGACTAATCCCTTTGTCCAGTGTCTCCACACTGCATACACTCCCTGCCAGTTAGTCATTTAGTAGCCATTTGCTTTTTCAGATTGGCTGTCATGGAATCTGAGTGCTTGTGTTCAAGTCACCCTTATTTTACTTAATAATTATCCCGAAGTACATAAGTGGTGATGCTGGCAACTTGCATATGCCAAAGAGAAGCCATAAAGTTCTTCCTTTAACTGAAAAAGTGGAAGTTCTTGACTTAAAAAAATTGTAGGTTACTATGATCTACAGTAAGAACACATATTCTGCCCATGAAATTGTGAGGAAGGAAAAAATAATTTGCTCTAGTTTTGATCCTCCTTCTGATGTATAAAGGTCAACAGTAGTCTAATGCTACATTACTATGCCTACGTTATTCACCCCAATTCATCTCATCAGGCATTTTATCATCTCACATTATTACAGGAAGAAGGGTGAGTACAATATAATAAGATATTCTGAGAGTGAGAGACTACATACACATAATTTTAATACTATATATTTTCTAATTGTCGTCCTTTATTATTACTTATTGTTGCTAATCTCTTACTCTGCTTATTTATAAATTAAACTTTACCATAGGTAAAGTTTGTATGTACAGGAAAAAACATTCTATATGTTGGGATCAGTATAGTCCCTGATTTCAGGCATACATTGGGGGCCTGAGGATAAGGGGGAAGTACTGTATTCTTATTTTCCCTCTTGTTCCTCTCTCTCTCTCTCTCTCTCTCTCTCTCTCTCTCTCTCTCTCTCTCTCTCTCTCAACTCTGCCTCTTTTGAGGAGAAGATGCAGACTTGGAAATTAAGCCCACTTGTAAATTAAGCCCATTTACTTATAGGGTCTGCTTCCCTGGCCCTGTGTTTTGCTCTTTCCCAGGCAAAATTTACTTAGCTGAATGTTGTGGACTGAATGTTTGCATCCCCCACCAATCATATGTTAAAAGCCTAACCCCCAATGTAATGGTATTTAGAGATAGGGACTTTGGAAGTTAATAAGGTCATGAAAGTGGGGCCCTTGTGATAAAATTAATGTCTTTATGAGAAGAATTCCTGGCAGTTCCTGGATCTTCACCCTGTATTTGCTAGGTGTCAGGAGCAGTTTACAGGTTGATCATAACCACCATGTTTGCTTTCCTTGCCATGTAGAGGCAGCAAATTGGTCATGGTTGCCAACCAGTATGTAAACTTGTTCTCCAGGACCAACTTGTTCCTATTTCCAGGGCCCAAGTGCCAGGATCTCTGTCTGAGGTAGACAAGGTGACTCTAAATGTTGTTTTTTTCCCATGGTCTCTCATGAGCTTTGCAAGTGGGGAGAAGATAGAGGTGTTCTTAAGAGGTTCTAGCCAGGGCAAAGTTTTCTAGTGTAAATAGCCCCGTTAACTTCCTCCAATTCATTCAGTCTCCATGACTGATTGATCTGGATTATAATTATGTTTCTTTCTGCACTGCTCTTTCTAATAAGTCTCTAATCGCATAACCATTTGTATGCCACAGACTCCTTTGTTAGTCTGGAGAAGCCCATAGATACCTCAGAATAATACTTTAAAATGCATAAAATAAAATACCCTTGGTTACAAAGGAAAGCAATTACATTAAAATACAGTTACCAAAATCAAAAAACTGCAATTACTGTCCTTTTTTATTAACACATTAAATAATAAGATGTAGCAGAAAATCTAATAACTACTCTAATTTGGAAGTAGCAATAAATATAAACAATGTTTCTGGATATCTACGATAACTAAAATACTATAAAAATATGATTTCTATTGTTAACAAATCACAAGTATTCTTAATTTTACTATAGTTTGTGGCCTACATTCATAATGGAAGTACATGCTAAATAATCAATCAGATATTTGTGCAAATAGAGATGTAATATTTTTCTTCATCCAATTTCATGGACCTCTTTTGAATTCTTAAGGGGTTAAGGATCTTTTTTTCTGATCAAAGAACATATAAGTTTTTTACCTCCTTCATATGGACACATGGGCAAAAATCAGACAAACTGGAAGTCTGGATATTGTGTCAGTTCCAAACGTGCTTTAAATAGAAGGAGGTTTTTATACAAAGGCACTGGGTATTAAAATGTATGTCAGATACACAGTGAGTAATTGAATGTATCTGAAATATAAGGTGTGTCTTGGAGAGTGCTTATAGAAATTTTCTTCTCCCTCCTCCTCTCTCCACCTCTTCTACGCCCC